>JARFIY010000059.1:0-615000 GCA_036346155.1 Sinelater perroti | reverse complement strand
TTCAGATTTTAGTGCCATTTAACATTTCGTTGAACGCGATAGAAAGTTTTGCAAATACAAAAAATGATATTCTGTTACTTGGCAAAAGATGAAGCAAATAACGAAGAAATAAATTTTACTATTTGGTGAAAGATGGCGTCAGTAACAAATTTAGCTATTTGGTAACAGATATTTCCAGTTATTTGGCCGTAAAGTTGCTGCTTCTTTATGAATGAAGTTAAACTTCAAGCGAAGTATAATAAATATGTTTTGGGCCACTGCTTTAAAATATTTAGATAAGATCTTTGATTATAAACAATAATGGCATATTGTGAGCCAAGGTAGAAATTCTTGCGTAAAAATATCATTTTATTAATATACGCTTGTGTATGTATGTTTGTTTGCATTTGAATAGATTTGAGTAGCGTTATAGTGGGAATAAAGAGAGTTGCTTTGTTGTATTTCGATAATAACTTTGATGTTGGCATGACTTTGGTTTAGGTGGGAGAGAATTAGGGGAAGTGTATCTTGTCCATGAGGCTAAATAAAAAACTGTTATAATATTAATAAAAATGCTAATTTTTAGTTTCAAGACCTTCCCAATCTACAAAAACCATTTTTGTCTTATATTAGAGGCATTGTATTTATTCAGACAAAAATCACCCCCATTTTTGTTTTTAAAGAATATGTAAAATATCTTATGGAGACTGTCAAAGAACATACGTAGGTTAAACATATGGGCAATATTAAGCTGAATATATGAATATTTTCTAATCAAGGCGATAACTATCCGACACTTGCCAAACACCATAAAAAATCAGGTCGCAAAATTAATTTCCCATTTAATAACAATAGTTCTCATTCTACCAGCAGAATTTTTTGCGATGCAATTAAAATTGAGGAACAATCTCAATGGCTGAATGCAAGAAATGGTAGCTAAAATTGCTTATTTTTTTCTTCTAACGCTAAAATATTATATGAAATCCTGATGAAGCAACAACACCTTTTCAACTCAGCTAGCACTATTTCTAAATAAAAAATATTTTGAATTAATTATAACGGAGTTTGTACTATCAGTAAATCACTTAATCATTGGCGGCCATAGTTGGTTTTATTTTATCTTTGTTTTACCTTTTGATTGAGGCTAGGTGAGTTTTGTACTTCGTCTCAAAACTCCGATTGTGTCGCAGATTAAAATGGTGTTCAGTACGGATGTGACGATAGAGTATAGTTCCACGTGTGTCTACTAGAAGACGTTAATGGAATGCATAGAAAGAAAGGTAGTGTAGTGCTGTAAGTGCAGTTATGGATAAAGCAGAAAACCGTTGACGTAGGAACTCATGGGTGTGGCTTCTTTGAAAAGAGGACTATATCGAATATCCATATGAGGTTAGTAGTTGCGTGCAGGAACTAGTATCAAGTTGTAGAACTGTGTTTTGCTGGTTATCAGAAATTAAAGGCTGCAAAGGCTGAGCCGAGAAAGAAAAAGTAACTGGCATTTGTCAGTTGCAGGCAAGACATACATTATTCAAAGTATGCTTGATTTGGTAATGGCAAACAGGTGAATTACTTTTAATGCACTGGTAGAAGCTATAGGTCTCGCGGAACTTTACATACCATCATTTATGACGGCTTAAAGATGATCAAGATCTATGCACAATGGTTTTCGTATACTCTCATAGCTTAGTAGACTCAGAAGCGTATAGATGTACTCCCATTTTTGGGACGCAGATTCAACTTTTTTTTTGCAAATGTTTGTTAGTATTTGAATAAAACCAATTTGTATTTCTGTTAAGTGTGAAGACACTAGTAGATGTTGCTATCGGCCTTCCATTGTTTACATATTGTAGTTTGGAACACATAACCTAAAACGATCGTGCACACGATCTTCATAGTGTTTACCAAGAAATTGTAAAAACTCTCAAGTGTGAAAAAATGTGATACGACGTTATCCGATAAACTCTGTTTCATGTACGACAGGTAAGTTTTTTGTGACTTTGAACTTTATATCAAATTTTTGAGACATTCGCGTAATGTGATATAATTTCTGACCAAAGTTGTACTTTCTAGAAATGAATGCGAAAAAGATCCTAACATCAAATGAGCTCGCTGCTTTTTTGAAGATGAAGAGTTTCTTGCCGATCTTCAACAAAATGATGCGAATGACGTCAACGTTGCTTTAATACCACCGGATCTAGACCAGCTAACTGATTTGGAGGATGTCGACGATGAATATCTAGATGAAAATAAGAGAAAATGACCGAGATGTTGCAGGCACTCAGGATAATCACGTTGGTGATTATGAAAAAAGTTATTACCAACTACTGATAAAAGTGAGAAGAAAGGAAACTGAAAGTAAGCAAGGTAAAAAATTCAAACATTTTGTTGATGCCATAAAATGGGAAAATACATCCCCAACATACAAGACAAATTCAACATCAAAGATAAATTTGCAAACGTTCGTGCTATGTTAAAAAAACAAGTCAGCTGTGGAAATATTTGAACATCTATTCTCTGAAGATTTACTTCAGTTTATCCTAGAACAGATAAATATAACAAACTTCAGTTTTTATTTTGAAAATCAGTTTCACTGGTATTTTTCTAATAAGCGGGTATCATAAATTATCTCAAGAAGTTATGTATTGGGAAGAGGCATCTGTTACCGGTGTACCAATAATTTATAATTCAATTTTAAGAAGTAGATTTAGAGATATAAAGCGATATCTTTATTTCAATTACAACAGGAAACTGGACAAAAATGATAAATTTTACAAACTCAGAACATACTTCGATATTTTGAATAAAAATTTCACGAAATTTGACATTTTTATAGCAAACTTTCCATAGGTGAAATGATGGTTCGCTATTACGTAACCAAGATGCATATGCATGGAAAACCAATTAAATTTGGCTACAGAATTTGGTCCATGAGCAGCTATAATTGGTATTTTTACAATTTTGACCTTTATAATTGCAAGTTAAAAGATGAAAACGAAGGACCCTTAGGTTGTAGTGTGCGAAAAATTTAATCAAGGCAATCCACACCATGGAAGATCACGAAGTCTTCTTTGACAATTTTTTACGGAGCACAAAATTCTTACATACTTGAGAGACCTGAAGTTAAAAGCAACTGGAAAATGGAAAAAACTAAAGAAAGAGGTTATTTTGGGAATCGGTTTGATAAAGATAAAGAAGTTATCTTAGTATGTTGGAATGACGAACACCAGTAACTATAGCTTCAAATTACAGTGGCGTTTTTCTACTAGGAAATGCAAAAAGGTTTTCAAGAAAAGATAAAAAGAAAGTGACAATACCAATACATCGTTTATTTATTGAATATAATAGCCACATGGTTGGAGTCGACTTATTAGATAAGCAAATATCAGCATATCGAACAAGGATTCGATCAAAAAAAATTGTGGTAGGCATTATTTGCCCAATTTTTGGACATGTTAATAGTAAACACTTGGAGAGTATCAAGTAGCACACCCGGAGGATGCTAACATGTCGCTGCTTCAAATAAGACGAAAAATTGTGCTTGCTTACTTATGCAACACAAAATCAAGTCGCAAAAACCTGGCCCCCAAGAACCGAAAGTTGTTGGGGCATGAGCATGCGTGGAAACAAAATTTGATAAAATTGACCAAATAATCATACCGATAAAAACCCAAAGAATATGTGCTGCTTGTGGCAAGAAGACTATGAGAATATACAAACTTGTGACGTCCCATTGATGTTAAATATTTTGCATACGCCGTAATTTTAAATTGTTATTGACAAAATTGTAATTTCTGTTTTCTTGGTTTTTGTAATATTATAATAATAAAAAAAATATGTATATTATAATAAAACTTTTTTTATTTTTTGTCATATTCCGCCAATGTCTAAAAAATGGGGCGTTATAAAAATTATATAAATATATAAATTTAAATTTTTTTGCCGTCTTTAATTGGTTTAAATGGCCCCTAGATTAGATTTTAACTTTTTTCTATTTTTGAATCACGGCGGGTAATGGGTTAATAACGCCGCCACGGGACATTGGCGGTCATATCATATATCACTCGTTATATTGTTGCCACCGCTGCAGATTTTCGGGTATGCCGTACTCTCTTATAATCTATATTTTGCATCTAGCGATTACGTTCTGCTTGACATAATGAAAGAGGCAGTACGCGGCAAGGAGTTTTTAACAATTTTAGTGTCAATCATTTTTTTAACGTCCCGAGTAAATACTCCAATGAAGAAAATTAAGCATCTGATGGAAGGGAAACAAGTTAAGGCAAAAACTACACTTATATTAAAAAAAAATCTGTACATATTGCACAAGAGCAGTAAAGAGTTCGATTGCTAAAAAAATATTTTAAACAAAAGCATCACAGCAGAAACGACGTACTCTAAACCAATAGTTGAAAAGAATAATTAGAAAAAGTTATAGCAACTACTCTGAATATCCTTGTAATAACAAGAATGTCAAGCTCTAACAAAATCGAAACAAAAGTATATTGTGGACAACCAAGAAAGCTGCTGCATACCTATCTTTTTGATAGCCGCCCATATTGTTTAAAAAATTTCTAGACTTGATCAAGTAACAATGAAAAATTTAAAAAATATTAAATTGACATACTTGATGAACGCAGTATTTTTTTATGGGCCCTATTGAAGTAATAATGATGAACTGGACAAACCAACAAAAGTAGAGAAAATTAATTATTCTATTTCATCTATTTGACAAATTATTTATGAAGAAACTTAAGTTAATGTTTAAAGAGAAAATATTGTAAATGGAATTTAGAAGCAATCACTCTGCAATCTATTAGATATTTTGTATCCATAGTGAGAATTTAATTTTATTATATGTATATAAAATTGTATGGTAAAATTTTAATATTACTTTATTTGTTGCGAATGTTCCGAAATTTCTATTTTAATTATAACTTTTTATTGGATCACAATTACGGTTTGACGAAATATAATTGTGTTTCTTTCGAAATGAAACTTGGTTATTGGTTTTCAAGAAATATTTTCCTATTTCAAAGATAATACTAATATGCAAGGTTTTGTGGTTTTGAAATGAAGTGTACCGGAATGAATTTTTTCGCAGATTCCGAAAATCTCTTCATTTGAAAACAGAAAAAAGTTGCAAAATATAAAGTAATGTAATATTCAGTTTAAAAAAACAAAAGGCACGCTAGTATATATAAAAAAATTATATCGTGTTAAAAAAGCCCATTCGAATTACTGAAGGTGCTGAAAAGTACAAAACATTTCTGAACATGGCTTGTATGTTATTTTTCTCTGGAATACTGGTAATTGGCATATAATTACCTTTATGCTATAAAGCTGCAATTTAATACTTCTGTCACAAGGTGCTTTACTCTACAAATAATTAAAAACTGTAAGCGTTAAACTTTATTTGCAATTTTCGCGTTAATAATAAACATCTAGTAATTAATTACGTACCGTAGAGAAGATAATAACATTGCTTTGTTGTCCCACACAGCACTGTCTCTCGGAAAACGAGAGAAGACTAGCATAAATAGCACACAAATGACAAAATTACGCTTGGAAATGGCGACAATTAGGAAGTGTGGCATTACAATAATCATGAAACCAGACTTGCGAATGAAGCCGGCATACTCTCCACGATTCTGCTTCTCTTCGCACCTCTGCAGGTACCTGATTTAGCCTAAAAATTTAAAATAGCTGCGAAGCAAAGTTGAACTCGATTATTAAATGCGACGGAATTAAAACGGAGACTTACGACTTCTGTATGCATCGCAACTCCTGTCTTAAATTTATGTGTTTGGGTACGTTCGAGGAACATAATTTTTAGTATTTATTTACACTGCAATGAGAAATACCAACTGCCTAAGCGTTAAGTAGCGCGCAGCATTCGTCTCAATTTAATTCGAATTTAACAGTTTAAGCGTAATTTATAAACCTCCTTGTTATTTTTGCCTCTTCTTTGTTCTAGTTTTAGTCACCTAATGGGATGTAAATAAATTATCCGGCGTTGTCGTTTCATTTATTAAAGTCTGCTTTTATTAACTGGGCTTTCACTTTTTATATTTAATAAATTATTCTTTTATATGCGCTATTAAATTACAATGAGAATAAATTGCGCAGAATCCACAGGGCTATTTCTGAGTTATTCAAAGCAAACAGCGACAAAAAACAAATTGAGGTTTTATTTTCACGCCACGTTGAATTTATTTTTTTCCCCTTTTATCAGTCTCGGTGGAGACTATAAATACAATTGATGTGTGCTTAATCTAAGATTATTCTAGGAATAACATGTCATGTAGAGTAATATCCCAGTGGACATCCTCTGTACTATTTTAGAGATATGGCAATTTAGTTCTAGGCAAGTGACTAAAATCTGGTGGGAAGATCAGAAGGTTTGAATCGTTTAAGTCGTCTTGGCTCGTCTTCTTCTTGCTAGCTCATTGGGGTGAAAGGTCAGCTTCTTTCTATAATTAGTGCTGAATCGAGTGATTTCTTCACGAACTGTAGGCAGTTTTAAGGCAGCATGGAGTAAGGCATTTGGCACGTACCATCTTCTTGATACTTTGCTTGAAATGTTCTGTCGGAAAGGTAGGATGCTAGGAGTGAGTAGTACGGATGTGGGAGCAAGAGTTTAAGTTTGTATTTCAGTCCGAGGTGCCAAATTTTATCAAATGCCTGGCTTATATCAACAAAGGCTGCCGAGCAGTACCGGCGGTCTTCCATATCAGTACGGATTTGCCTAGTTATTCGATGGACTTGTTCCGTAGTACCGTGTTGTGCTCTAAAACCAAACTGGTGTGGGGGTATAAGTTCATGTTCTTCTATGATGTTGGTCAGTCGTTTAAATATGAGTTTTTCGAGTACTTTGGAGAGGACTGGAAGAAGATTTATTGGTCGGTAGGACGTCGCTTCATTTGGATTTTTGCCAGGTTTAAGGATCATTAAGACTTGAGGTGATTTCCAATGGCATGGGAAGCACTCAAGTCTGAGAACAGCATTACATATTTGTACCAATACTTTAATACATTTTTCGGATAGCTTTTTAATAATTTCACCAGTAATGAGATCGTACCCGGGTGTCTTTTTAGTGCTAACCTCGTGATGTATGATTGCTTCAGCCTCACTATATGAAACTTTAGGAACAGGCAGAGACATCTGAAAGGGAGCATCGAACTGGTTCAGTAACTCTTTTTCTTCAGCAGCAGTTAACTGAGATGGATATGGTTGAAAAACTGAGGCAAAGTGTTCGGCAAAAACAGTAGCCTTTTCCTGATCCGTTCTTGCCCATGTGTTATGATTGGTTCGTATTGGAGGTAGAAGATATTGTTGGTACTTTAGTTTACAAGTGAGTCGCCACAAAGAGTAATCGGTTGCGTTTGTTGGTGTTAGTTCTTTAAGATAATTTTGTATGGAATCATTGCGTATCCTACACAGTAGTTTTTTGAGGTCTTTTGCTAGTGTATTATACCGTTGTCTGTCTGCCGGGGCTCTCGTAATCTGCCATCGTTTACGAGCTTTTCGTTTCTCGGAGATTTTTTGCTGTAATAGTACTGGGAGTTCTTCTCAATTTGTTCTTCGTTTATGTCTGGGGTCGCTTGTCACGCTGCACTTTGTATTGCTTGTGTGATGTCTGCCACAGCTTTTTCTATGTCGAGGTGAGTTTTCAAAGGCAGTTCAAGAGTTATTTGTTCGTCCAGTTTTTCTTTGAAATAATCCCAGTCTGTCAGTTTGCTACAAAGAGATGGTTTCTTCAGTTTGCCCAATATTTGTGTATTTATGTTTGTTAGGACTGGAGTGTGGTCCGACGTTAATCTAAGCAGGAATTGACTTCAAATTTTTTGGAGTTAAGACCTTTGATTAGGCATAAGTCGACAAGATCGGGTAACTTATGGGGGTCGGATGGCCAGTATGTTGGCTGAAATGTTGATAGATAAGTCATATTATAAGCGGACATGACTTTGAATAGTTCTCGACCTTTGGTAGTTGTGAGCCTGGATCCCCACATTGTGTTTTTCGCATTAAAGTCTCCTCCGACCAGAAATCGATTTCCCAAGGTCCGAAAATATTCGAGGTAATGCTCATATTTGTTGTTATGCCTTGGAGGGCAATATATAGCAGAGATTGTTAGTTCTCCTAGGGTATCTAGTAGACTGATGTGGTGGCTTGGATATTGTTGCGTCTGCATTCAGCTCGTTCGTAGTGTTTTAGATTTTTCCTGATTATAACTGCTGACCCTCCATGTGCCGTTTCATCTGGGTGGTTTGTTTTATATATGTTATAATTTATTATTTTTATGTGCCTTCTATTGATAAGGTGAGTTTCAGCGATGAGCAGAATGTCTAAGTTATTGGTTTGTATAAATAATTTGATTTCCTGGCACAGGCCGTTGGCGTTCCAGAGTGCTGTTTTTAACTGTTGTTCCATTATTTGTTTTTATTAGCAATCATTGACATGAGGTTTATAAGTGTACTCATTTGATCCATGAGGGTTTTCATCATTTGCTTTAAATCGTCTATTTTGTTTTTTGGTGATGGTACTTCTGGCTGATTTTGTGGAGTTCTGATATGTTCTTGAGTTATTTGGGCAAACGTAATGCCCGGTTGAACAGTTCTCTGCTCAATATGGTGTGGTCGTAGTGGTGGGTACAATTTTTGTTGAATTTGTTTGTGAACTATACAACCTCTGTAGTTTGCCGAGTGGTTTTCATTGCAATTTACGCACTTGATATTGCTATCTTTAACCTTTCTAAGACAATCGCTAATTAAGTGGTTTGAAGCACATTTAACATAACGTGGTTTATTTTGACAATAATTTTTTGTATGTCTAAATTTTTGACAACGCAGACATTGTGGAATTTCACGTTTGGCATGCGGTGCTTCAAACTGAACTTTGGTGTTCAATAGCAAATCTATTTTGTAAATGTCCTTGTTATTATCTTTAGGTACTAGGTCTAAGAAATGCAGTGGTAACGAAATTTTTGATCCTCTTTGCTCCACATTCCAAACGTTTGCTATTTCGTGTCCTTTCTCTTGCAAACTTGTTTTAATGTCTAGTACTTTAGTGGTTGGGTGCAAATTCTCCAGTACTACACAAAAGGTTCTTTCTTGTCTAGGCTTATATGTGTGAAATTCGGTGTTTTTAGCTGCTTTTACTAACACAGTATATATCGCACTTTCAGAGGGCTGTACCTTAACTTGATTATTATGTAGTGCCTTTAACGTGTATTTATCTTTAGCCAGTTCATTGAGTAAGGTAATCAATGGCTGAATATTTTCAACGCCCGAGATGAAGATCGGTGGTGGTTTGGGTTCAGTGATTTGTGCATTTTGGTCCATGTTTTCATCTGCAAGCGGAGCAAATTTATTACTAAGACCGAGCTAATAATCCTTCTTTAAAGAAGTAGCATCTTGATCCTCATGAGATCTACTTCGTTTTTTGGTGGGAAATTGCCATGAGTCTGTGGTATTTTGTGACTGAGAATACTGTGCAGTTTGCGGCTGCATTATATTGAGGTTTGGAAAATTGTTGTTTATTGGTTGACTGCTGGATAAGGTTGTATTTTGTGCCGGTACTTGTATGGGAAGTGGTTGAGAAAAGGAAGAATTTGTTGGCATTTGTGTATTTGAAATGGGTGGAAGTGGGTGTCCATGAGGGTCTAATGTTGTGTGTGGAGGTGCATATTGCACGTAGTTCGGTGGCTGATACATTGTTAAGTAAATATAATTTACTTGCTGCTTGTATGTTGTTTGGAAATTATGTTGTGTAATTTTAAGTTATAAACACGATAAGCTATAGATAAATGGTTTTTAAAATAAATTTGTGGAGTTGACCTTACTATTTATCTGTTGCACTTTTTTATCTCAAAGAGCAGCCCGTACACGACTTTACTCGTTGAAATTCAAGCGTGGAATTATTGGTAAATAAATTTGTAGGTTTTATTCAGGCTTATCTTCAAATAGCAAGAATTAAATTATTAAATAGATAAATTCGCCTGACCTTAAGCGAGGCTACGGCTCCGCTGCTGCGATATCACAGGTATAGTTCGGCACGCACGTCTGCTCTGCTTGAAGGCACTAAAGCGAATGACGTTGAATTTATAGAAATAAAAATTTTAATTTATCTGAAAGTTATGTTTTAATTTACAGTTTGTTGTACGTACAATTTGGGAAAAAACAAACAAAAGTGATTTTTTATACACGTAACTTCTTTAATATTAATAAAAAAATACTTGATCAACTATAATTTTTACAAGACCTAAAGTAAAATCTGTTTTTACACCTCTTATAATATGCAGGCTATTAAGAAAGTTTTGAGAAAGTAGAAGTTGGGGCGAGTGAATAATAATTTAAGATTAGATATAAAGTAATGCCATTCCATGCACAGTATTGATTTCATATTTACTTCTTCGGTAAATAAACCCAATTAGGGCCATACCAGTTAAAATAGAGCTGTAAAAATAGGGAAGCAAAAAAATTTAATGATTGCGAGTTAGGCAACGCGTCATACAAATAAAATGGAAGTGGGGTTGTAAGAATACAGGACTAACGGGTGTAAAATTAATTATTGCATCTGGGGCCAACAACGACAGTTTATAAAAAGAACACGGAGAAACTAAATAGAAAGTAAATCAAAAATGACATGGAAAATGAAAGAGGCGAATACTGGCAAGATTGACGGCTGTTCAGTATATTTAGGTGTAAGTGAGAGCTTCAAATGAAATAGAAGGATGTTTTGAGAGGATAAAAAAACCGTAACAACCTTAACAAAGAAAAAGAAGAAGATACATTGGATCTGTTACTTAACATGATGAGAACTATGAGAGATACTTAGAAGCAGATAAAGAAGGTTCAAAGCATCAGAGAAAAAGAGAGGCTTCAATAAACAAATAAAGATGCTACAGGAACAAAGTAGGAGGATTAAGAAGAAATAAGAAATAAGGACAAAAATAAGACGATGCAAAATAAGGTAAAATATAAAAATAGGAATCAGAAAGGGCCTACACTGATAATCATAGAAATATATAGAAAAGTAAAGGCAAATTAAAGTGATGGCTAAAGGAAAACGAAAAAATCGTAACGATGGGATATAACAAAATAATAATAGATGGAATGGTATGGAGAGACAATAAAATAAAGAAGCTCGAAAAAGCAGAATAAAAAGTGTGATGGAAGAAGATAAGGATGCAAAAGTTGAGACTAACCGTGCAAAAAAAATGATTACGAATAAGATGAAAATAAAAATTAAGCAAAAAATGAAGAATATGGAATGTGAGAGGACTACATGAGAAATGAGCAGTGAATCTGATAGCGCTACAAGAAACACATATGAGAGAAACATCAACGTAATTAGAAAAATATGTACTATTTATAAATAGAGATGATACGAGGAAAGAAAGAAAGAAACAAAATTATTATTATAGGAAAAATATATGAAATTCTAACAGAGAGATAAACGATAATCTGCGTCAACGATAAGAAGGAAACTTAATAGGAGAAGAAAATATATAAGAAAAAGATGGGAAGGATATTTCTGAGAAATCTTTAATGAAAAGATAGAAAAGGTCGTCACAGATAAGATAGTGGAAAAGGAACACAGCGATGAAAATGAAGAGCTCACAAAAGAAAATAGATAAGATCATAGAACAGTTCAAAAACCATTAAATTGGGATTCATTTTACAGATTTCAAGAAAACAAGTGATGCCATAAATGTGTAAAAAAGCAATGCCAATTTTTCCTAAAATTAATCAATATATTGAATATGACAATGAACAAAACAAACAACAGCGTGCAGTTTAGAGGAGAATGATCTAAGGATCTCGAAATAAACACTGGGCGTAGACGAGACACCAATCTTTAGCATGGTACTAAAAAATCGGAAAGACGATATAACGTACAAAATTCACCAGGTGATAATTTTTGCTGATGATATTGCTTTAATAAGCAGAGATAGAAGAGACCTAGAAAGGACTACAAAAAGAACATTCTAGGCAACGTATCGAATGGGTCTAAGCTTAATCAAAGTAAAAACAAAACGATAAGCATAGGAACAAAAAAATAGATAAGCAGAAGAGGCCGAGTATCTGTAAGCATTAATCGTAAATAAACTTAAAAAGGGCATGGAAGTCATTTCGGGAATAATGAAAGCAAGTAAAAGTATGGAATTAACCAAAAACTTACCGAGATCTACAAAATCATACAGTACTTTACGACTGTGAAACATGGGTACTTAATAAAGCGATAAAAATTAAGGACAATAAGAAGGATAATAGGAGGAAAGATGATAGAAGCTTATGTAAGAAGTAGGGCAGAGGTATATAAAATTTATAAAGAACACAAAATAAATGAAGTAATATTATCAAGAAGATCACAATGGGATATATAGTCATATAGAAAAAATAAGAAACGAAAATATAGTGAAGATAGTGGCATGGAATAAACCTACCCACAAAAATAAAAGGGGAAGACCTATGAGAAGATGGAAGGAAGTGGTAGAAGCAGATCTATGAGAAGAAACATGAATTTTTTTTAACATTTTACATCATTAGTGAACAACAAGAAAAGAAGCAAGTATTCTACAGTAGCAATGTAAAAAATGATTAAAGAAAGGCTTCAATGTAAATTGAAATATTATTAGAGTTCAAAGTCTTGAACAATTTCAGTGCGATGAATGAGTAAACGCATATTCGTGTTAAAATTTTTGACATCACTGCCAGAGACCAATATTAGCTGATATTTTATATATTACTAGAGAAAAATGTATTGACAATATGTTAACTAGAAATTGGCATCAACTTCTTTTTCTAAAGATGACCATATGGAATTCTTTTAAAGATGCAGAAGAAAATTACGAAAAAAAAAACGTTTGTCCTCAGAACAATGCGTTCCACTATATGGCGAGTATCACTGATGAGTAGTTTGGATTGGAGCTTTATTACAATATATTACAATAGTGGTCGTAGTGATTATTTTGAGCAAATCCAAATGAATTTATGTTTCTCACCTTGTGTATTATTTTTCTAATATCTTTTATAACATCGGTGAAACAAAATTTTGAATCTTTTTATTTTATCAAACATTAATTTTTTTGTTGTTATCCTACATTAAATGATGCTTTTATCTATTATATGGTGGAATCGGCTATGAACCGTTTAAAAAATGGTAAAGATCTAAAATTATGCAAATACGTAAATGTCAATTAGCTTTTTGTCGCATATAAGGCAGGGCACAAAGTTCTTCGTACTCACTAGTAACAAACAGTTAAAGTAATATGACAATTTTATGTGGTTAAGGCATAAAAATGTATTTTGTTTTACAATAACGCTAGACCACATGTTGCTAAATAAGTCAAATATCTGTAGTGCCCAATTTACTCACCAGATATTTTTCTTTTTGATTAAGACCTATTCAGATCAATGTAGTGTGTCTGCTGAGCGCTTCTCGAATTCTGTGGACTTGTGAAATAGGCCGATAAATGGATCGCTTCAAAAGTCGACTCATTCTTTCAAAGTGGAATCCGCTTGTTGCCTGAAAGAAGTCACAAGAAGTTAGATTAAATTGAAAATACACTGAATAAATTACAAAATATACTTAATTTGATATTAATAAAAAAGAACTAATCAACAACTTAAAATTTCTGTTACCAGCATAACTAAACCTTTGTATACATGCTCTTATTATTTTGTTTAGCTTAAATTACTTTATTGTACACAAAAAGCTTAGTTGTTAGGTGTGTAGATCCCTAAGCTACTAAAGAGGAAGTTGCAATATACTATAACAAGAAAATTATTGTCACTTGACTGCAAAAATTCTCGCTTTTCGATTTCAATGGGTGGTGGAAACATTACCACATGATGGTGCTAGTGTTTGTTTTATGGCTATTACGTATTTCAAAGGACAGATGGTTATATTGCCGTTGCAGTAAGCTGGTTTGTGAGCGAGAGAAAATTATGAAAATATAGAACATTATATTGAAACGGCACCTTTCTACGTTGTACGAATTTTGAAAATGAGTGGGTGTTCGAAATGTTTATTTAGACGCTTCTTCTACTCTTGGGACAACGATTCACTCTAAGTTAGATACGTGAATGACTTTGAGGTCTCTCTCTATTACAACTTCATGAAAAATGGCATTTTTTGAATCTAATCCTAATAGGCGACGAAACGTGGATACTTTACATTAAAAAAGGAGCTGATAACAAGCAAGTGGGTGTAAAACTTGTGGAAAAAGTTGATTTACATCCAATGGAAGTGTTGTTTATTTGGTAAGATTGTAGCTATTTTTTAGAGTTCCTACTCTATGGAAACAATAACGGTGAATAAGTATTGTAGGCAACTTACTAAACTCAATGGAGTTTTGGCCAAACAAAAATGTATTATTTTCTATTCCGATAATGCTAGATCGCTTGACGCCCAGCCCATATTGCGAAAACTGAAGGAATTAAAATGGACAGTCATCTAACACTCACCCTATTCCCCGAACTTTGCTCATTCAATTTTATATGCTTTGTTTTTTACGTAAGAAGTCTAGTTTTGTAGAAGCAACTACATTGATGAATACCTTAAATGACTGACTGCTACAGAGAATACTGAATACTCCTTTTGAAAAGCCATTAGTCATCTCAATATGCCTAAACAACATGTACTCCCAATTTGAAACAAAGATTGATCATGAACGCGTACTGATATGGGCAAAACTGAAGCTTTTGTTATTTATCTTTAGGAAGTTTTCCAGCCACTACCACCTGAAGACGAAGACAGTGTTATTGAAAATTACTTATCAGCTTCTATCCAGCTCTCGCTCCCTATCAAACCTTTTTCTGTTATAGAAGTGGGAACACTAATTTCCACAAGAATAAATTGCAAAAAATCTCCAGGATCTAACCTAATCACTGGGCGAATACTGAAGGAGCTGCTCCTCAAAGCAATCAGTTTAACTATGTTAATCTTTAATAGTATTCTAAGGACAGGAATTTTTCCATTACAGTGGAAAGTTGCTCAAGTGATCCTTATTGAAAAGCCCGTTAAATCAACCAATGACTCATCTTCCTACAGGCCCATAAATTTGCTACCATTGCTCTCTAAACTTTTCGTACGAATATTACTCAAAAGACTTTCCCATCCTCGAAGACGAAAAGCTCATACCCTATCATCAATTTGGCTTTTGGAGCGCACACTGCACAATTAAGCATATTCATAGAATAGTAGACAACATTTTCGAACACAAGAAATACTGCTCTGCAGTTTTTCTCGACGTTAGCCAGGTCTTTCTTAAGGTTTTTCACAAAGGTTTATTATTAAAGTTAAAACGGGTCATTCCACACCCCTTACTACAGCATCATCAAATTTTACCTTGGAAAAAGGTACTTCCAAGTGAAGTTTGGAGAAGCAGTCTCGGAAATATATTATTAAATCCGGAGTTCCTCAGAGAAGCGTTTTGGGGGACAGTCTATAGAGAGCCGATATACCCACCAGCCCCATTACAACTATATCAACTTATGCTGACAATACGGCAATCCTCGCTACAGATCCCAATGCAGCCGTCCGAACAGTGGATGGTTCAAAAGGTGGCGCTTTAAAATAAACAGCCATAAATTACCTTCACCAAACGAAGAGGTATCATTCTTGAGGTTACCATGAATGATAAAGCTCTACCACAAACAGGCTGCGTGAATTATTTAGGCCTGCACTTCGACAAAAACTTAACATGGAGAACCTATATCTGAACGAAGAGAAAACTCAATCCAAAATTGAAAAAATTATTATTGGTTGCTAGGTCGCAACTTTAAGCTATTACTCTCCAACAAACTGCTGGTTTACTAAACTACCATGAAACCAATATGGAGCTATGGAATCTAGATTTGGGACACTGCGCCGAACTCCAACACTGAAATACTTGAACGACTGTAGTCGAAGATTTTTCGTTCCAAATAAAGAAATACGAGATCTGAATATGAAAACAGTTAAAGGAGGAGTGCTGAAGTGTGGTGACAAATATGTTCAGCGATTGGAAATGCATCCCAGTCCCCTAGCATCGCCTCTGCTCAACAATAGTGACCAAGAATATGGACTTAAACTCACAAGGAAGAATGGCAATGGGCGTTTGCTCTACATGTAAATTACCACTGGAACTGTAATGTCTGAAATCTGATTTGCTTATTGTTATTATAACAGATTGCAAATAAGTGTCTTAATAAAAAAAAAGTTAGATTTGTACTTGTTGCGTCACTTCTTGTCTCTATGCTTAAAAATAGTTAAACTGTACAAAAAACTTGATTTTAAGAAAAACTTTTATTTCTATGTCTCAAAAAATATTTATGCTTCATATTTGGAATATACTTCCACATGATCTTCATCTGCATTTATTTGCTTTATACAATTATGTTGGTTAAAGTACGGTGCCTTAAAGAACCCCTGCATGTATGGTTTTCATATTAGATATAGAGATGTTAATATCGACAGAGAAAGTTCTGTTTTCCAAAAACAAGAAAATGATTGCAGTTAAGTAGGGGAGCAATTCGGTTCTTAATAGCTTGTACTTTAGACCTATCCTTACATTATCAAACGACTTTTCAATATCTATAAAGACCGCTACTCTATACTGTTTATATACATATTCTTTTTTTATTAGTTCTTTAAGTATCTGAACTTGGCGTATTGTTGATAGACCTTTTCTGAATCTAAATTGAAGTGATGGTATAGTAAGTTTGTCTTTTGGTCATGAAAGTAAATATCGGGATATTACTTTTTCTAGTACTTCGGACAGTATTTGTTGTAGACTTATAGGATGATAACAGCAATGGTCCTTTTTTAACCTTTCTATATTTGTGGAATATGAGAATATGCGCGAATTTTAATTTATCTGGAGCATAACCTAATCTCACGCAAACATTGAGTTTTTTAAGTACAAACTTGGTTATCAGATCATATCCAATCCATGCGCTTTCTTTAAAGATGGTGCTTTAATGTAATTGTCAAATTGGTTTGGCGATGTTGGTTGGCCAATTTGTTTTATTATGGGTAGATGGGTTATAATGTAATTATTAACTATTTGTGAGAATTGTCTGTTTTAATTTAGTATCGTTGGCGTAAAGATATTTATAAGGTAATCGGCAAAAATATTGCTTTTATCTTCATCACTGTTGTATAAAACTTTTTTTTTTGTTTAAGTTTGGATAATTTTACATTGTATTATTTGTTTGCTCATTTTCCACTGTTATATGTTATTTGGTTCAATATTTTCTATTTACAGTGGTTATTAGTTCTAGGCTTATCCATTTCTCTTTTAATTTGATGTCTTTAGTTATTTAATTGATTTTTTGGTAGGGATTCTACTCTCTTCTAATTTTACTCGTTTGTTTCATTAAAATCAAAATGTAGGACGTGGTGGAAAATTGAATTGAATTTGTAACGGAATTGTTGTTGTGAGGTTTTTTATATTCGTGTCAATTTCACTTCTGACGGGTCTATTCGTTGTTCCTGTAACCTGATTGTTCCAATCAATGCTCCCGTTGATTAGTTTTGGAAATGGAATATTATATACAGGAGTGGTTGTAAAAGTTATAAGTACAGGAAGGTGATCAGAGTCAAATTCTGAAATTATATTTTGCTGGATTGTAAAGTGAAAGTTTTTGGCAACTACTATATCCAACACATCTGGTTGATGATCTCTTTTGTAAGGATAGTGTGTGCGTTCAGTAAATGCCAGAAAGTTTAACGGATAAGTTATTGCAATGTTGTGTAATTTAATACCATTAGGATTGTTGGCTCGACATCCCCATAAAGAGTGTTTCTATTTAAATGGCCTATTGGTAATATAGGTAAAGGTGTGTAATTCAATTACGTCAGTTTCTTCTAAGGTTTTATTCAGTTGCTTATAAGCAGTAACAATCCTTACCTGGTTGTGGTCTGTAGTATTACTGATGGTTATTATTGTTCTTAAACTATTGATAAGAATCTGAATAGGTCTGTTACATTGAATGTTTTTAACCATCACCGCTACGCTATTCTTGGGAAATACTTGATATCCGCTGACTTTAAAGATTTCTCCTTCAAATAAATTGGTCTCGGTGGTATTCTAATTCAGGATGGCAATGTTTCAAAATGTTCAAGTTAGTTATTAAATAGTTTTTAGAGGATATGTTACTAATAATAATCTGAGGATACTGTTCTGCTTCTGCTTAGATTACTTGCAGAAATTGTTGTAATTAAAGAAAAAACATTCATACATGTCGTAATATTTCAATGATTCTTGTATTAGCCTATTCAATGTTTTTTCCAATATTTTTATATAAATTTAAATGTGTCATAGTAACTGAAGTTATGTGTAAAAAGTGGGAAGCGCTTAAAAATTTTAATAGCATCGAAAGAAGAAAGTTGGGGCATTCCGGTTGTGTTATTCGAAACGACAAATACAAATACACATTCTGGGCTTGGTCGAAGAACAAAATTTTGTCTATAAAGCTTGAGTTGAACACGAAAGCATTATTTAGGAAGTTGTGCTTTTTTCTAGTCGCCAACTTTCTTGAAAGGTTCGACTCTTGAAAAAGAAGAAGTGGTTTTTCAAATGTGCTGTGCATAATTAATTGTACGGTCAATTAAGTAAGAGTTTGTCCAGCATAATTAGCAAATGGTAAAAGGTATCGCCCTAATTATTTTGTGAGTCGATGTGGGGAACCTTTGTCCTCGATGCTTTGATGCTTTGAAAAGATTCAGTTGGCATTGAATTTTTGCTAGAGAAACTCGTAAAGCACCATGAGTGAAGCATACGCATCGCGCTACGAGGTTGTGTTCCTCTGTACCCACCCGAAAGGTGCGAAAATGTTTCATGCAACGGCTGCTAAGTACATGAATAAGTCAGCAAGTGGGTGCAACGATATAAGGAGACAAAAACGGTCGATAGGCAAAGTGTCCTCTAAAGTAGAAAAACAGATCGTAAACTTGTTTTCGCAGAATCTGGGCTTGACATTGCGTCAAGGAGCAGCAAAATTAAAACATAAAAGTGTAGATATATCGTACGTAGCTTTCTGAACCCATTTACGTGCGCATATCAAATGCCATAGTTCAGTGAAGAAACCTTTGTTAGTTGAAAATCATGTGACTAAGTGACTCGCTTGGGTAAGGAGAATATCGACCGAGATTGGAGCAATGCAATTTTTACGGACGAAGCTTCTGTTTGAGGATATCGTTACACGTGCCTGGGCAACCTCAACTAACAGGTCGGTACAGCGGATAGTTAAACACCCATTAAAAGTGCATTTTTGGGGCTGCTTCCTAAACCTGGGTTTTAGAACGTTGCATCTGTTTACGTACTACCTAAATGCTCCGAAACTGATCGAGATTTATAAGAAATACTTGTTGCCGACTGCCGAACGTTGTTTCATCAAGAAAAACGAGAACTAGATCTTGCAGGAGGATAACTACTACCGCAGCAAGCTTTGCATCGAAGAGCAGACTGGCATCGTTATACTTGATTGGCCGTCGCAGTCGTCCGATGCAAATCCGATTCAGAATGTGTGGACATACGTCAAGCACAAGCTTCGTGGAAGAAAAGTGTTCATTTTAAGGCAGCTAACACGAGAAATTCGTCGTATTTGGAGGTCCTTGCCGAATGGATACGCCATCAGTTTGGTCGAAAGCATGCTTCAAAGATGCCGGGCAATTATCGACAATGGTAGTGACTAGACACAATAGTGATACAATAACATCTTTTTTCTGATGGAGTACAATGTACGTACGTATGCATTTGAAAATGTTTTTAAATAATTTTTTCTCTACATGAACCCGAACACGCTCTTACTTAACTCACTGTATATATGCATGTGAGGTTATTAGCTTCTTTTAATCTCAATCTACGTTTAGTTTATTCGATGAGCGTGCAGTTAATTGTAGATCTAGATTTGCACGTTTACAATGTTTTGCAGTTTCTCTTAACTTGAATGGAATTGTTGCAAAGCCAATTTTCTTCTGAATGGCTGTTCAATAACTTAGGTCCGTTGTAAATCCATTTCTAAAGTTGAGCATTTATACAATTTAGTTCACATTTTATCGAAGAATTTTACCTAAAAAACCAACGAAGTGCAGCTTATATTTCTTTATTGCGTTCTTTATAAGATATCTGTAATCTTTAATATTTAAACGCAAAATCTTTTTAAAATGCTCTCTATTCAACGATGACCTATTTTCACTCGTGTGTAGCTTAAGACAATTGCTGACGAAACGTAATTGTGTAATATTGCACTGTCTAACTATTTGCTTGTCTCTTTCAGTCATTTTTTAATTGAAAACCGCAATCTTCAAAATCAAGACAAAAAACTTCAGTTTTAATAGACAAGAGAATTAGAACTGTAATGTAATTATTTGGTTTCAAAAATCCACATTTATTTAATTACATATAAAAACCAGCCAAAATTCATAAGTGTTTAAAGGAAAAATGCTTGTTATAAACAAAAGGATTAAATGGTAATCAGTTTTCGTGAAAATTTTAAGTAGGTATTTAATTGACATTATTACTTGAAACTTGATTAAAGTTTAATGATGATGTAATTATTATACTTTGCTCGTTAATGTCTAGATATGATTGGCCGGATTAAAGTTTCAGCGATTTTCTTGATGCTAGTCTTATGTCTTATGTTTTGCAGTATTTTATTGCCTTCTTGGTGTCTTCGTCATCTTCGAACATGTTTGAGTTTTGGAAAGCACCTAATCAATGCAGTGTTATCCGCGGAAATAGACTAAGGAAAATTTGAATCACAAAAATTAAAATAATGACTAGAGTTAGAATGGTTTCCCATTGATTCTAAAACTAACCTTTTTTAACTATTATGTAATTGGAATAGGAAATAAGAAGTGCTTGATATTAAAAGAAAGATAGCAAAACACTGATAAATTCATAGTATTTTTAATGTGGCAAACAATAATTATTAAATTTTGTACAATTCCCAACACTATATGCAATAAACGTTCATGTGGGGGAGTAATCCTTATCTTGTATTTCTTAGATAATTATTAAGACCTTTGATGTTATTTAATATTCTAAATATACTTGTAACTGTTTATATATTGTAATTAACATGAAAAGGGAGTATTTATATATACGTATGTATCAAAAATAGAAAACAGTATATCAAATAATAACACCTGATTGTATAATTCAGATGTAAAGTTATGACGTTTCCCACGATATAAGAAATGCTATTAATTCCAACATCTCCAGGAAAATTATTATTGTTATATAAAGGTACCTTACAAATGGGTAAATATCTTATTACTTACCAAAACCATATTAAATGGGCTAATCCATTAGTTTAGTTTTGTGGTTGTTGTGTACGAAAAAATCATATAAAGAAATACCTCATGTTACAAAGAATTTCAGATTATCCAATTAATTGTGCGCAGTTGGTTACTTGAATGTTGATAAATTTATTATAACGTTTCTTTGTGTACGGCATACCACAGTATGATAGAATGTCCTACATCTCAATATAATGATACTAAATATTTTATTTATTAATTCGCCTACCGAAAACATTGCTTTGTGAGCATATCAAATTGATTTTAGCTCATGAGTCCAAAGTAAAGGCATATTTAAATCAAATCAAATGAATTTTAACTTATTAAATTATAAAACCCAAAAGTAGTAAAACTAATTATTTAAATACAATTTATTAGTTGTTATTAATGATTAATTATTAATATATTAAATCACTATTCCAACCATATTTTGTACGAAAATTGCAAACTGTAGCTGCCACACTTTCATTATTTTTAAAATATTGCTCAACAATGAAAACGCGTTGTTCTTTCGTGTAGCGCTCCATTTTTAATAACCCTCAACTGTCAGCTGTCACGTTGTTTTTTTTCGTTGGCAACACTTTACCGCACCAATGGCGCGAAATTCGAATATTGCGTGAATTTTGGGACACCCAATAATATAATTTTTACAAGTTGCAGCACAAAACACTTCAAAACTAGCTAACAAGAAAAACTCCATAAAAATTCCAGTAGAAATTAAGAAACTAGTAGCGGAAAAGAGAAGAGTGGGAGCTAAATGGCAAAGAATAATTACATTTAAACGCTTAAGCAACAAACGCAAAGCAAAATTAAAATCTTGTAACAAAGAATCTTTAAAGGACTGTATTACAAGTTTGAGTCGCTACAATATCTCTATTTGGGAACCTATTCTAACCTCCCTTAAGCCAACAATGGCGACAAGTCTATTATATCAATAAACAACAACTCAGGGACTATTGTAACAGCAATCAAGAAAAGGCTGAAATCTTTGCGAATGATGTTGAGTTTTTCGTCATAACATTAATGTTCTAGGCAAAGAAATTCTCGACTATCTACAATCGCCAATACTAAAAACTGAACCAGCAGCACCTGTTTCACCGAAGGAACTACAGAAACGCTTGAAAAGCACCTGGAGTGGATCTCATTACTGTGGAGATGCTGAAAGAATTACTCATAAAACTGATTATAAACCTATTCAATGCAATATTACAAATGCAGTATGATAAACTAAAAATAGCAGAAATAATTTTAATTTATAAATCTGGAAAATAACTTAAGAACGTCACTTCTTACCGACCTGTTAGACTGCTTTCATCAGTTTTAAACTTTTAAAAAAATTATTGCTTAAAAGAATTCATCCCGACTTCACATCTAACCACTGGCTTCCCCATTATCAATTTGGTTTTCGACGGAGTCATTCTACCACTCAATAGTGCCACAGTATTATACATTTCATTAATAGAGCCTTAAAAAATAAAGAATACCGCATAGCAATGTTTTTAGACGTAAGCAAGGCCTTTGAGAAGATTTGACATCTTGGGTTTTTATATAAAATAAGAAGATATTTAACTACTCGAATCGTATCTGACTAAAAAATTCCGTACAAGGGTAAATAAAATTTTTTTAACTGTACTCCCACTAATTGAGGAGTCCCTCAAGGCAGCGTCCTAGGACCGCTGTTACATTTGTTGCTTACTTCTGATCTTCTAACAACCAATAGTATCGTTCTGGGAATTTTCGCAGATGATTCGTTCATTCTTACTTCGCACAGACCCCATCACTTCTTCCAGGATATCTGAAAATGCTCTAAATATGAATTCAGACATGGAGAATTAAAATGAATGAACAAAAGTTGTTTCACGCGACTTCTGCGCTACATAAGGAACCATTCCCGCTAATTTATATAAACAAAACAGAAATTTCTCGGGCAGCCTCGGTCAAATATTTGAATCTCCATCTAAATAACAAACTAAATTGGAAACAACGCATTACCAAGAAAAGAAAACAAATGGATATGAAACAAAAAGAAATGTATTGGTTGTTAGGACGCAAGACCCATTTGTCACTGGAAAATCAGCTTTTGCTTTATAAATCCATAATTATTCCTATATGGACTGACGAAATTAAATTATGGGGATGTGCCAGTAATGGTGATGTTTCAAAATGTTCTAGACAAGTTAGCTATTAAATAATTTTGAGAGGATCTTCTTCTTCTTTAACCCTCATTGCGCCCAGTATTGGGCATAGGTCTCCCTCAAATTCTTCCATGTAGCGCGATTCTGTGCGACTCTCATCCATGGCGGTCCTGCTACTCTCTTAATGTCGTCTTGCCATCTCATTACTGGCCTGCCACGTTGTCTCTTGCCTGTCCATGGTCTCCATTGGAGGATTTTAACGTTCCACCTACTGTCTTTGATCCGAGCTGTATGTCCTGCATATTCCCATTTCAATTTCGTCACTCTTTTCACTACATCCGCGACCCCAGTTCTATCTCTTATCCATTTATTTCTCTTTTTGTCTCGTATTGTAATTCCAATCATTGCTCTCTCCATTGCTCGCTGAGTGACTTCCAGTTTTGTTTTTACTTGTTTCGTTAATGTCCATGTTTGAGCGCCGTATGTCATTATGGGAAGTATACATTGGTCATATACCTTAGTTCGCAAGCGTTGGGGTGTTTTGTTGTTTTTTAAAATATAAGCTAGCTTTCCAAAAGCTGCCCACGCCAGACGTCTTCTTCTATCTATCTCGTGTTCTCTGTTTTCCTTCCTTAATGTTACAGTTTGTCTTAGATATATATACTCGTTGACATTTTCTAGGCTAGTTCCATTTATGTTTATTTGTGGGTTCTCAAGACACATTGTCTTCGTCTTATTCAAATTTACTTTTAGACCTATTTTCTTAGACGTTTTTTCTAATTCGTTTATCATAATTTGTAGGTCGCCTTTGTTGTCTGCAAATAGAACTACGTCGTCGGCAAATCTTAAATGATTCATTTTCCCCCGTTTACATTAATACCCCTATTTGACCAGTCCAGATTTTTAAATATTCCTTCAAGTGCCAAATTAAATAATTTTGGAGACATTGTGTCTCCTTGTCTAATACCTCTATCAATTGAGAATTTATTACTATATGCATGTAATTTAATTGTTGCTGTAGCGTCTTTGTATATATTACTTATCAGTGCTGTATATCGGGAATCTATTCTAGCACAATTAAGTTCCTTCATTATTGCCCAGTGTTCAACGCAGTCAAACGCCTTCTCATAATCAATAAAAGCCATGAACAAAGGCAGGTTATATTCGATGGATTTCTCGATTAGAATTTTAACAGTAAGCAAATGGTCACAGGTACCATATCCCTTTCTGAAAGCTGCTTGCTCTACTGTCTGATAATCATCTAATTTTTGTGATAATCTGTTAGTCAAGATCTTTGTTAATAATTTATACATTTGAGAAAGTAGGCTGATAGGGCAGTAATTTTGTAATAGTAATGCGTCCCCTTTTTTAAACAAAATTACTATCACGGCGTTATCCCAGTTATCTGGTATTCTCCCTTGTTGTAGGCACATGTTAAATAGGATTTTTAGCTTGGGGATTACTATTTCTTTGGCTTCTTTGATCATTTATATTATTTATTGTTTTTATCGTCTGCAGGGCATGCAAAATTTCGTCTTCAATGATCTCCGGCATATCCTCAGATCCTACATTTACTATTTTAGAATCCTCTTTTGGCCCCTCAGGTTGTTTAATGTGCGACTCATATAGTGTTTTATAGTATTTCTCCGTAGTTTTTAGGATCTCGTCTGTGTTTCTTATTTCTGTTCCGGCGAAGTCTTTCACTACAATGATTTCTCGTTTCCCATATCTTCTTTTCAGGCACTTCATGCTTTTGTTGTCCTCTATTACTTGCTCTATTTGTTCTTCATAGAATTTTTCTAAATCTTTTCTTATCATACGCCTCGCTTCTTTTCTCACTTCTCGATATTCATCAGTTGCATATTTTCCTTCTTTATATAACTCTCTTCTTTCTCCTATTTTTTGTTTTGTTTGTTGAGTAATTTTATTTATCTTTGTGATTTTTTCCGACGCTTCTGTTAATGCTAGTGTCAGATCACGAGATATTTGGTTTAGATTGTTGTCATTATATTCCTTTAATAGCAATGATTGTCGTATGTACTTTTGATAGGTTTCCCTGTTTTGTTTGAGTGTCTGGGCATTTATCGTTCTTTTATATCTATATTTATATCTGTTAAACTTTTGAACAGTAACCTTTGCCCTTACGAGCCGATGGTCGCTTCCCGTGTTAAATGAATTTAAGACTGTGACATCGTTTATGCTTAACTTTTCGGATGAGAGTATATAGTCAATTTCATTCTTGGTCTGTCCATTTGGGCTTATCCACGTCCACTTGCGCTGGGCTTTTTTACTGAAAAAGGTGTTCATGGCGTACAATTTTTGATCTGCTAAGAAAGCTGCTAGCATATTTCCTCTTGGGTTTCTTTCGCCCAATCCATATTTTCCGATGTATTCTTCCTCATCTTTTATATGTCCTATAATCGCATTGAAGTCGCCCATGACTATATCAAGATTAGACCTCGTATAATATTTCAACATCCTCGTCAGTATATGCCGAAGTAGGTGCATAAACTTGTATTATTTTTATGTGGTAGTTCTTTGATGTTTCTATGATCATATACGCTACTCGTTCAGATATTCCTTTGAAGCTAATAATATTTGGTATTATTGATTTCTTAACAAGGAAACCTATTCCTCTTTGACTGTCGCTTTCATGGCCGCTATACATTAGTGCATTTCCTGATGGTAGAGTGATATAGCTTTCTCCTTTTCTCCTTACTTCTGCAAGTCCCAATACGTCCCAATTAATTTTACTTGCTTCGTTTTCCAGATCGTATAGTTGTGAATCATCTAGTAGGGATCTGCAGTTGTAGGTGGCTACCAGGAGTGAACATTTCTTCTTATGTATCAGTGTCTTGCTCCCCCCAGAATCCTTGGGAGAAACTGAAAGATCAGTGTGGGATTCTGAGCTTTGAGCTCTACCCACCTGGGGTAATTTTGTTTTGGATACTGACATTACCATAGTTAAAGAGGATATGTACTGTAATAAATGATTTAATTTAGAATTAATAGAGAATGATTAATTGTTTAATTAAATGTAAAATGCTACCTATGTGGGAAAAAGATAGTGGTTGGACATTTGGTTTGGATGATTGGTCAGCTTTCTGTGGTTTTGAATGTACGACTTGACTTTAGGGCATACTACGAAGGGCGTCCGATTTTAAAGGTATAGGTGGTTGTTATAAAATCTGCACATGCTCAATCATATACATGATTAGATACATTCATGCGTGTAGTAGTAAAATTTAGCTTTCGGGAAGCAAATAAATATGGCGTGTATAATCGCAAAGTATTCAAAGTGTAAGGTGCGTGAAGTTATCATATTTTTGTAAGCCAAAAGAGTTAATCAGAGCGAAATTTATTGTAGATTGGAGGGTGTTTATGACCCTAAAGTTTTAAAATGAAAAAAGTCAGCTAAATAATGATCTGGAGAAGAAAAGAAGCAGACCAAGGACCTCACACATGGATGACAACTGAGCAATTGTAGGACGTTTGATTAGGGAAGATCGTCGTATTACAGTTCGTGCAATTTCTGAACTCCGATGAATAAAAAACCAATTGAATGAGTGCTTTATTTCAAAATCTCACCCGATAACAACAGAAAGGGGATTATTTCATTGAAATAATCATTACTGTAGATCAAACCAAGATTTATGAGTTCACCCCAGAGACGAAACAACAGTTCAAAAGAAAATTAAAAATTCAACCATCCGCTTGCAAAGCCATGTCCACCGTGTTCTGGGATACTGAAGACCTACTGCTCTGTGAATTCCTTGAACCGCGCACAACCATTAACAGCGACAAACACTGCGAAACTCTCCAGAAATTGTGTACAGCCATTAGAAGGAAAAGGCCGAGACGATTACGCGAAGGAGTTAAACTTTTGCACGATGGCGCAAAACCCTACACGTCAAATCGAACCAAACTCTAGTTGACACAGCGGAACTGTGAAGTTCTGCAACATCCTCCGTATAGTCCAGATTCAAATTTTTATTTATTCAGACCTTTGAAGAAAATTTTGGCAGACAAACGCTTTGTAAATCAGGAGGAACTGGAAGACACCGTTGTGGACTATTTCAAGCAACTTGACAAGCAGCAGCACTGTAAAGGGTTGTTCAAACTATCGTCACGCTGGAATAAATGTCTCGACATTTACAAAAATTATGTCGAAAAAAAAACAAAATTATGTAATTTTGTTGTGGAATGTATTAAATGCTTTCTTTAAATATAAATGTAAATGTTGGTGTAATTATGGCTTGTACCTTTAATATCGGATGTCCCTCGTATTACTGAGTGTATTTAAAAACCAATCTGACATATTTTGGTTTATTGTGTGAATTCCTTAGTGAGTAACGTTGTTTCAAAAGTTTCTTCTGTAACTCGCCGGATGTGCTTCTCCGCAATTAACATAATATGGGGACGCGACAGGGTTTTTATTGCAACTATTAAGCGGGTGTTGCTCTTGACATTTAATGCAATGAGGTTTTGCCGCGAAATAGTTTTTTGTTGTCACTGGTTATTACTATTTTTTCATTTTGCGTAATTATTGAATAAAATTACTGTAGCCGCTTCATTTATCTTTAAAATTACTGCACATGTTGTAGTGTTTTTTGTTCTTATACTGTAATCGCGTTATACTAATTATTGGTAGACAATTAACTGTCAGTTGTGTTCTAATTTTATTATCCGAAAGCGATATTGACGCGTTTTTCATTATCACAGGTAAAGGTTTTTCGAGGTTTTAAAAACTGAAATTTTTCTTGATTATCCATATAGTCGTCATAATTGGTAAGAATGGCTTTTAAGTACTTGTTACAGTATTACGTTGTAAATTATTTATCCTTGATAATCTTTTTAATGTCGCCTGCAATTTCCTAGTGGTTATTTACATTGTGAATAAATATTGCGGAATTCTTGTTTTTTTTTGTTTTGGGCGTCGTTATTTCTCAACCCCGAAGGACTGAGTAACCGTTTATGTTATAAAATTTATTTGTTTTATTAATTTAACCTCACGTACTTACACATGTAAATTTTGAATATTCTGTTGCTATGAGAGGCGCAGGTGGGTTAACGCTCGCTGCGATAACTCGACCTGGCTGCACGACTCAGGTAACACGTCCGATCCGTTTGAAGGCACAATGCGAATTCGGGATAACTTTTGCTGATGAAATTAATGTATATGGAGAAATTATTAATAATATTCTAAATACGAAGGTTACCGCAATAGTAGGCCTATAAAATCTGCCGACAAATTTAATGAAGGATTCAATAAAGCAGGACTAACTATGAATATTAAAAAAATTGAAGTGAGCAAAAACGTAAAATATTACAAATAGATTTTTTTTTATTTGAGCAAAATTCAATAAGCAATCGGAATAGTAGTAAACCTTGAAGAGTTAGATGTTTTGTAGATAATACTTGTGCTAATTGTGGCTATGATTGGGGAATGATCGGACATAAGATCATAATTGGAAGTGAGATCTATGTAACTTGAGGAAAACCCTTTGGTGATGAAGAAGTTTAGGAGATTTGGCAATTTGTCTGGATCAGATGGTCAATAAGTAGGACTCTCAGTTGATAAATGAGTTTAAGCAATGTTCTTCCTTTTGTTGTTATTAATGGGTATTTTTGGCGTTAAAATTTTCACCTGCTAAAAATGTTTGGCCTAGTATATCAAAAAATTGTTGCAACATTTGATGAGTTAGATTGTGTCTCGGAGGACAGTAAATGGACGAAATTAATAATGAAGTTGTGAGATTTTTAACCTGGATTGTCGTAAGAATTCTGTTTTAATTCTGATTGTTCAGAATGGTAAATAAATATTGCTGAACCACTGTGTGCAGTACCATCAGAGTGTTCTGTGTGATACACAGAGTAGTAGGGTGTTTTTATGTACGATCTGTTAGTGAAATGACTTTTTGAGACGAGCAGAATGTCTGTATTATTTACATGTAGGAAATTTTCAATTCCGAGATTTCTATATTGTAGTCTATTGGCGTTTCATAAACTTACTCGAAGAAAGTTAGCCATTGGTGAGTTAATTTGGTAATGACGGTACTTAACATGTTTAAGATTATGCTGTTTTTTTGAAGGAGCTGACGAAAATGATTTTTAAACTCATAGATGAATTATTGGAGGGTCAAATCTTGGTTTGGGGTTTTGTGTGAGTAGGTTGGATTTGATGAATGGAGTTGGTTAGAGAGTTGTTGGAAAGGTTCTTGGCAAATCTTTACATTTCGTTCTGTTGGTTGAAGATGAAAGGGTTTTCGAGTTGATGGTTGACTGTTTGGCTGATTTCTTTTGTAGCTCTTGATAAACCGAATGTCCCTTGTAATTCACTGGATGTGTTCCTTCGCAAAGTACTCACACTTAGTGTCTTTGGTTTTGGTGCAAATTTTAGTGTCGTGAGCCGCTCCACATTTCACACATGCATATGGCCTCTTGCAGTATATCCATAATTTTGATATCTTGTACATTGTACTATTTCTGTGTTTTTTCTTGGGGGCTCAAAAGTGACAACTATATTTCCCAGCTATCAAATGTTATATATATATATATTTGTTATTCTCAGGCGACTCAAGGTCGATAAATAATATTGGAAGTGGTTTCTGTGATCGTTTGCTTTTTATGTTAATAATGTTGCATATTTTGTGTTCTGGGTCTTTGAGGGTTGTTGTTATTACTTTGGTTGGAGTAGAATGATGAACATATTTTAAAGCTACCTTGTATGGTCGGTGTTGTTTCATTTGGTAGAAGTGGTATATAGTCTTGTATTTATTTAATTCTACTACTGCGGTTAAAATTATTGTCATTTTATCATAATTTATCATGTCTTGTACAGAAATGGGTGGCGGTTTATTTATTACTGGAGTTAATGCTTGTGTATCCGTTGCTGGTGAATTATTTGGGTCTTGTGATAATGGCGGGGTATTTGACTGTTTGCGTCGCTTGTATCGTTTGCGTTTATGTCCTTTAACTGCCTACCAGCTGTTGGTGTTATCGTTTGTTTGGTTTTTATCACTGTCGTTCTTAGTTGCAGCAAGTTTTTCGCGTTAGGCAATTGGTCTGAATGTTGCGATAATTGTAATTGAGAAGGTAGAAGCGACTGCTGCTGATACTGAGAGCATGAGGGTGGTTGGCACTGCGGAATTGGTTTTGCAGACCGCCCGTCTATTAAAACAATGTTTGTTTTGGGAAGGTAGGATTTTGTAGTATGATGCTTGGGAAATATTCATTAGTGAATTAGTCATATATTGTTGTCTATTACAGCCGTTACCAGCTGGCAGCATAGCTGCCTAAATTATTAGTTCGCCACTCTTAAGCAAGACTGCAGTAACGCAGGCACAGGCAGACCAACAAATACGTCCGCTCATTTTCGATGCATGAGGGTCAGCTTCTATTCGTTTTTACTGCCCCAAAGCGGCACAAATAGATAAAGACAAATAACACTGGAACAAGAGAAGAAAGGCAGCACATATCACACATATAGTATGAAACAGCAAGTACAAGGTACAAATAATTAATAACGAGAATGGTGTAAAACCATAAATGAAACTTTCGACAGCAGTATGGCGAATTAGCGAGAGGTGAAATAAACTAATGTTTCTTATGACGTCTGCTTTCGAATGAGGTATCACATGACATATGTTATGTGATGGAATAAAGTTTGACCTCACCGTTGACCCCTTGACCTTTGGCCGATTTGGCTGAAGAAGGTATTGACATGAGGTATATGTATGACAAGTTTGAAGTGAATCCGATGATTATAACGGAAGTTATCGTGTCTCCAGACAGACATACAGACAGACAGACACCATGTTAAAATCAATAACTTTCACTTATAGCGTTCCGCTGTCAAAAGTTAATAAAAGGGAAACTTGAGAAGAAAAGAGGAATTGGTAGGAAAGTGGCATGTAAATCCTATAGAATTCTAGCTTTGCACAAAGTTTAATGTGAATTCGCTGCTTCATTTGTTATACGCTATATGTGTTAACTCACCGGCGTCTCACAAGTCGTCCTCATTCACGTTTCACCCGCCGCCTAGTTATATTAGGGCTACGAAAACTGTTTTTGTTTTGTTAACATTGATTGGGTAATTTCGGTACAGGCTACATAAATAAAATGTTAAATATGTGCTAAACAAATATAACTGGGTAACGAGACGAGATATTTGCGTTCTATAAAGTTGTTTATTAGAACATGTAGCTTTCCTTCAACAACACTCTCTATTTTAAAATCTACAAATAAATATGGGGTAACGTTTAAAAATTTTTTTAGTCGTAGGAAGCTCGTGATGTTATTAAGTTTGAAGTAATTGTTGCTATGTAAAATAGTTTTGTAATTTTAGCTATCTACGAAATATTTGCCATATGTTAAATACTACGAAGCTTGATTTAAATAAACTTAATCAATATAAACTAAGCTTATTTGATTTGTTTTTAACAATTGGCTATAAAATATGTTTTAGTATTTATCATCTGGTTAATTTTTTTATTCGGTTAATTTTACGATGCCTTTGTGTATAAATGAAGACAAATTAATTTTTTTACATGGGGAGTGCCGTAGGATTACTTCCCAAGCTATTTGATAAATAGGTCAAAACCCAATCAATTTTTTTGTAAGTTTGTCATAATTTAAAAAATTCGCTTTGCGACTGTGCTAGTGAGTAGATGTGGACGCTAACCCTCCTGCTTTGAAGGAAAACGGACGGATCTACAAGCCAGCCCGTGCCTGCGTCGTCAACGGCAGCGACCGCAGCCTTGCTTAAGGTCAGCCGTATTTTACCTGTTCCAATTTATATTTTCTTGGGTCGCTCTTGGACATTTTTACTTTTCGTTATAAATTTTAATTTTAATTTTGATGCTTATTTTGAAATCGAGTTGAACGGTCGTGCGCGAACCGAGCCGCGGTGATATCACGTGTGCGGGCGTTTTATCGGCTAGCGGCTATTGTGAACGATAACGTGACCGCGGGGTCAGCTTAATATTTTCGTGCTCAATAAACTACTATCAGTGTATAATAAATATTAAAACTTCTTAAACTCTAAATATTCACTACAGGCTCCAAGTAAGCAGGAATGTAGTTAATTCATTGTTATAATGTTGCCGTTTGGTCATGGGATTGACCCATGCAACATAAATAATAATCAGCATACGACAGCCATGCAGTGGCAACCATCGACGAATAATCAAGTACATACATATCAATATCCGTTACACCAACAAACTCCATATCAACAAATGCCATTCAATTATTCATCTCATAACACACAATTACCCACAACAACAAACAGCGCGCCTGGTCAAATCTTTAGTCATAAACAAATTCAGCGAATGACATCCACTAGCGAAGAAGAAGAACAAGCAGAAGAAGATAGCAACAAAAATAAATAGCAAACTATAAGCGTGAAAAGGAAGAAATTTATATCTACACAAAATAATCGTCCTAACGAAACAGTAGCAACAAATAACAGATTTATTGCTTTAGAGAGTGTTACAGAAAATAACACAAGCGAAGGAAGTACTAACACCACAAAAACCTCCTCCAATCTTTGTGGATGGAGTAACAAACTATCCACAAATGATAACACAATTAAATAACATACTAGAAGCTGAACAGTATTACACAAAAGGCCTTGCAAATAATGTTGTTAAAATTCATTGTGGAACGGTAGACTCATATCGCAACTTAATAAGACACTTTCAAGAAACAAATGTGTATCATCATACTTACCAAATAAAGGAGGAACGGGCCTACAGAGTAATCATAAGGTACCTACACCACTCAACCCCAGTAGCAGACATAAAACAAGAGATAGAACAAATGGGACACAAGGTTCGAAACATAATTAATGCGCAACATAGGGCCACCAAAGAACCATTAAGGTGTGGCATCCTGGACTTTTGTTCAAAATCAAAAGAACACTACCACTACGATATTTCACCATATTGAAATCCTATCTGGAGGATCGTTACTTTGAAACTAGAGTTAACGAAGAAATATCCAACCGTCATCCCACACTCTCTGGAGTCCCGCAGGGGAGCATTTTGTGCTCAACATTATATGTGCTATACACAGCCGATCTTCCAATGACAGACGAAACAGCTATTGGTACATTTGCTGACGATACGGCGGTTTTTGCGACACAGGACAACCCTGTTACAGCTACATCCAATCTCCAAGCACATATAAATCTCATTGAAACATGGCTAAATAAGTGGAAGATCAAAGTTAATGAAGCTAAATCTACACATATAACCTTCACACTCAGAAAAGGTCAATGCCCACCAATAACGATGAATCAAATAGCGCTACCCCAAAGTGAAGCTGTCAAGTATCTAGGCTTACACCTAGACAGTAAACTTACTTGGAAACTACACATCAAAAAAACGTAAACAATTAGATCTAAAAGTACGAGAACTTAATTGGCTCCTTGGACGTCAATCCAAACTATCGCTTGAAAATAAAATACTAATCTACAAAGCAGTAATACGACCAATCTGGACATACGGGGTAGAGTTATGGGGTTGCGCTAGCAAGTCAAATACAGCTGTAATACAAAGAGCCCAATCCAAGATTCTGAGAAACATTGTGAACGCACCATGGTACGTCTCAAACCACACCATCCATATGGACCTAAAAATCCCCTACGTGACGGTAGTTATCCAGGAGAGCAGTGCTAAATACCACAATAGACTCAACTAGTATCCCAATCCACTCATACCACCACTGCTAGAACTTTCTGAAAACAGAAGACTCAAACGTCAATGGCCACTCGACCTGTCTATCTGAGGTGACATCGCTGGATGTTTACTTCTTAACGTTATTTAGTGTACATATATGTTAAGTATTGTACAATATATCACATTAGCTTATAGTTTGTGTATCTTACTTATTGCTAATAAGCAAATTATTAAAAAAAAAAATAATTTAAAATTTTTTGAATGTTTAGGAAACCAAGCAAAAAATTATTTTCTCTCTTTATCAATTTTCTTAATACTAGCCTTGGCTTTCCTGGTGCATTTTATCTATCATCTACTTCTACAATAAATTTTTTTTCTTCTTAGGATATGTTCCATTAGCTCGTCTCTTCTTTTTATATTATTTATAATTCTCCCACTTTCCCCTGCTCTTCCTCTTATTAGTACGTTAGTAATCCTGTCTAGTCAGCTCACCCCCAATATGCATCTTTAGTACCAGATCTAGAAAGCTTCAATTCTTTTCCTTTCATTAGTAGCGAACATTCATGTCTTGCAACCCTAAAGTGCTATATTCCACACAAATGTTTTATCAGCTATTTTTTTCTAGTTTGTGAGTTTTTATTTCATGTTAATAATCTTTTCTTCTTGATCAACATGTTTTTTTTTGAATATAAGTTTTTTGCGGGGGACCGCAAAGTGTTGACTGAGGCTGGCTTTTTGAGATTCTTTTCGGACAAAAAAGAATTTTATTCTGAACAGGAAGCTGAATTGCCAAAATGGTTCTTGAATCTGCCAAGATGCTTTTGGAGTGACCACCATCATGTATACAAAGCTTCTCGAGTCTGTGATGTTGCTGGGGTAGCGATGAGAATGCAATGGTTCTCCGAGTTTTGAGGCAGACCTTAAAGTAATCGCCGACAGCTATATTAGTGTGCTAGAAATAATGGTTTCTAGATACGTGTTATAGCAAGACTTCGCTCCGGTTCACAAGACAAGAAAGACGGAGATATGGCTATACAACAGTTTGTATTAGCACTGATCCCCCGACTTCTCGTCACCCTCTAGTCCCAATTGCAATCTTGACTACTATGTGTGCGACGTGTTTGAGGCAATGATTGATGAGAAGCATTATAAAACCAAGGATAAATTAATGGCCTCCGTCATAAAAATAATGGTGACTAAGTCGATTTAACAGTACTTTTAACAGAGGTGTTTTTGTATTTTGTGTGAGACAGGATTATTTTTTGGGTTAATTGTTGTTTTACGAATGCAAGACTTTATATTGTTTGCATAATCTTCTACAACATGCTCCGACTCTTCTGATGTATTGAGTTTTCTTGGTAGTTTTAGGTGTTTATTTAGATTGATTTTGAATGTGTTCCAGTTGTCTTTACCATGGACGAGTCTTAGAATGGGAGGATTATGCAGGGGCATGTGAGAAAACGGCAATATTACAGGCAAGTGATTTGAGTTCATTTCTGTGAAGACTTGCTAATAAATAGGTTTAGTGAAATTTTTGTGTAATGTTATATCCAGTATATCAGTTTGTCTGTCTTTTTGGTGTAGATAATATGTGTATTCGTTTGGTGCTGTAGAGTAAGTATTTGTTTAATTTTAAGCCTTCTGGATTGTTCACTCGGTAACCCAATGGGTATTTTTATAGTTTAAATTTCCAGTTAGTAGAGTACTAATGTTGCTGTCGATTATATCAATTAGATCTTGTTGCATTAATCTACGATTTGGTTGTTTGTACATGGCTACTATTTTTAATTTAATGTTGTTATTTAGTTCTGATACTATTGAAGTAGTTTCTAAACTGTTTTGGTTTATGTAGCTACTCAATCGTTTCTGTGTATTACTTAATCTGGCAGATTAAATATTTCATTTTCGGTTAAATGCGTTTCTGATGTGCAAGCAATGTCAATGCTATTATTTAAATTCCATCTGTGTCCCAATTTAGGACTACTATATTATTTATAGATTATAAATTGATTAAAACTATGTTACATTAAGGTAGGTATGGGTGTTGTAAGCAAGGGTTCAATTTTGTCAAGATGCAATGTAATTAATTCTATCAGTAGTTTAATGATTGTTGTAATAATATTTAAGGTTTCGGTTTGATTTGAGGTTGTCTCTAACTGCGTTCGCTTAAGTTCTCTCAGTTCTTCTGCTAGAGTTGTCTTGGTACGCATTGGGTTTAATATTGTTGTTAATTTTTGTATAATAGCAACAACCCTTTAAATTTTCAAGATGTTTTCCCCCTCAGTCAACGCATTGGGTTTTTTGTTTCTCTTTTTTGGACAGTCAGTATGTATGTGGTTTTCTGTGCATTTAATGTAACGTGGTTCGAGTTTGCAATAATTTTTTGTATGCCGCTATCTTGGGCATTTACTACACTAAGAAATATCTCTAGACTTCCTCTACTTCAATAATGCAATAGCCTAGTTTGGTCTTCTTGATGTCTTCTTTCGGTATAGAAATTTTGGATTTTACATGTTATGGCTGAAAGCTGATTTGTAGCCGAGTTTTTGAACGTGTGATATGTTATTCTCAGATTAATATTTAGTTAGTATGCGACAATTCTTGCTGCTTGTACAGATTTGTACAGAAATTATTAGTAATATTTAAGCGCAAATATTTTAATATCTCTTGATAATTGGTAGCTTCGTGTGCATATATTTGTGGTACTTTTGGTTGTTTGGCTTGCCTGGGCATCTTTTTTATTGGTAAGATGTTTCGGTAAGTAATATGGATTTGCCTGAGTAAGATATTGTGAGTTCAAGAAATATCTTTTGTTGTTCGTTGACGGTGGTGAAAGGGCATTTATATAGCGTTTAACACTTATAGTTTATTTTTAAATTGAACCTTCCGAACAGCCCAATTTAATGTTTGGGTTGCATCATTTTTTAATTAAATTTATTTCTAAAATACTTATCTAAAAATGTCGTCGTCTCTATAGGAAAATAATCTTCTTTTCTTTCTCCCTTATGCCCTAAAGCGTCGGGTCCTCTAACCACTTCCGGAAGCTGTCCCGGTTGGCTACCATTCTTTTTACTTCTCTTAGGTGTTTTCCTCTCTATTCTACCCTCTTTTCTAAGCTCTGTTCCCATGTTTCTCGTGGCCTTCCTCTGCTTCTTGTTCCCTCTGGCTTTGCTTCTAGAATTCTTCTGGGGTCTCTATTTCTTGACATCCTCACTATGTGCCCATACCACTGTAATTGTCTCTTCTATACCTCTTGTATTAGCGGTTGCTGACCTACTTCTTCTCTGGTTATTGTATTTCGTATGCGATCTCTTTTTGTTCTACCTACTAGTCTTTTTAGATATTTCATTTCACTCGCCGTAATTTTGCTTCTGGTTTTATCTTGTATTGTCCAGCTCTCCGCCTCATACGTTAATACTGGTGTGTATATGCTTTTGTATACTCTAAGCTTTGTTTGCGTGCTTACTTCTTTTTTCGCTATTATTGATTTGTTAATCGCATAATATACTTTGCTTGCTTTATCTCTTTTATTCAGAATCTCCTGTTCTATCGTGCCAGTTTTATTTATTATCGTTCCTAAATATTCATAGTTATTGACCCATTCTAGTTCTTCCCCATTGCATATTATTCTTGTGTTTTCGTTTGTATCATTTTTTTCGATTTTCATAATTTTAGTCTTGTTTGTGTTTATTTTCATACCTCTTCTTTCTATCGCTCTATTCCATTTGTTTATTGGTAGTTGTAGTTTTCTAGTTGAGTCCGCTAGAAGCACGATGTCGTCTGCATATATGAGGCATTGTATATATATGGCCTCTAAATTCCAATTTCCTACCTTCACTTTGAATCTGGGTTCTTTTGCTTCCTGAATAATCTGATTCATTACTATTAGGAACAGTAGGGGGCTCAGTGAGTCTCCTTGTTTGATCCCCTTTTCCATTTCAAAGCTTTGATATTCTTTCCCTTTAATTCGCACTCTTCCTTTTGCATTGACGTATACTCTTTTTATGGCCTGTTGTAGTGGGTATGATACATTTAGTTCTGCTAGCGCATTACATATTGTTTGTTTGGGTACTGTGTCAAATGCTGATTTTATATCTATGAATGCTAGATACAAAGGGTTTCCCCTTTCTAATCTCTTTTCTGTAACTGTTCTTAGTACAAAGATATGATCTTGTGTTTGCCTCTGTGGCCTGTAAGCGGCTTGTTCTTCACATAGTTTTTCTTCAACTTCTTCTCGTAATCTTCTTTCTAGTATTCTTGAATATATCTTCTGTACTATTGAAGAAAGGCATATTGCCCTGTAGTTGCCGCAATCGTTTGTATCTCCCTTCTTGTGTATAGGCACCACTATGTTTTCTTCCCAGTCATCTGGTATTTTTCCCCTTTTCAGGCTAGTTGACATATCTCTTTATCCACTTTAATATTCTATCTCCCCATTCTTTATCATTTCTGGAGTTATGCCATCTCTACCTCCTGCTTTTCCTTGTTTAATATGTTTTACGGCTTCTATCACCTCTTCTATTTCTATGTCTATTTCTTCTTCTTCTTCCTGAACTGTTCCTCTTCTCTCTCTGCCCCGGATATTATCATCTTTTTTAAATATGTTGTTGTAATACTCTCTCCATGCCTCCAAGATTCTTCCTTCTTCTGTTTCTACTATGCCTTTGTTGTTCCTTATACTCCATACATGCTTTCCCTCTTAGCCCTCTGATTACTTTCCAAAACTGTCTTCCGTTATCTTCGTTGAATTTCGTCTCTAGTTCTTTTCCGAATTCCTCCCAAGTTTCTTGTTTTGCTCTATGTACCGCTTCTTTGGCTTCATTTCTTTTATTTATATAGTGTTGTTTATCGCAATCTTTCTTACTTTGTATATACCTTTTCCAAGCTTTCTTTTGATCTTTACTTTATCTTTTACTTCTTCGTTCCACCACCGGGTTCTTTTTGATCTCCTTTACTGTTACCTTTCCGCAGGTCTTTACTGCCTGTTCCACTATTTCTGTTTTTAGTATTGTCCACTTCTTTTCCATGGGCCATTGGTTTCCTTCTTCTGCTTCTTTCGCTTCCCATCCTTCTAAGGTGTCTTCTAATCTGTTTTTGAATTCTTTTGCTTTTTCTGGTTTTCTTAATACTGATATTTTTATTTTCTGATATTCTCTTTGTTTCCTGGGTTCCCTGCTATAAAATCTGGTGTCTGTTATTAGCAGTCTGTGGTCTGTATGCAGTTCGGCCCCTCTTATTACTTTTACATCTGTTATGGCATATTTCGCTTCTTTGTTGTATGTTATATAGTCGTTAATGCTTTTCGCTTCTCTTCCTGCTGCCTCAAAAGTAATTTTGTGTATTATCTTATGGTTAAAGTGGCTGTTTTCGATTAACATTTGATTGGTAACACAAAAGTCTATCATTCTTCTTCCGTTATTATTTATGGTAGATTCTCCTCCATATTTACCTATCGTGCCATATCCTATATCTTGTCTATTTCCTATTCTGGCATTCCAGTCTCCATTTATTAATATGTGCCTGCTTCTTTCTCTCCCTTTATCTATTTGTACTTGGAGTTCTTCGTAGAATGTCTCTTTCTCTTCTTCTGTGGAGTTTTCTGTGGGGGCGTAGATCTGTATTATGGTTATTTCTTCTTGCAGTTTTAGGTCTACATATAATATCCTTGCATTTACCGCTTCCCATTGTTTTACTTGTTGGGCCATCTGTGTAGTTAGGATTATTCCTACGCCCTCTTTAGCTCGTCCTGCTGATCCTGAGTATATAAGCTGGTAACCTTGATCTAATAGTTGTCTTCCGTTTGCTTTCTTCTTTATTTCACTTATACCTAGCATCTCCATATTATATTTGGCCATTTCTTCTATTATTTCTACTTCCTTTCCGTTTATCTAAAAATGTAAATTATAAAAATATTTGAAGGTTGAATGATATCACGCTATCGCTGTGGCCGTATTAATATCCGACCAATGTCGTGGACAATTCGAAAAACTCTTCGGAATATTTAACTATTGAAGATTCCAGCATAGTGTTTTGACTTCTTGGAAAAAATACTACGATGCTGTGGTTTTCCATTGCCTTCCGCGTGATGTTCAGCATTGTCTCATATATAAGCTGAAACTAGTCTTTGCATCTGAAAATATTTTTTTTGCAGATAATTTGTGTGTATGTGGTAATGATTAGAACCTCGTTCGTATAAATGGAGTGTACTGTGGAACGGTGAGGTTGATAGTTGATTAGTATAGGCATTTTTTGTGCTTATCTACCCCTTACACCCCCAGTTCTTACCTATGTAAGCTAAGTAACATTTGCAAAACAGTATATGGTTCATCACTGAGAAATGGGGACGGTTCACAAATATTTTTACAAATTATTTATGTTAACTTTTTTTGAAAAAGTTAATTGGTACTAATGGAAAAGCTAATTGAGGATATGATTGACTTATAGAACAAAATTCGTGTTAATATAATATATAAAATATCAAGAGTTTCTAAACTCCGAACATGGTGTAACAGCCAGAGAATAGATAACACGATGTATCAAAGGTCACATTTTATATGTCCTAAATATCATAAATAATTCATTGTATGCGCCTTTTTGTTTTTTTTTTGTAGTTAATCTATATTATATATATCATATTTCTATTACAGTTTAATCGCATTCTGCATATAATTGTGTAATGAGCAATTTCGTACATGCCATTCATTATAATTTTAATTGGACCATACTTTTACTGTTATTAAATTAGTGTAATACTGTAATTGGATTTTGAAGTGCCGTTTAATAACTGGAAAGAGCACAGCATTCATTTGAATTTCTAGCTTAAAAACGTGTCGTTAGTCTGATTGCTCATCATTTCAAGTGCATCGCGAGAAAGGTGTGATCAATGGATCAAATAAAGTTTATTTAACCAAAAAAGGAACAATGTTTCTAATTTTTTAAAATATTCGACTGGTGTTAAAAAATAATACGAATATTAATTTTAAAATTAAATAAATAATACAAATTATTCGCCTCCGGTAATAAATAATGGCATTACATTTTTAGTGCTTATTGTAACGTGCACATCAGAGTAATAACAGCGATCCAACTATGGTACTTTAAATCATTTTTATAGGTGGAAATTAAGGTTTAAATATGAAGTGATTTTAAATACAGACTTAAATTGATTAAAGATTTAGAAGGCGATGTTGCGCCTTCTTTTGAACAATTAAATAAATAGTTTACAAATCAAACCTTTGCGTAAAACGGACGAGTTTAATTTTTGTGGCACCAAAAGTGATATTACATGACCCGTAAATTTCAAATGATTTAATAAACGTCTATTTTTTCGTCCGAATTTCTTTTTTTGGACTGTATCTAGGTATGCATTTAAGAAACATAAGTGCAAATTTAATCTAAATCTGGTAAGAATTGTTGAAATTACAAAATGGTTGTTCCTTCCTATTTGCAAACTTTGAGACATATGTCCAATAAATTTATGTGCGACACTTTATTTAAATTTAATTAGAATTGCGGCAGTATCCATAGAATCTCTTCTGTAATCTGAGCACAGATGTGTTACCATATTGAATCATTGTAAAATAGACCAGTGCGTTTCGTTAGGATCGGAATGAATTAGCATATTTAGACCTGTACAGGTCGTCTGTCATTTCTTGGTGAGCAACTATAGTCAGTGCAAGGTTTTCTTTTTATTGGCCGTTAAAGAATTTGGGGTCATCAAACGATATGGCACATTCATTACGTATAAGGGAAATTGGAGCACTATGGATTTCACGAAACTTCACGAAGGCAGAACAGGCACCGGTTCTCAATATTTCGGTTCTATCTGGACACATACTTCAATGAAGAGGGTGCATTTCTGTAGCTTATTGTTACGATTAATTAGATCTGGGCACGGACCTATCAGCCCGAATTGAACCACCAATTAGAGTAAATGGCACCGTCAGGTATTCTTCAGCATCATTTGCGCCCGACTGTGAGGTTCGCATTTTTTAAGGGGGATAATCCACCTTGTATCTTATATGACAGATCTAGTTGTCATATGATAGGAACAATTATCTTATTTTTACGGATGAAAGAACTTTTCGAAGGCATCTCTGAGAGATATTATGTGCTCTGATATTCCATCATTGTTCTATGTAGTAAGACATTCCGTGCTAGCGATTTTATTGAAGGGGCGTAAGAATTCTCATATAAGTTCACCAATGTGTTTGTACTACCTACGTTACTATTACTTTATATACAACATAATATAGACAATTTTATTCTTTCATGGCCTTGTGACCATTTCTTTGGTCACAAATAAGCACTGCTTTAGAAAGCTCCCCATTTAAAGTCTTCCTTTTGTAGTTTTGTTCCATTGCATCTTGAATATAAATCCATGATTTGGTTTCCATTTTATAGTATCTGCGCAATGAGGTTAGAAAGGATACAAAAAAAGATATGAAAAGTCTCAAATATATCCATAAAATAATCTGAATAGTTGTACCAGTACTTAAAGCAAGAAGAGTTACTTTTAATATAATTTGCAATTACATATTTTCCATCGACGAACTGACTTTTTCTTTTATCTGTTTCAAGTTAATCTTAGCTATATCCAAAACATTTTTTGTTGCAATACTGCTAAAATTATAACAATAATTCTACTTTTTCTGTCCTTGTAAACTTCAATTGATATCTTCTGTTCTTTTCTTAGCCTCCATATTCCCTATTCAGAAAATATTATAAAAATTAGAAATATTTAATATTAAAATTTTTATAATGTGAACAACAATAAAGATCTGTAACAACTGTAGCAACAAAAATAGTTTTACAAATTGTAATATTGAAAATGACTAAGAATTCGTATATTTTCAACAAACAAGCATAATGTATTCTAATTAAGGAATTATCTATTAAAAAGTTTGTTAGTTAAGATTAATAAAATAAAAAATATTCTTTAGATAATAAATTATTAATTACGTGAATTTAGTGGACGATAAAAATACTGAAATATTGTCAAATGATGAGACGTATTAAAGTTAATAGGACTTGCATTAAAAAAATTAAAGTAAGTTTCTGAGATATAAATGTTTGTCTCCGAGTTTAACTTGGGATTCAATATTTAAAAATTCTCCCAGCGGCGTGTCTAAGTCGAATAAACTGAAGGAACTAAACTTCTGTCGTCATAGTGCGAATTTACATAGCAAGCAAGTTGATATTTACTTCTTAAGCCCACTTTACATAAAAAAAGCTCAAATTGGCAGTATTTAAGGCTAAAATGATGTTTGCCGTAATAATTCCCATGGCACGGTATACAACATTGCAAAATAAGTTATTTATAATTACAAAAATACGATTAAATGTATTAGTCTGATTTTTTGGTCGAAATATTGCACCAAACGATTGGTAATAGTTGCAAGACTTTGTGAGCAAGGCCCCATGAGAGTACTGCTACAGTTAGTCAAATCGGAAAACATTAAATGTGCATTGTGCACAAATGAACATTCTTTAGCGATGAAACTCACTTTTAGTTAGACAAACGAACACAATTTTTGTATTTCAGGTTCGGAAAGTCTTTGCCTAACTTACAAAAAATAAATGCACCCCCAACGAGTTAGTGTTTGGTGTGGATTTTGGGCAGGTGGTATGATAGGTCCATATCTATTCGAAGATAATGCTGGAAATTCTATAATTGTGAATGGCCATTGTTACCGTTATATGATAACGTAGTTTTTTTGGCACCAACTGGATAATTTGAATTTGGAACAAAAGTAGCCCCGGCAGAACGGCGCTACCTGCTATACAGCTGGAGCAATATTAGATCTACTACATCAACAATTCCACGAATCGCTGACACCAACTGGCCAACAAGATCTTGTAATTTAACACCGTGCGACTTCTTTTTTTGGAGAAATCCAAAATTTACGCTAGCAATCCACAAACAGTTGACGACTTAACGACGCGTTTTCGATGACACTGATCGGAACACATGCGGAATAGTAATCGAACATTTCGAGAAAAGAACCAAGATTTGGAGCCGAAATTGAGATGGCCATTTGGCAGATATAATTTTTCATATTTAATAGGAGATTGTGTACTTTAATACCCCATAAAATAAATTCAAAAATTTTCATCCCTTTACAAAGGTACATGATGGGTGCCGAATGGATTAGCAACTTAGAAAGATCATCTTTTAGTTTAATAAAATATTATTGAAAACATAATAAACCTCATAAATCTGTAAGGACTACACTATGAACATTTTCTTGCAGGAATAAATATAAAATGAACATAAGTAATAATAGCGAAAATTCTAAGCCAATTTTGATTTTGCCATTAAAAAATGCGGCAAGTATATAGTTGACAAATGAAAAATAATAAATTAATATATAAAATAATAAATAAATAAAATGCCGAAAGAAAAAATGAGCCAAATAAATGGCACAAAAATTAAGTAGAGGAAAATGCACGAGAATGCCAAAAATGAGAAAAATAGAGTACGCAGATATATGGAAAGAAAAATAACTAGAAAACAATACAAGAAATAGAAGGAAAGAAATCTATCAATGTGGGAAAAGTTACTGTGAAAACAATAAAGAAAATGCTATTAGAAATGAAGGAATATTCTCTATTTAGAGGTTGGCGACCACCTGGTTAAATTGTTCTGTCACTCGCAGCTCGGAAAAATTGTTCGGGGTTCATTCCAGTCCATATTCTTATGCTTCGGAGCCAAGATAATCTTTGTCTTCCCACTTTTCTTCTTCCGTCAAGTTTTCCTTTAATTATTAGCTGTGGTAGTGTGCATTTATTATTTTGGAGCATATGTCCAAAATACGCAGTTTTTTTTTTAAATTGTACGTACTGATGCTCTATCTTTCCCCACCCTTCTTAATAATTCAGAATTACTGATTCTATCAGTCCAAGATAATTTTAATTTCTTGTTATTCTCCACATTACGAAGGATTTTGTTCATTTCAAGATTGTTTTCTTTAATGTCCCAGACTCTACTCCATGCAGCAAGTCGGACTACATGTAGCTCATTTAAATTGAATTAGAAAGTTAAGGCTTCTATTATTTAGCATCGATTTAAATTAACGAAAGCACGTTTAGTTATTGCAATTCTTGATAAAATTTCTTTGTCTGCTTCTAATGAGTCATTTATCCAGCATCCAAGATAGTTATACTGTCGGACTCTTTCAATAGGTATGTTATTTAGTGTAAGATATATTTGCCTTACTGGTGTTTTGGTAATTACATTTATTTTGTTTTATTTAAATTTATTTAATCCTGCTTCTTCGCATTCGTTATTTAATCGCGTTAACATATTTTGGAAATCTTCATTTAGGATTCCCGTGTCATCGGCATATTGGAAGTTGCTAACAGTTTCTCAGTCTACTCTTCTGCCTTTTCTCATAGTGCTTTTTGAAAATCTCCTCAGAATACACATTAAATAAGGAATATAAAAAAGAAAGTATTTTTAAAAATGTTAGATATAAAATAAAAGATTTAAAAGGAAAAACAAATACCAACAGCCGATGAATAGATATAAAATTAGGGCCATTAACGTAAAACAAACTAAAAATACAACAAAAAAAGATTAAAAGACGTACATTCTAGAAAACTGTTCTAAATAATAAAGTTTAAGTTTATGTGGGCTGCAAAAAATAAAAACTTTAATTCAAGGAATATGGTTTATTACGAAAAGTGTAGCATAAAAAACAATAAGAACAACGATAAAATTAATGTTGTGTTACTGACGCTTAGCATCTTTCTTCTTTAAATCTTATTTGCAAAGATGACTTTCAAAACTGAACCAAGGTGAATGTAAGCAATTCTGGATCTAACAGAATGATTTTCTTTTATAGTTGTGAATAATTGCTCACACATATAAGCACTCTCAAACATGGAAATAATTTTATATCTGAATTTTCGGTTATTTTCAAACCCGACAGGTAAAGATCTGTAAAATTTAGGGACGCTAACTTCAGTGAATTTTGCCTTCAAATCTGAATCGCACCGGATTTCAAAAAACACAGTAGCAGGCCTTAAACCACAACTTTTTTCATGCAAGAACATTGCGGTATTTTGCTGCCCGAACTTTACGACGTACTGGTGCCAATATTTGCACGAACTCCGAATTTGAATTCTTCGTGATGTCCATAGCCACTTGTATCGGAACTCTTTGATGGTTTGGGCTATTGTATCTATTTTCTTCAATATTCTCTTGATGATGGACGAATACTGTTCAATAAGGCTGAGTTCTGGATTGCTTGGTGGATTATTTGTTTTGGTACATAATTTACTCCATTAGCATCATACCACTCTTTCGTTGCCTTGGAGTAGACACGTCGCGAAATCTGGCCAAAAAAGCAGTTTAACATCTTGTTGCTGCAGGAATGGCAAAAGACGTCTTTGCAAACACTCTTTTCGATAGATGTCTGAGCTGATAGATCCATCGGTGGTGAAAGCTCTGCTCTGCTCTTTAAACCGCAATAGCATATGGCTTGCTACACAAGGAATTTGTTTGGGAATTTCGCTTTCAGCTTTTGTTTGCATTTCTCTGGAGTATCTTTCCGGTTGCGAGTAGTGTAGTAATCTTGCCCAGCAATGTAATTGAAGTTGGCGAAGCAATATGTCTTATCATGCATCACTAAGCACTGATATCGTATCAATAGATTTTCGTACAACTTACGGGAACGGGACTGTGCTATTTGATTTTGTTTTACATACCGATCAGGGATGCTTGAGCTCTAAAACAATTAGGTTTTTACTTTTCACACAAAAGACTGCGACATTTTGATCTTCTTGGTCACTTTCGGCCATCTTCGAATTGTCATTAAAAAGCTACAACACTTCTTCTGATCTGTCATCCCATGTTCGCCTCCACTTCCTGGCCCTTTCCACCTTAAGTTGTTCCCTAAACTGTTTTAGGAACATTTGGTATTTGAGCAAGCTGATGGGTATTCAGGTTGGGATTGCGGCGTTCCACTTCATTCAACATCGTAGTGACTGACACGTCTAGACAAGTTTGCGCTTATCAAGTGATATTGTTGCGCAATGCTTACAAAATTATATTTCGTATGATTCAATTCTGCTGTCTTCGCCCTTAGTTCCAATAATTTCTTGAAAATGTTAAAACCCATGTCACAAGTACGAAGAAACATAGCTAGTTGAACTTCAAAAGTAGATGATGTTGCTTTGATGTGAATACTCAAATGTCGGCCAAATCAGTAGTTCTTTCCGTAAACGTATTTCTATATAAAAATTGCTTGAAAAGCCTTCACGCATGCAGGACAATTTTTACGGATTTAACTAGAGATTCCTTAATGAAATCACCTTCAATAAAAGTTTGAGTGTTTAGCTATTAATTCCGACAAGAAGAATCTTGTATGACACTTTCTTATGATACTTTAATAGACAACTGTTGTTTTTCAGTCCCAACTTAAGCTCTTTCAACTTTTCTTGTTTCATTACTAATTATTGTATTTTGATTTACGTTGCTCATAGTAACGATTAATGTTGTACATAATAGCATTATGCATATCAAACAGATTATTTTATTTTTTACTTCACAGAAGAAATATCCAAATTTTTTAATGGAAATGTTCGCTAGTAATTTTTCGTTTATTTTTACAACCACCTGGTTTCGATAGTCATGCTGAATACGGAAGGCTGAAATAAATGAGTAATAATTAACATAAAATAATAAGACAATTTGATAAAAATTAATATTTTTTTAACTCTAACTTATTAGACCCCGAATAACTGCACAAATTAATAAACGTAACACAATTATTTTTCCTGCTCTCCGAAAGCGAAATATTTTCTGTTGCGCACACCAAACAAGTCAGTACAAAACTAATGACATGGCACTGGCACGTGGTAAAGGGTGTCCGAAAATAAACACAAGATTTAATTTTAGAAAAAGAACATTTTGTTTATTTTTTAATTGGCAAATTTATTGCATTATTTTAAAGGATAAACATTACTATTAAAAATGGAATAGCAAATTAGACAAATATCCTCCACAGCTCATTTGGTATTCTTAAATTCTTCCAATAAAATTTTCATTAACTATTTCACGTAACAGTTCCAATTGCGTTGATATCTCTTTCAATTTTTGCTTTTAAATCAGCTGAACCGCCAGAGGTTGGTCTGTTAATTTTGTTTGCAACCGAATTGTTCAAATTATTTAATTAATTTTTTAGTGTTATTTTATTTGGTGCATTTCTCCTTCCGACAATACCATGTAATTTGCAAAGAAACATTCGGTGGCTTATAATAAATTTTAACAATTGTCACTCGCTTCTCCACCGCTCCATATTGACTAACCGCAATGGGTTTATTACAAAATGTCACCAAGAAAAATTCTGTCAAGCTTGCAGAAACAATATGGCACACAATATAAACGTAGGAAACATTGCTGCTGTAAGAGATAGAATTGCAGCGTCGCGCTCAAGAAGAACGACAATTTGGTATATTTTTTGTATAAGATTGTGTTGGCCCAATAACTGAAGCCACTGGACCATTGCAAGGACTGTGACTTTACTGTTTGGGCTTTAGAGTAATTTTTAACGGACCATAATTTTGGACAAAAAATATCTTTTCAGAGGAAGCTCATTTTTGGTTAAGTGGATATGTTAACAAACCAAATTGTTGTTTTTGTGTGAAAACAATTCACAAGAGGTTCTTGTGTTTGTAATAGGTCACTGTGTGGTGTAGTTTATGGCAAGATGGCATCATCGGACCGTTTTTTTTACAAAACGAGGTGGGAGATGCAGTTACAGTGACTGGTGAGCGGTATTGATTGATGTTAACGGATCTTTTGTGGACAAATTTAGATGAAATTGATTTGGAAGACATGTGGTGCTAACAAGACGGTGCCACATATCACACTGCTAATGCCACTATTGACGTATTGCAAGAAAAGTTTGGTGAAAGGATAATTTCAAAAAATGCAACTGTAGTTGGCCTCCAAGAAGTTTTGTTTCTGCTCCTTTCAATTACTTTTTGTGGGATTATTTAAAATCAATAGTTTATGCAAACAATCTGCAAATCCTTTATGCATTAAAAATGAACATTTAATGCTGCTTCCGTGACATTAGACCTGAATTATTGCACAAAGTAATCGAATTTGTTCGTGTGCCCGAGGTCGAGGTGGACACTTAAATCATGTGTTATTCAAAACATAATGTAACAGACTGCTTCAAAATAATATAAAAAATTTAGTTGTAGCTGAAATAATTTTTATTTTATTTCATTTTTAATCATATCGTTCTTATTGGAAAACCCTTTGCAACAGGATAATGTAAAAATTAAGTGACGAAATTTTTATTAAAACGTTGGCTAGGCCCCAAAAATGTTCATTGTAGACCACATGCGGCTCACGGGCTTCGAGTTTAAAAACCTGCCCTACGATAGTGAAAAGAAAAATCGCAGAATAACGAAGATTTCGCAGAAGATGGTAGATGATACGTTCTCTGGATGATAAAGACACACTCAACCAGGCAATGTCAGAACTTAAAATATTTTTTGGCGAAAATCGAAGAGCAAAATGTACAAAATGATTTGAAGACATTGTTGCTCACGAAATCGATTGATGATTCGCTTTAGAGAGGAACAAAACGATTAAAATAGTCAACACAGCATAAAACACTTATTCTAATTGATATTGGAAAACTACTAGGTGGAAGTGCTCAAAAAGTTTGCATTTATTTTATATGAAAAAGTTCATATAATTCAACAATATCTGTCCAGATATGAAGTTTAAAGTTAATGAAATAAAAATTACAATTCCTAAAATCATGAATCCACGCAAAGCGCTTGGATAAGCCTTAACTATAGGAAAAGCCCTGAAAAAACTTTCGGAAAAAGAATTTATTTTACCCCATGCAATTGGAGTTTACCGTAATATCAAAACTAGGCAAACCCAAATATGATACAGTATCTTACAGACCAATAAGCTTGTTATCCAAGGTAATATTCAGCAGAATTACTCCAATGTTTTTTAATTAAAAATGGGATGATGCCTGACAACCAACTCTAATTCCTGAAATAACGCGTCACAATTAAGCAAATTCATTGAGTGGTAGACAAAATTACAAAAGAATTTGAGAATAAGTGGAATTCACTGAGAGGTATTCACTGAGCTTACATAAACTTTTGATAAAGTTTGGCATAACGGCCTGTTGTACAAAATCAAAGACAAATTATTTTCTAACTTACTAAATTATACGCTCGTGTCTTACCGACAAAAGATTAAAAAATATGATAAATTTCATTAATCTTTATTACTAATTGGTTCCGGTGTATCGCAGTAGGATCAATACTTTACCCATTATTCACATCAGATTTACCTAGCGATAATGGCCCATTAGTTGCCATATTTGCTTATAGCATGGAGCTATTGGCATCCAATTACGATCCTGGCACGAGTTCCCATACCTTTCAATGTCATCTCAATAAGCTTCAATTATGGTTCCAAAAATGGCGCATTAAAGCAAATGAAATGAAAACAATTTGTGTAACCTTAATGTTGAGAAGAGAAACCTGGCCAACTATATTCTTAAACAATCAATAAATACTAGCAGCGAAAAGCGTCAAATATTTAGGTATCTATCTGGATAGGGGTGTAACTTGGAGAAAACATATCTAGATGAATTGTACGGAATTTGGAGAAATATTTTGTAAAATTTATTGGTTAATATGGCTTAGTTATTCACTAACAATAAAATGCTCTTATATAAAAAATTGTTTAAACCTGTATGAAGTTACGGAATACAACTATAGGGAACATCAAACAATTCCAACGTTGATATATTGAGAAGCTTTCAAACCAAAACAATAATAAACAAAAAACGGCTCCATTGAGGAGCATAATGTAATCATGTGCAATTAAGAAATATTTTTAAATAAAACTGTGCTAGATTATTGATTCAAAAATGCAATCTTTTAGCCAATAAGTATAAAAACGTTTAGAGGTTTCTATATCATGTTTTGAAAAAAATTCTTCCTAATAGATAGGTAATTCTTTGATATTGTTTTTGTAAAGTGGAGATAATTGTGGATTCGACAATAATATTAGTATAACTGCTGAACACTATTAAAAAATGATATTATATATTTTAAAAGAAACGGTAGTGCCTTTTCGAATGTAAAGTTAGCCTTCTATGAGGTCTTTTATTTAGAATCAAAACAAAACTTTCAATTTGTTATTTCAACATACTAAAATTCTATTTGAACGACCGTAACTGCAAAATCAGGGTTAATGGTGAAAAATTCAACCGCCTTTTCGTACTATCAGGAGTACCATAATGAACCATTCTGGGCCCACTGCTATATGTACTTTACGCAGCCGACTTACCAACGATCGAAGAAACAACTTATCGCAGCTTCAACCAAACTTCAAGAATATGTAAATCACATGGTTAAACAAAATACATATAACATACAACCCTATGAAAAGAACACTATCTCTCAGTAAGCATAAATCAAATCGTCATACCCCAAAGCAAAGTTGTTATGTATCTACGGTTCCACCAAAATAGCAAACATAACTGGAAACAACATATATTTAGAGAAAGAAAACAGTTAGACATAAAAATAAGTGAACTCAGTTTGTCCCCTAGCGCGTAATTATAACTTACCAAAAGAAAGTTGGATATGTAGAAAATTGCGGAACAGATTTAAAAAATGAAATTGTATCTAGAAGTAATTGAAATTTGTAAGAAAGTATTAAAAGCTAGAAAAGGGTGCTACCCCAAGAATATAGAAATAACAGACACCAAGAGTGAGTAAATTAAAAAGTCTTTTCGATTACATTGTTTATCGTCTATGTAAAGTACAGAAAGTATTAAAAGCTAAAGAAGAGTGCTACCCCAGAAACATAGAAATACCTCATGGGTGAGGTGAAATTACAATCTCCTCGATCACACTTTTTATGGTCTATGTGAAGTGCAAAAACAAACCTATAATTTCTGTAATAAGAGATCAGGGCAGTAATGTAACATCAGAAATGACTTACAAATGAGGTGTCGATGGAAGTTCCAGTCATTCTACTTACAAACAAAAATGTCTGGACACCTCTGATCAATGAATTCCGATTTCTTGTTGACATCAATCATACTATTACGAATGACTGCAAACGTCACCGACTTTGAAGTAATCGTTTGGAGTAATCTTCGTTCGTCATCACACCATTTTGCTCCCCAATGAGAACTCAGGTTGTTAAAGAGGGACGAGATATTAGATTACAAGGGAGTAAATACATAGAAAATCAAATTTTAGCATTGAATATTGAAGAGAAATGTGTAAATGCACAACATACATTACTGAACACAATGATGGACGGGAAAATAGCAAACGCTTTAACTAAGATTCTATCAACACAAACGTGCTACATTTGAGAGAGAAAGTGTGACATGATCTTAGGGTTTCGTAAAGATATAGGTTTACTTATGGTAGCATTTATGATGGAAATATAGCTTGAGGATTTTGTAAGTAAACAAAAAGAGCAATAAAAAAAAGTTGATCAAACCCTAATATAACGATTTTCAGTGATTTTACAAACCATATCTTGCAGTTATAAGATGGAAACAGACACCTTTAGAAAATATGGTCTTGAAATTTCCGAAATATTCGTGAAATTATATGGATTGTACAGAATGCCAGCAAGTGTCCACAGAATTCTAATTCATGGTGCTGATGTTATAGACACTCTTCTATCGGACAATTAAGTGAGGAGGCTAAGCACAAAGAATGACGCTACTTTTGCGAACATGATGTTCGCAAAATTTTCAGGAAACAGAATATTGAAGCTCTGGTATCTTTGGATGTCTAGTATAAGACCCTTACCGAAAAGGAAAATTAATTACTTGCCTGAGCAAGTCATCAACCTTCTTAAAGTTCCGACGATTCACCAGCAATCAAAATAGGATCAACGGGATTCAGACGAGTCTTCATTAGGTGAAGAAATATCCAAGAATTCTTTAGATAGTGATTTAAATGTATAATATTGTAATATATTGTACAATACTGTATTGAGATAAGTTATAACAACAGTCATATATCTTAAATGTATCTATAGAAATACAGTAAAAAGACATAGTAGTTACATTTATTCATAGATCGATTCATTATGTAAATTAATGCAGAAACAACTATTTTTATGTAGTGTTAGTTTGTTAAATTTTAATTTTTGAGAAAATTTAATTTTGAAAATTAAAAAAAATATATTGAAAATGGATGCTTAAAACTGTCACTATCTTCAGAAGGCAGTCCTGAAGTATACGCTGAAGTATGTAAATTCTGAAGTATTTTTTTATATCTTTAAAATTATTAAACATATATAAACAATGGATTTGTAACAGACGTATATATGCTACTTAAAAAAAACGATAATCTTAAGCTCATTCTATCTCGAAAATACTGATGTCCCCGTAAAGGTCAGAAATAGACCACTGTCGTCGCTCAGAATCCAAAACCACTTTTATTTGAGCCTTCTCAGAAAATTTTGTGTCACCTAAACACATTTTATATCATAAGAAGAGTCTCGGTTGTAGATTCAACGCAAAACTTTATTGCGTATTGTTAATTGACACTGCGATACGTTTTGACCTATGACACGATGCTTAAACACCTATCCATTTCGCAAGTGATCCGCAGTCTGTAAAGGCTCAAAGGCAAATGAGTTTATCTGACGTTCCCCTCCAATTAAAGATTTCGCCCTCTGGCCCGCTTCCTTGAACCAAGAAAATCAGTCTCACTATTTTTCGGACGTACCTTGTAGTGCACATATATCTAAATTTGTCCCACAATTATGTGTTCTTTGGTAAAGAAAACAAAATTATAATTATAGCTCCTCCCTTCCCTTCTCTTCTTTCTAACATGCATTGACATTGAACTATTATGTGCATGTAGTACATCATAACACAATGTTTTATTGTTTTTAAGTTTTTATTGGAAATGATATCTTCTTGTTTTGCATTTCATTAACGAGGAGTGAAAAATGGACAACGTAGTTTTTAGAGAATGCAAACGATGGTAACTAGCCGGACCTTAAGAGGTTTATAAGCCGGAATATGCTGCAATTCGTCTCACTCAACTGCCAACTTCGTGGATCATTTAAACTATATTTCATGTTTCTATCTAGTTCTACCTCTTAAGGAAAAATTTGGGGTCCCCATGATTTAAATGCAATTTCCATATATTTAATAATATTCAAAAATTGATTTGTAGCGATTAGAAATAATTATTAATCACAGAGTAATTATAAGATGAAATATAAAATTAAATTAATTTTGTACATTTGAAATAGTTGCTTTACAAAGCGAAAAGAAATGTTGGGGATGAGAAAACAGATAAAAGGTGAGACCTAACAGATTTTTTGCAATAAAATTGCCATTGCTTCTTCAAAATACAATTACGATGTTGTTTGTTGAAATATGATAAGCCGATTTTATATTATTTTGCAATTTTACAGGCAAGACCGTATTCAATTCAATTTAAACGCCTGCCCTATTGATCGCTGAGGGGTCAATACTTTGGCATAGGACACAAATTCTTTGCATCTCGTTTTCAGGGTTGACGAAGTCAGGATTATTAATGACTTCCTGAAACTTCTTAAGTTTTGCTTCACGCGTAAATGATTCTTTTTTGAATCCACGGCGTTTGTGTGCCGATGGTTATCAAAGGCCCACCTCGCAGGCATCGCGTAATATTAAATGCAAATCGGCTTCGTCTATGCTGTAAAACGTCTTAAAATGATTAATTCTCCGGCTAATGCCGCCTAGCAATCGATTCGGTCTGTACGAGCCTGAAATTTGGTAGCTAATTTCAAAATGGAAATTAAAAAAATATTTATATACATTTAAATGTTACTTAATTAAAAAAATAGTGTATACATGGATTACTTCAAAATTTGCATGTGATTGCTTAAGCTGTGTTCCAGATTTAATGACCTAATTGTAAGAAAATGAAATAACGTTAAATGAAGGATATCGTTAACAAGTGATTATATTAAAAAAAATACGTATCTTCAGTGTTATCCAGGCAAAGATTAAATTTGAAATGTTTATAAATAGTTTTTTTTTTCAGGCTCACTTAAGTCTCTTTCGATTTTTTTTCTAATTTTTCTTGGAACGCGATCTTGGGAGTTATAAATTTTATTTGTATCATTAAACGCTTCAACAGAGCCCAAAAACGTTCACTGGATTATTCTTACCGACGTACTTAATTTCTTTCGCTTCCAGAAAGGCAATTGTTGCGCCGGTATAGTATATTCCGGCCAAATCAGAATGTTTTATCTGTATTAGGTGATTTTATGCAAAGAATCAGGATTCTTTTAGACATACATTTTTGATAAATTTCGCCATTTCGACCGCTTTTCTGATTGTCTAACTTAGCAAGCAAACTTAAGTAAATACGAGCTATTTTGTTTATCTTTTGCTTCATTATTTTCTTGCTCAATACTTACTAAATTTACTGATGAATACATCTGAAATGGACCTTAATATCAAAATAACAGAAATAATTAAATTAGTTTACAATAATTTAAAATATCAATATTGATTATATATTCATAATAAATAATAAGCAACAATAAAAGTTTGGTAAACCTATATCAGTTTGAACAGTATTAATTACATTATTTTGCGCATACTTTAGGTACTATCGTAACAAGAGAAACAACAGATAGTCCTCATATAAGTTTTTTTTTTATTGAGGTAAATATTTACAACCTGCCAATGATGGCTATAAGTAAATGTGCTTAAAGTACAATACAGGAGGAGAGATGGTATCCAGCGATAACACTCCCTATAAATTAACTGTTGATTATTGTTGATTTAATATATCTGTAGGCCACTGTTTTTTAAGTCTTCTGATTTCAGGTTGGATGTATAGTTGCCTGGCTTCTTCATTGGGGTGATCAGGGAGCCGTTCGAGGTAGTTCCTTGTTAATCTGATAATTTCTTCTTGCACAAACGGCACTCCAGAATCTTCATGTAAGGTTTTATTACTAACGTACCATGGTGCATCGAAGATCATTCGAAGTATCTTAAATTGGACTCTCTACTTAATTTTAGTATTAGATGGCTTAGCACCCCCCAAAGCTGGACACCGTACGTCCAGATAGGTTTTATGATACACTTGTAGAGGAGTAATTTATTTTCTGTTGAAAGTTGTGATTTGCGACCTAGGAGCCAGCTCATTTGACGAATTTTTAGGTTTATGTGGGTTTTCTTAGCAGAAATGTGTGCCTTCCATGTAAGTCTATGGTCAAGTGTTAATCCCAAGTATTTGACTCGTCGTTTATTAAGACTGCAGGGGAGATGGTGATCCTGTTCGTGAATGTGACTTGTATGGACTTTGTATGGTTTACTTTTCATCGTTTCAGCCAAACTTGCAATTGATTAAGATGCGTTTGCAGATTTTCAGATGCAATTTGTGGGTCTTCGCTTATGGATAATAGAGCGGTGTCGTCGGCAAACGTAGCGATAGTAGTAGTATTTGTAGTTGGGATGTCAGCCGTGAATATCAAATAAAGAAGGGGACCAAGGACACTACCTTGAGGGACCTCTGAGCTTATGGGGTAATAGTTTGAGGTTGCTGTATTAATTTGTACTTGAGAGTATCTGTCTGTGAGGTAAGATTTTAAGATAAGATAATGAGGCGTGGGAAGGAAGGATTTAAGTTTGCATAGGAGTCCGTCATGCCATGCATAGTCAAAGGCTTGTTCAATATCTAAGAATGTGGCTGTACATAATTTTTTCTGTTCAATGTGTGTATTTCAGTATCTCCAAAGATTCGTTTAAGTAGGAGCCCTTCAATGATTTTGTACATGATCGGAAGCAAACTTATTGGCCGATACGAAGTAACTCTGTTTGGAGGTTTATTTGGTTTGTTGATCATAATTATTTGTGCAAATTTCCAGGTGATCGGGAAATATGTTAGTCTGAGGACTATTATAAATTATGGTTAACAAAACAAGTCCTTTTCTGGGTAGTTGTTTTAAGATCTGACCACTAATCAAAGCTAAGTGCTTTGTGATTGTTGCATCTTGAAATCATCTTTTTAACTTCTTTTGGAGTAAAGAATTTAATCGGCAACATCATCGGGCAAAGAGCGTCCAAGGAGTTTCTAACGAGGTCGTCATCATTATTATTATTATGTTCAGGTGCACTAAAGACTTGTGAAAGATGTTCAGCAAACGTTGAAGCTTTTTTCTGCTCTGCTTTTCCTCAGCTTCCGTCGTCTTTCCTTAAAGGTGGAGAGTGCTGAATAGGTCTCTTAAATGATTTGGTTGCCTTCCAGATGCTGTGGTCGTCTGCTGATAACTTAGTGATGTACGATTGGAATGTGGCATTTCTGTTTTCGTGCAGAACTATTTTTAGTTGACCTGTTAATCTATTATATTCATTTTTGTCTCTAGGGTTACGGCTTCTTTGCCATATATGCCGTGCTCTTCTTTTCTGACCGACAAAGTGTTTTATATGCACAGATATGTTATTCTCTGGTTTCTGTCCCAGTTTTTCAGGGGGCGTGGCTATTCGTGCTGCTGTCTGTATGGTTTGTGTGGGGTAACGTACTGCGTTATCAATATCTTCCGGTTGTTGTAAGCGAATATTCGGATGTAAGTTATTATGTACATAGTTTTTAAATGTATGCCAGTTTGTTTTTGATGATGTTAACTTTGGAACTTTAGGACGGTTTATTATGTGAGTACTAAGTGTGGTGATTATTGGTGAATGATTAGTGGAAAGGTCGCAGGATGTTTCTATGATGATATAATTAGGTGCTATACCTCGAAGGACAAAAAAGTCAAGCAGGTCTGGGATTTTATTTGCGTCTGTTGGCCAATAGGTGGGTTGTCCTGTAGATAGATAAGAACAGTTTAAGTTTGTTATATCTTGTCGCAAGTTTCTTCCTTTTGTCGTACATAATCTTGAGCCTCATTGTGTATGCTTAGTATTCCAGTCTCCTCCAATGATGAATTTACCTCCTAATTTCCTGAAGAAATTTTCATATTCAAGTGTGCTTATTCCGTACCTTGGTGGGCTGTATATGGGAGCAATGTTAAAGGACCATGGTTGAGCAGTAATATGGATTACTGTAGCTTATATGTTGTCAGTTTGAAGGTTTGTTTTCTCCTGGTGTGCTATAATATTACGAATTTTTATGGCCGAGCCACCATGAGCCGTTCCATCAGGGTGATTGGTGCAGTATAAGGAATAATGTGCAATATTGGACATTGTCCTGTCGGTGAAGTGTGTTTCCTATATAAGAAGTACATATATATTGTTTTGTTGCAGAAAAGTTATTAATTCTGCTTTGTGGTTGGCTACGCTATTTGCGTTCCACTCGGCAATTCGAATTGATTTTACGTCCATTATTTAGTACAGTGGAGAGCATGCCTAAGATCTTGCTGTTCTGATTTATGAGCCGTGAGAACATTGATTTGAATTCCTTCAGGAAAACACTCATTTGAGCTCCTAAATCTGTAGTTTGATTGTTTGGATTTGCACCACTTAGTTTTTGAGCGTAGGACACATGATTTAATGTTTCTGTATGTGGGTTATTCCCTGATGTATTTTGTTGTTGCAATGGTTGTGGGTTATTTGGGGTATGCAGTGTCTGCCCTCTTGCTTTGTTACTTGCATTGAGTAAGTCCCTGTACACCGTGTATCCTTTATAATTAGCGGTATGGTCTCCATTACAGAGTGCACACTTAGCAGCTGTGTCTTTAGGTTTTTGCAATCGGGTGTTCTATGATTTTCTCCGCATTTAATGCATTGATATGGCCTGGTACAATATGTCTTAGAGTGCCCATATAATTGACACCTAGTACACTGAATTATATTTCTTTTTTATATGGCGGTTCTAAAACTATTTCCATGTTATTTAAAAGCTGGATTTCGTATACTTGTTTGTTATTTTGCTTTGGTTCGAGGTCTACATAGAACATCATTAGAGGTTGTTTAGTTACTCTGTGTCTAATGTTTATTATGTTACGCACCGTGTGCCCGTGCTTTTGTAGTTCTTGGATAATTTCTTGGGTTGGGATTGAGTAATGTATATTACGTATCACCACTCTGTACGTCTTATCCTGTTTCATTTGATAAGTATGGTGAACTATTTTATTGTCATTTAGATGTCGTACAAGTTTTCTGTAAGTTTCAGGGTTTTGAGTATTTATTTTCATTGCATTGTTGCAATGCGGTGCATTGGTAAGTTTCGGATTTTGTCGCATCTGTTAGATTTTTGATCATTCTATTATAATCAGTGACACCATAAATAAAAACGGGTGGTGGTTTACGTATTGTTGGCATTCTGCTATTGGATACGGTATTATTGCTGTTATTATTTTTTATATTATTGTCTTTTTGTAAAACGCTAAATTTATTGCTGGTACTCACCTGTTGAGTAGGTGGGATAATTGTTGGAGAGTTTGGATTTCTTTTCCGTTTTTTGAGTGGTCTGACAGTTTGCCAATCATGAATTTCTGATGCTTCTGTGTCGCTATTTTCCATTGCAGACTCATCACTTAGTGGCAGAGACGGTAAGGTGATTGAATGTGAGGATTCGTTTTGTAGGTGAGGTTGTGGCGGATTTATGTTAAAATTGTGTTGAGTGTTTGGAAATGTTTGTATAATTGGCTGATATTGATTAGGAGGCAAGTTATTTGATGCATTTTGTGAAAGTGGCAGTGGATTTGGTTGGGAATATGCATTTGAGATTGACGGCTGGTGTTGTTGTTGTTGGTAAGGGTATTGGTATTGCGGGGGTAAAGGCTGACCATTGTAATTATTAATTCCGGTGCTAAAATTATAGGATTGTGAATTATTCATTTCGAGCGCTGAAATAGATGATTTAGCACACAGCTGAACTGTTAAAAATGTTTCTATTAAATGTACACGCACAATATCGCAGGCGTGACAAGAGCCAGGCCTTGCGGCCGAACTAATCACCACTTTGCTTCAGCCAGAATCGATACGATGTTTACAGGCCGAAAGTCAAATGACAACTCCTCATATAAGTAAAAATATATTTTGTATAATTCACTGTATCTGTAATAGTTGTGTTTTTTTGTAGTCAACTTTAAATTTATTGTTAAAATCAATACGACTCTTATTTATCTTTAATTTTACTAGATAGTCTCACTGTACCGTAAATTGTCTCAATTGATTTTTTCTTTCTTAAACTTTAATTGAAAATTTTCCATTGCATGTATTTAAAAGGATGGGTTACTGAAGTACCGAAAACAAAAAAATCTTTTAGATTTGAAATTTTAGACCTTTAATTAGTGCTTTTGAAAATTATATGTAAAATTCTTACAAACTTCTTTCCACCTTTTTAGAAAAGGGGTTAAGGTGCGTTCAAGTTCTAAGGTCTTCAATTTTTTTTCCAGTAGTGAGAGTAAGTAGAAAAATGTGGTGAATTTTAAAACATGCGAGAAATATTTTTGAATTTGTCATATTGATGGCAGCACCATACAATGTAAACAGGTCGAATTACCTCCATTGCAGTAAGTGTTGTTTTATATACTTCAAATGACAACGTTTAGTGTTTAAGGACAACATGTAATCATCCGTTTTCTTGTGTTGCACGTTGAAACGCTCATCAAAGTTTATCGCCAATTCAATGAGACATGCGGTGAAGGGGTTATGGATGTTAAAAATGTGCATTCGTAGATGCAAAAGTTTAAAGAAGGTCGAGAGTTGTGTCAATTAACCTGATAATGGTGACTACGAACATAAAGCTGCGCGGACAGGACATGCTGACACGTGATGCTACCATGAATTTCCGACCGTGATGAATACTTTCCGTGGCGGCTCATTTTCCAATCAAGCCGCTGCCGCATCAGCGATTTTCCAGTGGTCAAAACACATTTCTAAAAAAGTATTCTTTGCAGTCATGGAGCCATGGCGACAAGGTTGTGAAGAATGTATACGTCTAGATAATCTCCATCTAGTTGAGAAGTAACTTTTTTGCGTAAGTACTTCTTTAGAAAAAAATTTGAAAATCTTGGAACTTTAACGTACCTCCTATAAAGATACAAAAGTGGCCTCGTTCAACATGTTTGATAAAATTTGTTATAGGACACAAAACGGATCAACAAGAAGTAGCGAAAACGGATAAAAATATTTATTTTTTTTATCTTTGGCTATTTTTGCGTTAAAAGTATTTTTATTAGTTGCGAAAAGTCTCTTATAAAATATAATTTTACAGGTAGATTTTGGAGAGATCACGACTTTCAAAAAATTGTACTGTAATTTTTCATTTTATGCACGCCATTTGCGTTTTGTAAACGTTGGAAGTTTGCATTTGTACAGTTGATATCTAATTACGTGACAAAGTCCACCAAATACCATCACAAACGCCGTATATTTTGTGAATTGGGTTTTAAAGACCACAGCAGTTGATACTGATTTTTTCAAGAACTCATATTGAACAATAAAGCTCATTTTTTTAAATGGCTTTGCAAATAGTCAAAATTGTCGCATCTGTAATAGTGAAAATCCACGTGTTATTCACGAAAAACCGGTATATCCACAAAAATCCACTATGTGGTGTGCTTTTTTGAGGACGAAGCCGGTAATATTGTTCGAGAGATGCTAAACACTTTTTTCCAGCAAAACTAACTATTTGAACTTGACAAATGATTTAAACAAAAAGCCACACGTTACACAGCACGTGAAATACTCACTTTACCCTGAACCAAATTTCCTGCCCACCGTGGCCTTGCCATCTAACCCCATTCAACTTCCTTCTCTAGAGCTATTTGAACGAAAGAGTTTATGTCAACAAACCTGCTACGATTCCAGGACTAAAAGAGAACATTAGACGTGCAATTGCTGAAATGAAACCGCATTTATGGCATTAGAAGAATAGTCGTACGTCAGCGGAGTCTTGGAGGGCATTTGGCCGACATCTTATTTCATACATTACACTGATAGTAATAAAGTTCGGATTGCTTCAATGTTTTGTGTTTTATTTAGAAAAAACATCTTGAACTCCAAGTTGGATCACTTTATATATGCGGAATGTAACGGCTTTTGTAGACAAAATAACTGCCGTAACTCATATCGGATTTTAATTTTTTGTGGATTTCTTTCTGCTTCTTTCTGATTTCTTCTATTTCTTTCATTATAGTGTCATTTTTGCTTAGAAGTGTCTTCATCAAATCAGTCGTTATAACTTCGAAATCTTCTTTCGGCCTTTTTACGCAGATGTTTTGTTTCTTAACTTCTGAAATTTTCTAGTAACTCCTTCTCTTTACGTTTTCATTTAGTTTCTTCATTTGTATCAAAACTGCTCGCGGAAAAGGCATTATGTTTGTTATATTTTCTGCGTGCTGTACTGTGTGTTGCATAACTTCATAAACTGTCGTGAGCAGGAACTCAAGGTTATAGTCTGAAATCTGGTGCTTTAAAAAAATAGGGTTTATGGAATAGGTGAAAGTAGCCAACAGTTGGCTAAAAACCTGGAGGAATATAGCGAGGGCGGGCAGGTGAAAATGAAAAATTTTCGGCTTGAACATTTGTATATTTGTTGGAGATAATTCACGGAAACCCACGGGAAATCTTTATGTAAGATTATTTAATCTGTTCTTATTCTGCAATGTTTCTTCGCGCTTTTCTTTTTTCTTTTCTGTCACTAGAACTCTAATTTCCTTCGGGTAGTTATTACCAATGGCTTTCTTTTTAATTTCGGGTGTATTTTTCCAGGCCGCCTGTTGTATATCTTGGACAAACTTTTCAGTTTCCTAGTTCAGTAACTCTATCGTTTATAAGAGTACATTGTGTTGAATTCGGTTATGTAGGTCTTCTTAAAAACCTTAACAGCGTATTTGTTTACTAGGGTCGGACCGTACTTTTTTGTAATTATAGTTTCACTTAGCGTTAAAATAATCGGAAAGTGATCTGAATTTAGGTCGAAGCTTTCATCAACGCATATAATTTTCTGAAAACTTTTTGTTATAAAGAGGTTCAGCAAGTCTAGTATTTTATTGGGATATGTAGGCCAATATGTAGGGTTTTCTATTAAAAAATAAATATATCCCAACTCTATTACTGCCTCATGCAGTTCTTTCCCTTTTGTAGTGATAATTCTTGACCCCCGCTTCGTATTTGTTGCATTGTAGTCGCCCCCTATTAGAAACTGCCCTCTTAGATGTCTAAGGATATTTAAATAGAATTTCTTTTTTGACTGTATCTAGGTGGACAGCAAATTACAATCATGAATAATGACATTTACAAAAGTCTCTTTGAAATTGCTTTTTCTTAACTCTGATGAAATCAGCTGGTCGTGTTTGATTCGCTCCAGAAATGTGAAAGTTTCCATCACTGCTTGATCCTTTCTTCAGCGATTGTTGATAGTCTTTAATAGATGGCTGAAAATATCTATCAAAAATAACATGATGCACTATTAGCTTGCAATATTTTTTTGAAAATATTACCAAAATGTTTGAAAAATACAGTGTAAAATATAAAAGCCATCAATAATTACTATGTCCTTCCGCTGAGGGATACCACTGGTTAATTTAAAACATTCCATCAAAGCAGATTTCTTGGTTTTGCAAATGGTCCCATATAAGTGACAACATGACATAGGAGTCGGTATTATCGGTAAAGTAAGAACTTTTTCGATATTGGTTTAATTATCCGACATCGATATACCGAGCATTCGTCTGTAGACGTACTTCTTAAACTTTATTGTTTACATGTACCTTTTTCATTCGAAAAAACAAAGTTCAAAATTTTATTTTGCTTTATCAGCGTTTTAAAAGCAGTATTTAAAGTTGAACATTCAGCAATAAATTGATAGACACTTTTTCAATATTTAAGTGGTATCTGTCATCGAACGCCCGGTAGCAATATTATACAGTAGATTATCATCCATATTTTTACTATGAAAAGGATTCATATTCATTTTAGCTATTTCTATGATTTTTTTAACTGCACTGAATCTTTGTAAATTTGGTGCTTTTCTAAACTAGATGATATATCTTGTGCTTTCTTTAAACCACTTTCATTTAATACGTGAGAAATAATAGTGGACTTAATGCTGTGGCTTTTACACCACCGTTTACGTGCAGATGTAGAATTTGTTAAATCTTATTAGTTATTGAAAACTCGATTATCAAATGTAGCACTTGAAACTTTTTTTACTTGAACTTTTTCAATATAGGCTATTAAGCTATTTTCAATTGGGATAGTTTTAACTTTTAAAAATTGTTAAAAATGGAGTATCTGCAGAGCCAGAGCAACTATTGGGTGAAGTTGTTTGCATCTGTTAAAATGCTTGCCACTTATAAAGCCATTAACGGAACCACTTGCTAACAGCGAACTTTCGACCATAACACGCGTTGCCTGAAACTCTTAGAGAATTATTATGTAATGCTGCCCCAGGATTTTATGCACTAAAAGGATGTGACTATAATCCACCTTCCTACAGAAAAGGAAAAAAACGACCTCTGAAAATATCGAGTCAATCAGATGAATGTCGGAAAGCATTGTCGGGCCTTGGCGGAAACGATAGAGATGTCAGTGCTGTTTATACGAAATTAGAGGCATTTGTTTGCTGTTTGTGTAATATTATTTAAAGTAAAAAAATGATGTTCTCGCAGTTAATAGTGCTAGTTTCGAACTGTTCAGACGAAATTATAAAATAAAAAACGTCAACGAGCCTTTTAATAAAACAATTTAAAAATCTCGATGCTTTATGCTTGCCATCATGTTACGCTGAGTTAAAACGATAGATTTGAGGAGCTTATTATATAACAAACTTATAGAAAAACGCATATAAAAAGTATGTAGCGATTTTGATCTAGAAAACTACGGATAGATTGAAAACGAAAATAAATATGAATTTAAATAGTTTGCGGGATAGCAATTTCCATCCATATTCAAAGACGTTTTACTGGATAAGGGTGAAAATGATGAACTTGAGTATGATAGATGGAGTGATTATGGTATGAATGTGCCTTCTAATATAGATAGCGAATCCTAAATATTGTTTTGTAAGCATTTCATTATCTGTTATAAATATTTTGAATATATAAAAAAATAATATTCAAGTATATGCACAATAAAAGCTATATATTTTTTTCTATCTATTTACTTATTTATTCCTTGTTTATTTGTTATTTAGTAATATTAAAAAATTTATAAAATACAAAAAGTATTGACGTATATAATGATATTAATGCGTATATTAATGAAGTTTATGAAATATAGGTAATAAAATAGTAAAGCGAATATTTTTATTAATAAGTTAATTTAGTTTGGTACGTTATCTTTATAGAAAATGTTAATAGATTATTATAAAAATGTTTGCATGATTGTTTTTACGTCGATTTATCTATAAATTACAGCAAATGTGCAAATTCATTAAGCTTTTTTCATCGTTTGTCCCCAGTGTCCGTCTTTTTGCCCAAGCTTTGTTTAGAATATGATTTTAACATACACAAAAGCACAGACACGTAGTCGATCATTTTATGCAAAAATATTGAAACAAATGTCCACAGCAGCTCGTGACGTGCTAAAAGCGCGTCGCTTTAGTTAATAACATCTGAATCCATAACGGTCTCACTTACCCGCCCCTCCTGTTGCATACATCTTAGTTAATCTATAAACTGCAAACTATCAAAAGCATGAGCATAAACATGAACCTTAACATACATTTTCCGACAATTTTCACTCCCCTTTACAAATTTTTAAACATGAACCTCATCATTCAGTTCAGCAGAAAATTCTCAATCTTCACCTGCTCCGTCTCTACCATATTCTCTCAGGTAGCTGTCCGTGGTACCCTTTTGCTTTTATTACTAACCGTCGAGCACTTTTACCTATAGGAATTTCGGAAACTGTTCTTTTTTTAGGGCCCCAATGATCAGACTATTACGTTATCATCCTCCACAAATTTGCATAAATTATTACTAAAGGCTCACTTACTTCGGTATCTGTAGTAACTATACTAATTCAGTAGTTACTGTTGTGTGTAACTATACTAACAATTGTTTGTTAACACCCCCCAAAATTTAAGTTTATCAATTACTAACCAAGACCTGGGGTTTGCAATTATTACAAACCAGAGAAAAGGTAATGAAAAAACGAGAAATATTTTAAAGAACACTACAACTTGCGTGTGTGTGTAAAAGGAATTATTGAAAGGAATAAAATATAATAAGAAATACCAAATTAAACAAGTGATCAAAATATTATCAAAGTTATTGTAAGTATACTGATGGTAATAATATCTGAGCGAAAAGTGCTCTTAGAATAAGGAAAATGTATAATAGTAAGTTATAAGTACTATACTTAGAAATTCGGTGATATTTATTTATTAAGTTCGCCAAGGAAGAAACGAATAATTATTATTTATTTAAACCAGTGAGTTGTAATTGTAGAAAGCAATAGTTTCTAGATCTTCTGGTGCAGTGATATTCTTTTCAATTATATTAAAAGTTCCTCCTCTTGCGATCAACTACATCAAGTGTCGCGTCTAAATTTGGCAAATTTCGTGCAAAGCGCCGAGAGTCAGAGGGGCGTTTTAAAAATCCTCTCCGTGGTTAATTTCCGAGGTCGCCTTTGGCTGGAGAATTTGAATGACTGGTTGGGAGTATTAAACGCGCTCCGGATCCTCAAATGCGGCCTGTGCAGAATTCTCTCCGTCTCGGTTGCTGAGTAAACCGAACATGGCAGATATTTACGTTCTTCTCTTTTCGGAATTGATGTACGATCTGGTGCGCTTTCGCCGAATTTGTTTTTTATTGTTCGGAATAGTTTAATTATGCCGAGTGACTAATGACCTACTCGCTAATTAAACAGCAAGAAGCAGGGTTTGACTGGGCTGGCTTAAAGCAGTTTACTGCCCAGGGCACGTTTATGACATCGTTTACTTTAATAGAGTAGCTGATTATTGATAGACTACAGAAAATTTAAAAAATCCAGCTTTATATTATAAAGCAAGTGGAAATTTGAATTTTAATTTTATAAAGTGAAATTGTCAATACGTAACACTTTTACTGGAGGCAACAATATCTATATAATAAATGTTTATTAGCAAAACTATTTTGCTACTTTCGTGAATCAGTATCTTAAAATAAAAATATTAAAAATATATAAAATAGAGTAAAATACATTTTATTCAACAAAATTTGATGTCGGTCATAAAACACACTATAGATGTTAAAGAAGATTTATTTTAAAGGTAAAAATTATTCGTCGCCGCTCTAGACTTTTAAAATATCAAGAACATGAAAACAGCACAATCAATATATTTATTATTTTAATGTCCATAAATCTATGAAGAAGAGATATAATATGCAAAAACTGCTTCTTTGTACAAATTGACAGACGTAAAGCCAATAATCACGAATGGACAGATACTTAGGAACAGGATATTGTCCAAAGCTCTAATTCTAAAGGACTACTCGAAATAGAATACAGGTCAAGTACAGTTTCAATCGTTAAAAGTGCATCCATACGTAGGCTGATTGTCATCTATTGCGAAAAACTAACAATAACAAATGTTTAATGTTGGAAAATCAATACATTGTTGCATACGCTGGAACCAATTTTTCTAGCATTTTTTTCATATCGAATCAGGTATCTCCGAAACATGATTTTTGAACGCATCAGCCGCCCCTTCCGGAGTCGAAAATCGTTATCCATGTAGTTTGTTCTTCACGCATGGGATCAAAGAGAAATTATTAGGGGCCAAATCAGAACTGTACCGCGGATGACACATCAATTCGACGGTTTGAGCACTCAAAAAGCCATTTGTTTGCGTCGATGTATATTCGACGTCGCGCGTTGGTTTTTCTTATTTTTGCGAAGACTTCTGGAAGACAAACGGTTGTGCACCATTCAGAATTGACCGTTTTACGGTCCTCTAAAACCACCATTGCAACATATCCAGTTTTTTCTAAAAAAAAAACAGGCGACCATTTGCTTTGAAGTGCTTCGAGTGTGAAGGATTGTTGTTGGGTTTGGCTCATCTTGGAAGATCCATATAGTCGACTTTCGGGTTCATACGCACAAATCCAAGATTCGTCACTTGTGATGATATTGTAAATTATACTGAAATACCGCGATCGTATTTCTTGAGCATTTTGTTTTTGAGCAATTGTTAACTTATGCGGGATCTAACGAGTGCACAGATTTTTCAAGGTTAAATGTTCATGCTATATCAAATGTATTCTAGTCATAGTACTGACTAAGGATGCCTGAATTTCATGATAAGTCACATGACGATCTTGCTTTACTAGTTCACCCACGGCATCGATGTTTGCTGGCACCACAGTCAATTTTAAACGGCCTTCTTTAAATTCATTGAATCAACGATATACAGTAGCTCTGTGCGTGGCTTCATCATAAGAAGTCGAAGTCAGTTGATCGACGCACTGTCGAATGTCGTAAATAATCATCGCACGAAAATGTTCACGAGTTAATTTCATTGTTTGATCGAAAGAAAATTGTCAACTTAATGAAAACGAAACAAATAACATCTGTAAGACAAAACTTTCTGAGTATGTATACCGTCACGAATGTTAAACTGTATGATACAAACGTTATATTACATCTAGCATGTGCAGGGTTGTCAATTCGTAATAAATATCGAGCAGTCCATGTATAACCTTCGAAAGAAAGAAAACCATTACTAATAACTAAAATTAGTAATTTTTTGACGGATTTATCTTCTGATTCTCATATTCTCTATAGCGCAGAGAATAGGAAAGCTTGAAAAGATAAAATAGACATTTATAAATACAAGTGGTCACTAATGAAAGCTTGATTTCGCAAATATAAAAAAATATACAAAACAATCCAGATAAATATGCATGATACAGGACCAAAATTTAATTATTTGTTTCAAATTGAATTATAGACTGTTTTTCTTGATTAAAAGACAATATATTGGAATAATCCCAATTTTATTACCATCAGTGTAAAGTACATACTTGGTAATTACGTGATGTTGACAAAATGTCCCTCACGATTCCACTAGCATGTAACTGCTCTTTTAGCAAAATTCTGTATAATGCTTTCTCATAACTGCGGCTTTGTTTTAGCAATTACATGTCTAATGTTCTTTTTTAGCCCTGGAATCGCACAGGTTTGTTGACATAAATCTTGTGTGACAAAGCCGCCCCAGAGGAATAACAAGTCTAATGGGGTTAAACTGCAAGACCTCCGAAGTCAATAGATGCACAATATACGGCGCCATGATTATTTACCTATGTAAACTGTACAAATGCAAACTTCAGAGAACATAACGGAGCGCAATCCAAATTCTAAAGTTCAATTTGGATTACTCTATATAACGTAAATTGGAGAACATGAGCCTTCTGTCTATCCTACCAACACTGGCTGAGTCAAGATGAGTTTGTGGTTGATAAAAAATAGAAAACAATTTTTTAACTTTAATTAAAGAATTGATTTTTTTGAAAAAATATAACTGAATAAGTCTGAGTAGAGCAAGGAAAGTAGAATTTAATTCACCAGAAGGCAGAACGCATTGTACCATTATGTCAAATTATATCAATTCGCTTTGGTCGTCAAGTTAAAATAATACATACAAGGGAATACTCTTTAGAAGTGAACATAAAAACAAACATGTTGAATACACTCGTTTAAATAATGTGTGGGGGTCGAAACCGAAATTAAGGAAATATGTGACTTGATAGTTATAAATGAATTGACTATATAAGCTTTATGAGGTGACTTATTGAGCCAACTTATCATAACTTTATGTATTTGTTAATACATATGAATTATATATCAGTTTTTCTAGTACAATTTTTCAAAAACCAATACTAAAATAGTTTTTTTTTTAATTAATGTAGGTATTTATTTTCAATTTAATCTTATTTACCTCTACATTTAAACAAAAAAATGTGACGTGGTCCTCCGATCTTTATTTATACGAGGAGGTCCGTGAGTAGTAAACAAAGAGAGCCTATACATTTCAACGAAAATTTGGCTGAACGCTTAATTTACGCGAGGAGGTCCGTGCGTTTGTGCACGCACGTCGGGACCCCTCTAGCTCCTTGCCGAATAGTCGGGAGGCCGCTGCTGTCATCGGGCCGCTGCATTACCGAACGCAAAAAGCGCGTCTGGTACGGACATTTGGTTTTCTTCCGCCGAGCGGAGCTTCGATAGTAAGTTAAATTGTTCCATGTTTCTGATTCAGAGAAAAAGCCGGTCTAATTAAAAATGTATACGTTCCCACCTTGCAAAAATTTGAGAGAAGGCGGGTGAAAAATTGTCAGCCTAGAATGCCAAAAATATCTTTTGGCGAGAAATTCCTAATACCAACCTAAATGAGTAATAAGTAATAAATGAGTACTAATTTTACTCTCAAATAAAAGGCTTAAATCTGATTGAACGGAAGGATAAAGTCACGTGGTTACTGGCGCCTTACAATTAGTCTTCTTTCCATGACTAGTGTTTGAGCTAATGGATTTACAAGATCACTTTAGTGTTCCATAAGAGTATGCTAATTTTAGAATTTTACTAGATACATATGGAATCTTCAAATCTTCGTAAACGGTTTGGTTGTTGACATACCAATAAGTATTTGCCATTATGCAAAACGTTGTAAACGGAGAACGCCGCAGAATTTTACTGTTTGATGGTTTTCTACAGCCCTATAATTGAATACTGAACGTCCATATAGTTTTATAAATGAGAATTTTGTTTTCTAATGACAGCTGGTATCGCTTTCTAATTAACTAACCCACTTCTTTAATTTTAAGGTTAAGATGTTTTCTTTCAGACTTTACGTAGGTAGTCCAGGTCAGGATGCATCTAGATACTTAAGTTCTGACTTTAGTGGTATAATTACATTGTTAATTGTTTTTCGTGGTCATATTCTACGTTTGTTGGTAAAGGTAACTTAGGTGGATTTGTCGTTGTTGACTGTAATTTTACATTTATTAAACCAATTCTGTAAGAGATCCACGATTTTCAATTTCTGTTGGAAATTGTGACAATTCATAATTTGTTACTCGCTGTTGGAATTTGTGATATTTTTTCTAACAGTTACCTTTGAGTGTTCGATTTATTGGTAATTTTGGATGAGGTACAGTTTAATATACAGGCTGATTTGGCAAAGGACAAAATTTATTTAAGGTTGGTGTTTCCGGCTGACGATTACTCTTCTGTTAACAACGTGTCGTTTTTTGTAGATTTAACAGTCTTTATAATTAACTATATTGTTTTGATCACAGACAGCACATTTGGTAAGGATATTTGGGGACTTTTGACAAGCGGTGGTAATGTGTTTGTAGCCACATTTAATACGAACATGGTTTTGTACAGGAAGATTTGGTATGCATTGAGGTATTGTAATTTCGTTTTTAGGTGCTTAAAATTACATTCTCATGTTGCTTTAGTACATTTTGTTGTTTTCTTTTGGTTCAAGGTCTACCATAGATAGGAACAGTGGACCCTTTGGTATCCGATGACATATGTTGATGATATTACGTACTTTATGTCCTAGCTTGGCCAGTTCTACTTTAATTTCTTCTGTTGATATAGAGTGGTGAAGGTTTTTGATTGCAACTTTGTATGTCCAATAATTTTTAAATGAGCAGCTATGCTTAATTATTTTATAATTTGTAAGAGGTGTTTGTAATTTTTTATAAGAATTTAAGATTTGAACCTTAATTTTGATTATATTATTTGTTAAAGCTTTGATATTAAAAATGTTCTTTTACTATAACTTTCGATAAGTTATTCATCATGTGTTTATAATTAAGGAATACTTGCAAATAAAGATGGGGTGTTTTAAGTTGTTGTACGATATTATTTGTTTAAATAGTAATATTATCTCTAGCTTGTGGCAGAACATTAAATTTGTTGTGGGTATTAGCTAGTGAGAACACTTTGACTTCTGATGAAGACTTAATTCTCCTGCATTTCTGTTGATTCTTGTTTGATTGTTGTATCTGTCTTTGTAGTATCATTTTGGAGATTTAAAATAAGTTGCGGTGATCAAAAAGACGACGTTCGATGATTATAGGCTGGAAGAATTTTCTGTACAAAATGTTAGCAGAAATTTGGTAGAAATATTTGTCATCTAATTGGAGGTTGCGCCCTGACTGGATTAACTGGACAAACTATATTTGAACACTGAGCTTACGTTTTACATGATGTATTTTATACTTTCACAGAGAACGCTATTGTACTCAGTGGATAATCGAGCAATCAATAGCTGCCGAATTGACCTTGAAAAGTTGGAAATTTTTCTCCGTTAAATCAGTGAATGGGTTTTGAAACTCCTGTACAAAACATTGAAAAACGCTCATATATACATATTTAATATACATATACGTACATACATTTCTTGTTATGTAAAAAAACTGCGTATAAGAGAAAACAACTGATTCTTTCTAGGTAACAAAATAAACTATGTTAAATTTTGTTTTTGAAAATTATGACTCATTGTGAGGATATACTTTAGTAAATTAACTTCAGCACCACACGAAATTATTGATTAAGCCGTGATATGTTGGACTGAATAATTCATATCGTTTTAAGTTTAATAAAGACTAAGTTAGCGTTCTATGTTGTCAGCACGATTTGTAATTTACATGTTAGGTTCATTATACTACCTAAAATAAATTATTTAATATGATTTCAGATATTTCACATTAAAAAGTAAAGACATCTATAATGGACAGAGGTAAACCCCAATTAAAGTTTTATATCATATGCCCAAGACATGTTTGCAATATTCGGATTAATTATATTACAAGGGATGAGAGCCATTTTCTATCTAAAACAGCTTATAAAGTATTAAAATAAAAACGTTTACGTTTTCATATTTTAAAAAATTTGTATGAAGGTATATTGTAAAAACATTTAAAGAAATGTTCTTTTTTATACAAATTAAAAAATGAATCAAATCGTTCCTTCAAATAGAGTAATTTCAGGGAGAATTTAAATTAAGCAAATTTTTTATTTTAGAGCAAAAATATAACGACAATCAAGTGGAACTTGAATATTTTTGCTAAATATTCACTTTGTTTTTTACAATCAATATATGGATAGTAAAATATTTAAAAATGATAATAATATCAAGATAAAATATATATTGTCTGGATAGAGTGCAAAATACAAGTGTAGAATTAAAGATATTGTAAACATTTTTATGAACGAATAATTTATATTTTTGGAATAAATTAGACGAATTAAATTTTTTGTAAACAGTTTTGTGTATGTTGAAATCAAACCAAAAACACATAAGTCCAAACAATAGTCATACGTTTGGATCTGGCAGGAAAAATTTAACTGACTTCAAACAACAATTTATGACTATAGATGTGATTTGGATTTAGCAATATACGCAAAAATTAAAACTATAATCAAGATAGTGGTGTACCGAATTAAAAGTACAGGGTGATTCAAATTGAACTTGTGTGCCATTTGCGTTCTGTGATTTTTGGATCTTTCGTAAAGTTGGTATCTAAACACGTGGCAAAGTCATCATAGTACCGTATATTGTGCAGTGACCTGTCAATATAATTCAAGTTTATTATGCAAGCAGGCTATTGAGTGATGTAGCTCATTTCTTTTTAAATAGCTTGGCGAATCGTCAAAATTGTCGCATCTGAGGTAGTGAAAATCCACGTGCTATTCATAAAAAACCAATGCATTCACAAAAATGTACTATTTGTTGTATTGGGGGAATCACTGGTCAGCAACGCTGTTACTATCAATGGCCTACACTATCTGGAAGTGCTAAACAGCTTCGTTTTCAATAAAACCAATGATTTGAATTTAATGACGTGTGGTTTCAACAAGATAAAGTCATATGTCACACAGTGCGTAAAATACTTACAATTTCCTGGCTATACTTCACACTAATAGCAACAAAATTCGGATTATTCCAATATTTTGTGTTTATTCAGGAAAAATATGCTAAATTTCAATTTTGATCGCTCTATAATCAATAGCATTATTATTTTAAGACACCAAAAGAATATCGTTAATTATTTAAAATGGGAAAATATTTGATTTTCTATATTGCTACATTAAGAAGATTAAAGAACAAAACAGGGTAAAAGGTAAAACCACGGGAATCAAAGATGAAGATGGAAAATTGGCTGAAAATGACAGCCAATACATGAAGATGTAGAAGAAATATTGAACAGATAAATAGTAAGTAGTTAAACAATGGCCTACTACTATAATCAAACCGCACCTACATCAAATACTCAACAATATGTTCCTATGCAAGTCGAACAAAACCAACAGTTACAATATAATACCCAAAATTATTAATACACACAACAAGCAGTCGCAAACAATGTACATGCAAGATTTAATGTACAGGATATAATGCAAGCCCCAAATGCAACTGTATCTTTAAGCATGCATCCGCAAAATAACATGATCGTTCAACCATCACACCCAAACCAGCACTTTCAAGAAACGGAATGGCAACTAGTAGAAAGTAAAAAACGAAGACGTAAAGACATTAACGATAAATCCCAATCTAAACAACCTAAAACGACAAGCTACTGGTTGAATCCAACAAATCGTTTCAAGCCATTGGATTGAAGACGCAGATGCAAATAATAAAGATAATCCGAGTAACAAAACCCCCAAACCACCGCCAATATTTTTATTTGGTATAAAGTGTATTGAACCACTTATAAAACTATTAGAAAGTACAGCCAAAGACGAATATGATCTAAAAATACTGAACAAAGGTGAAGTCAAAATACAGTCTAAAACTTCTATCAAATATTCCCTTATAATCAATGCCTTAGCAGAAAGGAAAACTGAATTTCATATCTATAAGAGAAAAAAAGAACGAAGTTTTATAGTGGTCCTTCGAAACATACATCCTTCATCTAACCTAGAAGAGTTGAAAGAAGAATTTCAAACGCTTGGGCATACAGTTACTAATATAGCTAATATTAGGAAAAGAGGAACTACGATAGGACTACCACTATTTTTTATTGAATTAAAACCAGCATTTAACAACAAAGATATCTACAAAATTGACAAGCTAGCACATTCCATAGTTAAATTTGAAACACCAATTGTAAAACGCCAAATACCGCAATGTACTAAATGTCAAAGGTTTGGCCACACTAAAAATTATTGCAATAGAAGTCCGAAATGCGTAAAATGCTTAGGCGATCACGCAACATTACAATGTCAACGTAAAGAAAAAAGTAAAGATGCCGCATGCGTCAACTGTAAAGGCAACCACCCTGCAAATTATAAAGGAATTACAATGAAAAATGTTTCCACCACTAAGAAACAGACAGCCTGACCACATACAGTCACACCCGACTCATCAGACTCAGCAAAATCATTTTAGTCATGCCCAAATAGTTAGAGTTGTTAACCAACGAAATATGTTACAACAACAACAAATATCGACATTAAATTAAACAAATGAAATGGACGAATTGCAGAAGATGCTAAAAACGCTCATGGAACAAATGGGGACTATGTTAAACTTATTAACCACTCTCGTCTCTAAAAACAACAATGGCACAAGTTCTTAAACTAGCTGTTTGGAATGCCAATGGCTTGACAAATCATAGAGACGAAGTGACATTATGTATCTCAAATCACTGCGTTGATATTATGCTGATTTCTGAATCAGACATTATACAGACAGAAGTCATTTAAAAATACCTAAATATACAATATATGCCACTCAACATTCAGACGGTACAGCACATGCAGGTACGGCTGTTATTATCAAAAGCTCAATAAGGCACTACGAACTTGCTAAATACAAAGTACAACATCTTCAAGCTACATCGATTGCCATTGAAGGCACAATAACAAGCAAGAACACTATGAGCATTACTTACATACACTGGGAAACAGATTTATCTCCGGCGGTGACTACAACGCTAAGCATGTGCACTGGGGCTCAAGGCTAAGTACGACCAAAGGAAGATAACTTCTAAAAGTAATAAACAACACTAGGTCACAGTCTATATCCACGGGTGAACCAACAAACTGGCCTACAGACCTGACAAAAATGCCTGATCTACTTGATTTTTGCATCTTAAGAGCAATTAATCCAAACTACATCAGGGCAGAATCTTGTTTAGATTTTACAGGCGAGCACTTTCCAATTATAGTAACAGTATGTTTACAAGTGTTATTCAAATCAAACCCACCTACTTTTTACAACAAGCACACAAACTGGGAACTATTCCGAGAATTAGTCAATGAATCTCGCACCCTGGATGTGTCACTGAAAACAGAACAGGAACTTGTGGAAGCAGTTGAAACCTTCAATAAAATAGTCCAACAAGCTGCATGGCAGGCTACACCAAAGAATAAAGATAAAAATAACGATAATCTAGACTGTCCTGTTATAGTAAAACAACAAATCGAAGAAAACCGCAAATTGCGCAGGAAATGGCAAACCACGCGACATCCAGCCGACAAACGGACACTTAACCGAGCAACAAGTGATCTCAAGAATCTTCTTAGTTCCATTAAAAATTAAGGAATACAAAATTACCTATCACATCTGACACCAACTGAGGCTACGGACTATTCACTTTGGAAAGGCACTAAGAGGTTAAAACGCCCACAGCAGCATATTACTCCCATTCAATTAAAGAATGACACTTGGGCTAGAAGCAGCGAAGAAAAATACTTAGCGTTTGCTACACATCTAGCAGAGGTGTTTAAACCTTTTGCCGCTAAAGGTACCAAAGAGGAAGAAAGTGAAGTTTTGGAGTACCTCCAGGCGCCATTCAAAATGACACCACCTATCAAACCGTTTAAAATTAGTAAAATTGAAACAGCAATTCTTAAAGACGTAAACTCCCATAAAACACCAGGGTACGACCCCTCATTAAGGGCAAGATACTCAAAGAACTGCCAGATAAGGGTTTTAGATTCATTACCTACTTATCCATTGTAATTCTAAGACTACGATATTTCCCCGAACAATGGAAGGTAGCCACAATTATCTTGATAAACCCAAACCTGGAAAACCCATTGAACAGGTGTCATTCTATAGACCAATTAGCCAATTTTGTTAAAGCTATTTGAAAAGTTGCTACTAGTGAAACTTACACCAATACTTATAGACAACAACGTAATACCAGATCACCAATTCGGATTTAGAAGACACCACTCTACAATCGAGCAAGTGCACAGATTAGCAGACATAATTTTAAAAGATTTTGAGTACAAACGTTATTGATCGGCAGTATTCGTCGATGTCAAGCAAGCTTTTGACAAAGTCTGGCATAATGGACTACTTTACAAACTCAAAAATATACTTCCACCAGACTACTATCAATTACTGCAGTCGTACCTCTTTAACAGAACATTTCTGGTTAAACACGGTGAATCTCAAACATCTTTGTACCCTATCAAAGCAGGAGTTCCCTAGGGTAGTGTTCTGGGCCCAATATTGTATCTAATTTTTACGTCAGATCTTCCATCCTTACAAATAATGACCGTCGCTACTTTCGCAGACGATACTGTTCTATTGGCATCACACCTCGACCCGAATACAGAATCTCAGTATCTTCAATACCACCTGTTCGAACTGGAGAGGTGGTGCAAAAAATGGCGATTAGAAGTAAATGAAACAAAGTCAACCCACGTGACTTTTACCACCAAAACGGGCACTTGTCCGCCAGTACAGTTAAATATTCAACAGATACCTCAAGCCGAAACCGTTAAATATTTAGGCATCCATTTCGACGGAAGACTCACATGGAGGAAATATATTTGGACGAAAAGAAAGCAACTAGGCATTACAATCCAAAAAATGTACTGGCTCCTAGGCCGCAAGTCTGAATTGTCAATCGACAATAAAGTACTCCTATATAAGGCAATAATTAAACCAATTTGGGCGTATGGGATACAATTATGGGGTGGCGCCAGCAACTCTAATATTGAGATCCTGAGACAATTTCAGTCCAAAATTCTCAGATCTATGGTTGACGCACCATGGTACGTTTCAAATGAAGTCATTCGGCAAAAATACTGTGTTTGCTACAGAACCAGACTTAGCGCTCACTCTGACCCTCTTGTGGAGCATTTAATGGAACCAGATATTGAAGAACCACGGCTGAAAAGGTTTAAATTCTCCCACCTACCAAGACGTTTTTGATTAACATGTACCATATAATCACTCTAGTTTTTAGTTTATAGTTAGGTTACGCTATTAGACAAATTATTAAGTTATTAAGGAAATATTAAATGGTTTATTTTCAACATGTCATTTATATTTACTTGTAAAAAATTTACTGAATGTTGTTAAGCAACAGATTGTAAAGTGAATGGAAAAAAAATCTCTGTATATTTATAAAGACAACAATTTAAATATTAAATATTACTTTTTCTAACTATGAGTTTTTTATTAGTAAGTTTTACTTTTCCTATTTGCTTAGATGTCAAAGATTGTAGTAATTTTCCTAATAAAAGAAATAATTAAAATGGACATTGCAGCCCACGCGCCCAATCGCGTCACTAAAATCCAGTCCCCTAACGCAGGGTTAAAATTAGCGTTTCTAGTTTTCCTTTGCAAATTCTCTCTAATTGTCGCTTAAATGTGCGAAATTTCAGAATCTGACCAAACACAGGTTGAATACTACTATGCTAATTGTAGTAACAAATGCGTAGTACACGGAGCAGTCTTTTGAAAGTCTTAGTGAAATTTATAAATTTGTAGTTGAGTTTGTAAATTTTTATTAATTATGTACACGAATGGCAATTTTATTTTTTTTATCGTGATTATCAATGTTTTGTTAATACTTTTTAAAGTTTATATTATTCCGAGAAGGAATGCATAAAATTGTTAAGACTACTGTGAGTTATGGAAAGGCCGTTAAAAAACGGGAAATTTTATGTTATATGTCGTTTATTAATTAATATGTTACAAAGAAAGATAACCAAAATTCTTTTGGTATCCAACTTTATTTGCAAACTATCCTAGACCGGGCATTCAGTAAATTATATGACACAGAGATGTAAAGAACGTAATTTGAAAGCGCACTTTGCGTTTCTTTGTTAACATTGAAATTGACAATTAAAACTGGAATGCAATAATGAAATATGTATAGATGGCACATAGAATCTGCTGGATAGATCAAAGGAATTATATTTTTTAGCCTTTTTGTGGCAGGCATTTCTACTAAATTGGCACTTTGGTTTGTAATTGCACTTTTCACAGTTCCTACCTGTAGAGCACGGCAAATCATTCCATTAGAGACATATCACGGCGAGTTAACAATTGAGGGGAGCACTTTTGATTGAAATCTGGAAATGGTTATATTAGATACTTGCCGAATCCCAAAGTTAGATTTTATACGTCCAAACGGGCTTAATAATTGTAGTACGCCTGATTTGATTGGAAAACAGTGGTTCGAGTGTCATGATTTGTTAGATAGGATTTTAGAACTTGGTAATAATCAGGAGGCAGTTTTATCTTGAGTTTGTATAGGACAATGTCATACCAACCTTATCAAAAGCCTAAAAGTTGCCAAAAAAGGCTGCTGAGTAATATCACTCTGCTTCTAAATATTATCTTATTTTTTTTAACAATCCGATGGACTTATTCTATGGTGGAATTTTTTCTCTGAATCCAAATTGATGATGTGGGGTTAGGTTTTCTTTTGCTAATATAGGTTTTAATTTTGTACGACTAATAGTTTGTTTTGCCACTCCTTTTGATCGGTGGTATGTGTTTCTGAGGGCGTTTAATTTTTTTATGGCCTTCCATAATGATTAATCAATTAATTCTGTTGAACTCAATCGGCTGAGATAGTTTTGGACAGTTTTGTTTCTTGCGTTATTTGGTAGCCTTGCTTAGTTTCCTTTTGTCTTCAAGTACTCTTGTGATCTGCTAGCGTTTTCTCAGCTTTCGTTTTTCTTCTACTTTCTCTTTAACGTAGGTTGAACATTCTTCTTTGCTACTATGTCGTAGATAGGAGATGCGTTTTACACAGTTTGTTGAATGGATTGGTTTAGATGCTTAACCGCGTCGTCTACGTTTTCTGGCGTTTTTAATGGCAGAATGGTTGATAATTTATCGATTAGCAAACTCCTGAATAATTATCAGTCTGTTTTCTTGCTGCAGATAGTGGGCGTTAGCTTTGGGAATAATACGCGCATAGAGGGTAACGATAATTGGTAAGTGATTAGAAAAAGACTCTAGGTTACTTTTTCTATTAAAGTAGTTCTGTTTTGGAGGTTTTGGAGGGCGCTATTTTTTTCTATGTTCAATTGTCCGTTTCAGTCTTCAGTAAACCATGATGTTTAATGATATTTTTAATAATGATAGCAGTACATCCAGGTGCATTTGTTGGAATTTTCAAATAGCTTTTGAGTGTGTAATGTGTTTCCGATATCAACATTATATTGATGTTGTCTACTAAAAATGTTTTCACTTTTTGTCACCCTTTGCGTTCCAGATAACTAGTGTCTTATACATTACAGCAATTTTAAAATCATAGTAGTGAGGAGGTTTAAAATTATGTCCATTTTCTGCATTAATGTGATCATCATGCTTTTGAGAGTGTTGGTTACTGATTATTGTGACTTGGTCTTGATTTAGGTAATTTGATATACTATTTAAATTTGATGACTAAATGGTTTGGTCAGTTTAGCATAGGATATAGCGGTTTGCAGTAGAGTTCTAGATGTTGTAAGTGCCTGTGATGTGGTTTTACTTACTTACTTAGTCCTAGGCCTTTCTACCTTTAGGTGTAAGGCTGGATGGGTTGAGTCTTGCACTTCTGTCTCCAATGCTTCCTATCTTGCGTTAGATTCTGTATTCCCTCCCATGACATGCCTTTTCTCACTACTTCTTTTCTTATATTGTCCATCCATTTTGTTCTGGGTTTTCCTTTTTTATTTTTCCCTGGCACTCGAGTTTCGTACACTCTTTTTGTTAGTCGTTTTTGTTGTGTTCGTAGATAGGGATACGTTTTTTAGAACCACTCTAAAAGACCGTGTTTCGGCTGATATGTGTGAAATTTAGTGTCTTTTTCAGTTCAGTGAATAATGAATTTTAAGTAGATGTGGGTGGGTCTTAAATTAAGGATTTATGGATTCCTGATTTAGAGCAATTAAATGAATTTTAAGTTACGTGTCGTTAAAGTATTGTTAAATGTATTAGAGCGATCATAGATTTATTTTTTAATTAATTTTTTATTTAACAAAGAAGTCCAATCTTAATACACAATAACTTTTTCTACAACAAAATTCTCAAATTTGTTTGAACATATGACATTTCCTACATTTTATTATTTTTTTTTAAATAGAGTACTTGATAACATTTGATAATTATTATTAATAGTAGTAGAGAGATAGGGTGGTTGTAATTCGTGTTTCAATGTTTGAAAATTTGGTGCGAAAGCTCAAAAGAAATAAATTTTTTGAATTAATGTAAAGTGTTTTTAAAAAAGATGAAGTACAGCATTAGTACTCTAGTATTCTTAGTAGAAAATTGCCCTTGATTGTGACAAATTGATGTAAAGTATATTGTTATAGTCTCTTAAGAGAATCATTGTATTGAAACATGCTTGTTCTTCTCTATATTATCATTTTGCCACAATTATCCTAAAAATATACCCCTTCTTGCTCGTATAAAAATAATTATACTACTTGTAAATATGCATTGTCAAGGTCAAATCTCTAAGTAAAGTTAAATCAAGACCAAATTCATTGAAGGGAAGGTGTATAGTTAAGAGAAAGGGATAATGTAAATATTTATAAACAAGGTTGCCTTTTTAATATTACGACTGTCGCCAGGAATTTTATTATGATGTTTTAATTTATCCTAATATGTATTTGTTGATCTTTTTCACATCTGACAGACCTTGGAACAGTGTTGCTACGTTTGATATGTAACTAAAAATTATAGTTTATATTTATCCGTATCTTATATTTATATTGTATTATATTATATGGTGTTAATTTAATAAACAAATTTTTAAAACTAACAATCTGCACTCAACAATACAATTTCAGTAAATGTTTACGCTCCACTTTCTACATTCATGTAATTTAATTTGAAATCAAATTTGATTTATTAAACTGGTATAATTTATCTTTAGGCGATAGAAATAATTTTGTAACAGTAAAAACACAAAGACAGATAGTTGTTTGGTTGAAAAAGCATATAAGGCCAATACGCAACTTGATTGATGCGACAGAGCAAGGCTAAAATTGCTTAGATCTCAGTGATATGATTAAAGATAAGAAACATCCCAAGGTTCAAGGCATCCGGCGTTGTGCTGCTATTGATCAGATATTTACATTCAGAACATTCGAGCCCCAGAGAGTTGGCATCTCTCGTTATAGCACTCGTCCATCATGCCCGCGAAGCATCTCACAGCAAACTTTACCACGAGGACAATAAAGATCCTTCTTTTGGCACATCGCAATACAATCCGATTCACAGTTCACGAGTTCCACCCTTAGCACCGCTCTCAGATTTTCACATCTTCCTTCAATTTGTCTCCTTGGAGCTTTTCAACACCTCGCTTAAGAAAGCCAAGCTTAACTTGGGAATTAAAGCAACATCAATAACGGCTTCGCGTAGTCATAACTGAAACAAAATTATGCAAAAACTTTAACATTGCCTGCTACATTGAATCTTGGCATTAAATATATTTCTCCGAATTTAAATGTGACGAATTTGACCTACTTCCAAACACAACTTCAGCAAGAGGCAAATAAGGTCACTAAATAAATTTAATTGCGTATTGATTTTAATTTAAATTAATTGAACTAGTAGTAAGTGGTTCGAAAATTGAATTGTTGCAACATAAAACTTATTTAGTTCCCATTAATTTTTTAATCAGTAACATTCCTCTAAATGTCTGGTTAAGTATTAAATTACACATTAATACCTTATGAAATGCAAATATATGCTAAATAATGAATGTTTTAACAATAAAATTATATATATATCGTATATTATTTATTTTATTATTAAGATAACTATATTTCTGAATTTAATTCATTTGTTAAAATATGTTGCTATTTTATCATTTTTGTGGCTTACAGTATTTAGCAAATAAGTATATTTTGCAATAAGGTCGAATATACAGGGTGAATGTTAATTATAGAGACAAATTTGAAGTGGTGGTTTTTGTGAGGATTTTGTTCCTTTTCTATCAGAAATCAACTTCTGAAGTTTGTTGTATAATTAACATTTACTCTGTATAATTAATTATTTGATATTAATTATTTGAATATTTTTTAGACTTTGATAGACTTGAATGTTGCTCCGTAATATTTACCTATGCATAAAAAAGCTGTATTTGTTTTAATTATATACTAATGTGGCTGCTATAAAATAAATAAAGTTATTGGGTAAAATAAAAGAATTAACATTAAATAATAGAAATATAATTTTTTATTTTTGTACGCCTTCATATTCTAAAATTTTTGAAAGTAGTTTTATAGAATTTAACGTTTTAGATTTTAATGTATTTATGGATTTTAATTGGCTTATTTTTAATAAAATAAAAATTAATACTTCTACAAGATGATCTTGTACTTCACTGAAAACTGTATCAGTTAAAAATCCGCTAGTTATTATTTCACAGATTTGATCTCTTTTTCTTTTTTTATTATGAAGGGTTTTTAAATACTTTAGAGAGAGATTTAAGAATTTAGTTAAGGTAAAGTATTTTTGAAGCATACTTTCGACCAAATTTATACCGTATTCATCCGACAAGGACCTCCAAGTACGACGAATTTCTCGTGTTAACTGCTTCAAAGTGAACACTGTTCTTCTACAAAGCTTGTACTTGATGTATGTCCACACATTCTCAATCGGATTTGCATCGGGCGACTGCGACGCTCAATCAAGTATAACGATGCCAAACTTTCCACCCGATGCAAAGCTTGCTGCGGTTGACCTTCTGCAAAATCCAGTCCTCGTTTTTCTTGATGAACCAACCTTCGGCAGTCGGTAACAAATATTTCTTATAAAATTCGAGCATTTTGGTTGCACGTAAAGAAATGCAACCTTCCGAAACCCAGTTTTGAGAAGCAGCAGTAAAGATGCGCTTTTACTGGGCGTTTAACGGTCTTCTGTACCAACCTGTTAGTTGAGTTTAACCAGGCTCGTGGGACGATAACGTATCACCAAACGGAGCTATGCCCGTAAAAATTACATTGCTCCAATCTCGGTCGATATTGTCTTTTGCCCAAGCGAGTCGCTTCGTCGCGTAATTTTTAGCTAACAAAGGTTTCTTCACTGAACTACGGCCTTTGATATTATGTGTACGGATATGGGTTCGGATAGCTACGTACGATTCGACTTTAAGGGGCGCTTTGCCTATTGGGCCACGTTCGGGTAGGTCACCGACTATTTTGGTCTTATTATATCGGTGCATCCACTTGTTGACGAATGTTTTCGATTTGTTCATGTACTTAGCAGAGATTACATGAGACATGTTCGGACCTTTCAGGTGGGTACAGAGGAACACAGCCCGTAGTGCGACGTGTACGCGGCACTCACAGGGCTAAACGTCTAGCAAGAATTTAATTTCTTTTATGACAAAGCATTGAGGACAAAGGTTTCCTCTATCCACTCATAAAAGAATTAGGGCGATACCTTTTACCATTTGCTAATTATGCCGAACACTCTCTTACTTAACTGACTGTACTATACAGCGTGTATATAAACGTTTCCATATTCATCTCCAACTAATTTCTTATGTTAATAATCTCCGATATTTTTTTGCCTTTTTCACCCCCTCTTTCCTTTAAATATTGTAATGTTGTGTATCTTTGTGACATACGTGGGCTGCACAATATCTATTGCGACAAACTAAGAAACATGTTAGAAATCTTTTTGTTGTTTTCCAAAATATTCCCCCCTGATAGTCAACAGATTGTTGGATACGTTGGAACCAATTTTCGTAGAATTTTTTTCCATAGACAACCGGGCATCTCCGAAAAATGGATGTCAACCGCCCCTTCAAAAATCGTTGTCTGTGCAGTTTTCTTCTTTACGTGTGAGAACAAAAAGAAATCATTAGGGGACAAATCAGGATTGTACGGCAGATGACCTATCAATTCGAGGTTTTAAGTGTCCAAAAACCCAGTTGTTTGTGAGTTTGCACTGTCATGGTGCAGAATGATTCGACGTCGCGTGTTGGTTTTTCTTATTTCTCCGAAGACTTCTGGCAAACAAGGGTTGTGTGCCATTCAGAATTGACCGTTTTATGATCCTCTAAAACCACGGTTGCGGCATGTTCAGTTTTTCCAAAAAAAGTACTTCCAGTGCAAATGACTTTTTTTGAGTTTGGCTAATCTTGAAAGATCTACATAGTCGACTGCTGTTGTAATTTGTCACTTGTGACGATCTTGTAAACGGTATTTGAAGCACTGCGATCGTATTTCTTGAACATTTCTTCGACCAATCGACGCGGCTTGTTTTGAGCGATCCTTAACTTATGAGAGATCTAACGCTCACATACCTTTTTGCGGTTAAATATTCATGCAATATCGAATATATGCTAGACATACTAATGCCTAAAGATGCCTAAATTTTACGATAAGTCACATGACGATCTTCATTTATCAGTTCGTGTACGGCAGCGATGTTTGCTGGCATCACGGTCTTCTCCATACTTTAATATATTTTTTCTCCGTTTTTAACTTACTGTTGTTATCTCTTATGCCCTTTATTATTTTTCTATTTCTTCTTCTCATTGTTACCTAACAAATAAATAATTAAGGGTTTTCAAAAAAAAATGAGTAATCGTTTACTACACCCTCACGTATTAAGGCACTGCGGTAATTTTTCTGTTTTACGGGCTTCAAAAGTTATTCTTTTAGTAAGGTGGAAAATAAAAGCTTTTAATTTGGAAAAATTAATTTTGCCGCTAATTTCGTTATTATGTTTCAATACAACCATAGAATATTGTGGCTTAATATCTACCTGTTTGTTTGGCTTATGTAGATTCTTTGACAGTATCCACAAGATAATTCGTGCACTCTTTATGATTACTAGCTCAACAAATGAATTTAACTATTTCATTGTTGTTCGTAAAAATACAACATCACTTATGTTTCTGATATAAAATAAGAACGCTTCTACTTGGTGAAGATGATAGTGTGCTTTTAAATTTATGTTTTTGATATTATTCTTAGTGGTGTGAATTGAGAAGTTATTGAAGTATCTATTTTATATTTGAGTTTTGCTAATAGTTTTGACTTTAATATGTCGGTTTGTAGTAAAAGGATCTGATAATAAGACATAATGCAACTAGTAGATTTGAGCAGGGTGATGGTATAGTCGAGTCAAATTAGTAAGAAAAACGCTAAAAGGTCGACATTTTTAGCGGGTACACGTATCGAGACGTTCCAAGGCGCATTCGATTCGTAAGAGCATCAGAAAAAAATGTTACCACATATTTTTTTGTTATAATGCAAGAGTGCACAGAAATGCGTAGAAAGTGCCCCAATGCACTTGAGGGGCATAATTCTGGGGATGGTGGTAATTTTAAGAAATCATCTTAAATTTGTTTGTTTTCCGAGTTTAAACTGTCTGAATAAAAGTTTTTTGGATCGTTGAAAACGAATATAATGTTTAAAAAGAGCCCCAATGCATTTAGAGGGGAGCATAATCCTGGAGATGGTGGCGAATTTGGGAAAAATCTCAAATTTGTTTGTTTTTTGATTTTAAACTGTCTATATAAGGATTTTTGGGTTTGATGATCACGAATATGATGCTTAGAAAGTGGGCCAATGCACTTGGAGGCATAATTCTAGGGATGGGGGTAATTTTAGGAAACCAGCTTAAAGTTGTTTGTTTTTCGAGATTAAACTGTTTGAATAAGGGTTTTTGGGGTCGGTGATAAAGAATATGATGTTTAAAAAGTGTGCCAATGCACTTAGAGGGAAGCATAATCCTGGGAATAGGGGCTATTTTAGGAAAGCAGCTCAAAGTTATTTGTTTTTCGAGATTAAACTGTTTAAATAGGGGTTCTTGAGATCTCGAATAACGATGTTGGTTCTCAAATTAAACTCCAACGCACCGAAGTGAGAAAATGCTCTGGGACACTTTGGGGAAAGGATACCTTGGGGTACCAAAGTATGCGTAGGACATTTTTTTCATTTGAGTATTATTCAATTTTAATTATTTTTAAAACCGATTTTTTCTCAGATGTTATTATGAAAAAAAAATTTCAGGCACACAGATAACTCTACCAGTGTCCACGTTTTAACAGTGTTAAATAAATAAAGGTTTTCAAGGTTTCAAACTGGTTTTCAAGGTACTATTTAAGTAAAAAAATCATAAGTAATAAAATATCTTCAAATTTGAATTTTAACCCTTAAAATTATTTACTCAAAAAAAATAAGGGAAGCAATAAATACCCGAAATCCCAAAAAGGTTCCTGGCATAGACCTCATTATAGCGAAAATGTAAAAAGAATTGCAAAAAAAACTTGTAAAACTCCTGTACTTCTTCAACGCAATAATTAGACTCGACTGCTGGCCTACATCACTTAAAACAGCTCAAATCATAATGATACTAAAACCTGGCAAAAATCCGTCAAATTTCACATCTTATCGCCCGATAAGTTTGCTACCCTCAATTTCAAAACTACTCGAAAAACTCAATAGACTGAACACAGACTTAAATTTACAGGATTGGATCCCAAACCATCAGTTCGAGTTTCGTCATGCACACTCGACAACCCAACAACGTCACCGAATTGTCAACATTATAAACAAGTCATTTGAAGACAAACAATACTGCACAGCTGCATTTATAGATATTAGTCAAGCTCTTCATAAAGTGTGGCATTCTGGACTACTATCAAAAATAAAAGGAATTATTTCATCCTGCTACTTTAAACTGATGAAGTCATACCTACAAGAACGCCAATTTGGAGTGAGAGTAAACAAAGCTACGTCAAACCGACAACCAGTCCTATCAGGAGTACCGCAAGGTAGCATCCTAGGACCACTACTATATGTCCTATACATACACGACTTACCCACAACAACACTAACAACAGGCACCTTCGCGGACGACACCGCCATATTCTCAGCGTACAAAGATCCAGTAGTAGCCTCCTCAATTCTACAACACCATTTAAGCTTAATAAACACATGGATGGAAAAATGGATGATCAAGGCTGATGAATCCAAATCGACACAGGTAACCTTCACCCTCAGAAAAGTAATACTATCACAAAGCGACAATGTAAAATACTTAAGCCTAACCTTCGACAGTAAATTAAATTGGAAACAACATATTAAAAAGAAAAGAACTCAACTTAATTTAAAAGCTAAATAACTCTCCTGGCTTATTGGAAGGAAATCCCGACTGTCAATGGAAAACAAAATCTTGATCTATAAAATAGTACTCAAGCCGACATGGACATACGGCTTCGAACTCTGGGAATGCGCCAGCAAGTCCAACACAGCAATAATCCAGAGAGCTCAATCTAAAATACTCCGAGCTATAACGGATGCGCCGTGGTATGTCTCGAACTATACCTTACATACAGATCTCAAAATCCCGTATGTCAGTGAAGTAATCAGAGAAACAGCCACCAAACATCACACAAAACTCGAATTCCACCCAAATCCACTGCTACAACTCCTGCTTCGTCTTCCAGAAAATAGAAGACTCAGAAAATGTTGGCCAATAGACATTAAAGAAAACTGAAGCAACATCACTGGATGTTAGCTTCTCCGAGCCATTATTACTGTACATTATTTATACCAATGTACTAGCCATCTAATTGGCTCATATATTGTATTTCATTCTGATTGCCAATAAAGAATCATAATAAAAAAAACTGAATTTTATATGGTTTTCTTAGCTTTTCTTTTTTATCAAAGTAAATTGAAATTTTTATAAAGCAATTTTGAGGAGCAGATTTAGAAAAAAAAATGTTACAATAATTGAATTTTCACAATCAATCTTTTCTGTTGCAATAACAATCTTCCAAATATATATTCATTTCCCATCAGCTAAAAAATAAAAGATCTACCGTGTGCTGAATCGGAAACTGTCGAATTTTAAGAAAAATGCTATCAAATATAGACAGTTTAATCTCGAAAAACAAACAACTTTGAGCTGGTTTCCTAAAATTACCCCCATCCCTAGAATTATGCCTCCAAGTGCATTGGGCCACTTTCTAAGCATCATATTCGTGATCATCAAACCCAAAAATCCTTATATAGACAGTTTAAAATCAAAAAACAAACAAATTTGAGATTTTTCCCAAATTCGCCACCATCTCCAGGATTATGCTCCCCTCTAAATGCATTGGGGCTCTTTTTAAACATTATATTCGTTTTCAACGATCCAAAAAACTTTTATTCAGACAGTTTAAACTCGGAAAACAAACAAATTTAAGATGATTTCTTAAAATTACCACCATCCCCAGAATTATGCCCCTCAAGTGCATTGGGGCACTTTCTACGCATTTCTGTGCACTCTTGCATTATAACAAAAAAATATGTGGTAACATTTTTTTCTGATGCTCTTACGAATCGAATGCGCCTTGAAACGTCTTAATACGTGTACACGCTAAAAATTTCGAGCTTTTTTACTAATTTGCCTCGACGTGTAGCATTTAAGTAGCGATTGATATGGGTAAGCTTTCTGTGGACAGTGTGATGACAAATGTCTCCTAAAGAATTTTTTGTTATAAAAGTGTCTAGGAAGAGGGGGTAACTTATTTTCCACTTTTATTGTATAATTGTCTAGTTTGTTTAGGTGGGCAAAAGTGAACAAATTTATTCACTACGCAACTTATTCAACATGTAGGTATTAAAGAAAAATGGCTGTTATTTAGAAATTGGTTGTGAAAAGGTTTACCATGACTGATGAAAGAAAGAACCCAAATGAGCATCATTGGTTTAAAGGTAATATTTGTTTTGAGAAGTAAAATAGGTATTGAACAGACAATGATTAATTAATGCTAGGGTGCTGTCTTCTAAATTATTAATGGAGTGCAGAAATTACAAATACATCTAAAGGATAGGAATGTGAAACAGGGCAATATCACGCTAATAAAACAGAAAACAAAACTTAACGGTAAATAACAAGTTAAATGTTAATTACTTCACAAATTTTATAACCATTGTTATGGGTAACTTAAAAGAAATATTTTAAAAGCACAACGCTTCAAATCAAACGTACAAATATTGGGTACGATTGAACTGACTGAAATGACATCAAGACCTTCACGCTTCCTTCAAATTCGGGAATCCGGAACAGCGTTTACGCAATCATAGCCGTAAAAACAAAATCTAGCAAAACGTATAACCAATAACCCTGGCGCATAAACACGAACGGCAATAAAGTACAAAGCGAAGAAGTTTACCGCCGCGGCATCTCCCAGCTGATGGAATCATTTGAGAAGTATTTACTATTTATCGAGATAAGAAATTTGGACATATACTACATCTAAATCTGATAGAAATGTCAGGACCGAGATTGCTTCCTAGGCTGTTGTTATTGAGATGTCAACCTAACATACGGCTTGCGTCGTGAGACTGTAAAGCAACGCTGTGCAACACTTGCCTCATTGTTCATGTTCTTTCATAGTTCATTTACTTTAGATGCGTATTTATGCGACAATACTAACAGAAGCTACCATAAAGGTTAGGCGTGCTTTTTAGGTTAACCTTATGAGCTTTAAAATTAGCTTACTTTATCTTGTGGAGTAATGAATACGCCCTCGTTAATTAATTAGTCACTTCAAGATGATATCAACGTAATAACCTGTATAAAGTGTTTTCAAGATTTTAAAGAAGTATATGGAAAGTTATTGACTTTAAATAAATTATGTTTTAATGTTCTTTTAATTTTTTCAATGTCTTGGAGACATCATCAATATAAAAGGACGATGCCATAGTCATTTTAAATTCATTCATTTACATAACAAAATTTAATTATCAGTCAACTTATCATAAGCATATTTAATAATTTTGTCACTCACCTAGAAAAGAAAATAGTCGTTATTAAAAGAAGTTTTACCGACGAAGAATGACTGTTATGAATTCTTTAACTCTTCATACATTTTAGTGTTTTCAATTTCTTACACATTAATGCTTTCACAACTTTCCTATATCTAAAGATGATATGATCAGCTCTAAAGTTGTCCCCATTGTATGAATATTGATTTTTCTTAAATTTAATGTTCTACTTTTTGCGACGACGCAGCAAACTTTTATTAAAGTTTAGTGCAGTAAAATTGGCGATAACCATATTAAAAGTATAAATTAGCCCTTGAACGCAATTAAACCTTAAATTGACATAATAGTGGAATTTCAATTAAAATAATTGTGCACAAACGTGAAGCCAGAGTAGGCTGAACGGTCGAGGTTAAATCGGATCGCGTAGCGGCTTCCGAGAGGTCGACTAGGGCTGATATGCGCGGTCAATATAGCAGTGATAACAATGCACATGTAAGTAAATGTTTTTTATGTTTCTATGTATGATGTATTTTTGTTTATATTTTTATATATTTTCTCATCTAACATTCCTCTAATATAATATGTTTTTATCAGCTTCGTCGTAGTGTGACAGATAGGTCCAACTTAGTGATTTTTAGCACCCTTTTTCTTTTTAGCTATCCGACTGCTGTCATGGTAGGGGCTATCGGGAATGCTGGGGACCGAGGGGTTTACGTTTTGTTGCAGATTTATTAAGGTTTTTAGGCTTGACCACTCTACTCTGGCTAATTGCGGGTTTGAATGGGGACAGAAAAGGTGTAGATAGAATTAAATATGGTATGGTTAGTAATAGGGATTTTGAACTTAATTCCTCTCAGTGTTTCTACCGGAGTCGTAGAGAGTGCCCATTTGCATACGCTTAACCGGTGGGAAACTTTATAGGGTGCAAATATTAGTGATGACTTAAGAAGAGAAAATTATTGATCAAAAAATTAATTAATACGCCGTCAATATTTTGGCAATATTTATTGGATGTATCTGGAATTAATATATTATATAGTTCACTTTTCCGCTTCCGTAATGGTTTGGACCGTTATATGTGCCACTGAAAGCACATCAGTTATTTTATTGGACAACGGCGTTAATGATGATGTCAAAGTCTACCAAAAATGTGTTTCGAAGACATTAGACTGCAAAAAATTCTGGTGAGATGAGTGAACATTTTGATAAGACATTATGCTGTCGTGTATTCAATTTAGATTTCATAGATTATTTAGTGTGGTTATTATTGAAGAACAAGGTTCTTTCAAGAGAATCTGGAACAGTAGACGCATTGCAAAAGGCTTCACTGAATGTGTTCATAGTAGATCTATTATGGCTGAACTATTTTTATTGCCCTTTATCGTATATACAATTTCCATACATCAACAGGAAACAATGGTATAATTAATAACAAAGCGAAACCTACATAATATGTGAACAAATTGTACGACTATAAAAGAAAGCAACAAGTGACTTGTTTCGAAAATGGAACTGGCACTTTTCACTTATGATTTATATGAAATTTGAATTGATTTGAATAATAACAATATAAGAGGAAAATCTTATACGACAATTCGTTATATTTGCGCTTGTAAGGTACACATTGAAAATTTTATCCAGCTAGCGAGTAATTGCCAATTAGAAACGTTTTCAAACGTCTCCAATTTTCATAGCCATAAACCGAAATTGCAATCTTCAAGTTTTATTTGGTAAAACTCCCACTAATTAAAAGTTTTCTATACTTGAATGAAGTAATAACTTTAATACAATTTGCATTGTTTGCAAGCAACACTGCCGTCTATTTTAAAGCTCGGAGTTGATAATGTTTTGAAATTTGCCCTGCTTACTCTGCAACACGTTAGCGTGAAATATTGACTCTAAATTATTTTGGTATAAACTATAGCTTAGTTTTGTTCGGATTTTAATAATATATGCTGCCAGTTCAAAATTAAATGGCGTTTGTTTGATTACAAGGGTCAATCATAAAACAAAAATTACACTTTTGTAATTTATGTGTAACCATTTTACTGTATAAATTAATAACAAAAAAATATTATCAAATAAGTTAGTCAGTAGCTTACTAAATATTAAATAATTTAACAATTTATTTAACATATTTTATGTTTTTGATGTATATAAAGTAGGACTATGTTTGTGTGCTGAAGGCAAGGTCAATTTGCATCACAACATTACTGTAAACTTGCTAGAGAATTTCTGTTTGAGTTACCGGCTACGCTGTATATCTGAATACCGCATGTCTGCATAAGTTTAAATGTAACTTTACAGTTAATAATTTATTCTGTATTGATATCTCATATACTTTTATTATTATTACTATTATTATTATTAATTATTCCAATATAATCTCTGTAGTGAATTAAATTAACAAATAATTAATTCTTTTCGCACAACCTTTTAAGGGTTCCCCAAGTCAAAGTCAAACTTCTAAATTATATATATAAAAAAAATTATGAGTGCTGCTGCTGCTGCTGTCACACAGGTCAAAGTTCAACTCTAACTACACTATTGCTGTCAATGATGTAGTGATTTGAGGGAAGGGCTAATAAAATAAACAAATGAGTCATTAATAATAAAAAAAAATATTCTGCCTATAAAGACACATCATATATAATCCGAAATTTGTTGATTACGCACCATGTGGTAAACCGAGAAGATTGCGGCTTCTAAGCATTGTAGGTAGTGATATCTAAAGGGGATTCCACTCGTAATTTTTAAAGCACAAAATTCGTGATACTAAAAATTCAAACTACATTTAGTAATTCACGTTACGATGTTGCTCGATCAAATGCAAATAACAGGATTTGGTTATACAAAATAGTTGAATTCTATTCGACTAGATCGTTTTCTCGATAATAAAAGAAGAGGTAAGCTCGTAAACAACATTGACACTAACCATTAACAGATACGGATCTGGGGAACCGTAGAACTGTTACAAAATCAAATCTACTCTTGATTTATACAACATCAAGATATCCATGACTTTATCATACGGTTGCAATTGTCGTGTTTTAAAGTTGTAAGATACATTGTGTTTCTTGTTTGGTTATCTATCAATGGAGTGGGATGAGAAAAAGAACTTATTGCTGTAATAGTATTAGATAACTGTGGAACTGAAAAAGGTGTAACCCTCAAGACTTTGCGTCCCCTTGACATCAGTTGGATGTTTCTGTATCGGGCTACAAAAATTGTTTAATGAGACTGGAGGTGCCGAGGATAATGCAAGATCTAGAAGACCACATTCAATTCGGACTTTTCAGGCAGTTAAAGCTGTAAGTGTCCAAATTAAACGACATCCTCGTAAGCAGAAACTTCGATGTTTCGTGTTATCAAGATCTAGGAATAGCTGATTACAAAGGGCATATGAGACAATTGCTAACATGCTTTAAAGAAAGGCTAAAGCAGTTGTTGACTGAGTACGCACATGATTGACACAGATGAATTTTGTTTGAGGATAGAAACATTTTTATAGTGGAGGAATCTTCCACCAAACAACTTCGGTTGCTGTATATTAACAAAATGTTTTGATATGTGAAGTGAAATCTCTGAATCACACTTTAATTTTGATTCTTTGAAACCCAGGCTGCAGGCAGTACTTTTTCCAATGGAAAATGCTGCCATAGAGTGACCCGGCCTTTTTAAAGCTTGTGTAGAGGTTAAGGGTGGCCATTTTGAATAAATCCATTGTAATTATATTTATGTAGTACATCATGAAAATAGTTTATTGTTCTATTTTGTCGTTCTAATCAGTGTGCAGCAGTATCTATGAGCATACTATGTATGATTGGGTCTTTAGTGAAAGAATAATAGATTTAGTAACATTATGCATCACTATAATTTCCTTCGTACGATAACATTTTGGTTAAATCTCAATAAGCTATATCTGAATCATTACGTGACTAGTTTGTTTGTAGGGCAGTCCGTGGATTTCCAATTATAAGGAAGTTTAGAATTCTTATAGTTTAGTTCGTATACTTGTGCGTTTTGGTGTAACTATCCAAAAGATAAATTGTCTTCGACTATTATTTGTGAGTGGAGTTCTATTTTCTGTCATAAGACCAGAGTTTTTTGATTAATACGTCTCTCAGGCTGTTTGACCACTAATTTCAAAATTTGGTGGGTGATAGATCTAGGTGAACAGAGTGTTATAAAGTATAATACATTTTGTTAATATGTACCAATGCGAAATTATCATCAAAACATTACTCCCATTTAACACAATGTAAAATTACGAAAACAAATAAAATATAATATTTATAAGATTAAGAAATTTAACACGTTCTTATAAAAATTAAAATCTTATATTTTTTTAAATGCTTTTTTGTAATTTTATGTCACTTCAAATATAGACATAGTGGTTTACGGTTTCTTTCGTTAGTGGGGCTCATAACCTTTGGTCTGGTCATGTTGCAGTTTTGTAATATATTTTTTTTTTGGTTTTTTAATATTACCGCTAAAACGCACAATATTATCTGCATAAAGTGATGGACTACTCAAGTAGCAACTCTCGCCCTTAATACCTTTATTATATATAATCCTTTCTTTTTATTTTCTGCTTCAGCGATAAACTCGTTAAAACCTAACTTTTATATTTTGTATTTTACACCCAATACATAAAAATATATATAAAAACATTTTCTTGAGAATTTTAAATTATTAATTTAAATTTAAAAAGTGAACTCGACCGAAAAAACTTTGACAAGTTACAACTACTAAACTTTGAAATCGTACATTCATCGTTCATCGACGCGTAATAATTATTAGAAACATTTATATTATAACAGAAATAATATATCACAGAGAAATTATTCAGGAACTTTTCAGAACGATCGATTACCGTCCACGGTATTTCTAGCGGCGCCTTTGAGTTCAAATTCTAAAAACTTCTAATTCGTCTTAGAACAGTGCGTTTGGATATAACGCAGAGCAGATAAATTAGTGTTGTAGTAACTGTTGACCGTTGCGTTTATAATTTATAATTTATAATTATTGTGCAGCAGTGCAGATCGATGAATAAAGTTTAGTTTTGAATTAAATCTTTCAATTTGCATTTCGTTTATTTTAAGGGCTGAAGAATAAGTGGCAAAGATGGTCGAGATTTGATAAAAAAATTCAGATGGAGTAAAATTCAGAAAACGTTCCAAAGAGTTTCTTGAATGATGTTGTTCAAAAAAAATACCAAAACTAGATGTTTTTTTTCGCGTAGTGTACTGCAATAATAATAGTTATCATCAATTTTAGTGCTTCAAATATACAGCTGAGAGAGGCTTTGGGCTTACAAAGCTCTGAAAATACCCTGAAACAGGTAGACTCATTTATAAAGGGGTTTCCAATAGAGGCGCTCGAACTTGACAGTGTATAGTGGCCAAGTTGGTGAAGCTATAGCTGTAAAATTTGGAGGTTATAGTAAATAATGCTGGACAAATATCATGGAAAGTTACAGTGTTGAGCAATGCATATAAATTATTAAACTTTACTATTCAAATGAGTGCTTAGTTCGAGCTATGTACCGTGCGCTACGTAATTTTTAGAGTGCACACAATAGTCCTGTTGAGTCGACTATTCGTCGTTTGATGGTGATGAGATGGCGAATGTTGTAATGTCGACCATAGACTTTGTAGGTTTTGATCTAAATAACTGTGGAGGACAGAATTACTACCACCAACATGTTCCAGTGTTACAATGGTCGTAGTCTATAATAATAAAAAAAATAAATAAAATTTTCTGGGCACATACACTCTTTGCGCCATTTTTTACAATTAGTTAGCTTTATAGTTGCAGAGAGTATTCTGTCAAATTTTAACTTTTTTTGTTCTTCGACCAAAAGGTGGGATATCTTGCAGTCTCACCTAAAAAAAACTTTTTATCTTTAAAAAATTTGTCGAAAACTCGATGAAATGACCATATTGATGCGTCAAGCATTATACAAATCGTACCAGGATGTTTTTGATGTTGCGACACACATTACCCGTGATAGGACGCACAATAAAAAGCAAATGTGATATTGGAAAAAGTTAAGAGTTTTGAATGCCATATTAATGGTATGTTTCTGAAACAATGTTCTCGTTCGAGAAGTAAGTGAAATGCTTCGAGGAGAAAGTACAGACGAAACAAAAGTCATTACTCTATACAGTAATTCAGAAACTTTTATAAGTATTCTTAAAAAGGAAAATGAGTTTTCAAAGTTAAAAACGAAGCAAAATTAATGTGTGAAACTAACGCCTACAAAATAGACATTAGAAGATAGAGGAAGTCGGAAGTTCCTATTGATGAAAACAAAAATGTTTTCTGGATTCATAATAGAAACATATTATGTTCGAATTGTTCTCTGAAGATGAACTTAGTAAGAAAAAGAACAATCTATATAAAAATACCTGACGATTTCTGATTTCTATGGAAAACGACAGAATACTCCAGAGGACAGATCAGCTATTGGAAAGATGTGTTTTTGATTTAAATAGCAACATTTCTAAGAATTAAAAGTACCGGCAAAGAAAATAATACCAAACCAAAAACATAATTAGAACCGCAAGCTTCCTAGTGCCATTGATGATGGGATGTAGAGTCTCTTTTATTGAATACTGCCATCTTTCTAAGAATTTTTGTAAGTTTAGTGCTTGCTAACTGTACTGAAGTACGATGTTTTTAAATTCTTAAGAGAGTGAAAATCCTTTTGAAACAAGTCCGGTTTAGACAGGGCCTAGAAGAAGTTGCCGCTCAGCTTGTTGGCTTAAAATCACTTTCGGTGGGCCAAGAATAACACCTTAATATTACAACAACCACATCGCCTGATAGATGACCAAGCCCATCGGTAATTTTCCAGGTAGCCACGTGCAGCAATAGTACTGAAGTTGCCAGAAGCAGGGGCCGACGCATCAAGGTTGCCCATGATATTGCGCGTACTATGAGGGTTGCTCAAGAAGTTTCAATTTGTGTCGTACAGCCAAGCTGCCGCCAGCTTGCAATACCCGTCTACAAGTAATTTAGTTTATTATGAACCGAATATTCATAACTGTAAATTAATACAACAATCATTAGTAACGCAATATCTACTACAAATGCCTACGCTCACTAATTTTTAAAACAGCTCATATACACAACACCCGCAACAATATATGAATTGTTTTCACTAAAGTAAAATAACTACAACCAACCAAATCAACTTTTATCTAACTATCAATAATCGTTAGGCCCACCTAAACATACAAAAAACAAACGATGATGTAGTTCGAAATCATTCTTTGCAAATTAGTGATGAATCCCAAATTACAAAATTCAACGACTTTTAAGAGGCCAGGAACAGAAAATCTAAACGTTAAAGTATTCATTTCTATTGAAAAAAAAACGGAAGAAGAAATAATCAAAAATGACAACTCAAAGGAGCAAACTGAACAAATACCTTTATTTATACTTTATTTTGTCCAGCTTCTTCAACCTCTCTTCCCACTTATAGAGTAAAAGCCTGATAAAAATAATTTTATTGCTAAGTTTCAAACGCAAACAAAATTAAGTTATAGGTAAAAATAGTTAAACACTACAAACTCATGAAAAAACTGCTAGATGATAAGATCATACATAAAATGTTTAGGGTGGTGTTAAGAAACTTGCATCACAGTACAGATAAAAATTATATTATCCAGACTTTGGAAAAGCTAGAACACAGTAAAAAACATTGAAAATATCATCAAGCGGAAAAATAAAAAAAACCACGATTTGTTCTTCATCAACCTAAGTAAAAGTAATAAAAAAATCTATATTACCTTTTAACTAAATGCAGTAATAAAATTTGAGGCACCAAATAGGATATCGATATTAATAGTCCAATGCACACGGCTTTTAAATATGTAAAATGCTCAGGAGACCACGATTATAGACTTTGTAACAAAAATAAGTGGCGGTAAATCAGTAACATATGTATTATCTGCAGGGGGACATCTAGCAAATTTCAAAGGTTTATACAGAAACCCTAAGAAGACGATTTCCCAACTATAATGGAGCAGCACTACAACTACACAAACCAGTAACAGAAAAAAAACCACATACAAGCCAAAACACTAATGAAAATCATTTTCATGGGGTCACCCAACTTATATACCCCAGTAATAAAACCCGTGGGTGAAAACACTGTGTATTTACATATGCAAACTCTGGCCCAAATACTTAACCAATTGGCAGACTCTAATGCAATTATAATGACAATGCAACAAATTATAAATAATCAGTAGACAACAATAAATCAGCTAACAGCAGAAATCAGGTCACCTAGAGACCTGTTAACAAAACCTTAAAATGGCGCAGTTATTTAAAATAGCAAAGTGGAACGCAAACGGTTTAGAAATTCATAAAGACGAAGAAATTACGTTTCTACAACTCAATCAAATCAACATACTTTCAGTGAACAAAACTCATTTAAATCAAAGAACACATCAAAATACCCAATTACAATATTTACGACACTAAACACCCGACAGATGGGCCAGAGAGCGAGCAGTAATAATGAGGGGTCAAATTAAACATAAGCTACCGAAGTCCACCAAAAACTATGTGCAAGCGGCAAGTGTAGTGATTAGTGATTAGCAAGGGCCACTAGCACCATCCAACAAACAAACAAGGCAAAACTAGCAGGTCATTTTTTCGTCGGTGGTGCCTACAACGCAAAAAATATCTTACCGCGTATCTTTCCACCTGATAGAGGAAGAGTACTACTAAGCGTAATTCAATAACAACTAGCCTTCTTGTCAACATTTACATCAACATACTGGCCAACCGATTTAAATAAAAATCCTGACCTTTTGAATTTTTTATAACGAAAGGAATTCCAAGAGTTTACCTCGACATTAAGCATAGCTTGCATTTGACATCAAAACATACTCTTATAATAGCAACTGTCTGTACCACAACCATAGAAAAAGTGTAAGGTCTCTCGTATAATAAGAAGACAGAGCGAGACCTCTTTAGAAATATTTTAAATAACAATCTAGACTTACGGAACCCGCTCAAATCACCAGAAGACGTCGAAAACGTAGTAGAAACATTTATACAACAAATCCAATATTTAACCTCGACAATCGCACCAAAACCCGCAGAACATAAAGGAAAACAGTCCGATAGTAATAAAACAAAAAGTGGTAGAAAAGAGACGCCTAAAAAGAAGATGGTTTTAAACTAAAGACCCTGACTCTGCCGATAAACTAAGATTAAACCAAGTAACACATGACTTAAAAAGACTAACATTTACATTAAAAAATAAATCGTTTCAAAACTATCTTGAAAGCCTAAGACCAACCCCAGATACTTAATTTTTTTTATTGAGAACCACGAAAAATCTGAATCGACCGACAAACCCAATTACACCCTATAGAAAGGAAAACCGTACTTGGGCAAGAACAGATCTAGAAAAAGCTGAAGCCTTTGCCAAATATTTGAAAATAGTTTTTCAACTAACTTCCTTCTGAAACAGAAGATGAGGAAAGAAATAACTTCCTTGAATCGCCCTATCATTTAACACTACCCATAAAGCTGTTCATATCAAGGGAAATAAAAGCCACCATAAACAAAAACCTTCGCGCAAACAAAGCCTCTATCACTGGCCTAATCATAAAAGAACTAACGAGGAAAGGGTTAGTTATGATTAGTTATATCTTTAATGCAATTCTAATACTAGGTTACTACCCAGCGCAATGGAAAGTGTCACAAAAAAATCCCAATACATAAATTAGGTAAACCAGAGTCAAAAGTTGCTGCATACAGTCCAATAATAATAACTATTTGAAAAAAATATTAGTAGAGTGATTAATGCCAATAACAAATAAAAGTGAATTATTCTCTGGATACCAATTTGGCTTCAGATGTCATCATTCCATACTAGAACAGTTGCATATTTTGGTCATTAACACTACTTTTGAGGAGAATATCTATTGTGCAGCAGTCTTTTTTGACATTAGCCGGACGTTCGATAAGGCCTGACACAAAGAGCTACTGTTTAAACTAAAACGAGTCCTACCCCATACATTTTATGCAATACTTAAGTCGTATCTCCATGGAAGGTATTTTCAAGTGAAACGCAATATGGAAGTAAATAAATTATACACTGTCAAGATGGGAGTACCTCAGGTGAGTGTGCTGGGTCCAATTCCCTATGTATTATTTATTGCTGACTTACCAAACAACATCATCACTGCAACTTTCGTTGACTATACAGCCATCAAGCTCCCAATTGAAGCAACCCGTCTTCTACAAGAAAATCTGGAAGAAATAGAGCGCTTGACGAATAAATGGCGCATCAAGTTCAACCACAGCAAGTCGGTGCATATTAAATTCACTAAATGTCGTGAAAACTCCCCATAGGTCTATATAAAATGTTAAATACATAGGCGTGCACTTTGTATCAAATAAAGACTTTCGTGATGACCTCAGCTTGTCTTTAGTCAAGGAAGAATTAGTGAAGTTTAGTGTTAAATGTAAAACGATTAGAAATTGTTCGAAATCCACACGCGATAAATTTATTAGACAACAGTTATTATCAGTACAGACTAAAAAGAACTACATCTTTAGATTTGCAATACAGATTTGAAATAACTTGAAATATGTAACTGTAAGCTTAACCATTGTTTATAAAGGACCTAAGAGTTGGTATCACAGGATACCTCTCATGCCAAAATCTCTGTTACAACATAGCTGCTTAATGTAACTGTAAAATTAGATTGCAAATATATACTTTCAGAAAAATGACTTGTACTTTTATTTATTGAGGGTGAGTTACTGCAGTTTTTTTATGACCAGAGATAGTTCCGTGGTTTGCTAATTTCGAAACCAAGAAAGAAAATGTTTTATTTAAATTTCTGAATAAATTGGATATTTGTTTTTATTTTTCCCTATTGATGGGTGAATTTATGTAAACATTGTGTTGTACTGTATATATGTAACGAAAATTAAAAATCAAATAAAGGTTTTATCTAAACAATGAACTTCTCTGTTATTTTTTGATAACCCAAATATGCAAAAATTTGAGGGCATGTGGGTAAAAAATTGTTAGCCCAGGACGCCAAAACCCTTAATCAGGCACTGGTCCAAGATTTTTAAAATGCAGTTGTTAGGTAATCTAACATTTTGCACCTTCCGTCCTCGTATGTAATATTTTATAGTATTGTCTAACGTCCTGTAAATTAGAAATTCGTCGAACAGCATTAAAAACTGTTTTTTAGTACACTCTATGCAAATAAACCCTTACACTTCGTAGTATGTGATCTTTGCAACCCACTGACATTGATATTTGACAACAGAAAACGTCTTGAGCTTTCAAACGCATTTTCGCTCCGAAAGGTTGTTTTAGACGCCTTATTTATATATTATATTTATCCTAATAAATAAAAAGGACCACGATACAGCGTAATGTTACGCACACAAAATAATGAGTTGCATTATAAAATCGATATAACCACGGTTGCATGTTGTTTACTTTATTATTAGACACTTATATGTTATAAATAAAACTGACAGTTATAAATGGTGTCCGGAAATCTGTGGAAAAATTAGCATTTTAAAATGTGCGTTATATTAGCGCAGGTTTCAACAGTTGTGTGTTATACTGAGTTATCTTGCCCTAAAAAACATTGATTCATATTTTTGCTGATTTACTAGTGCAGCTAGAAATGTTCACAAACATGAGTTCTCAAAAGTCGTTTTATTTTTTAACTTCTAAAGTCTGCATGTGCAGCTAACAGCACAAAACAAATTATGTACTTCAGTCGCATTAAGAAAGTTGGCTTCGCAGCAACTTGTACGTAAGCAAATTTGAAACACCCGTTAGCACGTCGTCGTAGCAACGTGCTACCACGTAGTTTGACAATAGGAAACGTCGGATTCGGGTTTTTGAACACGTTTTTCATCCCAAAGGGATGTTTCAAATGCTCTAGTCGATCGAACGTCCCTACCTTACTTTTCGACGAAGTGCTCATTTCGATTTTCAGGAAAACGAGTTATAATGTTTCAAAAGATATCATACAACATATTTAAAAAATAACATATTAGGAAACATCTCCCATTTAAAACTAATTTAGAGAATGATTTATAGGAAAAAAGTTGGGAACGTGAAAGATATCCGGGGATTTTATACATATAAATTTTTAACTGGATCGGCTTTTTTGCCTGCACCGGAAACGTGGAACAATGTAAATCATTATTGAAGAATTGTAAATCTTTATATCTATTGTTATCAATTAAACAACAATATAGGTCGTGTTATTAAAAAGCTGAAAAAAGACAGGCAGACGGATAGACAGATCGTATGTTTTATATATATAAAAGCCTAAACTATAATTGTGACAAGAGAAACGTCATTTTCACCTCGTACAGGTTAACTTGGCACTACAGATGCCATTTTAATTTTTAGTAACAACCATACATAATTATGCCTTAAAAAATAACTAATTAAAATTTTCATTTAAAGTAACCAACCACACATAATTATGCATTAAAAAAATTTGTAACTAATTAAAATTTGTATTTAATTATTTTTTCACTGAAAGAACGTTTATAAAAATACCCTATTATTCTATCTACTGTACCCAACACCTTGTTGGGACAGCCCATGGTGGCTCGGCAATGATAATTTAAAACTCAATTATACACCACGAATTACCCCCTTTTAAAGAAAATTTCCTACAAGCAGCAACAATTCAAGTACAAAAACTTCCTATGCCAATCAACATCTCAGCTATCTACTGTCCCCCAAGACACAATCTCACAAAAGACCTACTACAAGTCTTTTTTTATTCTAGTAAACCAACATTTATTGCAGGGGGTGATTTCAACGCCAAACACACGCACTTTGGATGCCGATTAACAACAACAAAAGGCAGAGAAATGCTGAAAGTTATTTCCGACAGCGGATACAACTATTTGTCTACAGGCACTCCCACCTACTGGCCCACGGATCCTAATAAAATCCCCGATTTGTTAGATTGCTTTGTAATCAATGGCCTATCTTCAACTCCAACTACGATTTAATATCTGATCATTCTGCAGTAATTGCAACTGTAAGTGCAACAATAATATATCAAATATTTAAACCAGTCCTAAGCAACAGTAGAACCAATTGGGAAACATTTAAGGGGTACATAAATGAACATATAAACACTACTAATGTTAGGTTAAAAACGACAGAAGACATCGAGAGCGCGACGAATCACTTAATTACCATCATTCAATCAGCAGGATGGCACGTGACTCAGCAAACAAAGAATTTAAAACCCACCTCTCTTAATATTCCCAATGAAATAATGGAGATAGAGAAAAACGCAAGGCAAGAGCAAAATGGCAGCGAACCCACAACATTGTATATAGAAGGAAACTCAACCGACTAAACAATAAGCTGAGAAGTAAATTAAAAGAAAACCGCAATCACACCTTTTAAGCCTACCTCAGTTCATTATCAGTAGATGATAACACAATCTGGAGAGCTACTAGAGGAATCAAGCAACCTAAAACACACATAGCACCCCTACAAAATCAAACAGGAACCTGGGCAAGAACTGATAAAGAAAAAGCAGAAGAGTTCGCTCAACACCTTCAATCTGTTTTTACCCCTAATTCAGAAGAAATTGATGAGGACATTGAAACTTACTTAAATGCTCCGTTACAAATGTCACCACCAATACGTAACTTCACGAAGAAAGAAATCCAGGAGGAAATAAACTACCTGCGTAATAGAAAATCCCCAGAGTTTGATCCAATAATAGCGGCTACCTTAAAAGAGCTTCCAGAAAAGGGAATACAGTATATCCAACTACTATTTAATGGAATTCTTTGCCTTACTTACTGGCCACTCCATTTAAAATTTGCCCACATCATTCTCACCCTTGAACCCGGTAAACCCCCTAATGATGTTAACTTCTATCGCCCTAGCAGCCTTCTTTCGCTGCTATCTAAATTGCTTGAAAAACTAATCCTAAAGAGAATAAATTAAAGTGAAATACTACAAGACTGCCTTCCAAATCATCAATTTGGCTTTCGGACTCAATACTCGACTGTCCAACAGTGTCATCGACTAGTTAATAAAATTCAAATCACTCTTGAAAATAAGGAATACTGCTCCGCAGTATTCTTGGATGTTAAGCAGGCATTTGACCGTGTTTGACACAGCGGACTTCTGTATAAAATCAAGAATAAATTTCCTCACCACTACTACCTATTGTTACGGTCTTACCTTGAAAATCGTCACTTCCAAGTCACAGTAGGTGATGAAACATCACAAATAAGGAAAATCCAAGCAGGTGTACCTCAAGGTAGTGTGTTAGGACCTGTATTATACCTTTTGTATTCGCATGATATCCCAACCCTGGAACATAATACTGTGGGAACTTTTGCTGATGACATAGCAATACTAATAAGTCGTGAGGATCCAGTCGTAGCAATAAATAGAACTTAAGATCATCTAAGCTTAATTGGGGAATGGACACACAAATGGAGGATAAAATTTAATGGAAATAAATCTTCCCACGTCACGTTTACCATGAAATGATCAACCTGTGTCCTAGTTTATATCAACGATCACCCCATCCCCCAAGCAAACGAAGCTACTTACCTTGGCCTTCACCTTGACAAACGCTTAACTTGAAGAATGCACGTATCCAAGAAAAGGAAGGAGATGGACATTCAAATTGGAAACATGTATTGGCTCCTTGACAAAAAAATAATCAATTCTCTCTTTGGATAACAAATTACTTATATACAAGACCATAATCCGATCTATATGGCTCTACTACTGTGCAAGCAATTCAACGATAAAAATCATACGATTCCAATCAAAGAAATTACGAAGCATAACTGGAGCGCCATGGCACGTCTCTACTAGAACCCTCCACACCGACTTCAATGTACCATACGTGAAGGACGCAATCAAGCAAAAAGCCATAAAACACCACGATTCGCTAGAAAATCATCCCAACAAAACCATTATTCCATTAAGAGAAGATTTCATGACTCGACGCTTGAATAAGAAATGGGCAAAAGATTTAGTGCAATAAAGAGGAGACTTCACTGGGAATCTTCCTCTCCAAGTGATAAAATTAGTTCATAGAATGTATGTTGTACCTTTCTGATTGTTAATAAACTAAATAATAAAAAAAATATTTTTTTGCTTACTTTTAATATAACCTGTATATCACAAATTTGCAACACACTGTAATTTATTTAGACTGATTTTATAACCTAAAAATTGTAACTGTGATAAGAGAAACGTCATTTTTACCTCGCACATATTAATTTGTCAGTACAGATGTCATTTTAATTTTTAGTTACCAACCACACATAATTATGCCTTAAAAAATTATTAACTGATTACATTTTTATGTAATTATTTCTGTTTAATTTTATTGCGACTTATATATCACAAATTTACAATACACTGTAATTCGTTTTGACAGATTATCCAACCCAAAGACGATGTGACAAAGCAAACGTCATTTTGACGTATTAAAAATTAGCTTAATATCACATACGTTATTTTAAATTTAGCTACATACTACATAGCTATAAGTATTGAAATAGTGTACCGCCAAACGTTGCCTTAATATTTACGAAGTTAAACTCATATTGGTAATATCGAGGTGCCACTACAAAATGTTAGTTCCGCCGCGTATCCCGCCAACCGGCCGCTGCGCTGTGGCTATTGCCTGGCGCGGTGATCCTTCGAGCATTTTCGGAACCACGCGGAAATACACGAAGTTGAAAAAAGCAATGGACAGATAAACGGACAGATCGTACTTATATGTATAAAAGCCTAAAATGAAATGAATTAAAAAGCGGAATTACAAAAATCAGATTTTTTGCAAATTAATGAAAATGGACAATTAATTGTATATTAATAACTTTACATTAAAAACTAAATGCCAGCAAGGAGAATTTCACGACATTTTTATAGTTAAAGAAGCGCATCTTAGCCATTTCGTTCATAAATAAATTATTCCTTAAAACAGAGATAGAGGAAATAACAGCGTTCTTTTTATTTTTAATATAATTTAAACTTAACATTAATATCTTTTTCAGGGATTATGTAGATTTTTCCAAAATTATAATTTTAGGGATCGGCGAGGAATAATGACGAAGATGAAAGGAGAAAAAATAATGACATAGGATATCCTTTAAAATTAAACAAAAAGATAAAGTTAAATCAAAGGTTTAAAATTAGGTGAAAGTTTATGGTAATTATGAAACATTACGGAAAAGGTAGAAAATTATTTTGTCTAACAAGTAAGAGCTTCCTAGAATCCAATATATGTTATTAACAATTTGTTTAACGTTCAAAGTATTCATAAATTTGTTTAAATAAATACGAAATAAGGCAAGACATCTTGCTATTTTAAACGGTATTTTTATTATTTTCCTTAATCTTCATATATAAAACGCACGCTTGAATTTGCAAAGCTATGAGATTTTTGATGGTATTTGTAACTTCGTGTTGGATCAGATTGTAGCATTTCGTGAAGTAAGATTTCAATAACTGTTGCGTTTATTTGGCAACCACTTTAGTTTATAGTACAAGCTTGTACATCAAATTGAAGGCTTGGCCGATTTCCAAGAAGAGCGCAGTAATGTATGGCTTTTAAATTATTACAAGTTTTCGTCGCTTGGCAGATTTATTTGATTTCTGTTTTTGTTTGCTTTAATATAGAACAAGTAATGTAGTTGCATGGTATTTAGTAATTTGTTTATTAATTAAATTAAAATTCTTACTTACTTTTTTATTCAGATGTTGACCTGTTTACTTTCTGATGCTTTTAGTATGCAGCCTTTACTTGATTTGCTATGCGCATCTATTCGTGCGCGTCTTATACCTTTACGGGAAATTTGAAATTCTATCAAAATGCTGTGTAAAGTTTAGAAGTATAACACATGTTTAAGGGATTAGAATAGTGTAAATATTAAAAAAAAAGGCTAACATTAGTAATGTACGGGGTATCAAATCGCTAATTTAATATTTTGTGTTATTGTTTTACTTGTATATCACAAAATATGATTTAACAAATAAATCTTTAATTATGAAAAATAATCGGTCAGAGGCATCAAAAAAAGACAGAAAAGAGAAAAGAACAGTGAGAACAAGTTGCGAGACGGATGCAAATAGTGTAGGCATTTAAAAGGAAGCTGTACAAATGTTTATAAAAGAACATATACAGGTATTGAAGAAAACAATCAAAAACACTGGTGAAAGTCGGATCATCTTGAATTCTGGACGGAATAGATCGATCTAAGAAGAGAGTGAAATTGTAAGTCATTCTTCATGCAGCACAGCCTCCAGCTCTAGTAGAGACAAAGGAGGTGGAAATTGATGCCGAACACTATTTTTCAAAACAAACTTGATCATGTTCAGATCTGGGGACTGAGAACTAAGGAATGTTGAACCTTATCAGCGCGCTCTTGAAACCACTCTTGAACAGGGCCAGCGATATGAATGGGGAAATTATCATCCTCGAATATGGCATTCCCGAATGGAAATAAAGTTTGCACCGTTGGGTGGGCCTGGTTAGCCAAGAGTTTTCTATACACTGCTGCTGTGACCCGACCGTGCAATATGACAAGAGGAGTTGCCGAATACCATGATATAGCACCCCAGACTATGATAGAGCCGCCACCATTTTTGACATTCGGATAGCGACAGTCCATATCGTACGCCTCAGAAAATTTTCACCAGTCAAACAGACATTACAATGTGCACGTCGCCTTTGAGCATTCGTGTCTGTTAGTAGGGGCTTGACAATAGCAACACGCCCATCGATACCCATTTTATGCAGTTTTCGCCTCACTGTGTTGGATGATATTGTGGTTGTTAGGTGCTGATTAAGGTTTGTAATTACTTTCAAGCTTCACTGATACTGTTTTACTGCGCACTGTGTGTGCATGTCATGATTTTCGAGACCGTGCTTTGTGTTATACCGCATAACATCGCTGTTTTGCTTAAAGATGCTCCAGCTAGACGGACACCAACACTTTGACATCTTTGAAACTCCGTCAGGTCGGAAATACTGATCACTTACGACACCTGCACAATGCCCACAACCACATTGCCTCACTCTATCATTGGTGCACAGTCCGTACTATCTGCACAAATAAGAGATAGTTGATTTATGCAGTGCCCAGTGTTACCAGGCACAGTGAAGGTATGTCTCACGTTTGACAAGTGCTTCTATTATTTTGTCCAGTACCTGTAGATGCGGAAGTATTTATTAGCACATTTATATCTGACGTACTATCTGACGTACATCTCGTAGCAAATTATAATCTGCAAAGTGATGCGCGTATTTTTTCTAAATATTCACTTCAAGTTCACTTAGAGTTGATTCACTACAAAGCGTGGTTTTCTTACGTTCTCATTTTCAAGTTTTTGTGTAATTTAGGGTTAAAGTTGTGCTTTTTTAGAAAATCACTGAACATGGAATGCGGTTGATGACGTAAGCAAATATTTTGTTTTAATTAAAAAATAATTTTTTATTTATATTTGCTCTTGAAAATACATGTTTTTTAATTAATTTTTTAAATAATTCGTAAATTTTTTTTAGCTGACAGTCGAAAACTATTTAGTGTACTAAATATAGTATGTTAAGAAAATTCATCTTACTGTGCTAATGTAGATTTAGTTTAAAATGTAGATGATATTACTTTGATGCCGCCGCCAGTAAATGCTTGTAGTATAATTACCGATGAAGACCTAAGTAATAAAGATCTGGTGTCTTTAAATAGTTTACTGGAATCACAGACATAGACGATCAGAGATTTGACAATTTCTTGATTCTAAGAATGATATTCCGTCGTCAGAGTTAACTAAAACATAAATCTAAGATAATAGACAGAAAGAAGAAAACCTACTATTGGTTTCAAGAAGATTTATTACCAAAATAACGTTTTAAACGTTTCTAAAAGACCTTCAGTTCAAAATCATCCTAATCTTAATTAAAAGTTTGTGAAAGACGTGATTTTTACAGAGATGTATTTTGTGGAAAAGGCGGTGGTGACATAGTTTGGAAAACATTTATGTAAACTGTTTATAAATCGAAAATCTATAAGGTAAAGGTGCAAATTATAGGTAAATTTTTCAAGGTTCGACTATATTTATTAGTTCAAAACTTGTCAAGGTTTCTCAACCAATATTAGTAAAATAAATGAAGATGTTGGTATTGAGGTTGGTGTAATATTGAAATATTTTGATATATTGAGAAGAAAGTGGCTTAATGAATAAGTTCATCCCGTTTTTGACAACTTTTTTGTTCTATTACTCTGCTAGAGAAATTATCATTACAAAGAGTACATCGAGGGAAAACTGTTTATCAGAAGTACAGTAAAATGAGGAAAGAGGTGTATATGACTTCAGAAAAATTGACGACAGCAACACAATAGTAGTAATATGGTACAATAATAATTTGAAATGCTATAAAAGTTGACATGTTCGTTCTGTATACCAATGGTGCTCTTTCAAGCTCTATTTGAGTTTATGAGAAATTAACAAGCCATTCTTTTTCCGTTTGTCGTCTAAAATCTTGGGAAGCAGTTTAGCACAAACTTTTTGAATGTGCATCATGAAGATTTTTGAAGTCCCACTTTATTTGCTATGAATCTAACACTCAGTCCGGCGCGTTGTTAATCGTCAACGACCTTTCTTTCTTCTCAACGCTTTGTGTCATTTAAACACTTGTGCTTTCGATAAAGCATTCTTCCTGTACGAACACTGTATCATAACAGATTTTTCGAATTTAACGAAAAGTTTTATCCTGTATCGCTGATTGATACTGCACTGCATTTTGTCCTGCGGCGGGATGCTCAAACTGCTGTTTGGTTCGTACTCTGTAAAGGCTCGAAGACGAATAAACTGGGTTGGATCGTTTAACTGACGACTTCCACCATCCATTAGGGCCGAGGACTCCGTCTCTTGATCCTTCTGCTTGGACCAAGAAAATCAATCACATTATTTTCTGGACTTGGATTTGGAGGACAAATCAATTGTTTATCCAATACGAGCTTTTTGAAAGTTGTTTGCTAAGGTTATATGATAAACATGACATCTATTGATCTCCAAAAGATTAAATCAGGCACTCATATACAATCCAATCTCTAATTTCTCCAGCCGATAACTTATTGTAAGAACTCAAAGGACACTGGTGGAAAGAAATGCGTTTATGGCTCCCAATATCACGCTTGTATGCAGCAATTCTGGTAAACTTACGAAAACATATGCTGATTATTCTTTGGATAATCATGCGGCATGCAATAAAACACGTCTTCCTCAGTATTTACAACAGATCTCCAAAACTAAATCTATCATTGCATAGAAGCCATTTCGAAGGCAATAGGAGACTCAAATGTAAATGTATAATAGTTTCCGAAAAAAGCATTTTATTTTATCAGCTCTATAATACAGGCTTCAATAACAGACAAGCCAGGCTTATTTTAAAAGGCTTCTCTGTATTTAAGTGGACAGGAATGTCGTAAAGTAAGCAGAAATTGCTAAATTTGTTTATTCTTAATTTATTATATCAGCTCCTATATTGAAAAGTAGTATACGTCATTCGTAAATTTAACAAATTTGCTGGACTAACAAGGGAACATGGACTATGTCATAACTATTAAGGAAGCTTGCTTTAGATTAAAGGAAGTGATGGTATCAAAAACTTATTTTACAGAAAGCTGCTAAGAAAACCATTCATTCATTGTAATTGGTGCTGTTTGTTTTAAAATCATTGTTTTGTTATGGAATGCCGTTGAAGCTTATGGTTAGTGTTCGTTATATATAATAAACATAAAATTGTGCAGCTGCATGATTCGAAGTTGCAAAACGTGATACGATCATTTCACCGGGGTGTCTTTTAAACTGGAGCTTTCCTAAACAAAATTTTTAAAGGTTACATACGAAATTTAGACCCCAAAAAAATGATCAGCAAGGTATTCAGAAAACTAGAATATTCAAGGAAACGTAACCATGACAAATCCAGTAATTGTGTTATATTGTTTTCTGGTGATATTATTATTAAAAAGCAAGAAGAGTTAAAAGAGTTGAAGATTTGAAGTCACAATCACCCAAAATTACAGTAACAATCAACGAGGAACAAGGTTCGTAATATTTTTTTGCTTTAAGGATAGATATGAAAGTGAATTTTTTAATAACAGTAAGTAATTGATGTTTTTGAGTTTTAAAGTTCGTAAAATTTTCAAATTTTTATTAACAACTTTAAAACATGTTTTACTATCTTATTATATTGATGGTTAGCTGAAAAAGTATAACCAAAATTAGAGTAGAGTACTGTATTGACTTGCACTTAAGACCACTGTAAGAGCAGTTCGCTTTTTATATTACTCGACCTTTACTGTACGTCTATACGTCACGTAAAATTAATAAACTTTTATCTTCAGGTTAACATTTTTAAATGTGTACATATAAGTAATATAATTCTTGCTAGTGCCTTCAAGCAGACCGAACGTGCGTGCCGAGCTATATCTGAGTTATCACAATGGCGGAGCCGCAGCCGTAGCATTGCTTAAGGTCAGGCAAATTTATATATTTATTAATTTAATTTCAACGTTTAACTCAAGTGATAAACAACTGTTTCACTTTTAAAAACCTTCTAGTGAAAGAAAACATCCAGCTAGGTAATCTTTCTTTTTAAATTACCAAAATGCTTCCAGCAGGCAATGGACCTGGCTTTAATTACATATATAACCAACCATATTCACCAAATATACAGTGTCAACCTCAATTAAGTGCCCAAAAGTTACAAATTCCAAATACGTATCAAACTCAAAGTTTCATAAACAGTCAAACTCCTGCACCATACAACACACAATCACTTCAATTATCATCAGGGCCCAGTAATTATTCCCCTCCAAACCAAAAACAATTAATCACTTACCAGCCTCAAGGAGCCTATCCAACTAATAATCCCCAACAACTTGTTAGAATGTATTCAACTAGCGACGATGAAATGGAAACCCCTACAACATCGAAAGAAAACTCTTGGCAAACTGTTAAGGCTATGAAACGCAGAAAAATAAGGACGAACGCACAACAAAATGGTGACGAAAATGTTACACAAACCTCCAACAAGTATAGCGTATTAACAAATACAATAGATGACACTCCACAAAGCAACACTACCAACAGCATCACTACAGATTCAGCCAAAATACCCAAACCTCCTCCGATTTTTGTGTACGGAGTAGTAAATTTTCCAAACATGCTCACCCAAATACGCGATCATTTAGAAGATGAACAATATAGTACAAAGAGCTTAGCCAATAATACAATTAAAATTAACTGTAATACAGTTGATGGATACAGAAAATTAACAAAATACTTCAAGGAACAAAACATAATACACCACACATACCAATTAAAGACGGAACGAGCATACCGAATTGTTATCAAACACATTCATCACTCAATGAACACAAATGACATTTCAGAAGAATTAGAAAATAAAGGACATAAAGTTATAAATATTATAAATGCGAAGCATAGAATAACCAAAGAACCCTTAAACATGTTCTTCATTGACATAGAGCCAGCAGACAATAACAAAGATGTATATAAAATTGAAAGAATACAAGATAGCGTAGTAATAATAGAACCTCCGAATAAAGACAAAAATAATATTGTACAGTGTACGAGGCGCCAACTCTATGGCCACACCAAGACGTATTGCAACAGGCCCTTCGTATGCGTCAAATGCGGTGGAGCACATAATACAATCAACTGCAAAAAGCAAAGACACCCCAGCTAGTTGCGCATTATGCGGGCGAGACCACCCAGCCAACTATAAAGGTTGTGATCATTATCAACAACTAATTCGTAGAAATAATCCACAAAGCAAGACTAGAACCTTCGCACCACAACTATCAAAAATAAATGTTATCCCCAATCCACAAACCAATAATGCAAACACCGCAGTGCAAACAGAGTCACTGAATCTTAGTCAACATCATAAATCTTACGCTAATGCAGTAACCAACAACTCCAACCCCCTAAACAATTACAATGAGTCAACACAAATGTTAAACAACGCTCTCCCTCAGTTTTTAACTGAATTCAAAGCCATGTTTAATCAACTCATTCATGAATCAGGCATATACTACTGTAATACCCAGTTATGACCTAACTTCCGATCATTCTCCTATCATACTAACAATTGGGGCATCTATAGTAAACAAGAAACTCACAACTAGATTACACAACGCTAGAACGGACTGGGCTACATATCGTAATATTCTAAGCGAAACCATAAAATTAAACATTCGACTCAAGGAATGCGAAGAAATTGAAACAGCTACTGAAGAACTCATAACAAAACTCCAGCAAGCCGCGCAACAAGCTACACCAACCATTTCACAAAAGCAACTAAACATTGACATACCACTGGAAATTAAACGAATGGTCGCAGAAAAACGTCGTGCTAGAGCTAACTGGCAACGAAATCATACACCTGCTGCCAAAAACGCCTACAACCATATGACCAATAAATTAAAAACAAAACTCAAAGAAATCAGAAATGAGAAATTTGAGCTCTATGTATCTCAATTAAATCGAACTGATGATTCTATCTGGAAACCCATCAAACAAGCTAGGAAACCAAAATTCAAAATATCACCAATTAGAAAAAGCAACACCGAACCTTGGGCAAAAAGCGATAGAGACAAAGTCAGACTCTTCGCTGAACATCTATCCTCAGTCTTTCAACCACTTGATAGCGCACCAGACCAAGAAGTAGAGCGAAGTCTTTCCATCCCTCCTGACACACGTCATGAAGTTAAACCCTTTGCCCCAAACGAAATAAAATCTGAAATAAATCTGCTAAACCTCAAGAAGACCCCAGGAACTGATCTGATAACTGCCAAAATGCTGCGTGAACTCCCAAAAAAGGGGCTAGTGCTATTAACTTATATCTACAATGCAATCCTGAGGCTAGGATATTGGCCAAAATGCTTTAAGGCTGCACAAATCATAATGGTCGGAAAACCCGGAAAAGAACCAACCGACGTTACATCCTATCGACCTATCAGCCTCCTCCCGGTGACCTCAAAGCTGTTAGAAAAACTCATACTTCGTCGAATTAATGAAGACTTACTGCCCCAACATTGGATACCTTCTCATCAGTTTGGGGTTCGACAGGCTCATTCTACCGTGCAACAAGTACACCGCATTACACAAACCATAAATAAAGCACTAGAAAACAAAGAGTACTGTTCAGCTGTCTTTCTCGACATTAGTCAAGCATTTGACAAAGTGTGGCACCCCGGATTACTTTTCAAAATTAAGCAAACGTTCCCTTTGGCATACTATAATTTACTAAAATCATATCTAAGCGATAGAACATTTCAGATAAAAATTAATGAAGTAACATCAGAGTACCACCCTATCAACTCAGGCGTTCCACAAGGCAGTGTTCTGGGGCCTTTACTCTATGTCCTATATACATCGGATCTACCAATGACACAATATACAACAATAGGAACATTCGCAGACGACACTGCTATACTGTCCAGACATGAAAATCCTGCAACTGCATCGGCCAACCTACAAAACCACTTAGTACTCCTTCAACAATGGTTACACAGATGGAAAATCAAAGTTAACGAAAACAAGTCGGTACACACAACATTTACGCTCAAAAAACAGATATGCACACCAGTCGTAATAAAAAATGCACAAATACCACAACTGGCTTACACCTAGATCATAAGCTAAATTGGAAGGAACACCTCAAGAAGAAAAACAAACAAATAGATCTAAAAGTAAAGGAACTCAACTGGCTAATTGGAAGACATTCATAATTATCGCTTGCAAACAAAACCCTAATCTATAAGACTGTTATAAAACCAATCTGGATGTATGGAGTAGGGTTATGGGGCTGTGCATCCAAATCAAACATCGCATTAATCCAACGTACTCAATCAAAAATATTACGTCAGATTACAAATGCGCCGTGGTATGTATCCAACAACACGCTACATATGGACTTACATCTCCCAACGGTCCAGGAAGTAATCCAGGAGAGAGCTATCAAGTACCACGCAACCCTAGAAACTCACTCAAACCCCTTACTGGAGCAGATGCTGGAACCCAGGGTCAACCAAAGACTAAAGAAACTATGGCCAATAAACCTAGTGTGAGTGTCTTGGTATGGCCAACAAACTCGCGTGTGTGTGTAGTGTATTCCTAATATCTATTAGACTCTAATACTCTCGAAGTACAAAACTGTAATTACGTAGGTTGTATCGTAGGATGCAAGCCTCATCATGTTATTCTTATCGTTAGTATCTATAATAATTGTTAACCATTTAGCTTATAGAATGTAACCTTGTTCTGATTGCTAAATAATTACATAAAAAAAATAAGTAATATAATTTGTGTAGTCTGTATGCATAAATCTAATACATATAACGATATTTATATAATTTTTCCGAGTGTTGCATGGAGAATCTAAAAGAATTAATAATAACAAGATAAATTATTGCAAAAACAATAACTTAATAATATTAGTTGAATGCTGTAGTAGAATATTTTGTTGAAAGGAATAATAAAAAAAATGTTTAGGTTATATAAGTGTACAAAATATACCATACAGATTAATGAAATATAAAATAGTCCCCATAAAAGTAAATTATAATAAAATACTGAAAATAAAATAGACATATATGTTTCTAAGAAAAAAGGATAGAATAAAGAATGTAGAATACAAATAAAAAACTATAGTTAGATTACTTAAACTTAAAAGGAAACATAATGTAATAAGCGGAAAGAACAATCCAACAAAGCAAAATATACAATTAAAGCAGCAAAAGAAAGATCGTGTAAAACTTTTTACAACAGATTAAAGGAAATAGTACAGGCAAAAAAATTAATTAAATTAGTCTACATTAAATAAAAAATTTAAATATACTTAAAAGGAAAACTTGATAATAATTAATAAAATGAAGACTTTTAAGAATCACCAAGTCCCAGGAAAACAATTAAATAGAAAATATTTAGTAAACGCAGACTTCCAATGATACGAAACGGATTTATAAACAAAATATAGTACACTTTAAAAAACAGAGATAGCAGTAGGAAGAAATTTTTAATAATTTGCAAAAATAGAAAAAAGATTTAGAATTAATGCTTTTCGAATCACAAGATTCAACATTATATAAGCTATGATTTATTTAAAAAAAATCTAAAAATATAAAAAGTAAATTAAAATCAAGTAAAAGTGTCTATTTTATTAATTATATCGTAATTATTCAAATTATTTAAATTGAAGCATTTTATAAAACTTTCTTTACTGCTTCGTCTGAAAATATTTCCTCGTCATATCCATGTATTCCACAACAGATTTTTGGGATTGCCTTGAAGTCATGGTATATGTCATTAATTCTTTCTCATCAACAAGTATAGCTGTGTTTTTATTTTCGCAAAGTTAGTTTGATTAAAACTTTAATTATACAAATTACTTTTTCATTTAAGTTGTAACTATTAGATTATTTGGATTTTTGGGTTAGTTTTTTATTGTTTTTATTGTCCTTTCTTAGTTTTTATTATTTACTTTATTTTTGAACGATAATCTGCTACAATAAGACATGAGATTATTGTAAAGTCTACTGCACATTTTTCGCATTCGTATAATGTGTAATGTTGACTTTTCAAGGCAACCAATTACTAGATCTATTTTTGTTGATGATTTCGTTTTCTGAAGAGCTACTAAATAACAATTCTTTTGCATTAATTGAGTATATGCCATATTTGTGAAAGTTTGACAAATGATTTTGCCTTATGGTGCTCTTTGTTATAGATTAGGTCTTCAGTCCTGTTCCGGTTGGTTATTCCATTTTTGTGGCCATCCTATACTTCTCCTGCCTTCTGGTTTATAAAGTAAGGACTATTAAAATGCGATTAGCATTATTTTGTAAAACATATTTGTACCATTTTGTTCTAAATTTTTTCATTGTGTTCTTTATAACAAAGACATTCGGCTCTTCACGAATGGATTTATTTTTTGGTGGCCCGTAGTTTGTTTCTATTTTTGATTACAAAGGTCCATATCTCACTGCTATGCATAGTTTTCTACGAGGAAGTATAGTTATTGTCTTATGGAACTTTATTTGTATATCTTTTCTTAATTGTCTTACACGTTCTTGAAGAGCAGGCTAGAATGATTTCGATATCTTTGTTAAAACAGTGTGTGACGTCGTAGCCGAGGTACTTGAAATGAATTAATTGTTCGAGTACTATAAGGTTGTCGGAGAAGTTAAAACGGATTTTGCAATAGATGGCGTTACACGTTTTTTTAGGTCAGAAACGTCATCGCAATCGGCATAACAGATGACAGTTTAGACTTTATTTGAAACAAATAAGTATTTGATTTGGTCACGTCCTTCAGTTCTTACATTAAGTTGAAAATGAAAGACTAAACTGTGCATTTTCGGCATATCTTGCTTTTTTATTTTCACGCAGGAAAGAACGCAAGACATGTTTGTGAAAAATTGCGTGAAGTTTACGGAGACAATGCCCTACAAGAGCGTCAGCGTTAGAGATGGTTCGCTACATTTCGTGGTGGTGATTTTGACGTCAACGGTGGTCCTTGCAACGGAAGGCCCGTTGAAGTTGGTGACGATCAAATAAAGGCACTGATTGAAGCAAGCCCACGTTCGACCACTCATGACATCGTCCACTACCATCTCAGGAAGCTGGGATTTATCAGCAAGCTTGATACACGGGTTCCGCAAAAACTTAAAGAAGTCCGCATCAATATCGCCGATACTCATCTCAATCGCAACAGAATCAACCCGTTTTTGATAAGCCTCGTGACCGGCGATAAAAAATGGATTGTTTACAACAATATTCAACGTCAACGATCGTGGTGCAAAGGAAAAGAGCGAGCCAAAACAACATCCAAAGCCGATCTTCAACAAAAAGAAAGTTGTGCTTTCAATATGGTGGGACTACAAGGCTGTGGTATTTTTCAATTTTCTACTGCGGAATCAAACAATCGATTCTGTTGTATACTGTCGTCAACTGGATGATTCTCTTACTGAGAAACGACCAGAACGTCAATCGTAAAGGCATGATGTTTCATCCTGATAATACGAGACCACACACAAGTTTGGTGACTCACCAGAAGTTGCTGCAGCTTGAATGGGAAGTTTTGGTTAATCCTCCTTACTCGCCAGACCTTGCCCTATCAGATTGCCTTTTGTTTCGCTCTTTGCAAAATAACTTGAATGGTAGGTCTTTCGATTCTAATGAGGCCATCAAAGAGCATCTCACCCAGTCCTTCTACGAGCGCGGAATCATGCAACTCCCAGAAAAATGCAAAAGGCCATCAATCAAAGTGGCCAATACATTATTGATTGAACTTTGTTATGTTATTAATAAATTAGTCTTGAAAATTATCCAAAAATACGTCATGACTTTTCGGACAACCGGATATGTTGTTCAAATATATCTTTAATCTTACAATTTCGCCGCAGTAAATACTATTATCTTAATTTTTGCGTTGGAAACTTTATATCTGTTGGTCAGTTATTTTAAGAACATGGAAAACTCTTATTTAAAGAGAATTATGTTTTCTCTCCATTTTCACTATTTTATTTTAAGATTTTTTCAGGTCAATTTCTTTTTTATCTTTTAATTAATTAGATTTATTAAAATTCAAAATATTGCAAAATATGATTACTTCTAGTTCTATCTTTAGGTATCTCTTGATTTTTTCTTAATTAAAACGAGGTGAAGTGACAGTTTTGATATGATGTTACTTTGTGGATAATATGTAAACCAATTTTTAAGATACTTATATATCTGTTAAAGTGAGTAAATGTATGTGATTGTATTGGCACTTCTGTTTTTATTAAAATTTAACACATTTTCTATTTCTTATTATAAAATGATAAAAGACTATTTTTCTTATGTATGTTGTTGTCACTATACCATTATCATATCGCGCCTTTGTTTTCATATATAATCCTATATTTCAAATAACTTAATTATGTAATGGTAAAAATATTAAATTTAGTTATGCAACTGTTTATAATATAAGGAGACTATTTTAAAGACAATAATGCTAAAATAACTTTTGTTTTTAGTGATTTGAATTTTTTAATCTATTTTTTGTTCATATATAAAACAATAATAATGGTGTTTAAATATTATATTTATTTGTTAAAATTTATTATTTCAAAATGTTATGTAATGCTTTAACGATAAGCAACTATTGTTTACTTTGCATAGAGCCGCAGGTGGTGCATTGCTGCATTATTGCAAGGACATGCTATTCATGATGATAAGATGCGACAGTTCAATTCGTCTTTACCCATTGTAATATCTCCTTTAAGATTTGAAATTCAAGTATATTATGCATGTTGTATGGCTGTTAAATAATACGATTCAAAACGGATTCCTTTCAGTGCAGACTGAGTAAATGGAATTTGCCAAATAAATATGTTTTGAGTTCAAAAGGCTTTTCATTAATCTAGAATAACCTAGTAGCAAGTTTTGCTTGATCTAAAAGTTTGCATTTTTATATATTTTTGAAGTTGTTGGCTATTACGTGGGCTGTATGATATGTATTGCAAAAACCAATAAATACAAATGTTTAATTTTGGAAACTTTTTTATTGTTTTTCAAAATATTCTTCCTGGCGGTCAATACCTCATTGTATACGCTGAAACCAATTTTCATAGGATTTCAACCGCCTCTTCCGGCGTCAAAAATCGTTGTCCGCGCAGTTTTTTCTTCAAGTGTGAAAAACAAAAAGAAGTCAGGGGCCAAAACAGGATTGTACGGTGGATGACTCATCAATTCGAATGTTTACTTATTTACTTAGTCCTAAGCCTTTCTGCCTTTATGTGTAAGGCTAGTGGGGTTGAGCCTTCTCTTTTACCCAAGAATGTCGTCTTTATTGTATTAAATATATTTTCCGCTTTCTCAATCTCTCATTTATTTTCTTGTCGACCTTTCCGTTTTCTTCTATGATTGCTCCTAAACTTTTGAAGTATTTAACTTGCTCTAATTGTTTTCCGTCCAGCCTTATTTCGTGGGTTTTCTTTGTGTTAGATATTATCAAAGTTTTTGTTTTCCCAGTATTAATTTTCATGTTTATCTTCTTTAGTTCTTCGCCTATTTTTTTGAGATTATGTTGCAAGCTCTCTTCCGTGTCTGATAATATCATGGCAATGTCATCTGCGAACAGCAGTTTTGTCAGTTGTGTTTGTCGCGATTGCTAGTATCCCAATGTTAATTTTCTCATATTTTCCTTGGTCTTCGTTATTGCCTTGTGCAGTACCACTGAAAATAACAGCGGACTCAATACACATCTCTGTTTGACTCCTTGTTTAGTTTCAATTTTCCTGGATTTTCCGTTGTTTGTTCTTACTATGTTTGTATTTCCTTTATACATGTCCATTATTTCTATGGTGTTTCTGTTTTGTCCTCTTTTCTGCAACACTTTCCATATATTTTCTTTTCGTATTCTATCAAACGCTTTTTCCAGGCCGACAAGCATATGTGTATGTCTTTATTCTTATTAATTAATTTTTCGCTTAATTGTCGAATTATGAACATAAGATCTTGAATACTTCTATTTTTCCTGAATCCATATTGCGTCTCTTCCAGTGTTGTGTCCATTTTGTTTCTTCTTCTTTTTTCTATTATTTTTGCAAGTAGTTTCCCTGGGACACTTGATAACGTTATTCTTCTGTAATTATTACAGTTTCTCTTGTCCCCTTTCTTATATATGAGTAAGATGATGTTCGTTTTTCAATCCTTTAAGTCTTTAATATATCATTTATTATTTCATTTAATTTGTTTATTCCTTCTTGTCCCAAGTATATTGTCATTTACGGGATGATATTGTCTTTGCCAGCTATTTTACCTATCGTTAATGTCTTTATTGCTTCTTTTTCTATTTCTTCCTCTGTTATAATTTTTATTCCTATCACTTGATTTCCGTTTTGTTCTTCGTTTTCCTCCTCTTGTACGTCCGTGTGTGTTAGCTCTTCGAATTATTCTCTCCATCTATCCATTATTTTATCTTCTTTAGTTATTATGTCTACTTCCTTATTTTTTATATTTGGCATGCGGTACTTCTTTTTTTCCTAAAGTGTTTTATAGCACCATAGAATAATTTTTGAGTTTTTCTATAGCTTTCTGTCATTTTATGTCCAAATTTTTCTCATAATTTTTCCTTGTCCTCTTTAATTGCGAATATAACTTCTTTTCTTTTTTCATTATATTCCTCGTAAACTTCCACTTTTCTTATGTTTAAGTATTTTTTCCATTTGTCTTTCTTGTTCTTTATTTTTGTTCATATTTCATCTGTTCACCAGTTGGTTTTTCTCATGTTATTATTAGATATTTGTTTTTCCACAGTTCTCTTCTGCTACAGTCATTATGCTGTGCTTAAGATGTTTCAATTTTTTTCTATGCTTTCGTTTTTCTTTTTGTCTTTAAGTTTGTTTTTTAGTATCTCTTAATATTCTTCTCTTAGTTTAAAACTTTTTGTTTTCATGTTTTTTATTTTTTTCTCTATTTTTCTGTTTCATTTCATTATTACTAGATAATGATCGCTCCCTACCTCTGCTTCTCTTTTGACTTTTACATTTTTTACTTTTTCCCATATGTTCTTATTTAGCAGAAAATAATCGAAGATTGATTTCTCATTCCTGGTTTCGTACACTTTTGTATCTTTGTGTTTTCTTTATGTTTAAATTTTGTACTTGCTATCATGAGATCATTTTCTATACATATTTCTATTATTCTTTTTCCGTTATTGTTTAATGTTGCTTCTCCGTTTCTTCCCATATATTCTTCTATTCCCGTATTCTCATTCCCAACTCGGCCATTTAGTTCTCCCATTATTCTTATCTTGTCTCCACCATTATCTATTTCTTGTTGTAGCTCATCATAATATTTGTCTTTTTCTTCTTTTTCGCATCTTCGTTTTCCCTGTATGCCGTAATTATTGTCCATATTTTCCCGTCTATCAATTTAATTTTGACTGTTAGTATTTGCTCGTTTACGTATTTTAGTCTATTAATCCGACTCCTTCTTTTGCTCTCTCCCTCATGTCTACTCCCGACCACTGTATCCAGTATCCTTTTTTTATTTTCTTGAAATACTTTCTTGTTCTTTTGTTTGTGTGATTCCCATTATTTCTATATTTTGCTGTATCATTTCTTTTAGTAGCTCTTCTTCTTTCCCCGTACTGCTTTGTACGTTCTATGTCCTTATCTTAATCTCATTATATTTATTACCCTTTGTTTCAGTTTTTATTTTTTTCCCTATATTCGCATATTCTTTCCCAAGTATAGTAATATTTTTTTCATTTTCCCGTTATTTTCATCTCTTTTGTATTACCCTTTTCCATTGGTTTTGTCGTCGTCGATTGATCCTTCCTCTTTAATATTTTTTAGTTTTTTGGATTATTTTTATGGTAATTACTCCTCTTCGTCCTCACCATTCTATGTTTCTCTACGTTTCCATTTTTGTCAATCAGCGATCTCTGGCTTATCGTCCTGCTTTTTTCTTTGTTTCTTCCTATGTCATGTTTTCGTTGTTCTGTCTTTTTATTGTTTGATTTTCTTGTTGTTTCACTTTGATCTAGACATTGTTCTATGGTGTATAATCCATCGTTTATTATGGGTTTGTTTTGATTTATTATTGGATTATGTCTTTTTAATCTAGCTTCCTTCATGTAAGGGATCAGTATTCTTTGTTCTTGTACTTTTTTTGCTATAATCTTTAGAAATCCAAATATTTCTTTATTTTGGCTTTTTTGTCGCTTTTCTCCTAATATTATTTTTGGTTTCTATTTCTGCTTCAATTTCAGTTTCCTTGTATGACGATCTTACTTGCTTTTTCAAATCTTCATTTTCTCGTTTTGTGTTATCATTCTCTAGTTTTATTTTTTGTAATTCAGCTTAGAATGCATCAATCTTTAATTCTATTGGTTTGTTATATATATATATTTAAGCTTATTGTTGATATCCTGTAAAATTACTTCTATGTTATTTAATTTACGATTATTTATTTAATGTAACCGTCTGGTTCTTCTTTATTTGGTGTGTATTTTTGATACCGCGGTTTATTTTGCAACTATTTGGTATTTTTCCGTTTGTCCTACAATTTTACCTGTTTGCAAAATTCTTATTTATGCCGTGTGTGTCCAATTTTGTATGGTATTTCGCGTTCTATGAAAATAATTAATCATTTTCGTTATTTCTCCAAAATTCATTCGCTTCTTTTTAATTACACGTAAACTCTTTTATTTCACTAATTTTTATTTATCTCGGCGCGTGGTACTCGATAATTCTCGGTTTACGAGGATATTTATCGTCACTCGCACATCCATTCTTTTTGATTCGTGAAACTTAACCTCAATTCGACGTTTTGAGTGCTTAATAAGCCAGTTGCTTGGGTCGTGTGAGCTCCAAGATTCGTCACCTGCGACGATGTTGTAAACGGTTTTTGAAACAGCGCGATCGTAAGTCTTGAACATTTCTTTCGACCAATCGACAAGAGCTTTTTTTGAACGATCATTAGCTTATTTGGGATCCAACGCGCACGCAGCTTTTTCACGGTTAAATATTTATCCAATGTCGAATGTATGCTAGTCATACTAATGCCTAAGGATGTCTGTATTTTACGATCAGTCAAATGACATCCTTGCTTTATCATTTCGCGCACTGCATTGATGTTTGCTGGCACCACAGCCGATTTTGGACGGCCTTCTTTAAATCCATCCTCCAGCGAACTACGACCACCATTAAATTCATTGAACCAACGATATACAGTGGCTCTATGTGGGGCTTCATCATCTATAGTCGAAGTGACTTGGTGGATGCACTATTGTTGAGATACTTCACGTCGAATTTGTAAGAAATCATCGCTCAAATAAGTTCACGAGTTATTTCCACTTTTTGGCCGAGAGGAAATTTTCAACTTAGTGAAAACGAAGCACATAGCGTCCGCATGACAAAACGTTTTGACTACGTATGCCGTTAAAAATGTCAAACTCTATGATGCAAACGTCAAATCGCTCCTAGCACACGCAGGGATGCCAATTTGTAATAATTATTGTGCAGCTTACATATTTTATTTTAGACTTATTTGTTTCACTTTTTAAACGTTTTTAAACAATTTCTCCTATTTTTGAGTTTATTTATAAAAAATTACTATAACAAAGAAACTTTCATCATTCTGAGAAAGAGATTTGTAAGTAGTTTTATTAAAAACGTTTTAATATATAAAAGAATAATTACTGATACAACATAATCTGAAATAGCTTTGTCTCGCCATGTTAAAGTAGAACAACTAAAAAATTATTTTGACATATAATAATATTTCTAAAAACAAAATAACATAAAAATTCACCTGTAAAGCTATAATTCATTGCCTTAAAGAAACTCATTTAACTTTCTGTAAGTTTGTACACTTAAGGATATCGATTTTTTTAACATCTTGTATGTGGGTAGTGACGCATTGTAAAAGTAAGCATTAAAATACTTTCTTAATTTTAAAGAAACGCACCTTTTATTTAAAAAGTATATTTAAAATTTGGAACTTTTTTATTTTTAGGTTGCGTTATAGTTATGTTGGAACTGTTTGTGAACGTGGACGTGTAAGATTTTACTTATTCTAAATGTTTTCGTGTTACTGAGATAATTTATCAGCTTGGTTTCGTTTTTGAATAACTAATAAGCGCAAGCCTTGTGTAAATAAAAAAATATATAAACAGCCTTAAATACAAATGTATACCCTCCATAATACAGACACAAAATCAAATGCAACTGCAGCAGTCAAATCACACTTGTACCTACTTTTTGTAACAACACCATGTTCATATCATGTAGCATCCAAAATATTGATAATAATAGTGACTACCATATGGATGGCAGGCATTGATGGTAAAAAAGAGAAATTTGCAGCTCTTAACTAGCATTACATTTACTAAGTGAATCTATTTGTAGGTCCGAGGGTTTAAACTTCTTGAGTCTCTGCACTTTGTCGTTAGCACTAATTTAAAAACCACTAGCTGAAGCGCTGGGATGTGCACTAAACCTGTCATGATAAGTAATATTTTATTTTATAATAACTTCACTAACTGAGCTAACTTCGAGATCTCTTCTGATGACTTTATTGGGTACGTACCATGGGGAATTTATGATCTCCCAGAGCACTTTAGACTCGAATTTTCTTATTATGTCAATAGTGGTGTTACCAGCAGAGCCCCATAATTGCAGGCCACAGGTCCAAATTGGTCTTAAGATTGATTTATAGAGAAGAACCTTGTTGCCTATTGAAAGTTGAGACTTTGTACCTGGTAGTACATTTGTCTGTGTTTTAATTTTAACTTTTTTTAGTCCATACATGTTGTTCCTAGGTTAGTCGACGATCCAGGTGAATTCCCAGGTATTTAAACGTGTATTGTTGTAGTATCTGTTGGTCGTTAAGAGTTACTGGGGAGCATGTTTCTCGCCTCCGTAAGAATGTGACGTAGCTAGATTTAGCTTTATTGGCTTTAATGCGCCATTTTATGAGCCAGCCTTGTAAGGCTTTTAAGTGAGTTTGCAAATTTTTTTATGCTATTGTGGGGTCTAGATGGATTGACAAGACAGCTCTGTCGTCAGCATATGTTACTAATGTTGTAGATTTAGTTGTAGATATATCCGCTGTTTACAGTAAATATAGGAATGGACCTAAAACACTACCCTATAGTACTCTAGAATTTATTGAAAATAATGTCTTAGTAAATAATGTTTGTTAGTCAAATATGATCTGATTACCTGTTAAAGGTCGACTGGAAAGACGCTTTTATTTGAAATAACAGATCTTCATACCAGACCTTGTCAAAGACCTGGTTAATGTCAAGGAATACAGATGAGCAGTATCTTTTAGTTCCTAAAGTTCTGTGTATTTTATCAACTATTATGTGCACTTGCACAATTGTAGAGTGCTGCTTCGGAAAGTCAAATTGATGATGTGGTAGTAAGTTGTTATTTAGAATTAGCGGTCCGAGTCTTGATAGTAGCAGTTTTTTAAAGACTTTGAAAAAAAGTGGAAGGCTTATTGGTCTGTAAAAGGTTACTTGTTTAGGTTTTGAGATTTGAATTACGGAGCCCACTTTCCATTAGTCGGGGAAGAGTCCTAGTCTAAGTACTGCGTTAAATAGATTTGTCAGAAATGTTTTGGCTTTCTCTAGCAACTCGTTGAGTATTTTGTTTGTGATTAGGTCGTAACCAGGTGATTTATTGCCTTTTAGACTTCTGATTGTAGTACTTATTTCTTATAAATTGGTAGGCTCATTTGGAAAGGTGCCGTTAGGAACTGGCAAATGTCTCTCTCTTTCTCGGGGAAAGCTTTAGGAGGATAGGGATCAAATACGTTTTTTAAATGATTAGCAAATATTAGCGCTTTTCAAAGTTGTTTCTAGCCCAAATTCCATCATCTCTGAGAAGAGGCGAAATGTGTTGTACGGGTCTTTTTAATCTTCTAGTTGCTCTCTACAGGGAATAATCGGAGGATTCAGTGGGAGATAACTTTTATTGACTGGTTTTTAGTTGCTAGAGGCGCGATTAAGCTCGTTTGTGGATCGATTGAAGTTAAGCTTCTTAGTTGGGTCTCTGGTAGTCTGCCACCTTCTTTTTAATCTTCTCTTTTCTGCAATTTTCCGTTTTAGAAGTAACGGCCAGTCATCTATTTTTAATATTTTATTTTCTCTCGGAGTCTCGTTTCAAGCAGCTTTTTGTATTGTTTGGTTAAAGTGTTCCATTGCTTCTCTTAGATTGTAGTGGCATTTCTAGTTGTATCGATTCTTCTATCTTATCTCTGAAATAGTTTGAATCGGTCTTTCTATTGTAAAGAGATGAGTTTTTTACGTGGAGTATGTGTATGCCAAGGGTAACTATAATAGGCGATTCATCAGAGGGTAGATCAAGGCTAGATTTAGCTTGAATGTAATTCAGATTTCCGTATTAGGTAACACAAGTTAGCTTCGACAAAATGTGCGGAGAATATGACCGTAGAGCTGATTTACTCGAATTCCTTCTCGCCGGAAAATTACCGACCCAAGTTTATGACGTAGCCAAGAACTACACCGAATCTCACCACCAGGAACAGATAGTTGCTAATAGAACAACTTACAGCAAACGAAGAAAAGTGATACATTTCTTTCCGAATTGGAAGTGAAGATCATGACTGATACGGTAAAAGAAATGGGTGTGAGGAGGTCGATAGCTTATCAGCGTCCTATGACCTAGACTACAAGGCTTTCATATTGAGGAACCGCCAACTGTTAACTGAGGAAAACAAGATGAATAAGAAGTTGAGAGTCTAAGCACTGCTGAAGGATATCAAAAACCACGAGTTCTTTCCGTACGAAAAAACTTCATCCAGAACAGAAAGCTAAATCGCCAAAATGGTAGTTGGATCTGTCAAGACACATATGAAGTGCCTAATGTCGTACATACAAAGTTTCTCGCCTCTGTGATGATTCTGCGGTTTGTAAACAACGGAGGAGTTTCACTTCTTTGGAAAAGGCCTGAAGGTGACCTCCAACAATTGTATCAACGTGCTGAAGATAGTTGTCAAGTTAGATAGAAGAAGGGCCTCTAAACGGGAGTAGGTGTTTCATCAAAATTTAACTCTAGTCTACAAGGCAAGGAAGACCTAGGTAAGGCTATACAACAATTTGTATTACCACTGGTAATTCTCTATTCAAGTCATCCTTTTTCAATGCAAGCAGTGGCATTCCACGTGTGTACTTCTCAATCTCGGCTTTAATGTTGTGCTGCTCCTTTCTTATTTCTCTTGCAATATTGAAGCGATTTTAAATGCTTCGATGGCTGCTAGATCGAAGTCATTAATAATAAAATCGGGTTCCAGAACAACATAATTTCATTAGCCATTTGATCGATGGTTTTATATAACTTTTGATACAACTCTTGACGTTTTGATGCCATCACACTAATGGAATAATGCGCTTGTTATCGTCTGATCCGATTTGTCCATGGATAGTGTACATTTGGTAAAATAGTCTTGGAGTTGTCTTTAAAGTACCATGTCTTGGTTTTACTTAATAATTTCAGGTTTTGAGATGTAAACAGTAAAATTGTATCATAGCTTATGTCAAGCAAATGATGTTTCCAAATTCGGCACTGTTGATCATAGTTTTGAATTCGTCAGGTAATTGAAAAGTCGTTAATGATTCTGGTTTGCAGGTTTCCCTGATAGCATCAGTGGAACGAAGAGAAGCAGCAATTTGTGAGGATTTGTCATTGCAAATAGCTGCAGCTTCTTTGATTTTGTTCACTGCTTTTGCGACTTTGATTTTTATGGCACCAGCTGCAGGATTATGCTTTTTGGAGTATTGAATTGTATATTGGCCATTATCCATCTCGGTTATCGTGTTGTACGCGCCAGCAGTGTCTTTGCAGTTCAACTTCTTTTCCGGACAGTGTCAATATCGGATTGCTAGAATCTTCACGCATGAGATCAAATATCCGTCCACATTGATCTTATCTTTATTGAGCTTTGAAGCAACAACTTCCAATTTATTTGCCATTTTTAAATGCAACTGAGAAATGTGACAGAAATGTAAAAGAGTTTAAATTTGATCTCTTGGGAAAATCCAACAAGAAAGTACACTAACAACAGCAAACCTACCTTAAGAGATTAGGAAGCTGCTCGTTTGAAAGCAAAACTTGTCAGTACAATTCTTTATACTAGACTTAAATTGACGATACGTAAACTCACTTGCACGCTATTGGCTGTTCGTCAACAACCAATAGCCAACCAATGTGCCCACGATCCTCTCTTTGTCGATCAACAAACCTGTCCATAAAACCACTATGTCGATCAAATGGCTGTGTCGATCAACAGGCATCAGGCTATCGATCAAATAACTGTCAACGAACCATCCCGGGCCGTTTTCAATCACATATTTTCAATAATGTGACTAAATAATCTAAAGAAACGTATTATATAAAAAGAATTGTAAAAATGACTTTAGTATCGATAGCAGTGTTAAGATTAGCTCTATGTAGAAAACATTTGTTAGACGTTATGAGCTATCAATAAAATTTTGTTTTTTAGTGTTACTGCATGTAAGTATTAACATAGTATCACAGTTTCAGCTGTAAAATAAACAATAAACCTACAAAGCTTGCAACGCATAGCAAAGTCGCGAAGCAGTCTCCCAAATTTGAGAAATCGCGTTTCCGGGGTAAAGGTCACGTAGTATTTCAAAGTTTTATGTTTAAATTAATCAGTGTCAAAGACGAGTTGAATGATATGCTACATGTCCTATGTTGCTATTTTGAAAATTTGAAGTCGTAAAGGTCACTAACGCTGACCTTTGACCAATCAGTTTCAAAATCACTATCAAACAAGCCCTTTTAGTCACCTGTCGATTGGTGAAAACAGAATTTGGAAATTCCCAGCCGTTCTCGAGTTTTTGCTCGGACGGACGGACGGACGGACAGACGGACAGACGGACAGACGGACGGACAACATGAAGTTAGTAAGTGACTCCGCTTCGCTTTGCCACTTAATAATTGGATTTAAACAATTTAATTCTTGTATCTTGCACATGTAAATATGCAACTCATTAAAATTATATCAGTTTTTAAGGAACTCTTAATGAATCTCGAATATTCTGGCTAAACATGGATGTCTGTTTAAAGAATAAAAAGGTAGTTGCGGTAGATTGTGTTTTACAGCTTCGGTAAGCTTTAATGCAGCCAAATTATATTGCTGACTATGTAAGGCATTTGGGTCAAACGCTGCCTTACAACGAATGTTCAACAATCGATTCAACGGTTGTAAAACTGAGAACTGCTACATCGCAGACAGCACCAAGTTTGAATAGCAAGCAGTTTTTAGCACATTCCGTATATTTACAGTCTCCATAAACCAATAATAAAGTACTTAAAACTAACAATGTAAGTATAGCAAAGCAGTTGAAAACACCAAAAAGATAACAAAATGTTAGTAATTGGTAATTTACTTTCTTATTTATGAATTCGCTATAAGTAATCACTTTTTTGAAAACTAATTATTATGTTTATTGTAAAGTAAGCGAGGGATATCATTGTTTGTGAACACTATTTTATTGGAGATTTAAAATTAATTGTTTAAAATGCTCATTTATAATTATAGTGCAGCAATTACTAGAATAAAGTTGTTTAAAAAATAGATTCGACTTGTTTTTTGAAAACTTAAGATTGAATAAATAAGTTAGCGAGTGTAATACTGCATAATATGTATATATTTATAGGAGTGGTGTTATATTAAGTAATAAAGTTAAAAGGATATTAATTTTTTTTAATATGAAATGCTTTATCTTATTTCTTATTTATTTATTTATTGTATACTTACAACTAGTCCGAAAGACTAAACAAATGAGCTGACATACACGGCATATGGGAAGTACCTAACACTGGAAGATGGTCTTCAATTAATAACTTAATTAATTGTCATTAATCATTGTCTGTTACAAGCGACTTGTAATTATTTTATTTATTAAGTTTGTCATTAATTCACTAGCGTGATTACTAATTCGACCCTGTCATCTGCTGCAGAATTCTCGGATTATGTCCTTAATCCGCTGGATTTTCAGGTTATTGTGTAACGTGCCGTTATCTACACACCATCTGGCGTTTTCTTTTATTTCAACTGTTTTATTTTGAAAACGTTAAACAATTTTTAAGTTCAATGATTTAGCACATCTCCCAAAACCGGAAGTTTGTTTGTTGAGATTTCCGTTTAAGGAGTCAGGTTACATTCTTTATACAGATGTCTAATTCTTTATTTTTTGTTTGTATATGTGCCTCACAAGCGAAGACGAATGCAAAAATATTTGACATCTACTTTGTAGGGTATACTATACATTGAAGGTTACTGGAAGAGGGTCAAATGTTATCGATGTTGATTTATTTTCATTGATTTTGATTTTTCAAGTTGTCTACTAAACATCTAGTGTGTTCTGAAATTTTTTGTTGCTTGGAGTAGATTACTGTTGAAGAATAGTATAATGTTATCGTCGAAGGTGACTGTTGACTTGTCTGCGTTATATATGAGTATGATTTCTGCAAATTTCTATTAAATGGTGAAGTTCTTATTATAACATTAAATATCTCTGTTGTAGCTACTAAGGCTTTCTTTGGCAGCTAGCGAAGCAACTTGGTTGTGATAAGGTCGTAGCCTAGTGTTTTGCGGGTTTTGAAGCATTTAATTTCATTGTGTATTATATTTATTGTCAGATTGTTAGAGTTCTACTTTAAAGAATTCCATAATTGCATAATTATCAAGAAAAGTTTTTATTGTTTTATATAGTTGGCTAGTAGCGGCTAAATGTTTAACAAATATCTCTGTTTTTTCTTCATCACTGTGGGTTCAAGTGCCATCAATTGTACAAATCGTAGAAGTAGGAGTGATGAGTTGCTTTAGTTTTTGTTTTTTTTGTTATAAGAAGTAATCATCGTGTTATCTAGAAGATAATTTGTTAATGTGGTCGATATACTATGTGCGCAAGTTTCCGGGTTTCACAGATGGATGGCACTAACGACACATGTAGTCGACATACATGTAGTCTAAAGTTGTGTTTTTTTAGTTTGGACATCTGTTAACAATAACCAAAATAACATTTGCTTTTCTGTTTTAACTTGAGAAAATGCAGCTGAAGCACGTCGTTTGCTTGAGGAGGCGTACGGTGAACATGAGCCATTGGTTTAAACGCTTCAGAAGTGGCGATTTTGACACTGCGGACAAGGAGCGCTTCGGAAGACCAAGAATAATTGAGAACGCCGATCTGCAAGCGTTATTAGATGAAGATGATAGACAAGCACAAGATCGACTTGCGGAGGGATTAAACGTGACTCGCCAAGGTATTTCCAAACGTTTACATGTCATGGGAAAAATTCAAAAGGAAGGAAAATAGGTGCCGCATTAATTGACGTAGAGACACTTCCAAAATTTTGCTTTTGCGGCATGAAAGAAAGAGTTTCCCGCATCAAATTGCTACTGGCGATGAGAAGTGGATTTATTTCTAGAATTTCAAACGCAAAAAATATGGCTTTTCCCTGGCAAAGCATCAACATCGACGGAACGACCAAATCGCTTCGGAAACAAGGCAATCCTCTGCGTTTGGTGGGACCAGGAAGGAATCGTGTACTATGAGCTGCTGAAACCGGGCGAAACTGTCAATGGGCATCGCTACCGACAACAACTGTTAAATTTGAACCATGCATTGTTCGAAAAACGGCCATAATGGGACACGAGACAAGAAACGAGTGATATTGCAGTACGACAACGCTTCGTGCCATCGCACTTTCATCGTCCAGGACACCATCAAAACGCTGTAATGAGATATGCTACCGCACCCGCCGTATTGGCCAGACCTGGTCCATTTTGATTATCACTTGTTCCGGTCGATGATGCATGGCTTGGCCAATTTCGAAGAGTGAAATATTGGTTGGATGAATGGTTTCGGTCCAAAAAACGCGTCGTTTTATCGTCGCGGTATTCACGTATTGCCACAGAGATGGCAAAAATGTGTAGCTAGTGAGGGACGATACTTTAAATAAACCATTTTTTTTTATTTCTCTTGAAATTTTCCATTTTGCATTAATAGAAAAAACCCGGAAACTTAGTTGCGCACTTAGTATGTTTCGTTCTTCTGCTCGTATTTGTTGCTAAATTTGTTTTGCTATGTATACTGTTGATACTACCATTTCTTCAGCGTGGTCTTTAATTTTGATATTTGTAGTTTGTATCTGGTTTGTTTTATACTTATATATTTCATAATGTGACATTTTATATCTAATGATTATTGCTGTATTATCGGGATTACAGAGGTAGTAAGCTATATATTTATAAATATTGAAGTTAATTGTAGTTTCTGAAGTGCGTTTTGGATGTTAAAAGGATATCAGTCTTTTAGGTGCTAGGAAAAGCTTCTATTTTCAAGTGGTGTTATAAGTCCCTTTGAATTCCATGTAGCTATTCTTAGTGCATCCTTTATTTAGAAATTTTTTTACCAGGGTTGTAAATGGGTTGAGTATCATAATTTTCTTGATAAACATGATGAGAATTGGGACAGTGATGTCATTGCTGTTATGATTTTTAGTTTGAATGTTATTGTATGAGTCTGGCATTGTTGCAGACTGTAGCGGCTTATTTATGTTATTTGATAACATTGCAGCTGCCCTTGGAATTTGTAGCACTTGAATTCTAGTTGCAGTGTTGGTATTTTTTGCTAGGTACTGTAAGTGTGGTAAATAAAGCATCACAATGCACACTTAGCACGCGTCTTTGGACTTGGTACATGTTCACATTTCACGCAAGAATCTGGTTTTTACAGCGTATTTTCTTCTCAATGATTCGACAGTAATTAGCATATTCCATAAATATATCAGACCATGTATTTGCTTGTTATTTTTGACAATCTTTATATCCATAACGCCTTTTATGACAACTCTAAGTACTCTTCCTTATTTAATTTGATAGATGTCAAATACTATTTTTTGATTTAATCTAGATATTTTGTAAGAATCCAATAAGTATTAGGAATCTTAAGGTTTATCTTAGCAACATTTTTTCCTATTGATGTAGAGGGTATTTGTTATAATCGCTAATTTGACTTTGCAGTTCTATTATTGCCAGGCCGAAAAGACCATTTTTTTTACTACTTGTCATTCTTGTAAACTTGTTTGGAGTTGGATATCACTTATTTATTGCATTTTAATTTCAGATTGTTGACTAATGGAATTTTATGAGGTTAGATACATTTATTGTGCTATATGCATAAAATGCGCGCGGTAAAAAAATTGTTTGGTGTTTGTGGCGTATATGAATTGATGCATGGTATTATTGGTTGATTTGTGCACAATACTTGTTACTGTGAAATGGGAATTTGTTGTTGGAATGAATATAAGTTTATAATATATAAAATGAAATTACAAGATAATGTGGATTACTGATAATCAAGTGAATGTGTAGATATCCCGAGTCCCACAGACATAAATCCAATCATCTGTGAAGATGACGGCAAACGATGTCTTAATTTTAAATAAAATCAGACATGTATTTATTTATTTAAATATATAAAATATATGTGGGCTGCACGATATCTATTGCGGATTGGCAACCCTGCGTGTGCTGGGTGCGATCAGATGTTTGCATCACACAGAGATTTTTGGCGGCATACGTACTCAGAACGTCATTTGCTTTGTTTTTATTAAGTCGAAAATTCCTTCTCGGTTAAAAAATCGAATTAACTCGTAAACAATTTCCTGAGATATTTTTTACGACTTTCGGTGTGGATTATCTCAACAATAAGACGCAGATCAACTCACTTCGACTTTTGGCGATGAAGCCTCGTACATAACCACTGTATATCGTTGGTTGTGGTGCCAGCAAAACATTGATGCCGTGCGCAAACTGATAAAGCAAGATCGTCATGTGACTTATCGTGAAATTCAGGCATTAGTATGGCTAGCATACATTCGATATTGTATAAACATTTAACCTTGAAAAACGTATGTGCGTGTTGGATCTCGCATAAGTTAATGATCGCTCAAAAGAAATCTTATGTCGATTGGTCGAAAGAAATGCTCAAGAATCGCGGTGCCGCAAAAACCGTTTACAGTATCGTCACAGGTGACGAAATTTGGATTTATGCGTATGCTCCCAAAAGTAAACAGCAGTCGACTCTAGGGGTCGTCCAAGATGAGTCAAACCCAACAAAGGTCGTACGCATTCGAAGTAAATGGTTGCCTGTTTTTTTTTTTTTTTTTGAAAAACTGGACATGTCACAACAGTGGTTTTAGGGGATCGCAAAACGGCCAATTTTGAATGGTACACAACAACCATTTGTGTGTCAAAAGAAGTAAGAAAACTAACGCGTGATGCCTGGTTATTCTCCACCATGGCAATGCGAGCATTCAAAACGTCGAATTGATGGGTCATCTGCCACACAGTCTTGATTTCGCCCCTAATAATTTCTTTTTGTTTCCACACGTAAAGTACAAACTGCGTGGACAAGGGGAGGGGCGCTTGATGCGTTCGAAACTCATGTTTTGGAGAGATTATATACAGGATTCGCTATGGAAAACATGTTATAAAAATTGCTTCTAGTTTTCACAACAAAGTATTGACCGTCAAGAAAAATATTTTGAAAAACAATAAATTAGTTTCCAACATTGAATATTTGCTTTTGTTAGTTTTTCGCAATAGATATTAAGCAGTCCACGTGTAAAAATTATAAGTTGTCTTAAAATAATTTACAGAAATGTCTTTAGGTATGGAAACATAGCTGAGTTAACTGTATGAAGTTGTAGTAAATGTGCTTCAAAACTAATTAAGTTTAAAACTTTTTTGAAGTCGTAAATTATTTGGATAACGTTAATTTAACAAAAAATATAAAAACCCTTTATAGTCAGATATATTTTAATTTTATTTTTTCTACAATTTTTTATTTTAATTAAAAAGTTAAGTAACAGAATTAATTTTGTCTTACCATTTTTCTTTATGTTAATGCAAGGGAATATCGATTTTACCTTTGACTTTTTTATATATGCCAACAGACTTCATAACTGAGCACACTGTTTTTTTTAGTATTGCTTCTTGTTATTTAGGTACATTTTTACTTTTATAATTTGTGTGCAATTTGGTTGGCGTATTATATTATAGATTAGTTTTACAAAGCCAGCCTTAATTTAATTTAAAACTGCAGAAAGAATTACATCTTTAAAAGCTTCGAATAAAGACATTGGTGAATGCAAGGCTAATACATTATGATAAGTAGTTATTTCAAATAAAACATGTTCTAAAAACAATAGGTATAATATATTTTTCAATAATATAACAAATTTATCGTTTTAAAGAAGTCTAATACAAAAATTAAATTTATGAATTAATTTCATACATTAATAAAAATGGATTTTCATTAGCTGGTTGCACGTAGCGTATAACGGAATGTTTAGAGTTGCAAAGATAGAATTGTTATTGCTGTGAACAACCGCAACGTTTGAGTGTAATTACAACCAAAACGTTCTGTCGTGACGACACTTATCTACACTTTGCAACGTCTGCTTGTCGAGAATATCAGAGCTAAAAAGAGTACGATTATTCGCAGGGAATATTCTAAACAAGCGACCTTTATGTTAATTTTCAGTTCCAAAATTATAAAAAAATAATTACGTTATTTGTGCACTCCAATTAACAAATTAAGCCACGCATTTTTATTATTGTCATCTAAATATACGTCTATACAAAATAATTACACAATTTAAAGAACTGATTATTATAAATTGAGTTGCAACAATGCTTATGTTTGTAAGGTATTATGTTTGTAGGCATAATAATTATATAAAACAACGCGCAGCAAGGTTAGCTTTCTTATAGTAAACTGCCATCAACAGTATTATTCGCAAATTATATATCAGGCATTTCAGCGCCAGCAAAATTAAGATTGTCAGCTGGCAATTGGATAATTGACGTGCCAACGTTTCGCACTGTATTATATTCAAACGAATAATGAAAATGCTTATATCTGTTAATGTGAAATAGGTTAATTTGCCTCTTTTTTATTTTGGGTTTGGCTGGCCAATTTGCGAAATGACATGAGACGATTGGGCAAAGTCGAAAGAAAAAGTCATGAGCGTCTGCATTATATTAATTATCAAGTACAAATTATCAAATTTAATTAATTAATAATTTAATTAATTAAATATATAATCTGTAAATTATAGTAAATTATCAATCTGTATCATCACTTGTTACAACAAGAACTTTTGCGTTATTCTATTTCTATATTTGCAGCGATTTGTTGCGCACTTAATAGTGAAATTGCATCGAGTGTAACTTTGACCGCGAGTCAGTAACTGGGAAGACACGACTGATTGTAATGATTTTTCTTGTGCCCACATATTCTAGTGCGAGTAGTTTTTCGCGTAGAACACAAAACTCACTTCTGGAATACAGTTGTTTGAGAACACCATGTTTTGTTCTTAGCTTGTAGAAAGAGCTCTTGATATTCAAGGCAACTGCAAAACCGCTTTTTTTATCACCGCGATCTCTGCCTACATCGGGTACATGGATGCGTACATTATTTCCAATTTTCTCTGGTGGGAATTTTGCATCTAAATTTTTGAGCATTTTCACACCTCGAGCTTACAAATTAACATAAGCTGCTAACCTCTTGTTACTGATTTCTTGATCTTAACATACTCTGCACGTAATTTTCCTTCCATAGCCTTCGTCTGCTTCATTACTCATCTTCCAATTTCTGTAGATATCTTTGTCATAGGATCAACAAGAATGGGTTGTACTACGCTCTTTTTTACATGCTACACTATATATTTGCATTGTTATTGTTAGACAATCGGTCTGGCCGTTCTCATGGTTTCACCACAATGGCAGCAGCTTCCTTTCCAGAAGCAGTTTTGGATTTATAGCACCCTTCATTTGGTGTTCGACATTCTCGAGATCTTCGTCTGTAATTAAGTTACCGACAACTTCTCTGGGCAGATTTGAGATACTCAGCACCACTTTTGCTTTGTAGCTAAACATGGTCTCATATGGTGACTGCTGAATACCTTGGTGAAAAAACGGTTTTTCATTAGTTAAATAAATCGGAGGCTGTCGGCCCAATGTTTTAATTCATTTCATCCATGTCATTAACATATTCTGAATAACCTGATTGGAATATTAGACGGAACCTTGACTTTGGCTCTGCCTCGGTTTTCCGTATACAGATTTCAGTTCTGGCAATATGTTCTTTAGTTTATTAATAACTTGATTCGAAAATTCTTCCCCATTATCCGATTGAAGCACGCTTGGTGCACTAATAGTGGTGAAGATATCTAGTAGGTGGTAAGAAACTTCTTCTGATTTTTTTCTTTTTAGAGATCACAATAACATGAATTTTGTTAAATGGTCTTGATAATTGTACTCGCTATTAGCATTAATTTGCATGTTTATAAGATCTACCTGACATCTTGAGTTAAATTTTTTAAATATCAAAGGTTTAGAAACTAGACCTTTCTTAGAATTAGATAACTTGGTCTAACATGGCTTGCATATGGGGAGATACAATGCAATGACTTCTTTGTACTGAGATTATAGCTCCTTTTGAGTGAGTATCGTGCAGTGTGTCGAATAGTTCTTCTGTGTGCACATAGTACAAAATAACGCTATTGTCTTCTGTTATTGGCACAATAAGTTTTTCTTTTCTATCAACTTCAATAACATAATATCTTCTGAGTCAATCAAGTTAACACTTTTTTCTGCTTTGTCGTAGTTTGTTTAACGTCCTCTATTTATAGTTCCACATTTACATGTACGCCAATTTCACCCAGAGTATCAGTCCCATCAGAATTAGCAGAATTAAAATTAAAATATCGTTATAATGAAACACAGCCCAATAAATTGTATTTGGTTGATGATTTCCCACCCCTCTTTTACTTGGGAGATATAGAGGTAATAAAATATTTCCAATCCTTTCAATCGTTTGTCTTATTCCTCGCCTGTATCTAAGTGGTGTGTTTATTTTTTAATATTTCTTTCAATGCATTATTCCATGTTGTTGTGTCGCCTTCACTTGGGTTTCCCGCCTATTGGGTTAGATGACCTTACCATCTTAGTTGGTTTTCTTCTATTTTGTTTTGTAATGCTGTATTACTAATTTTGTATACTCGATTCTCTTGAGGAATTTCATTTCCAATTCTTGTAATTTTTTTCTGTCTTTTAGTGAGCACCACGATTCATCATAGTTTAAAATGGGTGTGTGGATCACCTTGTGCTCTGTTAGTTTAGTTTTATTTGAGATTGCCTGCTTGTTTCTTATCTATAGATAGCTTTGATCTTCTGCCAATGAACCAGTATATTTGATTTAGTTTGAAATCTACCGGTTCTCTTTTGGTAAATATCTATTTTCCCATGTCATTGCATGGGGAGATATTTGGCATCGCCTTATTGTGGAAGTTAGCAGTTGTGGAGCTTTACAGGGCATGTTTCTCTCCGCAATGTAAATTTTGTTTAATTAACCTTAATTCGCTGGATTTTTAACTAGTACTGAATTTTGCTTAGGTTGTATTGTATGCAAGAGGTATAAAATTTGTACAAGAACGCCTGAAAATGTATGATCTAAATCGATATATTCATTGCTTTGTATCCATAAAAAGTATCTATCTATTAGATACCATTTGAGTATTTAATAGTGGGGATGAGAGAAAAAATTCTTTAATTTGATTTGCAAGCCTCTGTGTCACACATTATCAAAGGTCTAAAATATATCAAGGAAGGCTGCAGTGCAATATACTTTGTCAGTTTGATTGACTAATCTGTGTATTTGCTCTATAGTTTTGTCCTTGTTGCAGAACCCGAACTAATGGTTTGGGACTGCTTTCTTTTCGTCTTTTCTATTTTGAGCCTTTTGGCGTATAACTTTTCAAAGAATTTGGAAACCATTGGAAGTAGATTTATAGACCTTTCGGGAGCGATGTCTTTGGTTTTTCCCGGGTTTTAAGGATCACAATGATTTGAACGACTTCCCAGGTGCTAGGAAAATAGCTTGTCTGTACTATTGCACTGAAGATAAAGACTAAAAGTTTGTAACATTTATTTGATAGTTCTTATAAAGTTTTGTCGGAGATCAGGTTAAATCTAGTAAGCCTTTTTAGGTTGATTTCTTTAATTATAACTTGTTTTATTTCCTTAGTTATAATATTAAAATAGGGTAGATTTTTTTTAAATAGTACATCTAGGGAATTGGTTTTAATTTTCTTCTTTATTACATAATTCTGACGGAAAGGTTTGTGGACATTTTTTTAATGTTTCGAGAAGACTGCAGCTTTTTCTTCATCTTTTTTGGCCTAATTATTATTGTACATTTTAATTGGCGGATTATGTTGTTGAGGCCTTTTAAGCTTTTCTGTTGTTTTCTAGAGTTCCTTCTGTTGATGTGAGACTTTTTAAATAATCCTGTATGCTCTGATTTTGTCCTAGAATCATCTCTTTTCGTTTTTTGTTTTTTATTTGGTTTATTCTAGTTTTTTCTGGCTTAGCTTGTTGCCTTTGTTTCCGCAGGTGTCCTTTTCTGCCATTTTTCTTTAGGCGAAGAAGATACTTTACTTTTTTCTTGAGGAGTTTTATAATTAGGGGCAGCAAACTGCGCTGCTTCTTGTATATTCTTTGTTAAATTCTCAACCTCTGTTTCTATACCCATTTCGGTTTTTAATTGTTGATTTAACAAGAGTCCAATCAGTTCTATTGTTATGCAAGGAGAGTTGTTTTTCTTTATTCGAGTTCTGAGATTGAATAGTAAAAAATATTAATTAATTTTAATTAGTGAACAAACAAAGCTGTGGAACCTAGAAAGTTGACAATTTTTTATTGTTTGCCAAACTCATAAATTACAGTTTAGTGTATATCTGATTATTAGCTTAAGTGATACAAATATGGTTTTAGCAAGATAGCGCTACGTACTACAAATAGATGAAGTAATTGTTTTAATAAGGAAAAATTTAATTATTTTTCTTATTGATGAGAAAGCAAAATAAATTATGTTCACAAAAAGCCACTTTAAAGATATTGTGCTGCATAATTAAGTCTGATAGTTTGGGATTTATTTGAATATAAAAGTATCACACTGAACAGACGATATTTTATAGAATACTAAAGGCGCTATAAAGAACGGTTTTTATTTAGAAGCGTTCTGTATAAGCGTTGATGGAAATAAGTTAGAAAAAGACATCGCCTTAAATTATTGCAAAATGCTATAAATAAAATAAAGATTTCTGAGCAGAATAAAACCTTGTTAGGCGCATAAAACCTAAGCTTCTACATTTTTCGCACAAATAATTCAAACCGAGTAGGTTTTGGGCGCCGAAAGTTTCGATGTTTTACTGATTTCAATTTGCACTTTAAAAGTGTAGCATCGCATTTGAACGCAGCCGTTTCCTCCAGCGACTCGCCCTTAATTCCCCAGCTGTTGTCGTACAACAAAATCCTTTTTGCTGGAATACCTTTGTCATGCTTTTATATTTCGGAAATAGTTTAGCGTAATTTATTTCGAACAAAATGGTATCGATTTGTTCATTACTGCAAGCGATTGCATGTACAACAGCACAAACATGTACACTCGGTGCGGATTTTTTTAGAAAAGTAATCCGATATAATTGGAGGCAATTGGATAGTGAATAAATAGTAGAAATCACTTATTTGCTGTATATGATGAAATTGAATTTAACACAGGGCATTATTTGTTTGATTTATAAAGCAGAGTTTTAAATTAATTCGGAAGTAATTTTCTACGGTTTGGTGAGTAGAAAATATGTGCTTGAAGTTAAAAACTACCTACAAAATAGAAAGATTAAATTTGCAAAATACATGTACAATATTGTGTATAATAAGTTTTCATGCGTTAAACATTAATATTTTTTTAATAGCAAACAAACGACTGAAAATAATCGAATGCAATTTACCACAGTAATGTTTTTCTACATAGAACAGAATTAGTAACTTTTTGAGACGCCGTTTTAAGGTTAAAGATTAATATTAAGTTTTTGTAAAAATTAGTGCTGTTAAAATTCTGCTATCGGTTTGTTTCAAAAATTTAATTTTGTGAATAAGCAGCGATATATATCAATTCTTGTTTTATAATTAAAATTGAGATCAAAACTAGGTTTAAAATTTGTTGTGGTTATAGTTACTCCAACACACATTAAATTTTATTAATTTTAATAAAAAAAAACATTTTTACTTAGTTAAATCCTCCTTAAATATCAAAAACTAAAGTTTAACAATCACTCACTAAAGAATCAAATGGCGTTAGTGATAAATACATTTAAAATTCGAGTGTGCAACCAAAATTTATCGAAAAGCAACTTTTTCTGTTCAAGCCTAAATACTCCTCTTATAAAATCAATAAATTGAATAATTGGTGATATCCTCCTTACCATCAGGCATATTATTAACACTAAACTAAAAATCAATTTATTTGAAGGTTTACAAATGGTACTAAATCATTCTCTATATAAAATTTCTATTGCTTACATCGGAAATTCTAGATGAACGTAGATAATGACACACAACACTATATGATAGTAATTGAAAAATTGATTTGTGCTTAATTTTGGCCTCAAAACTCATCTTTTTTTAGTAAATTATTCAAGAAACTTTTGGCACGCACAAGTTATTTAGAACTTTTGTTGATTATTTTTGATATAAATTAAATAAGAATCTAGAAAATAGTTTTGCTAAACTAAAATTTTTACACTGGATCGACAAAGACTTTTATTAAAAAATCAAAGCAAGGCAATTTAAAAACTGGTAGCTACTCTTTTTTTTAAACCGGATAATATTTTTACAATTTTATCCATACAGAAAGGAACTGCAAGTAATGCTAAAGTATAAAAGAGAATAGTATAGGAGTTTAAACAATTTTAAGAAAAATTTGACATAGATAAAGATACTGAGAGTTGATAAAACGCAGTTAGCTGTCTTATTACGCTAGATGTTTAAATTTTGCCGGGAGTGTAAAATATTTCGAGCTTGGTTTCATTAGCGCAACGCGCAGTTACTTTTAAATCTATATGACTCTCAAGAACAATGACCACTTAATGTTAACCACGGTTACTAGTTGACGGTCACTTCTAAGGAAATGGCTCATACATCATGTCAAACCAATTTTAACAATGATGACTTCCTTTTCTATTTGTTTACTTGAATCAATTTACTTATAATTGCCAGGGCTTTATTTGTTGTTTACTATAAAATGATAACAAATTGTTAACATGTAGTACTCCAAATACGTTTTTCTTTTAATGAGGGTTAAATTAATTGTACTTCTTTTAAAATAATTTTTTATCTATATTTGCCTTAATATCAGGGTAATGGAAAAATATCCATTTTTTAACCGGTTGGATTTGACTCTAACTACATTTTTGAAATAATTGAAGTAATTGATAAGTTACACGTCATATTACAATTCAAACTGGACTATCTCGATGATCAAGAAACTCCCACTTGCGTAAGCTAAGTAAAATCAGCAAACGTCACAGAGAAATGTTTTAGGCTTTAATGTAAGAGTAAACTGAACATTGTGTTAATGTGTTCTGGCAGATGTTTTTTTCCATTCTTTCGCCGAATTGTTACCAATAACAAAAAGTGCATCAATATATTTGTAATACAAACAGATCTTGGTTTGATCTAATTAAGTGAGGACCAAGCAGAACCTGCTATAAGATATAAGAATTTCGAGGCATGTACAATTTTTTCTTTAAATTGTCGGTTATTTTTTAATTAATTTACGCATATATGTGTACCCACTACTTGCTGTTTGAATAAGTATTTATAAATTTTATAATTTTTTTTGAAAATTGCGATTTGATTTTCTTAGGGTAAAGACGAGCTATCTACGCTTCGTTCGCTCGAAAGTGCAAGTTTCGGTAGTTACCGTGTGTTTTTAAATCCAGGTCGCTCGCGGCTAGTACTAGTAATAGTGCATTATCTACAACAAAAATAATTCAGCCGTAAGTACTAAATTTATTACAGAACCCCTGAGAAGGGGATCAGGGCCGTTATGAACATTAATAAAAGAAACTGTGGTGAAATCTCACTATCAGAGTATGAACCGAATAAAAAATACTTTTTCGAACCGGAAAATTTAATCGCAAAAAATAAATTCTATATAAATGAAAACCAAAATGAAAATGCTGGCAAAATTGTCTATCAAGATCCAAATAATCAGCAAAAGTTACTAAATTCACTTTGACCAATTTGAATGCTAATGGTTTTAAAATGCGACGCTCCATTTGTATTGATTTCTTAACTCGTTATGACATAGACGCGCTTACGTACCAGAAACGCACTTTATTAATACTGAAACTTTTGTTATCCCTGGATATCAAGTGCAGCGAAAGTACAGAGAAGCTGATAAGGCCTCAGGGGGAGTAGCGACTATAATCAAGAAAAAGCTAAAACATCACCTATTTCATCTCACTGACAAAAAATTTCTATACAATTAATATCTGCGTATAAACAACCTAACAAGAGATCATTAGACCACAACATAAAAAAATTGTTTGACAGTAGAGAGCACACAATACTTTTATGTGATCCATATGGGGAGGTCGAGCTAATAATTCTAAGGGTATAAGTCTACACAACATCATGGCGAACCATTGTATACTTATACCAGCTCAAAATTGATTTACCTATTACCCGTATAGGGTTGACCATCAGCCTGATATACTGGACGTTGGGTTATACAACAATCTGCAAAAACCAATTCAACAAACGGTAACTAATGAGCTAAACTCCGATCACCTTCCCCATCATATTGTTCTATGACGTACCTTAAATAAAGCCACCTACACCTAAACTTATTGATGGAATAACTGACTGGAACACCTTTCAAACACCTTTAAGTGTTGATGAAGCAATAACACAATATTCAACTGCAATACAAGAAAGCGTATGAGATGCTGCAATACCTAGGAAACAAAGAAGTAGTTGTTCGCACAATATAACACCCGATTATATAATAGAGCTGATAAAATAAAAAAATAGATGCAGAAAAGAATGGCAAAGGACAAGATTATCTTACTACAAAACATTACATAATAAACTAAGCCATCTAGTAAAACAAGAACTGGATAAACTTCCAATAACAAGATATAATAGTTACTTAGAAGAAATACATTCCGGAGACTCAACCATACGGAAGGAACCAAAAGATTGCTGAGACAGCCAAGCGTCATCTACCCATTAGTAGCTAATAATACGACATACTAATCTGAAGAAGAAAAGTTAGAAATCTTGGCCACACACCTACAGAAGATTTTTATTCCTAATACAGACGAACATGACCTCTTTTTTGCTACCCAACTAGTATACACTATAGTTATTCCATTTGCGGCATGCCACTGAAATAATCTCTGCGTTTTCCCAAAAAATTAAACTATACATACGACGCAGTCACTAGGACTAGACTTGATAACCAACAAAATTTTCAAACATTTATCTAAAAAAGCAGTAGCCTACCTAACCTTAATTTGTACTAGCGGTAGCAGACTAGGATACTTTCCCTTGTTCTAGTAAATTACAAACGCATTACTAATTTACAAAACTGGAAAGGACATAACCCTAACAGTTATTGACCCATTAGCTTATTCTTTACATTAGCCAAGCTATTGGAAAAAGTGGTTCTCACTCGATTAAAATATTTTATTCTCGAAAACGAAGTCATCCCGCTTTATCAGTTTGGGTTCAGACAGTCACACTCAACAGCTTTTCAACTAATTAGACTAACAAATAATCGAGAAGGGGTTCGAAGAAAAAAATATACGGCAGCAATCTTTCTAGATCTGGAAAAAGCCTTCGATAAGGTTTGGCTCGAGGGACTCTTGTATAAAATAATCAAGCTAAACATTCCGGATTACACAACAAAAATCACAGACTTTTTCCTGAACAACAGAACGTTTAGACTAAGGATTAACGCAACACTATCTATCAACAAAACACCAAAAGCAGGAGTTTTTTAAGAGGACCTTTTGGACCCAACCTTGTTAAATGTTTATGTACATGACTTGTCTACAGCAAATAATTCAACACTAGCTATTCTTGCAGATGATACGGCGATATTAACACAAGCCACTACAAAACAACGATAGAACATCTGCAAAATGCAATAAACATAACGTATGACTAGTATAAAAATAGAAAACAAAAATCAACTCAACTAAAACCCAAACCAATCATCCAGATAATACTGCACATGCTGGGACCGCCATTTTAATAAAAAGTTCTATAAGCCACATCGAACTGCCAAAATATGTAGCCAATCACTTACAAGCCACATCCATTAAAGTAAAGACACTCCCATACGAATTAACAGTAGCAGCAGTATATTGCCCACCACGGCACAATATCAAAAAAGAAAATTTCAAGGAATTCTTCCAGACACTAGGGCATAAATTTGTTGCAGGTGGAGACAACAATAGTAAGCATACGCTGTGGGGATCTCGACTAATCACAACAAAAGGCAGCCAGTTGGCTAATCTCATACAGGAAAATAATTACTCCTTCCTTTCAACGGGTACACCAACCTATTGGCCGTCAGACCCCAATAAGATCCCAGATCTTTTGGACTTTTATGTAACCAATGGGATCTCGCAAGCGTATATGAACGTAACACCATGCTACGATCTCCCCTCTGATCACTCGCCGGTAATTGCAACAATCAGTCAATATGCTATTCATAAAAAAACAACGCCCAGATTTCATAACAAAAACACAAATTGGGAACATTACAGGAACAAGATACAAGAAGACATAAAATTGAGAGTAAGTCTGAAAACTCCAAAGGAAATTGACACCGTCCTAACCACCCTAGTAAACATCCTTAAATAGGCCGCTCAACATGCCACTCCTCACACAGAATTCCAAAATCACAAGTATATAATACCTACGGCCATTAAGAGGCTTATAGCAAAAATAAAAGAAGAGCCAGGGCAAAGTGGCACTGCACCCATGCACCAGCAGATAAAACTGTACTAAACAGATTAAATAATCAACTGCAGCGTCAACTAAAAGAAATGAAAGAAAAGTCATTCCATGATTATGTTACCAATCTCAACAGACACGACAATTTCATATGGAAACCTATGAAACATAAAAAAAACCTAAGGCGCCAATACCTCCCCTCCATAACACTGCAATAGCATATCAACAGTGGGCTAGAAGTGATAAGGAAAAGGCCGTCCTATTTGCAGACTACTTTGCCGAAGTATTTACGCCTAATGATGACCTTACAGACAATGCTATAGACAGACATTTATCCGAGATCCCTATCAACATACCGAAGATCAAATCCTTTACTCCGAAAGAGATTGAGAAGGAAATCAGCTTATTAAATCCTCAAAAAGCTCCAGGAATAGATAAAGTGACTACAAAAATGTTAAAGGAGATGCCAAGGAAGGGGTTAGTTTTACTTACCTACATTTTCAATGCTATTGCAAGACTAAACTACTGTCCAAAACGATTAAAAATTGCCGAAATAATACTAATCCTTAAACCAGATAAAGAACCCAACGACATATCATCGTACCGTCCTATAAGTCTGTTACCAATTGTCTCAAAATTACTCGAACGACTCCTCCTGCAAAGAATAAACTCTAACCCAATGACAGAAGATTGGATGCCTATGCATCAGTTTGGCTTCCGCAATAACCATTCCACTATACAGCAAGTGCACCGAATCAGTTACCAAATAAATCAAGCATTTGACCAAAAGAAATACTGTCTATCAGTTTTTCTAGATGTCAGTAAAGCCTTTGATAAGGCATGGCATACTGGATTACTATATAAGATCAAAGAACTTCTACCCATCACCTACTTCAAACTGATAAAATCTTACCTAAGTAGTAGAGAATTTTGCATCAAAGTCAATGACGAGGTGTCGGTCCAACGTCCAATTAAATCTGGAGTGCCCCAAGGCAGCGTCTTGGGACCCCTGCTCTACATGCTCTATACAGCCGATCTTCCCACCAATGAAAACACAACAATGGGTACGTTTGCCGATGACATTGTCATTCTCTCAACTGCCATTGACCCACTCATAGCATCGACCACTCTACAAAACCACCTAGACCAAATACAGACATGGACTCGTAAATGGAAAATCAAAATTAATGAGACAAAATCTGTGCAAGTAAATTTTACACTACGAAAAGGGTTATGCCCACCATTATATATTAACAATATACCAATACCGCAATCTACAAGTGCAAGATATTTAGGAATACACCTGGACAACAGATTGACGTGGAAAGAACATGTAGATAAGAAACGTAAACAGATTGACTTGAGGATGAAAGAACTACAATGGCTAATTGGACGAAAATCTAAGCTCACGCTTGAAAACAAACTGTTACTCTACAACACCGTAATTAAACCAATCTGGATGTATGGAGCAGAACTATGGGGATGTGCGAGTAAATCTAACTTAAACAGAATTCAAAGGTGCCAATCAAAATACTTCGTATGATCACGAACGCACCATGGTACGTCTCCAATCTGACGATTCACAATGATCTAAAATTCCTTACGTGAGGACGCCATAAAAGAAAAAGTACAAGACATCACAACAAACTGGAAACCCACGTCAACCCCCTGTTGCACCCACTGCTTGATGCGCAAAATGGTAGAAGACTGAAACGAAACTGGCCAGCAGATCTGAAACAGGATTAGCGAGGGCAACTCACTGGAGAAGTCCTCTTCACACCAACCACGACTACCCTAGCAATTAAAAAAAAAAACAGCATATTAGCTTATAGAATGACTTGTAATTCTGATTGCTAATTAAATGATATATTAAAAAAAAAACTAAAACTCAGGCAAAGATGGTCATACTTAAGCGATACACCCATCTTCAAACATTTAGATTAAACAATGATGATATACCATGAAACTCAAAGGATGCTGTAGTAAAATACTTAGGAGTCCATCTAGATGCAAAACTTAACTGGGGACATCACCTAAACAAAAAATATAATGAGTGCCACACAAGATTAATTATACTGTACCTCTTGATCAACCGAAAATCTCACCTTAGATCCAAATGTTCGCTACTAATTTATAAGGCGATTCTCCGACCTATACTAGCTTATGCGTGTCCGTTTGGAGTAACGCGTTCAAAACATCACTGAACAAACTTCAAACAATGCAGAAAAAAGTGCTACGTCTTGAAATTAACTGCCCTTGGTTCATACGTAACAGCCAAATACATCAAGAGTTAAATGTTCCACTAATCGCAGACTACATCGACAACATAGGTAGTAATTTTTCTTAATTAGTGTTGTGTACCAGTGCAACGAAATTAAACGTTGAAAAAAAGAACATACACACAAGTTTTAAACGTAAGCTACCACTAGGCTTACTCTGCAATAATTAATCTTAAGTAATATTAGAATACATTCACTTAATCTTCTCATCAGTTGTTTTAATTTATGTAGTCATGTAAATATTTATTAGAGTATTCAAATAACTCAATAGTTAGATTTTCAAAATACAGGTGGCTGTTATACAAATTTTGCATGCGCAATATCGCCGTCATATGCATGACTAGACACGCTCACGCGTGTAGTAGTAGAGTCTGAAGCGTTGTTATGTTCAAGACTCAATTTAGCTTTGGGGAAGCAAACATGATGTGTGTAATCGCAGATTATTCGAAGGAGTTAATCAGAGTGAAATTCATCTCAGATTAGAGGACGTTTATGTCCGAGCTGAAAAGAAGTCAGCGTTTGGTGCAAAAAATTTAAAGATGGAAAAACGGAGTTGAATGAAGATCCCGAAAAGAAGCGGTAGATCAAGGACCTCACACACCGATGACAACTACGCAATTGTCGAACGTTTGATTAGCAAAGACCGTTACATTCGTTCGTGAAATTGCTAAGAGTTGTGCTCGTGAGATCATAAGCGACCTAAACTTCCGCAAAGTTTTGGCTCACCGGATGCCAAAAATGCTTTCCGATGAACAAAAACCCATTTGAATGAATGCTTCACTTCAAAACTTTATCCGATACTAACAGGATTCTTTAATTGAAAGCATTATTACGGGACATGAAATTTGGATTTGTAAGTTCACCTTAAAGGCGAAACAACAGTCTATGATAGTTAAGCGTCCAGTTTTCTCAGTTAAAAAAAATGCAAAACAACCATCTGTCCACAAAACCATGTCCACCGTGTTCTGGGATAGTAACGGCCTAGTGCTGTGTGAATTTCTTGAATCGCACACAGCCATTAATAGCGGCAGATACTGAGAAATTCTCCAGAAATTGCATACAGCCATTTGAAAGAAAAAGCCGGGATGATTACGCGAAGGAATTACATTTTGCACGAAGGCGCAAGACCCCATACGTCAAAACAAACCAAACTGGTTGACACGGCGGATTGAGAAATCCTGCAACATCCTCCGTATAGTTCTGATTTAGCCACCTCGGATTTTTATTTATTCGGACTTCTGAAGAAATTTTCGACGGGGAAACGCTTTGCGTATCAGGACAAATTGCATTTGAATCACCCTCTATATTTGCACTGTTCTTATTTGTACAACAGGAGTTTCTACTATCCACATTATATATATATATATATATATATATATATGTGTGTGTGTGTGTGTGTGTGTGTGTGTGTGTGTATTCCAATTCTTCTATTCGGATATTTGAATTCAGTATTTGAATATTTAAATAATTTTAATTACACCTGTTTAAATATGAGTATTTACTTCAAAGTTTCATGTTTATTTATGAGTTAAATTTATGTACTAAAACACAACATTAATATTGCACAAAATATAAAATAAAGTATTATAATATAAATATTTAGAGTTCCACAAATTAGTAAGACAAAAAATAGTTTTATTGTAAATTTCTTAAAAATAAAATAAAATTGAATAACTTTTAAGTACTCCTGGTATAAAATAATTTTACTTGACTACAACTGAGCTAGAACCCAAATCGCTTTTTTGGTAGTAAGAGCTATTGTTTGTTGCAGATCCAAAGGATTAATTTAATAATTTCGAGTCAGGACGCGACGCGTTTGTTTCCTAGGTGACCGGCTAGCTGTAATCTTTGGGACAGTAATTAAACCGAATGGCAATTAGTACGTGATTACGGGTAACACGTGTAAATATTACTAGGAATGCTTGTCGATTACTCTGGTCTTTGACAGAACTAATTAGAATTTTTTTCCGGTTTTCAGTTTCCAGTTGCCAATTAAAATCTTTTTGTCGCAGTTTTTCCATGAAGTGGAGCTTTATAAAAGTAACAATAGTGAATTCAAAGTTTCTAAATACATAAATCGAAAAATTACGTGCTTACAATTGAACCTATAAAATTAGTATTGATATAAGTAATTTCTTTAGTCTTACATTCTAATTAACCATAGGACAGAAGTGATACACACAGGTAATTTCTTTTATCTAATTTTTTAATACTAAATACGCTTTTATCAATATTTTTTTAGTATCAAAAAGTGTTCACTCATGTTTATGATATAAATTTTAAACAAAAAAAATCCGTGTCATTTTGTCGCACCTTTAAAAAATGGTACATGAAGTCCTTTGGGTTTTTGCAATTTAAAAAAATCAGAAAGTTATTTAAATGAGAAAATTTCCCATTAATGATGGCAGGAATATTAAAATTCAAATATAAAATTAAGATAATCTTTAAAAAAAATTAGCAATGAACAACTCAAAGTGATGTTTTTGAACTAAAAAATTCTTAATCTTTATTTACACAGATGATAGTGATATAAACAAGCAGCTGCTTGGTACTCCAAGATTAAACTTGAAAAGATCCTGTTTGGAGACAAAAACTTATGTAAAGAATGTTTGGGGTATATATCATAATAAAGCTATTGTCAACAGCAATGCTTCAAAAAGAATTAAGGGTCAAATGACAGCATTCCCAAGTTATCTAACCTGTCGTTGATCGTATTCATAAGCTCCCTTTTGGTTTCGAAGCCCTGAATAACTAGATCTTACCCAAACTAAAAAATGTCACAACTAGTTGTTGTACACATTACTTCTGTGATATGCGATCTTTTCAAACTATCCAATCCTCACTGATATGGAGTGCAAACCGTTTCTTTTAATATTTTTCCCACAAACCATCTGAAGTGACCTGAACTTGTTACCGAGGGCTGATTTAATGAAAAGTGTTGTCGAAGCTCCCGATTTGTCGCTAATTACATTTTATTTTTTTAAAATTTAGTAAAATTTTGTCATATCAAAAAAAATTGGTGTATGGATATTTAGAAAAGCTAACAAAATTTTGATAACTTCAGTGGTTTTTAAGGAAAGTAATATGTTTGTTACCCATCTTTGTTCTCTGATTGATTGTATGTCTAAAAAAAATCAGTTACCAGCACCATATTAATGGTGCAGGATATTTATGTTCTGATTATATGATTCAAACATCAGTGAGTCGGTGTAACTTTGGCCTTTATTGGATGTTTGTGAACTTAGTTGTACGCTCATGCTATGAATTTATTTTTCCATTTGAAAAGCCGTATATTTACTTAGAACTCCATTTAATGCAGTAGCTGTACGATTGGTTTACAATACTTAATGTATTGTCACATAATAAACTGATTTTTTCAAAGTATGTCTCTTATTTCGCCGGGCCGAACAGCAATAAAATCAAAAGAATTTATATCTTACTTTAGTTCCTTTATTTGTGCCACATAGATCACATACAATCTAATGGCGTAATATGAAAAATACAATTTGAAAACCAAAGGATTGATTAAGTATTCATCTATAAAGATAGAGTTTTAAATATTTTATCACTTTATCCAATGTATGTATATTATTGTATTTTATTCATTGTGCTTTTTATTTGAAATTTTAACCGTATAATTTATCTGTGCTTTAGATCTTGGAGTTCCAATTTACAAGAATTTTCTAAACAAAGTACTCATTTGTCATAGTGTTTAACTCGTTTACTTAAATGTCATGCATTTCTATAGCTTTTTGTCATGCACAACCATTCATCACCAAACGGTAAACAATAAAATAAAGCAGATGTTTTCCATCACAATTGACTACATGTTTTCCTAAACAAATATTGCAAGCAGTTTTTTCTTGCCATCTTTGTGAGTAAATATATTATTTTAGTTGGCGTGGATAAAATAATAAAATTAGGTTACTATGTGGTTAGCAATGCGGAACATATGAAGCTTAACCAAAACGGAGGCACTACAAAATTGTGAGATAGAAACTGGGGAAAAAATTTCAACTACGGACAATTTTTTGTAGAAGTGCAGAAAAAACTTTGTAGAAAATAGAAAAAGCAAAACATGTGTTAGACAACTTTATAAAGGACCTAAAAAATAATAAAGTACTAGAGGAAGACCAAGTTACCTCCGAAATGCTTAAATAAGGAGGTAATGGTATAGTGAAAAAGGTGTATTCGGTTAAGTAAGAACGTAAAGAAGAAAAAGTTACGCAGAAACTGGAATATTTCAATAATAGGTTCGTCGTGTAAGGAAATGATAAAATTATGTGATAATTAAAGAGAGATAACTTAGAATATGAAATATTAAGTACAACTATAATTATTCACAACTAGCGACTAGCATTAAAACAAATATTTAAAAACAATTATGAAAAAGACAACCTAGTTTTCCTTTTTATAGAATTTAGTAATACATATGATACAATAAATCGTCATTGATGAAAATGAATGTAAAAATAAAAAAAATTACGCGCTAAATGTGCGGAAAGAAAAATTCTACCAAGAATCTATGGCTATGTGATTGAAAATGGCGCACAAGGTTTAATTTTGAGCTAAGGAATCTATATAACCAACTTAGTACATCTAATAAAATAATAAAAAATAGAGTGAGGTAGCTAAGAAATCTGAATAGAGTGGACTAATCAAAAAGTAGTATAATTATCTTTGAGGAAAATTTTGAAGGTGTAAGACCTAGAAGTAAATCGCAAATACAATGGATAGACAATGTAGAAAACGACTTGAAAATGTTGGATGTTTATAATTAGAGAAAATTAGTAACGAACAAGAAAAGGTAAATAGATGTGAAAGAAAACCGAAGAAATTTAGTGACCAAGAGTGAGAATACCTAACGTACCTTAGTTTAACTAGTTATCTAGAAGCTATTGTTTTTAATGTGCTCTTAAGTGCCGAAGAGCAAGTATTTCTAATCGTCAGGTAAAAAAATGGTTTTATCAACTAAGCGAAGAAATGGTTTTACATAGATATAAATTATGTAGAAACTAGTTAAGTGTAGAAGTTATCGTAGTGAAGTCTAAGGTTACAAAAATTTAAGAAAGACAACCCAGTAGGAAGAGATAAGAAAAGACTAAGAATAAAAACGTCATAAAACGGAGCAAAACTAGAACATAAAATTAAAGCTGAAGAAAACGACGTTGAAATAGAAGTAAGAAAAGCAAAGATGATGATAGAGGTAAGAATAGAAAGAGACAATTGATTTTGACACAATAACTAGTACAGGCTATTAAAAAACTATATGAACAAATAAAAGGATGAGTAAGAATAAAAGGAGCTGAATCAAAAAGCTTCCAAATGAACAGAGGAATAAAACAAGGGGACTCCTTGAGTCTTTTAATCTTCATATCAGTTATGAACCAGATTATAAAAGAATTTGATCATTTTTGCTACAAAATTAATATAATATTAAATTTTCTATTTTACAAAAATACTATTTAGATATTTACGATTTTTACAAATTTCTAGAAAATAAAATGACAGCTAATAATTTAATAATTTAATAAAAATTTTAAATAAAGTTTTCGCCGTTCTAGAGATAAGAATTTTTTTATTATAACTTTTAGAAAAGTAACGAAATTAAAAATTTATTTTATGTTTTATATGCTCGACTGCTTTAGTGAAATAATTTATGAACTGAACATTAATAGAAATACAACATTGAATGCATCACTCTACGAGCCTCATTAAAATGTAAACAAAATGAGGCCAAATAACTAATTGCTCGATACAATTAGATCTAGTCCACTGGCACACCGATTTGGAATAATATTAAAGGCCAATATGGTAATATCATGCTTCGGTCAGTTAATTTGCTTCTAATCGAAACATCAAATGGAATTAATAAGAGTCATGCGTGTTATATCGTGCTACAGATATGTAGTATGTGGGATTTGTCCATAATAGCAACATTTGTTCTAGCAAAATTAATTTTTTAAATACTTAACCACTTAATCGTCGTCTCTGAATAAAACTCAAAATATTTTAACAATTTCCTCTGCAAAATAAAATTGCGAAATCTTTATACCGAAATAATAAAGTTCATTTTGTTATAATTGTTATAATTATGTAAATATTCGGAAATTATTTTTTATTTATATGCATATACTGTATTAATTACTTTTTAAGCTTTTTATTTTTAAAAATATATATAATTATATTACGCTCGCGTATTATATATTATTTGTATTGTTATATTAGGTTTCTTCTTTTAACCTACAAAGTATGTGAGTAAATAGGACTATGGCCGATTATACTGCTATGAACTTACTTGTAGAGATTTCGTGCGCGCTTACTTCGAGCTATGGACTAGGCGTAAAAAGAATAAGTAAATAATAACATTAAGAACTAACTAACACTTAGCGAAGTGTTACAATAGTTTTTATTAGAAAATACTATTGCAGATACTCTGTTACGAAAAACAGTTAGCATACAATTGAGAACCATATCTAAATACTAGTAATGATTAAAAATTAATTTTTGCGTGAAACTCGTAACGTAAAAAAACAGATGTTTTATTTTCTAGCCCAAAAATAGTTACAAAAAACAACGTATTTGTATAAATATCAAAGATGTTGTCTAATTGACAAATAACATCATTTAGAAAAAATCAATTGCAGGATTGGAAAGCTAGGCAGCAATTTAACGTAATTTTGTTCGGTCATTACAATGGTCTAATCAGCACAGTAAAGACAAGATTGCTAACAAAGTGGTATTATAAAAGAATGTTAAAAACTTTGTAGTTAAATAGGGTAACAAGTAAAAAATTTTGAGATTTATAAAAGAAGTAGGAGAGAACAGTAATGCCAAACACAGAGGAATTCCAAACACTATTGTTCTCGGTTACCCTTTGAATCTAGAGCGATCTGATTAGTGCTGCAGCCTGGCGGCGTCCGCCGTGAACTCATTGAACAGGCGAGCGTCTTTCTAAGCTGCATTACTGTGAGTGTTGTTTAAAACTATTTCTCGTGACATTTTATTTTATAGTTTCCTAGAATTAAATTCTTTCAATAATACAGGCAAGAGTTTCTTATGAAATAGCTTCTTTAGCGTCATCCATTAATTATGTTAGCACTTCAGGAGGAAGTCAAGAAAATCTCAAACATGCTCACATTGGAGGGGGTCGAACATGGACAAAACATGCTAACGTAATTGATGTATGATTTCTAAATATTCCTCAAAAGTGTCCTAGTATAACGAAAGCCTACGAACAATTTTTTTTATTAGGACTACACTTGGCGAGAAATCGTAAAAGAACGATGATGAACAGTCCATGATCGCTGCAATGAGTGACATGAGAAACAATGTCAAAATATTTAAAGAAGCACCAAGAGCTTATCAAATACCGGTGGCCATTCTTAGTGATAGACTAAAGAGTGGAGAAACCTACTTTTACTGAAGCTCAGATAGAAAAATAGCAGAACATGTTCTATTATTAGTTAAGCATTTTTGTTGGATTTTATCATGCAGAAAAAACATCCCAAATGACTTCGACAAGACTTTCAGAAAGGCAGTCCAAGATTGGCTTTATGGATTCCTTAAAAGAAACTCGAAGATTAGTGTGAGAAAGCCAGAGGCAACTAGTGTGAGCAGGATTACTGTCTTCAAAGAAAAGGTTGGAATCTTCTGTAATTAAAAAACATAGCTTTGCTGCATCTCATATTTACAACTGTGATGAAAGGGAAATATCGACCGTCCAAAGGTATGGAAAAATCTTGGGTACGAAAGATGTTATACAACGAGTGAGGGTAGGCTGTGCTAAGAATGCTGGTGGGGAATACGTTTCACCAATGTTTATGTTCCCAAGAGGTTAAACTCTGTTTTAACCAGAGAGGTTTAGATTTATTACTGTAGCTCCAATGGATGGATAAATGAAGAGTTATTCATAACATAGTTAAAACACTTTATTAAAATTGCGAAGCCTACTGAACAAAGGGATGACCACCAAATTCACACCACATTATCTACTTATAAGCTTCGCAAAGGGAGCAATGTAATTCATCTCACACCTCTCATCGACTCTAGCCTTTTGACATTACCTTCTATGGGTCTTTAAAAGCACCTTTTAACAAATAATGTGATTACTTTATGAAATAGTATTCTTACCAGAAGATCACCTCCTATGATACCGCTGATATCTTCAACAAGGCTTACAGCATAGTAGCAAATATAGAAAAGAGAGTGAGTGGATTTGCAACTGCTGGTATTTATCCCATTAACCTATAAAAGTTTACAAATGAAGATTTTGCTGTTCAAGCAATAAAAGAGCAAGAAAATACCCAATTACCAAACATAGAAGATAGTATCAAAGCAGGAGTAAACGGGACTTCAACATACGATATTTCGATTGAAAAGGAAAACCCAACCTCAAGTGTAAATGCACTTAATCAAAAACCTAAAGTTGGTGGATCAATTACAATGAATGTGGAACTTTGTACACTATCTGCTTCTGGAATGACGTTATTTAAACAAATTTCTTTTACTCCTAACTTAAAAGTGGTAAAACCTGGTTCAAGACACCATAATTAAGTAGTTTTTATATAGACACCCAATAAAAAAACCCTTCAAGATGCATCTGAAAACAAGAGAAAATCTCGGTATACAAGAAAAAGCAAATTAAGGAAAACTAATTCAAAGGTTAATAAGATTGAGCTAGAAGAAAACAAAAACCCAAAAAAGCTGTCTTTGAGGTCGTATAGAAAGGCGATAATGGTTCGGCACTTGCCAAACATAATAAAGAAACAGGTCACAAAATTAATTTCTCCGGGGTTAAAACCATTGCTCCTATTTCCCATTTCATCAGCAGAATACTACGTGAGGCAATTGAAATAGAAAAATGCTCACAATGCCTCAACACAAGAGATGATAGCCAACGTTTACCCGTCAGATGGAAATCTCTTATTACCCCGCACCGTCAATTCGGCAATACCCCTAAACCAACAAACTTTTCCCAACCCAATTCATCTTCGATTACTTTGTGCAATAACTTACGTCTAATGTCACAAATGCAGCGTTCGATGTTCATTCTTAATGCATCAAGGGTTCGTGGTTTGTTTGCATAGACTATAGACTTCAAATAGCCCCACAAAAGTTATCTAAATGAGTTAAATCACAACTAACAGTTGCATTTTTTGTAATTATCCTTCCTCCCAACTGTTCTTGCAATGCATCAATAGTGGCAACAGCAGTGTGACATGTGGCACCGTATTATTCGAATCACATGTCTTCAAATTAATTTCATCTAAATTTGTCTACAAAATCTGTTAACATCAATCGGTACCGCTCATTAGTCATTGTAACTACATCTCCCGTCTGCCATACCATAAACCATGCCATACAGTGACATTTGCATATGTAATGGCTTCTCGTGAATCTCTTGTGAAATGAATCGATAAATTTGCAAAATTTTTTGATCGAAAGCATCATTACCGGAAATGAAACCTGGGTTCATCAATTCATCCTAGAGTAGAAACAACAGTCCATAATATGGTGACATCTTAATGTAGCTTGACATTCAGTAAATTATATGTCGATTAGTAATAACAATAATACGAATACTTAACAATTCACTAGTGCAACCCTTTACAGTAATATAACAAAAGTAAAGTTATAATTGTAAAATAGAGCTAGAACTGACTTAAAAAAATCTGATTGGCAGGTCCATTGGTTTAAAACGTTTGAATCTGCATATTTTTTCATCATTAGATAGAAGTTTTGTTGCCGCAGTATTAAGGTGAAAGAACAATCTATCTCGATGTCGTATGCTGTGTTTGGTAATTTTCTTTGCGATAGTAGGTATGTGTAGATCTCGATGGGTAAGTTTATTTGGAACATACCATGGGGCATTTATTATAGTACGCAGTACTTTTGATTGGAAACGCTGTAGTACTGTTAAATTGAATTTACTAGCAGACCTCCACAGCTGTAGCCCATAGGACCACACTGGCTTAAGCACTGCTTTATATAGTAGTACTTTGTATTCTATGGATAATTGTGACCGGCGACTCATTAGTCAGTATATCTTGCGGAACCTAGTATCTAGCTGTTTTCTTTTGGCCCAGATATGTTTTCTGTGTGTGAGTCGTAGTTCTAGATGGATGCCTAGATATTTCACATCTTCCGTTTGTGGAAGCTGTTGATTGTTTAGGTATACTGCAGGACAAGTTTATTTTTGTAAGGTGAAAGTCATATGTCTTGCTTTGATGCGCTACTTATTGAGCCAGGTTTGGATTTGACTTAAGTGGTGTTGAAGATAAGGTGATGCTATGTCTGAATTGTTGTGAGGTGCCATAATAGCTGTATCATCAGCAAATGTGGCTGTTACTGTTATCTAGATTTGTAGTTGAAAGATCAGTAGCATATAACAGATACAGCGTTGGTCCTAATATGGTTTCTTGAGGCACTCCTGAACTGATTGGATAAAGTGACGTGTATTCATCTGTTTGACAAGTATGATTATAAAACTGTGTAGTAAGTATGGGGTAGATTAGTTTTTTTTGAACAGTAACCTCTCGTGCCATACCTTGTCAAATGCTCGGGTAATATCTAAAAAAGCCCAGAAAAATATCTTTTGTTTTCTCGATCTGGGTGAATTCGGCCAATTAATCTGTACGCCTGCTTTGTAATAGCATGCTGCTTTCTAAATCCAAATAAGTGATCTGGTATTATATCTTGTAAGAGGGGTTTTAATCATTTTAGGGATATTTTCTCGAACACCTTAGACATGACAGGAAGGAGACTGACGGGCCGGTAATAAGATGCGTTCTCAGGTAATTTTCCAGGTTTTAGAATTGGTACTATCCGTGCGACTTTTCAATAGTCAGGCAAGAATTTTGTTTTTAATATAGTATTGAAGATGTATACAATTAGTTTCACGCAGGTTTCTGGCAGATGTTTTAAGATTTTCTCCAGTTACTAGATTATATCAGGAACAGAGGTATTCATAAATAAAGCCTTCTATTTGAAGTAATTTTAGCTGGATATGGTGTAAATACTTATTTTAGATGATTGTCAAATACATTTGCTTTTCGTTCAGGTTTCATTTGATGATCTAAGTGGGGAGATATACTCTTGTGGTTGCTTAAGTTTCCTGGTTGTTCTCCGTAGGAGACAATATACTAAGATAGTCTTGGATTGCTTGCTGTTAAATATTGTTCAGTACTATTTCACTAATATAGGAAGATCTTCTCTATTTTCAGGTTGTGATGAAATAAGCGTTGCATGCTATGCAGCGTGTTGGATGAATTTAGTTAAGTGTTCAACTGATATGGAAATATCATTTTCAGTTTTGAGAGGCACTTCGAGTGTGATTTTTTTATCTAATATTCTTCGGAATTCTTTCTTATTGTATGGCATTTGAGGTTTTCGGCGAATGAGTATCCGAGTACTGAGCGTAATTGCGATAGGGGAATGATCCGATTTTGATTCGATTCTAAAGTAATTTGGGGATATGCCTTTTACTAGACAGAAATGAAGTAGATCGGGTAGTTTATTGGTATCTGTGGGCCAGTAGGTTGATAAGACATATAAATTGTTTACTTTCATTATTTTCAGCAATTCTTTCCCTTTGAGTGTTATCACCCTATATCCTCAGATTGACATTACAGTCTCCTGCTGCAATAAATTGGCTCCCAAGAGTATTAAAAAAGTAATCAAATTGATCTTGCTTTATCGGATGTCGAGATGGGCAATAAACTGCAGTAATTGTTAAGGTTGCTAGCCAGTCTTCTATGTTAACGCCTGTAGCTTGTATATGGTTGTATCTGTATTTAGGTAGTTCCCTATTTTTAATCAAGTTTTGTATTATGATTACAGTGCCTGCATGAATAGTACCATCACGGTTTTGAATATTGTATATGGAATGGTTATGTACTTTTAGGTAGGAATGGTCAGTGAAATGAGCTTCAGATATTAATACTATATCTAGTTTATTGTTTATTATAAACAATTTTATTCTTGCTCATGTTGGCAAAGTCTATTAGCATTCTATTGCGGGATTCTCGACGTGTATTGAACCATTATGCAATTTTTGTTCCATAAGGCATGCCATCATATATTTTTATTCATTAAAGTTATCTGTTTGATATGCATTTGCACCTTGTAACATTTGGTTATTATTGGCATTTTGGTTATTTATATTTCGGTTACTTCCTCTGAGCATTTGGGTATGGCATGTCCCTGTTTCTTGAGGTCGTCTTTGTGGTATAGAGGTTATTCGATTTGTTTGATTAACATTTATTTCTTTTTTTCTTAGTGTAGGCTGTTTATTAATTTGCTTGTGCACAAGGCAACCTCTGTAGTTGGCTTGGTGAGTTTTCGCACAATTTACGCATTTCACATCCTTGCTTCTTTCTTTCTTATGGCAGTCAGCAGTTAAATGATTACCTGGGCACTTGACACAACGCGATGTTTTGCTGCAAAAAGCTTTTGTGTGGCCATATCTCTGGCATTTTGCACATTTCTCTTTTAGGGTGTGTAGGTTCAATTGTAATTTTTGTATTCATTAAGTGCTTTATGTTGTATATTTCTTTATTAGCGCCATTATCCGGTGCAATTTTTACGAAAAATAATGATAGTTACTTTTTGGTACCTCTGCTTTATGTTGCATATATTTCTTACTTCATGTCCATGCTCTTTGATACTTTTTTTGATGTCAGTTGAGTATATTTCCCGCAGTACTACTTTAAATAATTGTCTTGTTTGAGTTTATAAGTGAAATTCTGTTTTCATTTTTTTAGTGCTTTCATTACACTGTAGTATAATTTAAGAGTTTTTGCTTGGACCTTAACTTGATTGTTTTGAAGAGTTTTAATTTCGTATTTTTCCAGCAATTTCATTTAACAGTTGTGTTAGCTGTGCGATATATTTTACGTCTGCTACAAATATGGGTGGCGGTTTGGGATTTTTTTCTGTTGCGTCCTTTTCATTGGATACGTTATTATCTGCTTCGTTATCCTCTGATATTGGCTTATATCTGTTTGACGTACTTAGCTTGTGTAACCAGTAATTATTCACTTTCGTTTGTTTTAACTGTTTTATACTTTGGTTTGAACTATTAGTTTCGCTTCGTTTCTTATTTTCTACCGTTTTCCGTGCAGTTTGTGATGGGTATTATTGACTTGCATTATATTGCGTACTTGTTATTGTGTGTTGTTGACACTGTTAGATTTCCACTGATTGTTGCGGCAGGTATCTAAAGTTTGGTTGTACTTGTGATTGTTTGTTAATTTGTGCCATTTGTGGAGAAATTTACGTTATATGTTGCATTGGCGTACCAGGTTGCGACATGTATTGAGGGTATCTAATCTGTTCAAAATACTGTGATCCAGGAAGCTGCGACAGATGGACAGTATAATCGTTAGGTAAGTACAACATTTCTTCGTTTAGCAGATAATTTTCTAATACGTAACACAGGATAACAGTTGTTGTCCTAGCTCTGCTGTAACAGCGGGGAACCCGCTACAATACAAAAGCTACAGTGGTGAGAAACTACAGGCTAGGCGGCCAAACATATCGATGTTTGTGTAATTTTGTCTTGCACCTTTAATATCGAACGCCCTTCGTAATGTTTTCGTAAAGAGTTTTAAAGTAAATGTTTATTGGTATTTAAGTAATAAGTAAAATGCAATTTTACAAAAACTATACTGTACTATGATTAAATTAGTAGTCTAGGTTCGTGTCAATTATTTTTATTGAATTTTTTTATTTCAATTTATTATAATACAAAATCAAAAAAAGCAATTTATCAGTGGTGGTTTTGAAAACTTTTTAACTCGTAAGTGTTATATTTCTTAAGAGCTAATTTTAAAAAAGGCAACAATTTGTTAAAGTAGTAGCATAAAAACTATTTTTTGATGAATTACCTAAGATTGATCAGACATTTTTGGCAGGTGCCCATTATCTTGAGACGCCATACTTGCTTATCTGCAAAGCATACTTGATTTCCTTTTTATTTTATACATATAAAAATATTTTCAATTTCGTACAAACTACAAATTATACTGTACTATGATTAAATTAGTAGTCTAGGTTCGTGTCAATTATTTTTATTGAATTTTTTTATTTCAATTTATTATAATACAAAATCAAAAAAAGCAATTTATCAGTGGTGGTTTTGAAAACTTTTTAACTCGTAAGTGTTATATTTCTTAAGAGCTAATTTTAAAAAAGGCAACAATTTGTTAAAGTAGTAGCATAAAAACTATTTTTTGATGAATTACCTAAGATTGATCAGACATTTTTGGCAGGTGCCCATTATCTTGAGACGCCATACTTGCTTATCTGCAAAGCATACTTGATTTCCTTTTTATTTTATACATATAAAAATATTTTCAATTTCGTACAAACTACAAATTATAAGCTTTTACAGGTTACTATTATTCGTTATTAAAATATGTTAAAACTTTATTTTTAATTGAGAGTTTGCGTTAAAGTTTAATTAATTGTGAAGTATAAATATGTTTAACTGCTATCAAATTAAAAATACCGGTTTAAAACAGCTACATACGCTAACAGTGTTTTTAGCATTGAATTTTTATGGGCAGAAATTTAAATAGAATTTACAAATCTATTGCTGCTTGCACAGCAAGGTAAAATATCCTGAAAGTTGCAAAAAATGTTTGCTTTCTCTCCACACGCTGCGATTTTAATGGGGTTATGTTATTCAACTGAGAATGAAACTGTTTATGCACGATTTTGTGGAAACGGCAAAAGCGACACACTACAAAAGAAAAATAATCTGTCACATCCCGGGCTTTGTTTTGCGCATTTGATGCCACCTGCCCAAGTAAAAAATTGCGATACATCATCATCATATCAAGTGCTGCTTTTTAGCCCAAATACATTTATTTTCGCGACGAACAGGAGCAGTAGGCTGCCATGTGCTGCACAAAAAGGACAAAAACGAAATTACGTTGGCACCAGAGGTTATTCCTTCGCTCTTTATCGCATTTTAACAAGGAGAGCTGCATAAAATTTTATTTCTCCAAGAAGTAATCGATAAAGGCGAAGAAATATGATTAAGAAATTTCATTTTCCGAGCGATTTTCCGGTCTTGTTCTCGGTTGCAGCTGGAGGGTAAGAAATTACGTTAAGGCATAATAACTCGATAAATCTGCTTTAAAAACAGCAAACGACTACTAAAGTAACACGGTTAACAGAAAACACGTTTAACTCCGGAAAGTTTCCAAGTACGCCACAATCCGATCTTGTTTAATGGTTATTGAATAAAGTTGTCAATTTGCCGAAAGTGCGATAAGGTAATTCTGTGCGATTGCTATTTAGCTTGTACCTTTCAGAATTCTATTCACTTATCACTTGACACAATTTTGGCAAATTAATTTATTAAGGTTTTTTTCATTAGATTAAGTTGCATTTAATTATTATAATAATCTAAGTACAGTTGGATAAATATAATTTTTATAAATTGTTATTTCAGGAATTTTACATATTGGTACGTTTGAAAGAGATTTAGAAAATTACGTTGAAGTGTATCTGTACTCATAAATGTCGATAATTAATCATCAAATATCACGCTATTCGGCTAAAACACAAATTTCATTTTGAATAACTGCTATCAATTTAGTATAAATTAATTAACAGGGTTTTAATATTATTTTAACAGTCCGTAAATGTTTCTCAAATAAAATTTTTTGTTTGTGCTGAATTAACCTTTATTCAATATTATTATATCGTTAACTCCAAAACTTTTTGGTTATATGTACAAAATTCTGTTATATTAAAACTGCAAAACAAAATAAATTTCCAAAGGTACATAAGTTCATATCGTGCTTGTGTATATCTCTATTTAAAAACAAGTTTGAATTATTGTATGAATGTTACTGCTTAAGAATTAAGTCCAAGATGTCTTTAAAATTTATAAAACAGTTAAAATAATTAAGGAGCAAGTCAGCAAACTTTTTTCCATTTTTTTTATTGGCTTAAAATATATATTAACTATCTAAAAATGATATTCTATCACATTTATGAGTGGGAAAAACTTATAAAAATGTTTACAGCTTATTTTCCGAGGTCCCTCCGAGTGAACTTAAATGTTTGAAAATTCCGCATTTTGGAGTGTTTTAGCCAAGCTGGTTACCTTTTGTCGATATGGGTTACTTAAACTTTCTCCTATAAAGTATTGGTGGCTTTAGAAAACATTTGAAATCGACTCGGAGAAGCCACATGACGCCGTAATGGCGGTTAGACCGTAGCTATTCTTGCAGCACGTGTTTTTTTCAAAACTTCAAAGAGATTTTCTCGAAACTATATTTTTGATACTGGTATGTAGCATAACTCGAGCAATTTTGATCCGATTAAGTTGAAATTTTAACTGTAACTTCTTAAAGACATTATCTATGGAAGTACCTAGGGGGTTTACGATTAATTAATAATAACATTTTTCATAAACAATTTAAAATCGATTTTTTTTTCATTTAAAAACCAAAAATAACTTTCAAATGTATGCCAAATTTGTAAAAATTAATATTTTTCATAATCCCTAGGTACTTTCAAAAAAGAACTCATGAAATAATAAAAAATTTTTGTATTGCTGTAAGTGCTGTCTGGAAATCGCTACACCGTTTTGCCCGTTAAAAAAAGGCGTCTCTGGTGATTGGACTTTTACGACGCCATTTTGTTTTGAAAATCACAATAAAAAATATTTTTATACATCGTTTAATATATATAATAAACTTATAAAACTTTACTTTGATTGTTTTGTTAGTAGTAGAGAAAAGAGTTCCCAAAAATAGACTTACTTTTCAGCGCTCCTGACTGATGTAACCCCTTAATTGCTTTTAATTTATGACTTTAAAAGGCTTAAAGAATATATATTAAAAATGTCAAAGGTTTCCGATATCTTTTGTCTAGCATAGCTAAAGTTCTTAACAAAAATGAAAATCACTGATAAATAATTTACAATGTATTTCTTATTCTAACTTATTAATTGCTCATGGTCTAGTAGTTTCGGGCTTACTAATTCCCCCACCCACTTACAAACTTTTAATTTTATAAATTAACAAAACTCTCAATAAAAAATCTAATATAGCAGTCGAATTTTAAAAGGCGCACATTAGAAAACAAATAGAAGTATTTCTGTACTAGAAATACGAAGTCCATACCGAGGATCCTGAAAAATTTACTAAGAAAAAGAGAGCAATAGAAAAATAAAAAAAATACGAAAAATAAGATTAAGGGTACAGTGAGTAAATTTAGGGGTTCTAGGAATTTAATAGTAAGGATGAAAATTACATGCGACAAGATATATACAAGTATCATATAAATTACTAATTTCACAATCGTGGACCAGGCAACACATTTTATATATACGTGGGGTGCACAATATTTATTACGAACTGACCATCCTGCATGTGTTAGGTGCGATCTTACGTTTGCATTATTCAGTTTGACATTTTTGCCAGCATACGTACTCAGAACGTTTTGTCATACAGACGCTATTTGTTTTCATTCATTTGAAAATTTGCTCTTGGCCAAAAACTCGACTTTTGGTGACGAAGCCCGACACAAAGCCACTGTATATTGTTGGTTCAATGAATTTAATCTTGGTCGTAATTTGCTGGCGGATGAATTTAAAGAAGGGCACCCAAAATCGGCTGTGGTGCCAGCAAACATCAATGCCGTGCGTGAACTAATAAAGCAATATTGTCCTATGAATTATCGTAAAATTCAAGTATCCTTACACATCAGTATGACTAACATACATTCGACCACGGCTAACTGTTCATGCAATGAACATTTAATCGTGGATAAACTGTGTGCGTGTTAGATCCCGCATAAGTTAACGATCGCTCCAGAACAGGCTCGTATCGATTGGTCGAAAGAAATGCTTAAAAAAACCGATCGTGGTGTTTCAAAAATTGTCTACGACATCGTCACAGGTGACAAATCTCGGATTTATGCGTACGAATCTGAAAGTAAACAGCAGTCGACCGTATGGATCTTCCAAGATAACCAAACCCAACAAAAGTCGTTCAGGTTCGAAGCACTTTGAAGCAAATGGTCGCCTGTTTTTTTTTTTTTTGAAAAACTGCACGTTCCAATCGTGTTTTAGATGATCATAAAACGCAAACAACTGGATTTTTGAGCACTCAAAATGTTAAAGTGAGGGCTCATCCGCCGTACAGTCCTGATTTGGCCCTTAACGATTTCGTTTTGTTTCCACACGTAAAAAACAATCTGTATGGATGACGATATTCGACATCGGAAGAGGCGGTTGACGCTATGAAAAAAGCACTATAAAAATTAGTTCCAGCGTGTGCAACAATGTATTGACCGTCGGGGGGAGAATATTTTGAAAAACATTAAAAAAAGTTTCCAAAATTAAACATTTGTTTTTGTTATTTTTTTGCAATAGATATCGTGCAACTCACATAATAGCGGCATGGTACAATGTAGGATCAATAAATACCATATATTTGGTTAAAGAAATACATGAAAAAAATGGCATAGAAAATTCTGCTGAAGGGTTGACCTATGAATTGAATCTGCCATTGAAAACAAATAATACGAAAAGTTAAATACTGTTAGTAATTTAAAAAATGTGTTGAAAAATATAAATGGGTATTAAAAAAGACTTGAAAAAGCAGGATAAGAGTGGAGCGAAAGGTATTCGACAAGAAAATAGAGAAGTTACAGAAAGAAACTGAAAAATCAAAAAATTAAAAAAAATGAATGTGAAAATGCAGAGCATAAAAAATATTATGGATTCGAATGTAAGCAGCGAGCGGTGCAGACGCCACGTGTGTGCTTCGTTGTCACATTGCAAACGTTTGACCTCTAGCCTTTATAATCGTTTCCATGTAAAAGCGAATTTTAATTCTAAGTGTAATAATAGTGCAAACAGAAGCGGACCCCAGCTGGGGTTCCCAGCTACTTAATAATGAGTAAGAGAACAAATGATGATCTCTCACTTCCAGTTGTAACAAATAAGAAATATTATTTTGAAGTTACTAACCTTATCACAGCCAACAAATATTATCTTTCAAATGATAGCATACAAAATGCCAACAATATAATTTATGAAGGTAAACACGCAGCCGCAATCGGCCAGATGGAAACCGATCAACAAAATAGTGTTACAAATACACCTCAAGATAATAAAATAAAAATACAATCAATATTCTTGCACTATGCAGCAAATTTAAAATACCAAGAAATAATCAAGGACCTTAAAGAGCAAACAACAGGAGAATTTGATACGGCACTAAAAGGTGATAAAATTAAAATCATCTAAACACGATAGATGACTATAGAAAAATGACTAAATTCTACACAGACAACAATCTTAACTACCACACTTTTAAAGACCCAGAGAAAAACAACCCATCACTTATCATTAGATCCCTCCCCGTATCGATTACACAAAAAGAAGGATTAGAAGAACTAAAAGAGTTAAACTACCCGGTCATAAAGTTAGTACGCCTATACAATAGAGACAAAAAACCAACACCCTTATGTGCGGTGAAGTTAGATAATACAGATAAAGCAAAACAGATCCTGAATTTACATAAAATACAACACAGCATAATTGAAGTTAAACCTAGACGAAAATCAACCGACGTTCTTCAATGTAAAAAACGGTACGAACAAACCAACAAACTCAGCATAATGATTACGATAGATCTTTTCCTAGACTCCCAACTAACCTAAGTAGACTGAACTACACAAATAAACAAGAAACTCCAAACTTTGTAAATACAATTATCACAATAATTGTCGAACTAATAGCAGCACACCTAGATAAAATCATACCTTTCCTTACCACATTAATTTTTCAATTATCCACCGATGGACAAAATTAAGAAACACATAATCAGTAATTTAACTGTCCTTAACAGGAATGCTGACGGTATTAAAAGGCAGCGTTCATTATTTGTGGAATTCCTAGTTAGACACAACGTGGATGTTGCATGTAGATCAGAAACGCACTTACACAACTTCGAAACATTTAAAGTACCAGGATATGAAATATATAGATCAGATCGAGATACTCCAACTGCAGCAGGAGGCGTAGCAATTACTATCAAGCGTAAATTAGAACATCATCCTTTCATAAACCAAGAATTCGAAAACCTAGAAAATGTTTATATCAAACTGAGTCTAGAAACAATGTCAAAATTACGCTTCATGCTGTATATAAGCAACCAAATAAAAAAATGATAGAAAGCGATGTCACTAAATTATTTAATGGCAATCATCAAACATTAGTCATAGGTGATTTGAACTCTAAACTTACGGACTGGGGATGCAGAGCTACAAACACAAATGGTGTTAGGTTAAATAATATTATTATAAGCCACGGAATACAAATAACAACTCCCACAGATTATACATGTTATCCCAGAATACCGGATCATAAACTAGATATATTAGATATAGTTCTGTTCAAAAACTTTAACAAATCAATTTATCAAACTGAGCTAAATGAGCTTGATTCTGATCACCTATCAGTGATAGTTTCATTTTTCAATACCCCGCAATCAATACCGATGATACTTAAATTAACTGAAGGCAAAGTTGATTGGGATATTTTCCAAACTGATTTAGACAAAAACATGAGAAACCCATTCTCAATACAAACAACAAACGACATAGATGAAGTCGTACAACAATATACGGAAACAGTAAGAACTAGCATACAATCAGCAGTAACACCAAATAATAATAAACCAAGACGATACCCTTAAACCAGTAGAAGTTCTAAACTTAATTAAACAAACAAGATGTGAGTGCTAAAGAACACACAGGCCACATTTAAAAAAGCTTACCAATCAACTAACCCACCAAGTTAGAATGAAACTAGACAATTACAAACTCAATATGTATCACAAATATATAGAGGAACTACAACCCTGAGATGCAACAATGTGGCAGGCTACCAAAAGACTAACACGGCAACCAAACATAATTTATCTACTAACAGACAATTTTGAACAAATTTTTATATCATATGACAGATATAACCCAAGAACATCAACAAGAAGTGAACAAAATTATTAATAACTATAATAGACAGACTCAAAGAGAGTTCCTACCAACGTCTCCATCAGAAATTAAACGAATTATCACAAAACTTCCAATAAAGAAAATCACCGGAACCGGACATGATCACAAACTCAATATTGAAACAACTCACAATAAAGTCACTAGCGTTCCTGGCAACAATATTTAATGCTTGCCTTCGACTTGGGTATTTTCCAAAGAAATGGAAACGAGCCATCCTTTTACCATTTCATAAAAGTGGAAAAGATAAACATAAACCAGACAGTTATCGCCCAATCAGCCTTTTGTCAATACTGTCAAAGCTTTTGGAGAAAATTATTCATATACGACTAAACCAAATTTTGGAAGAGAAGAATATCATACCAGAATATCAATTTGGCTTTAAAAAAAAACACTAGACAACGCACCAGCCTTTAAAAATTACGGAAATAATAGAACAAGACTTTGAGAACAAGAAATACAGTTATTTGTTTCATTCTCTCACACTATGTTATTGACATCATCACCTCATTAATTACAGATAGAGTATTCGCTGTTCGGGTACAGGCAACCCTATCTACTAAAAGAATTATTAACGCCGGAGTACCACAGGGGAGTATATTAGGACCAACTCTGTTTAACATTTACGCACATGATCTACAAACCACAAATAGTGCCACCATAGCAATGTTTGCTGATGACACTGCAGTAATTACACAAAATGAAAATCTCCAGACAGCGGTTAACCAACTACAAAACGCTCTACACCCAATTTGCACATGGTATGGCAAATGGAAAATTAAAATCAATCCAACGAAAAGCCAGGTGAAAGTCTTCACTTTGAAAAGGATCCCAGACCTTCCAAACGTAGCAATCAATCAACGTATAATAGAATGGAACACAAGAGATATGGCAGTCAAATACCTAGGGGTTTACTTGGACACCCGACTTGGATGGGGAATCCATGTTAATAAGAAGATAAATGAATGTTATGCGAGACTCTCACTACTATACCCGTTAATTAACAGAAAATCTCACTTGCGCATAGAGTGCACCATGTTAATATACAAGACCATTCTACGCCCAATCATGACGTATGCGTGCCTAGTTTGGAGTACCACAGCTAAGAATCACTTACGAAAACTCCAAGTTCTACAAAACAAAATCACAGGAATTGGAGTGAACGCCCCGTGGTTCGTCAGAAATGAACAAATACAGAGTGAACTAAACTTACCTAATGTATCGGACTTTATAAATACTTCGTGTACAAGATTATTTGCCAAAATACCGGAGTGCACAAGTGCAGTGTTTTATAACCTAGGTCAGAGGAACCGACATCAGAGACTCAAAAGAGAACTCCCACAAGACTTATTACCATAGTTTAACTAGTTACAATTAAGCGTGATTAACGTTAGCTAACTCTTATTCGTCTCACATACAGCTGTAGCGGTACAGATGAGTCAAACGATGACCTCACTGTGTATTAATTAAATGTTTTGTTTAACAAAATCATGTATAGCAGATGTATGCTGACCTGATTAGATAAAAATAAAAAAAAATATTATGCATGCTTTAAAAAAAGTGGGTAGAAAATAGTAGTTATAAAAAGACTAAATGCAGCCACGAAGAAACCAATACAATTAAAAGTAACCACAAGAATGTTATTAAAGAGCATCTCAACTTGAAATAGAAAAGAGAATAGTAATAGAATAATAAGATAAAGCCAACTGAGGTAAAACCATTCAGTTAGAATAAAACAAAAATAACAACACACTTTTGAAAGTAAAATCAAGAAACTGAATGTGAAGGGAGGGGAATGGAAAAGTAAAAATAAACCAGGCAAAGGAGTTGAGATTTAAAAACGAGTTAAAGGAAAGATTATAAAATATGAGTATGAATAAGAAATATAGAGCAAAAAAGAAATAATAACGTGAGAGTACAAAAATAAAAATGATGAAAATAGCTACATGAACTCTTATGAGCAAGGAACATGAAGTACGCATTGGGCGTAATAATAAAAGAAAAGAAAAAAGAGATGGTGTTAAAGTGGGGTCGTGTAAACAAAGACGGCTGATATGAAATTTGGCATGTCTCGCTCTGAGCGCTTAATTTACACGAGGAGGTCCGTGGGTTCGTGCACGCACGTCAGGGATGGTCTCGCTCCTTGCCGAATGGCCGGGCGGCCGCGGCTGTCATCGGGTCGCTGCATTGCCGAACGAAAAAAGCTCGTCTGCTACGGGCATTTGGTTTGCTTCCGCCGATCGGAGCTTCGATTGCAAGTTAAATTGTTCTACGTTTACGATCCAGGAAAAAAACCGATCCAGTTAAAAATTTATACTTTCCCACCCTGCAAAAAGTTGAGGAAAGGCGGGTGAAAGTTTGTCGGTCTAGGACGTCAAAAGATACCTTTTTTGGGACAACTCTTAGTAAATACACAGGAGAAGATAAAATTAAAAGAAAGATATTAATAGATTTTGTAATTATAGTAAATAGTTTTAGGGGACAAGTGAAAAATAAAAAAAGGGAAATAATAAGAACATACAAATCACGTGAAGGAGTAAAGAACAACAAAAAAGTGAAACTGAAAATAAGTAAAATTAAAGATAACAAAATGATACATATCTAGAAAAACGTGGAGAATTAATGAAGATACAATAATAAAAGTAGTAAAAGAAACAAAACAGTTTGTAGTTTGATGAAATAAAAAAAAGTAAGTTGAAAAACAAAAATGAAAAAATTAGAGTTAAAAATGGTAAAAGAGCAGAAACGATAAAAATGGAACAACTTTAGTGTAAAAGAATTACAAACTAAATATATTAATTTACTTTTTGTTTGTACGAAAAATAGTTATTTTATCTAATTCTGTTTTGCCCAATAATATAACAAAAATAGTTAAAAAAAAATCAAATTAAACATGTAAAAATTTTTATCAATCAAAATTGTTCTCTCGTTACATGTATTCCAATTTAATTATAACTAATAAAAATTTTTATATGTTAACAAATAGCACATCCTAAATACAATATTCAAATATCTATATTCTTACAAAATGCAGCTATTCTTAGCAACTGGGCACCACTTCGACAGCAATTTTAAAGATAACACGCGCGAAAATCGCTGGGTTACTAAAAAGGGCAACTTCATTTTTTAAAACAATATTTTTATTCGGCTTTCGACGCAAGTTCTGGCTTCCCTATCAGCTAAGAAAGTAAACCACTTTGCGCCAATTTAATTTCTGGTGGCTGATTTTCCACGAGGAAAACATCGGTTTTGCAGCCCTGGAGATGTTTTCCGGGAAAACTTCCTGTTTGCTTCAATTTTTAAAACACGCTTTAATGGGGGATTGCCTGATTGCCATCAATAAAATTGAGCGACTTTAATAGCATTACGCTACTGGGCAGAATCGGAAAGTAACTCGTCTGGTTTGCTGAAAATGACAAATAAAGCATTAGTGCTATTATGCGAGCACGAATTGGTAGCTAGCATGCGTTGGCATACATTGAATGCTATGTAGTGTGTTGAATTATCTAAGCTCCACAAGCACTAGCATATGTTATAACGCCTGTTAGTAGTTGATATGTGTTTCATTTCGGTAATTAGGTCAGGCTGCATTTATTTATACGTGTAACTAACAAAGTAACGTTTACTGCATCTCAGTTTTTTGTTAATACATAAATTATTGCTGAATGTCAATATGTTTATCTCTTAGTTCCTTTATACTGAGAATTGATTTACTACAATGTTTATTAGGGGGGCAAAAATTCGTAGATCAGGAAAGCAACTTTGACGAAAAACATTATAATAAAATGTTCTGTCCATTATCTACGTTTGAAAAATATTTTTGTGAATGACGAGACGACATTAAAAAATAAACAAATCAGTAAATTGGTGAAGTAACTTTGAACATAACACGCTTTTTGAAAGCTGCTTTTACATGCTTTTTGTCATTAGATTTCTATTAATCATTTGGCACAATAAAAAAAATCTCTAGTTTGCTGCATTTCAATTTTTTTGGCAAAAATTATTTCGCAAATTTTCTATGGGAAAATTAAATTTCCATTAATATTCCAATTTATTTGTTGATGATCTTTAACAATGTTGGAATTAGTGAGGCTACCATTTATCATTAGAAGGCTGTTTTAAAATAAAAATATTTTACTATTATATTTAGAAACCTATATTGCCCAACAAATCTATTATATTATAAAACTCCCGGAACATGACACCGGAAGGAATAGGATGTCAAACAGAAAAGAGAAAACACAACTATTGGTTGACTTGTGGCTTAATATAATAAAAAAATTACGAATTAAATTTGATATAGATTCTAGTTTTCTACGACGGAAGTTCAAGTCAAACCGGAACATTTATATATACGAAATAAAAGAACAAATCTGAAGAACTGAAATTGCCATTTCGTTTTCGATATAATCTTCTGTTACATTTATGTACAGTATGCCTTGGTTTTTGTATTGTTACGTATAAGGGACAACACAATATAAGTATAATCTGAAAAGAACTATAAGTAATAAAGTTTTATTTTACTAACAATAAGATGTTATAAAACGAACTTAAGCAGTGCGGTCGGGGTCATTCGGCGAGGCCGTTAATAGCAGCGCTCAGGTCCGAACTAAAATATTGGCAGTTATTCGAGGTATATGTAAGATTAAGTATTAATTGTATTGATAGCGATAAATTCAAATTTTCTAGAAATACATTTTGTACATCTACGAAATGTATTGCGACCATGATTAATTACAGAAATTACTTAGACAGCTTATAACAACACATATATCCATTACTACATACTCAGCTGCTCAATACAACTTTCACATGACCAACTTATCTTCAATCATCCACAACTAATTCAACAAAATCTGGCTCCAATAACACTTTTGTGTTTGGGTGGCGAATGACCAAAGCTTGGATGAAACCATAAAAAAATAATAACCAATTAGTGACCTAATAAAAGATATTTTCAAACAAAGTGAATGAAGAAGGCGAATTGAGAAGAAAATTAATGAACCAAGACCTTTCTTTATAAATGGGGTAGACAGACATGTATACACTAAAAGCCATCTACAAAGAGCAAGTTTAAAAAAAAACTTTTTCTGCACTATTCCACAGACATAAGACAAATTGAGCAAAATTTGGAGTCTATGAGACACAAAGCAAAAAAGTGTGAAATACAAAACAAAGTAAAACAAAAGACTCTCTAATAATTTTTACCATAGACTTGTAGGAAAAAGAATAATAAGATAAAATAAAACAATTTTTTAATGAACACAAGCAGACTGGTTGAAGCTTTGCACTCAAAAAAAGTATTTTTGCAATGGATTAGGTGCCAAAGTTACAAAAAACGCTTGTCAAATAAATTTAAAATTTCCTAGAAAAATAAAGAAAATATTTGTAAAATACGTCAACTGCAAAAAAATATCTTACAAATTACCTGGGACGTATTGCAAATAACACAAGGAAACATCACACGAAACCAAAATAGTAATGCATAAGAAACGTCCAAGAAGACGTATTTTTCCACTATTAACAATCAGACGTCATAAACAGATCAAACCATAAAAGTAATTGGGAATAATGACAAACCTCATTACTAAGTTACTGCTAAAAATTTACAAGAAACCACTGTAGCGATAGAATGAAAAATAACAACTCTAAAAGTTTTTTGCAGTTTGTTTTCCCCAAAGTCTAAAATACAAAGGAAGACTACCCGAAGCATTTTATACTACCAGGCAACATGTTCATATATGGTGGGTGCTGCAATGTGGGGTATGGACAGTGGAGATCAAGAATGATAAGGACGTACAAAAGACATAGAAGTATTTGTCATTATACCTGCACCATTTTAGGAGAGACTGTTTCATTTTACCATGAAATGCTGAATGTTAGAAACTTTTTTTTAGTATGTCTTTTTATATTTTCAAAACAAGAAGTTTTGGTTTGACTTCCATAGCCGTCATATTTTTACCATTGTACACGGAAGATTAAATTTATTAGTGCAAGGGTATGGAATTTTGTTATATATAGCTGGCGTTAATGAAAATTTTATTAAGTGTTTGATATTTTAGTGTATGTAGGTGTAAGAAGTTACGATTTCTACAGATATAATTGTTTCTTATTGACTTCAAAGAAAAAAATTAAAAGTGGCTATGTTTGGGTTGCTTGGTAGCAGTTAAATTACATTTTTCCTTTAAATACATTTAATAAAAAATTGCGTGAACGCAATTTCTGTAGCACTATTAAGTGTAGCCCTGTTAAGAGCGACAATCTGAAAATATGTTATGTTATAATAGAAAAAACTTGTAAATATATATTTTTTTCAATAAATACAGCACTACGTGTACCAAACGAAATATTTATTTTGAAAGGTTATGCTGATACCGGGTCTTCTCAACATCTCCTCATTTGCAAATATTACACGTTAAATCCTGATTCTCTTCATTCTTGTTTAAAAGGGATGGCCATACTTGTTTCCTTTAGGTTTATTATTGTCTCTAAATTAAACTCATAATGTTTATTTACACGTTAGTGTAAATATTTATGTATAAATTTTAGAAATGAGTAACATGTAAACTCAACAACGTCAAAGGGGTATACATGAACTGTGAAAAAAAAAGAAACTTACAGAATTTATTTCATCATTGCAATCAAAATAACAGCCTTTAAAATAATTAAATGACAAGACAACAAACCTAAATAAAGAACCAAGTAACTATTTAACCAAACTAACATATTTAAGAACAATTAAATAAAGATAAAAAGAAACGCGGAAAGAAACAACTAAAAAAATAAATATTAGAAAAAGTAAAATAACAAGGAGAAAAGAAGAAAACAACGTTGATAACGAGAATAGAGGACCCACAACAGAAACAAAAGCGAGAAGTAAACAAGAACTAAAAATAGGACAGAATTAATGAAGTACATAGCAGAAAAAAGCAAAGAACAAGTTTTATGAAAAAGTATGTGAATTTAGAGCATTCTTAATGCGATATAAACAAATAATTATGAAAGATCTAAACTAAGTAGTAGAGAAAAATTGTATGATCTAAAATAACGGAAGAAAATACTAAGAAAAGTAATAAAATGGCAAAAGATTAATAATAAGGAAGAAGAAATACACAAAACAACGTAGAAAATGACGAAATCATCAGGATACAATAGATATCAAACATTTCACAGTGATGGAAGAAGTACATTTGGGATGATAGTGACCACAAGGGCGTAAACCCAAAACAAAATTAACAGAACAAAGCAATTAAAGAGATGACAATAATTTGGGTAAGAAAATGAAAGGAATACAAATTATGGAAAAGAATTGGAAATAATAAAGTAAAAGGGACAAAAGTCAGAGCATAGAAGAAAAATGAGAAAAACAGTCAACACTAACAATAGAAAAAAAAACAAAGAGTGGTTTGAGATGTAAAAACTAAATATAATAAAAACTAAAATTGGTTATACAGAATACAAAAAGAAGTGGAATATAAACAACTAAAATTTGAAGAAATTTACAAATAAAGAATATGAGGAAAATAAAGAGAAATCGGAAATCATTAATAAAATGGGAAGAGCTATTAGATATAACGCAGCAGTAGAAGAATCAAGAACAGCAGGTGGAGTTGGCTGTATAATACACAAAAATAACTGAACAAATCAGTACCTGGAAAGCAATATCGGAAAGAATACTATTAGTAGAATTAAGGAATAGACATGGAAAGATTATGACAATAATATCAATATACGGACCAGACGAAAATGAAAGAGTAGAAGAAAGAAAAATTCTGGGAAGAATTAACAAATACCACAGAAGAAGCAAAAGGAAGTATATACATAGCAGGCGACTTCAATAGTAGAGTAGGGAAGAAAGATGAAGAATATAAAGAAATAATAGGACAATATGGAGGAAGTGCGAAACAATAACGGGAAAAGACTTTTGGATTTCTGTCAATTGCAAAACATAATTATAACCAACACATTCTATCAACACAAGGAAATACACTAGAGTACAAATAAATAGAGGGGAGAAATCAATCATAGATTATATATTAGCACAAAGAAGAAGAAAAATATATTAGATGTAAGAGTGAAAAGAAGTGCAGAAATCTATAGCGACCACTACTTGCTTATAGGAAAAATAAGACAAAATGACACGGAAATAGAAAAACATTAAAAACAATAAAACGAAGCCATACAGCAATAAAAACATATAAACTTAGAAATAAAGAAACTGCAAAAATATATCAACAGAAAACAGAAAACAAACTAAAGAACAAAATGGACGTAATAAAACAGGCAGATGCACAAAAGGATGGAAGCTATTTAAAGAAATCCTAATTAATACAGTGAAAGAGATATGTGGAACTTATAGGATGGAAAACAGGAAAAACAAACAGCCTGGTGGACAAATGAGATAAAAGAAGAAACCATGAAGAAGAAAGAATGGAAAAAATAACAACAAGCAAAACAACAGAACAATACGAATTATATAAAATCAAAGGAAAAAAGTAAAGGAATTAGTAGCAACAGCAAAAGAAAAATTATGGACAGATTTTGGAAACAAAATGGAAAAAGATAGCACAGGTAACCAGAAATTATTTTACAAAATCATAAAATCCTTTAGAACAGAAAAGCAGAGAAAGAGATATACATAAAGAACAAAAACCAAGAAACAATAACAAATGACACAGAAATAATGGAAAGATGGAGAGAATACTTTCAGGAGCTACTAGGACAACAGACACGTACAACAAGAATTATTACAAATGAAACAGGAAAACAAACCAGATAGAAGAAGAGGAAATTGAAAAAATAAAAATGGACGAGCTGAGGAATGTAGTAAGAAAACTAAAATGGAAAAGCACCGGGAGATGATAAAGTTACAGCAGAAATGATTAAACACTTGGGAGAGACAGGGATGGAATTACTACTAGAAATATTAAACAAAGCATGGCAAAGTGAAAAAATTCCAGAAGAATGGGGAGTGGCACTAATAACGCCAATACACAAGAAGGAGACAGAAAACAGTGCTGTAACTATAGAGGAATAACGCTACTGAACATTATTATAAAATATATGAACAAATAATCAATAACAGATTAAAAATAATATTAGAACCCCAACTAGCAGAACCGCAAAGTGGATTTAGACCAGGAGAAGTGCGCAAGACCACATCTTCACAATTAAACAACTAATAGAGAAAAGACAACCACAAAACAAAAATCTTTACCTAGCCTTTTATAGATCTGCAGAAGGCATTTGACACAGTTCCTAGAGATAAAGTATGGAAAGGACTGAAAGAAAAGGAATAAATAACAAAATTATACGAGTGATTGAAGACCTATATGAAACCAACACAAATTATATAATAAGTAACAATAGGAAATCAGAAGGGTTCAAGACAGAAGAGAAGGATTAAGACAGGGAGGAGGACTAAGCCCAACCTTGTTTATACACATGGACAATATCATCAGAAAAACTGAACAAAACATAAAGAAGTTGTTTGTAGGACATAGAAATTTAGAAAGAGTAGAAATAGCCGAGGGAGTTTTCGCAGACGACGTGGTGTTAATAGCAGGACAGGAAAAACTTTACAAGAAAATATAAATACATGGAAAGAAGTACTAGAAACAGAGGGCATGAAAATAAACATAGATAAAACTAAGATAGTGGTAATTGGAGAACAGGATATTAGAACAAATATCAGAATAGAAGACATCAAAATAGAACAAGTAAAGGAATATAAGTATTTGGGAATAACATTAGACAAAACAGGAAACAAGTTGCAGAAATAAACGAGAGAATAAATAAAACAATAAAACTGTACTATGCAATGAACAAAAATTCATAAACAAGAAAGAAATAAGTAATAAAACCAAGATAAAAGTCTTTAATACAATATACAGACCAGTACTAACCTACGGAAGTGAATCGTGGATACTCTCAAACAGACAAAAAACCAAATTCCAAGCTACAGAAATGAAATACCTTAGACGAATACTAGGAGTAACCAGAAAGGACAGGATTAGAAACACAGAAATAAGAAAAGAATTAGAGGTGAAACCAATCATACAATTTATAGAACAAAAGCAACTCAGTTGGTGGGGACATATACAGCGAATGAATAACAAAAGACAAGTAAAGGCAGTATACGAGGCCAAGACACAGACAAAAAGGAAAAGGAAGACCAAGGAAACAATGGAACCAAGTGATAGAAGAAATACTACAAAAAGAGGAAAATCATGGGAAGAGGCAAAAAGGGTAGCAAGAAATAGAAAAGATTGAAGAAATTTATAGAAGAAAAATAAAAATAAAAATAAAATGTAATTATAGATATATAATGTAATATGAATAAATAAGAATGTAAACCCGACACCGAAAGGTATAAGGGTAACGATTATAATAATAATAATAATAAAAAAAGAAAATTAGTTATATCAATCTCCCGACCAAAAAGAAGGAATATCTGGAGAAGCAACTAAAATTGGTAGAAGATTGCTGTACAAATAAAGAGATAAAAATTACTATTAAGAAATAAAGAGTTCGACAATCGGAACAATCCAAATAAGTTATTGTAAAAATGAGGAAGAGCTATTACTTGGAGATATAACGAATAACAACCGGTAGTAGAAGAATCACTAGAACGCACAGAAAATGAGGAAATGGACGAAATAGAAGAAGTTACACAGCAAGAAATAGAAAAAGTAAGAGAGCGTAATATTAACAAAAGCGCAGGAGAAAATGGTATTCTGGTATAAATTTTATAGCAAGGAGGGCAGAAACTATGCAAAAAGCTATACTAACTTATATAGAGGATATGAAAAGAAGGAAAGATGCTACAACGATGCAGTGCGCAGTTATATGTCCGTTTTTGAAAAAGTGAGATAAAATATGTAAAAATTATAGGGGGATAGCTCTGCAAGACGTGACGATGTGAGAACAATATGATAGGGAAGCATCAAGGAGGGTTTAGGCCTGGGAGATCTATAACAGACCAAATTTTCACATTAGAAACAATACATAATAACAGTTGCGAACGAAATCTGCCGTTATACATTCTTGTCATCGATATTAAACAGGCGTACAACTCAATAATACGATTAAAGTTGTATGAGGTACTGGCGAAGTTAGGAATACCAAATAAGCTCATCAACCTGGTAACAATGACGTTATACAACACGAATAATAGAATTTTAGTGGAAGGAAGCTTTTCAAACCAATTTCTATAATAAAAAAGAATTAGGGAAAGGGGATTTACTTTCTACAAACTTGTTTAATTTGGTACTAGAAGCGATAATAAAAGAAAGCAAAATTTAAACTTTTGGAAAGCTTTTCCGTAATAAAACACCAACTAATAACATATGCTAATGACATTGCTATATTTACAAGATCAAGACAAGATAAAATCTTTAAAAAGTTCGAGGAGGGAGCAAGGAAGTATGGGTTACAAATAAATGGAAGAAAAACAAAATTCATGAATATGGGGTCAGGTGATAGAAGAAGGCAAGTATGTAAAAATTGAGTTAAGAGAAAGAGAATACTTTTTCTTCTTTTAAGTAGGCCACTTAGCTTATTTCTAACAGCACAGTCGTGCGGTACTATCAGTCATGTTGGGCGTACCCCAGGGAGATGGCTAGCCTAACCGTTAATTTAGAAGAATGTACTTCACGACCGCCAAAGGCGTTTGTATAACGCCCGGAAAGCATTTTGGGGTTTGCCATTGTTATTGACCCGGGAGTCAAACCCAGGACCGCGTCTATCGTATTTTCGTGAAAGAAAATACAATTTTGAAAACGTAAAGAGCTTCGAGTATTTAGGTAAAATAGTGACAAATGGAAGCCAAGAAGAGAATAAAATAGACAAAATAATTCTAAAAAGAAATAGAGTGGCTGGATCGTTAATAAACATACTAAAAGCAAATAATTTGTCTAGAGCAGTTAAAGTCCATGCATATGAATGGAAAATACGACCAGCTGTTTTATATCCAAGTGAAACATAGATACCAACTAAACAAAATAAAAAGAAATTAGCAATATAGGAGAAAAATTGTGAGAACAATTTTCGGAGTTATAGAGGCGGCGTATGGACAGAAAGGTAATGTATACGTACTGAAAACCGGGAATCAGACAAAAGTTTTGAGCACAGAGGACTAGTTGGTTAGGCTACATCATCAGAATGCCAGAATAGTAAAAAAAGGTTCTGCATGGAGGAGAAGGTCGTAAAAGGAAGAAAAGGACATTCAATAAAAAATGATTTTAAGAAGCAAGAAACGATGTAGTAAAAATAAGAACAAAAAATTGGAGAGAAAGAGCAAAGGGCCGGAAGAATTGAAAACAAGTAGTCAAATTGATCCAACTTTAAAGTGAGTAGTTTTAATTATCTTCTTTAAACTGGTATTAGAAGAAGCTGAACAATATAATGCTCATTTTTTCTTTCAGACGACTTCAGACGAGAATAAACCTTTTCTGCAGTGTTTGATTTTTAGTGACGAGACAACGTTCCAACTAAATGGGAAAGTGAACTGACATAATGTTCGAGTTTGGGGGCTAAAATCCCCATGCAACACTAAAACATGAGAGCTCCCTGAGAGTTAATGTGTTCTGTGCCTTATTGAGAACAAAATTTTATGGACCTTTCTTTTTCTATAGTAATACGGTTAATGGAGTAACGTATCTAGAGATGTTGCCAAATTGGTTTCTTCCTTAAAATGAATGAAGCTTCGGAAAGCTTAATCTTTCAACAGGGCGGAGCTCCATCTTACTGACAGTAGGGTATTCGACGTTTTTTGAACGAATCTCTACCTCAACGATGGATAGGTTGGATAGAGGATGAAGACTTGTCATTTATGTTCTGGCCTTAGAGATTTCCTGATTTTACGCCTTGCGACTTTTACTTGTGCGGGTTTTTAAAAGAAGTAGTTTATATATCATCCCACCAACAACTTGGTACGACCTAAGAAACCGCATTACAGATGCGATGAACTCAGTGATGCAAGACAATTTTCATCTTATGTAGTATGAATTCTGCTACGCTCCAGATTCTATCTATGCAGCTAGACGGAAGCGTATAACATCATATTTGCCACTAGTCCTAATTTTAAATTATAGACTTACATAACTGAGTCCATCTATCACTTTGAATCATCTTGTATTACACATTAGATGTTGCTGGAGCAATTGCAAGTCACGAAATAAATGTACATAAAATAATCAACAGAACGAAGGAATAAAAAGTACTGCAATTTTTTTATTTGAGACGAAATGGTTTTATTTTTAACTTCAAATTTTTGTGGAGGAAATGTGTTAAGATCTAGATCACTTTACAAAGAAACAACAAATAAAGTCGGGTATCATAATTTTACTAAGGAAATCTGCTGATGCTGTACCAAAATACAATAATAGATATGGAATTTATTGTTTCGAAATTCCAACTACATCATACTATTACTGATTTCAAAATGCACCAAAAAACTGAATAAAGACTAAAATTAAAATTTATGAAAATAAGAATTACTTCAGCAAGCTATATTTATCATATAGGAAATTACCAACTTAAGCATCTTTAAAATTTATTATAAGGTGTGGTTACAAATACGCCTCTGCAGATTTTTCTAGATTTAAAAGATTTTAAAGAGTTAAACTAAATCAACTAAAAAAGGAAACACTTGATGCACAGCAAAAAAGCAGTTTTGCGTTTGTGATTCAGAGCAAATGAATTGACATAGGAAAGTACAGTGGTAAAGCAAAAAATACTTCTTTAAAACTTGATTATTGCACAATTAAAATATTAACTAAACAATACAGTAGACGGTATTGCCGACTGAAAAACGTAATTTATAATGTATTAGGAAATACAAAATGAAATAAAAACCACACTTTACACGTGCATTATAAATGAGTAGCGTAACCGGTAGGGGCGTACTGTTTACATAACAGTCGTCACCACTATTGATATTTGTACTTCATTTTATAAACAGAGTTAGTACTAGTTTGTTTAAAACGAGAATGGTGTAAAACCATAAATGAAACTTTCGACAGCGGTGTGGCGAATTAGCGAGAGGTGAAATAAACGCATGTACAAAACGCTGGTGTTTCATAGATTCGCTCCGAGATTTTTTGCGAAGAGCCTTATCATCTCTTCATAAACTCTTATACAAAAAATTATGAAGTTCTGAGAAATCGCTGATGTCAAAACTCTGGTCTTTCATGGGTTTGCTTTAAGATTTTTTGCAAAGAGCCTTATCATCTCTTCATAAAAGCGCATGCAAAAAATTATGATGTTCTGAGAACAAGTTTGACTTCACCGTTGACCCCTTGACCTTTGGTCGATTTGGCTGAAATTTAATAGCGAAGAAGGTATTGACCTAAGGCATGTGTATGCCAAGTTTGAAGTTAATCCGATGATTATAACGGAAGTTATCGTGTCTCCAGACAGACACACCGACAGACAGATAGACACCATGTTAAAATCATTAACTTTCGCCTGTAACGTTCCGCTGTCGAAAGTTAACAAGTGTGTTTAAATTAATCCAAATGCAAAATACACTTTAGGCTTGTTAATGTATAAACTCCGAGTAGGTGTTAAATGTTCCTGAAAAGTTTGAAGGGGGCAGGCGTAGTTAATTAATGCATATGTGCTGCTGATGTGTATGAAACAAGTTAAACTGGTTAATTAACAACTATAAATTGTAGTTTTCAACAAAAATTAGATTACGGATGTTAAATACTAACACCGGTAATTTATGGAGTGTTACGAGGTGCATTCAAACTAATCACACGAAAACTGTGAAACTTGTATCACTTCTCGACGTAATCTCTCTGCAGCCGTGCACATTTTTCAAAACGTTGACGCCATGATTCCATGGCCGCTGCGAACGCTTCTTTAGGGGTGTGTTTTGCCTACTGGAAAATTGCTGATGCAATAGCGGCACGACTAGTAAACATGCGGCCACGGACAGTGACTTCCATCGTTGGAAACAGCCAAAAGTTGCTAGGAGCCAAGTCAGGCGAGTATGGGGCATGAGAGGTCACTTTAAAATTGTCAGCATTCGTGGCACCCACCTGGAGGACACTTTTTGCATTTTCAGGTCAACTTTGGAGGCGATGTGTTCCACACCCCTTAGGTGATCCTCCAAAACAAGTTTCTTTAGTCGCTTGATCATGGTGTTAGATTGGTTGGTGCGAGGCTGAGATTGTCTAGATTTGTGTCACGACGTTTTGCCTTCTTTGTACTGTCGTACCTACAAACGCACATTAGACACATTCATAACACCATCACCACAGTTCTCACTCAATTGGTGATTAATTTTAATGATGTCACACTACGCAAATATGGAGAAAACGAATGATTTCACGCTGTTCTTGCAATTAAAATGTCACCATTTTAAGTATCAAAAACAGCCCTCACTATCGCCGCTACTGCTAGAGTCCTGTGTATTGTGGAATGCTGCCATTTCTGTCACGTATTCACAAAGAATGCGTGCGGATTTTAAAAAAATCGCGTGTTTTTATCTATTCCCAGTTATGAGAAAAAAAATCGGAAGTGTTATAACTTAAATGAACCTCGTACATACTTTACTACGAATATTGCAACTGATAGCAGTAATTTTGTTTATCATTTATATAAACAAATTTTATTTATTAAATACTAAATATTATTGTTATTATTGTTTTTTATTATAGAAAGTAATGTTGACAAAAGATGAGACTAAATTTAAAAAGAATACCCTAAGAAATTATCTAAATCTACGGTGGTAAATTATGGTTAAAAATATAATAAAAAAAGCAAACGTTATTTAACAAATAAAAATGTATAGGGTAAGGAAAAATTGGTTAACTAATGTGTAAAATTTTGTTAAAAGTAATTGCAGGCAGTGAACGAAACGAAAATCGAATATTAAATCGATAAGGATGAAATAATAAGGAATAAGAATAAATACCGCCATAAAAGTAGAAGAATACCATTATTAAAAAAACAATGGAAATCAACAGGCTTTTCAAACTACACATATAATTTAATATCAGATAAAAATAATGAATAGCAAAAATATAAAAATAAAAGTGTCAGGCCGAGACTGTCTAGACGATTAATTAGAAGTAATTTAGAAACAACAGAGAATGAACAAAGAACACTAAGCTGCAAAAGTTTAGAAGAACTCGTTAAGTTAAAATATAAAGAAAAAAACTTTACATTTATACTTATGATTATGTAGGTATAATAAATATGAGGATAAACTAATTATTTAGAATTGCAATTGTTATTAGAGTGAAGATTTGTTCAAATGCAAAATTTATGTAGATGCTCTAAAGGAACATGCAAGTTAATATACAAGATACGTCATAGAAGTAACGAAACTGATTGTCTTAGACCAAGTAGAATCCGACCTAATTCATGTACAGTTCAGCTTTTACAGAGTGCAGATCGCTTTCCAAGTAGATATTTGTTTTAGCGGTACACCACGGGTTAAAATTTAATACAAAACTGTCTGTCGATTTCTCGTAAAAGAAATGAATTTTTTGGAGAAAGTGGTAACTGGTAATAAAACGTGAGTTTTTGATTATGATCCTGAGACGAAGAGATAAATCTTTGAGTGGAACATTATCAAGTCTGTTCAACCAAGGAATGCCCAAACGGGCAAATGAAAAGTGAAAGTGATGCTCATTGTTCTTCTTTTTAAAGTGTTATCCATAAAAAGTTCGTATCATTTGGACAAGCGGTTAACACTGTATTTTACGCGGAAGTGCTTAAACGGCTGAAAGAATAGCCAACATCTGAGTTTTTCATCACAAAAATGCGTCTAGCCGTGCACCGTTGCTAGTGGCAGAGTTTTTTGGCGAAACAAACCGTGATAATGTTACCTCAACCTTCTTACAGTCCGGACCTGGCCATGCTCTAATACAGCCTGAAATAATTTTGAGGTTATTAAAAATGTGTAGACTGCTGTGGAAGAGCTTCCAGTTCAAGACTCTCAGGCGGCTCGTGGGAGAACTGCTGTCTATTGATGCTTAAGAATGTTATTTTTAAAAATATTAAGCGTATATAAAAATAACTTCAATGAACAAATTTTCTAAAGTCTTACTACTTTCTGGACGTACTTTACTCATATTCTGTACAAATTTAGAACAATTTTAATGAATGGAATCAGTAGATATAATTTATTTATTTGTCACAACTAATACACATTTAAATAGGTTACAACTATTAAACTTTAAAATTGTACATTTATCGTTTATCGACGTATAATGAATTTTTAAAAACATTTATGTTGTAACAGAAATAACATATCACAAAGGAGCTATTCGGGGACTTTCTAGAATGATTGATAACCATCCCCGCTATTTCTAGCGGAGCACTTTAGTTCAAATTCCATTCTTCTGGTTCGTTCTAAAACCGCGCGTTTGAATACAAGGCGTAGCAAATAGGCGTTTGCGTCAGTCGATTAGAAGAAGTCATGCAGCGAACAACAGTGGTACAAATAAATTAGTGTTGTTACAGTAACCCTTCGCCGTTGGGTTAATATTGTAGTATTATAATTTATATTTATTGTACAGAAGTGCAGCCCCTGTTAATAAAGTTTAGTTTTGAATAAAATTGTCGTTTAATTCACTTCATTTATTACAAAGGGTGAACAATTAGTAGTAAAAATGATCGAAATTTGTTAAAAAAACAAGTAGAACAGATTTTAGAAAACGCTTCAAAGAGTGCCTCAAAGAGATGCTGAAACTACCAAAACAAGAGAGTTTTTTCTCATTTCAAGGGGAAAGTACAGATATGACAAAGTTCACTACTCTGCAGAGTACTGCAGAAGCTTTTATAAACACTCTTCAAAACAAAGATCCGTTTTTAAGAGTAGAAACCAAAGCAAAATTGATGGGGACGTACACAAAACAGACATTATAAGAAATTGGAAGCCAAAAGTTTCTTTTAATAGAAATAAAAATAGAAAGTAAGGATTTTTTAAAGGCAATTTAATAGGTCTAGTAAAAAAAAATCCATTATTCTTGCATGAAATTGAAGGTTTTATTTAACATACTTAGAATGAACCGATTTACGTCAAATATGTGCAGTTTTGTTTAACAACTTGTTGCCATTTTGAAGGTAATTCTATTATGCATCTCTCATAGAAGGCCTTGTCCCTATTGGCAAAAAACTGGGACAATCAATTTTCACAAGCCTCTCTTGAGGCGAATTTTTCACCAGCAAAATAGTTCGCCATGGACAGGAACAGGTGGTAATCACTTGGTACCAGGTCCGAACTATAAGTTGGATGCACAAGAACCTCCCAACCAAGCGCCTGGAGCTTCTGGCGAGTCGCTATCGATGTGTGTGGCCTGGCGTTGTCTTGATGAAACACAATTCTTATTCTAGTGGCCAAAGTCGGCCGCTTCTGGGCGATTGCTTCCTTCAAACGGTCCAATTGTTCACAGTACCGGTTGGAATTAAGAGTTTGGCCTTAGGAAAGCAGCTCATAGTATATGATTCCTTGCCAATCCCACCAAACGCACAGCAAAACCTTCCTGGCCGTCAATCCTGGCTTGGCCACCGTTTTCGCCGGCTTACCGCGCTTCGACCACGACCGCTTTTGCTTGACGTTATCGTAAGTGATCCACTTTTTATCGCTAGTCATCATCCGCTTCAGAAATGGGCCGACTTTGTTGCAGTTCAGCAGCGATTCACAGATGGAGATTCGGTCCATAAGGTTCTTTTGCGTTAACTCGTGTGGCACCCATACATCCAGCTTCTTTTTGTATCCAGTCTTTTTCAAATGCTTCCAAACGGTTTTTTGTGCAATGTTTAGCTCCTGGGCAATAGAAATAGTGTTTATATGACGGCCGGACTCGGCCATTTCCATGATTTTATCCACATTTTCGACAATTGGCCTTCCAGATCGTGGTGCATTTTTGACATCAAAATTACCCGAATCGAATCGACGAAACCAAAAATGCGCTTGATTGGCTGTTACAGTATCAGAACCATAAATACTATACACATTTTCAGCCGCCTATCTTTGGTTTTCCCCTTTATTGAAGAAAAACTATAAAACATAGCGTATTTTCTCTTTACTGGTGTCCATCTTTGACGTGAGCTCAAACAAAACTGAGTCAACCATTCACAAAACTATCAAATAAGTTTTTTTTTAGTACAAAATGTCAGCTTTTTAATGTCATCTAGTGTAAACCGATCGGACTTTGAGAGCGCGAGATACAATTTATTAAAGCCATCCATTGGAAAAATAATGGATTTCTTTTTACTAGACCTATTATATAGTAAAGCAATAAGTCAAGAGGCTTTAGAAGAAGAAAAAATAGAAATAACTATAAATGTTGAAATTATAAACCCTCTGATACGCAGATAAATTGGAAGACCTGCAGCATTTAGTTAAAAACATAAACTTACATAGTAATAACTATGGCCTGAAACTAAATCTTAACAAGACAATGCTAATGATTATATCGAAGAAATTAAAGGTTGACGACAATTTAAAAATTTCTAATACACGAATTGAAAAGGTCAACTGCTATAAACCAGCGACCAAACTAAAGAAATAAAAAAAGTTGGAAAGCTTTCTGTGCTGCCGTGATATTAACTTAGATCTTCGAATACGTATGTTAAGATGCTATACATTGCTATACGGTTTAGAGGCCTGACAATTGAAGAAAACAAATATTAAGAACCTTCCAGCTTTTGAAATGTGGTGCTATAGAAGAATAGCATGGACAGAAAGAATAACTAATACAGAAGTATTACGTAAAACGAAAAAGAAATGTGAAGTAATATACATAATTAAAAAGAGAAAATTGAGGTATTTGAGCTATTTATTGCGAGGTGAAAAGTACTCGTTGCTAAGGCTAATAATACAAGAAGAATAAAAGATGTAAGAAGCGTAGGGCAAAGAAGAAGGTTCTGGCTAGAAAACATAAAAGAGTGGTATGGCTGTAGTAGCAACGAATTATTTGAAGTTGGTCTCAACAAAATAAAAATAGCCATAATGAGTGCTAATTTCCGATAATGAATGTGTGTATTTAAGAGCGATTTTAAGAATTAATAGAAAAATTAGTAGAACACAGAAGATAAGAACACCAAACCATAAATCTCCTAGCATTATTATTGAAGTCGTGGGACGTAGAGTGAGTCTGCTTTTCCTCATACTGTTATTATTCTAAGAACTTTTATGAGTATGACAGTTACTAACTGCACTTAAGAACAATCCTTTTTAGCTCTTTAGAGAGTGAAAAACTTTTTGAGGTTAACTTATAGATATTTTTGTTTCACTAGAAAGAATTCAAATATCCTAATATTTTTCTACTTTGTAGTACTATGGTTTTAATTTGTTCTTCTCCCAAACTCTTTCAATTAATTGTAGCACCAAGGTATTTAAATTTCTCCACTTGTCTTGCTGCTACATCATCACTTATTAATACTTCGTATTGTGCTTAGGAGTTAACCACCTGATGTTCAGTTTTTTTCAAAGTTACATCTACACCCCGTTCGTTATAGTATTGATATAGTTTTTTAATCATATAATCCAGGTCGAAGGCCCTATAACGTCTTGATTGTCGGCAAAATGCAATGAAAATAGGTTTTGGTTCAAAGGAACCCCATTTTATTCAATATACATTCATATTATATTATATATATATTATATATATATATATATATATATATATATATATATATATATATATATATATATATATATAATAAGGGTATAAACTACACCCTTTTCTGTGGCCTTTAGTCGTTTCAATCGGATTTAATAGTTTTCTTCCTGCTTTGATGTAAATAACGTTATCTTTATAAAGTTATTTTGTAAAGTTGGTCAATTCTGTGGTCCAATCTCTTCTAAGGCTTCCCATAATTTTTTTCTTGGGACCATGTTATAAGATTTTTCCAGATCTATAAAAGCGAGATATATTTCTTGCCCTTTGGCACATTTTTTCTGATAGCTGCTGGAGTACGAAAAGATTGTCTACACACGAGTGATCGGGAGTAAATCCACTTTTGACCAATTTTTTTTCTTAATTTATTTAGGATGCACTTACTAAACAATCTACTAAATGTGCTCGATACGCTTATTTCTCGATAACACCTTGGATATTTTCTATTTTCCTTTTTAAATAAAGATGTTACGTGGGTTTTGATTTTTTTTCTACAGTGGTTGTTCATTAATTTAGAGATTTTTGCGGCCAGACTATTACCTCTATTTTTAATTAATTTCGCTGGAATTCCTCCTGGAGATCGACGGTTTTTTTATCTGTTGCAAAGCTTATTTCACTTTATTTTCTATTATTTTATTGGGATTTCTGTTGTCTTGTATTTTATCCTACATACTATCTCTCTTTTCTACTAGTAACTCAGTATAATGGTTCTTCCAGCCCTTTAAGCTATCTAAGCTTTCTATCCGTATTTGTTTTCATTTGTTTAACTGTTCTCCACACTTCCTTAGATTGAGCACCTCTAATTAAACTATCTATTTGTATACATCTTTGCTCCCAAAAATTGTTCTTTTCTTCTTTTATTTTGTTTCTTACTTCTCTATTTTCTTTTTTATATTGTTCCTTGTGTTTGTTTGTTCTGTTGTTTAAACATCCGTGGTATATTATTTTCTTTAATTAGTTATTGTTTCTATTCTGTAATCCAAAATGGTTGAGTGCACTTGTTAATCTTTGTTACTTCCCCCAATACTTCCATAGCTATCTGCGATATGTTTTTCTTTATAGTTTTGTGTTCTAATTCTATATCTTCGGTTGGATCTATAGTTCTCATCTTAATCGATTTTAGCATAGCTGCCTTATAGAAGGTTCGCTAATAAATATAATATGTATTTCTTAATATCTTCAATGTGGATTTGTGTTTGTAGGTTATCCACTTTTTTGCTGTTGATACTATACGGGCGTAATAGTTTAGTTAGCAATAGATAATGATCTGTTTTGCAGTTAGCCCCTCTTATAATTCTACTGTCTTACGGCTTCAGTTTTGAATTTTATTTTATCATTGCATAGTATATTACAGACTTTTGTTGTAATGAAGGCGGCCGCTCCTACGTGTAACTATATACTAGGTTATGTCTGGAAAACGATTAACCTTTCGCCTGAATTATTAATTGTGTTCTCTCCAAAATAACCGACTGCTTTGTCATTTTGTCGGAAACTTACTCGAACATTTAGATTGCCCATTACCACTGTGTGTAGATCGTTTTTTGTATTGTTTAACGTATTCTTTAGATTCTTTAGATTCATTCTGAGATAAACATATAATCTTTACTGTAGTTTTTCAGGTTTTTTTTCGATAAGTACGAACTCTTTGGCTTTTGCTCTGTCGGCTTTTTCAACACTAGACCATATATGTATATAATTGTCCACGATTTCTGTATGACTTCCTTTCTTCTTGGTTTCTGATAGTACCATCATTTCTATATTATAATTTTGTTGTAATTATTTCAGTTATATAACTTCTAATTAGCACAATATAAAAATAATCAATGTACTCTACTCTGAATAAATAACAAGTAAATGTATAACAACATACTAAAAATACAATATTATATGCGAAGTTATACTAGAAAAGTCACATAGAAAAGAGATGTTAAAATCAAATACTAATAAATGGTATCAGCTGATACGTTTGATATACGTTAAAAATTTAGCTTTGTTTCTACATAATAAGTATTTTATATGAAAATCGTAAGACCTTAACGCCCCATGAGGAAGCATGGCCTGCGAACTGAGAAGGTCGAGGTTCTCATATGTTCGTTCACTCTGCCCGGTCGTCGTGCACAGTCGATGTTGCAAGCACCGCGTCTTAGACGACCGTCTTTATTGCCCCTTGTTTGAAATGAACACAGGTACTCAATTATTTTTAGTGACTGAGTAGGCCATCCGCCAGGCATCAGAGAGACCTGTCAGCATCGCAGCCCGCAGTTCAACTGTTTCGACTGCTCTGGTGAGAAGCCTTTAATATAAAGTATTGTATGAAATAGAGAAACTAGAAACTTTAGAACAAATATTAATTTGTGGTATATTAGAAATAGTGATTTTTATTAGATTTACATCAGATACAGTTAATAATATAATGTTAATAAAATGTTAAAAAACGAACTAACCAACACCAAGTCAGTGTTATAATAGTCGAGTTTCTTTGCAACACATGGCTAATAAGACTTAAAGGAATGAAAATATATGAATTGCTGTGGTGGTAGAATAAAAATAGAAAATAATACTATTGTGTACGTTAAAACTTGTCTAATCAGATTCTTAAAACCTCATAAATGCTTCGTTACGTTTCGAATGTTCAACTTTAAGTTAGATATGAATTGTATTGGAGGACATGGCGTATAGATAATATTTTACAAAATTAGTGGAGTGGTTAGACTTTTGTATAAAATTCTTTTCAAAAGAACTATTTGTTAACAAATACCACTGTAAATTTTTTTTAACGTTTTCCTGATATTAACATTTCGTTTCATGTATTTCACTTAATAGTAAGCTTTTGATTAACAAAATTCGTTAACGGCATGAAAATGTGAGAACATTAAACTCAAAGGTTTTTGCCAAAAACTTTTGATTTTACCCTTGCAATAAAGTAATATGCTATTTAAATGTCCATTACTTAATTAAATACCTTAATAGAAATTAGCCAGCATGCCTGTGCAATCTCAAGCACGACGGATGTCATAAACATAAAGCAATCCGGGAAAATTAAATAAGCAAGTCATTTAGAAATCATATTTCGCTATAATTGCAAACGATCTGACACTTTATTGTGCGAAATAAATTAAGCGCGGTATTTACTTGCAGCCTGGCGCGCATTTAAATTTAGTTGCATGAGTAATTTGGCAGTTTCAACCAAGAGGACGACCGCGATGTTTAAAATTAAAATCGGCGTTAAATTTAATATTGCTCTTATTACTCGGGAACGGTTTTTGCCGCGAAGATTTAGCGGCCCGCAATTCTCTCTTTTAATTTTCACATTAAGAGCCCCTAATTAGAAAGCGAGAAATATGTTGCTGATCCTTTGTTGTCGGCAGGTTTCCCTTTTATATTATGGAGTGCTACTCGTCGGTTGTAATTTTCACAAAGTTTTGTAAAACAGGCCGTAATATACTCACAGCAACTGTCAGATTGTAATGTCCATGATATATAATGCTTTTGTGGTTATATGTTTATGTACCAAACTGAATATCTCCAGTATAATCATCTTCAAGATAGTGTATACAAAAATTTAGTGATTTCTTTTCTTTCAATAAATTTATGTTTTGATATATCTTAGAAAAAGCTCATATTTTTTTTAAAATTTTTTAATGAACTTAGAATTTTTTGTCATTAGGCAAATGAAAATATAAAACGTGAAACCTGAACACCTGAAACGCGCTGCAAAAGGAACTAAATCAAGCAAACGTATAAAAATAAACGATGCTACTGAACGTAGGGAAGATAAAAAAATCTTTTAGGAGACTAATTGGGGGTAAAACAAAATAATGTTTAATATAAACCATAGCGTATGAATTACCACTGTGGTTATATAGAAAAGATGTCCGAAGAAGTAGTTTAGTAGAAGATCTTGGTTATTTTAAATGATTATTGTTGCCTTTCGACCATTCTAAGACAACACTATATAAATAATAATAAAGAGATGGTAAATAACATAATTCTAACATAGTTGCAGAATAACTGAAAAAATACATTCCGAATCAGAATAAAGGGCGCTTCTTATATGAAGCTCTTCTAATTAATTTGTTGTGGTGAATTACTCCACATATTTGTTTTATTTTCTCTTCTTTTCCTCAATTACATGTATTGTCTTACCTTATTTATGACCAAGTTCCATTCATGCCTGTTCCGAATTGTTTCCAACCAGTCATTGATTCTCAAATGTCTGATGTTTTCATACAGTTGATCTGCTCATCGAATTTTTGGCCTTTCTCTCGGTCTTCTCTCCGTCGGTCTCCAGTCTTTATTATTTCTGTGCTTCTCTTCTTTGGATGTGTCCAAATCATTTTAGTTTCTGCGCTTTTATAAACCGTACTATGTCTGCTTCTTTCACTAGTTGTCTTATCTCATGGTTCATCGGGAATCTGATTCTGCCATGCACTTTCTTTGGTCCTAAGATTTTTCTTTCTAACACTCTTAGTTTCTCATGGTCTTTGATTGACAAACACATAGTTTCTGCCGCGTATGTTAATACTGGCCTTATTGCTGATTTATATATTTTGACTCGTTTTTTTTACTGGGGTTTTATTTTTAAGTAGTTTTTGATATTTCCAATATGCCCGGTTGCCCGCTTGAATACGTTCTATAATTTCAGCACTTCTGTTATTTTTAGCACTGAAGATGACACTCAGATATTTGAAGTGGTCTACTTTCTTGAAACAATGGTTTCCTATTTTTATGTCTTTTATGTTTGTTGTCTTTCTCCTTGTACATATAATATATTCTGTCTTATTTTCCTTTATCCCCAGTCTTCTTTTGTTTGCCTCTATTTCTAATGTGGTTAGTGTTTCTTCTAGCGTTTTCCTGTCTCTGGTTATTAATACGAGATCATCCGCATATGCTACTATTTGGGCTAAACTCTGTGCTATGCTTTTGGTCATTCCTGTTGCTTTTATTGCTCCTTCTAGTGCGATGTTAAATAATGTTGTTGTCAATTTTAATACATTGTGTCGTTCCTTTCTGGGTTATTATTTTTGTCTGTGTGTTCTCCATAGTCATTTTAACCAATTTGATCAGCTTTATCGGTATTTCTATTCTTTCCATTTCTTTTATTAATGCTTTTCTGTAGATGCTGTCGAAGGCTTGTTGAAAATCAATAAACAGTATGTATATATCTATGTCGTGTTCGTGGCATTTTTTAATTGTTTGTGTTAGCACATGTATGGCATCTATTGTTGATTTGCCGAAATCCTTGTTGATATTGTCCGAATTTTGCTTCTGCATATATGTTTAATCTGTTTCTTAAAATAGACGTTAAAATCTCGTATGCAGTGTTTAATAACATGCTGCCTCTGTAGTTATTACAGTTAACTGCATCTTCTTGTTTCCAATCATTTGGCATAGATTCTTCTTTCTATATTTTGTTATTAAGTTATACATGTGTGTTAACAATACTTTGTCTCTATTTTTTATTAGTTCATTGCTAATTTCGTCAGGGCCTGAAGCTTTATTTGACTTTAATTGTTTTATTACATTTGTAAGTTCTTCACACGTTGGTATTTCTTTTTCATAGGCTTTTGTCTCAGTTAGGTCTTTTTTTTCTTCGTTTAAGTGTCTCGGATTTTTATACAGTTCCTTAAAGTATGCTTCCCATTCTCTTTTCTCTATTTTTGCGAATATTTTATTTGCTTCATTTTGTTGCGTTACGTATTCAAATAGTTTTCTTTTATCTTTATTATGTCCTTCTAACTCTTGCATCTGTTTATCAATCCATAATGTTTTTTCTTTTTACACAATTTGCTTGATTTTTTCCTTACCTTTCTGTATTTGTCTAGCTCCTTTTCATCTTCTGTTTGTACCCATCTTTGTCTTGCTTGGTTCTTTTCTTTAATTTTTTCCTTGCATTTTTCGTCAAACCAACTGTCTTTAACTGCATGCTTTCTTCTAAAATCTTTTCCGTCATATGTGTTATTGTGTCTTTTATATTTTGCCATTTCTCTTCTTTACTAACGTTTGCCTTTGTTTTTAAGTTGTTTTCTATAGTTTCGACGTATTTATTTTTGACTTCCTCTTTGTTTATATGTTGTGTATATCATTGTCTTCTGACTTTTTCTAATTTCTGGTGTTTATCTTTATTTTTTCATATAGTCAGTAACGGCGGTTGTCCCTCTATACAACCTTGCATCAGTCACAATTCTTTTCCATTTGTTTGTTATTAGGACATGATGTATCTGATTTTCTTCTGTTCTCCCAGGTATCATCCAGACTACCTTGTATTGTTTTTATCTTTCTGTTTGGTGCTTACTATGTATGTATTTGTCAGTGAAGCCAAATTTCACAATCTTGAATCGTTGTTGTTTGTGATGTTGTGTACTGTTTCTTTTCCGGAAACATTTTTATTATATTCTCTCTTCCCTATTTTCGCATTGAAGTCTCCAATAATCATCAACTTGTCATTCCTAGGTACTTGTTCGCAGACTTCTAAATTTTCATAAAATTATTGTTTGTCTTCATCTTCCGTTTCTTCCGTGGGTGCGTATACATTTACTATTGTTAAATTAGATTGTTTTGTATTCTTATAAGACAAATTCTTCCATTTATCGCTCTAAACTGAATTGCCTAATTTTTAAGTTTTCCTTCTATCATAAACGCCACTCGGTTTCTTTCTTGTTTATTTTCGCCGGAATAGTAAAGCGTAAAGTTTTTCTTGCCGATTCTTCATTGCTGCTTCCATATTATCTCTTGCAGTACCAATATATCAATTTGGTACCTTTCAATCTCTTGTGCTACTTCATTCATTTTATCTACCGTTAGCATAGTTTTTATGTTTCATGTACCGATTTTTATTTTGTTTTCTCTGCTTGTTTCTTTTTGTTTATTATTCGTTGTGTTTTTCATTGCGGTTATCTTTTTTGCAGTCGAATCTTCCACTTTTGTTAGTTTTTTCTTTTTGCCGTATTCTTGCCGTTAGATCGTTTTTTGCGAGTTTGAGGTTTTGTTCTTCTTCATTCCATATCCAGAGTTCCTCAACAATTCAAAATTTCTCACTTGCTTTTTGTGGTTCTTTTCTAGGCTTGTCCGGTTTCGGATTGCTGATTGGGTTTTTAATTCAAATTTGGTTCTATTATTATCTATATATACTTTTGTAATCTTAATTTGCTTTTTTGGTTCATGACTAATTTTTTGTCTTTCTTATTTCTAAATTTTACTATTATAAATAGTTTATAGTTATTGTGCGGTTTTATTATTTTCGTTTCATTTATTACGTCTGCTTGCAGTTGTCCTTTTAGGAATTTCCCTACTTCATCAGTAACATTTTCACTTATAAACTTCAAGCCTTTTATAATTATACTAGGAGTTGCCCGCCAAAAGATATTTTTAGCGTCCTAGACTGACAATTTTTCACCCGCCTTCCCTCAAACTTTTGCAAGGTGCGAACGTATAAATTTTTAATTAGACCGGCTTTTTCTCTGGATCAGAAACATGGAACAATTTAACGCCCATCCATGGTGGACGTAAGCATAAGCCGCCCATAGGAAATACGTAATACGTGAAGTTGAATTAATGCAAAGCTTATGCGCTCGTTCATAATGCACTCCCGTAATTTTTACGTTTTACGTTCATTTGCAGTAATTTTTAACTTTTCTCTAGATTAATGTTGGCAACAGTAACAGAATGTTTGTTTTTATTCTAAAATAGCTGTACCCGGCCACGCGTTGTTGTGGCTTTGCTTTTACGTCCAACAGATGGCGCTGTTTTTCAAAAAAAAAAGTTTTATCTGTCACAGATGTGACTTCTATGCAACACAATAATCAAAATATTTAAATAATTCAAAAACGGTTAAAGTTAGAAGGCTGATTTTTTTGCGCCGAATTAGCAAATACAGTTGTGAATGAGGTTTGCGAGTTTCAAGGAAATCGGTTGAAGCGTCTAGGAGGAGACAGAATTATAAGTTTAAAAAGAAAGAAAGAAAGTTAGGGAGATAAGACAATTATATTATAAGATTTAGCTCTTTTTCTTTTTTTGGATTCTTTTCATTATAGTCATTTTGAATTTTTTTAGATCCTCTATCTCATATTTTAGTAGAAGCTGTTCTCGTTTCAGTTCCGCTGTTTCTGCCCTTACTTCATCCAGTTTATTTTCTGTATAAACACTCCAAGTTTCCATCCCCTCTCATTTGGATAAAACTTTCTCTAGTATTTTTTCCATGTTGTTGTCTTTGTTTTCTTCCGAAATGAGCAGATTCAGGTAATCGCTCTTCTCCAAAATGTTGATGTCGTCGCTTCGCGTATTCCGGCGTTTGCATTATTTCATAACTGTTTATTACTAGGCCGTAATGTTAATGTTAAATAGCATAAATTTCTGGGAATACGGGTCTGTTTCTTGTTTATTATTAAACGTAGCCGTGAGCGGCCAGCTGATGTCTTATCTGGCCCATCGGGCTTTCTTATCAGCGCGTAAATTATAAAATTTCGGTTTTATGTTTTTTATTTCCTAGCCCTACCTTAAATTTGTTGATTAACCGCCTTCTATTAGTTTCTTAAACTTTTCTTAACACCACTCTAATTTATTATTCACTAGTTCCTTATATATTTGAATTTACTACTGAACAATTATCACTAGCCAGTTTTGCTGTTGCTTCCCAGCAAGTACAAAAACAGTAAAGTAAATTATAGTAATAAATTCATAAACTTGTAATAATTCTATTTCATGGATTTCAATAGAAAATAGCAAACGAAAATCAGTATGTTAGTGGTCGGAAGATGTAGAACAAACTAGAAACCGATGCATGAAAAGAAGACAATTTAATGGAGAGAATAAGAATCAATACCAAAAGATAATCGAATAAATAACTTCACAGAAAATAAAGAATTAAAATAAAAAGTTTATATAGTTAGAAGCAGCTATATGATGATGTGAAAATGATATGGTTATAAAATAGGGATAAAAAGGATAGGAGCCCTAGAAATTATAATCTCTAAGATCATAAACAGAAAATAATAGAAAGCTATTTTTTAAGCAAAATTAATTGATCTAAATTACAGTGAAGATAATTAGCCAACATAAAAAATATATTGCTTTTCAAATCTATTTCTGATATGATAACTAAGTATAAATTTTTTTTAGAAAATAGAATAGTCAGCGTGGTCCCAATTTTAAATCTAAGTAAATCATCGGTGTCACTTTCGAAAAGCTATATGTTAGATAAAATATTATTATTTAGAAGGCTGCCTATTAGTTACAGAGTTTCTCAAGTATAGGCATCGAGATCTGTACTTACCACAAGTAACAATCATCATTTAAAATGCTGATATGAGGCAGTGACTACTGACAAAAAATCCGAACAAACGGAAGCTTTCCTATTTATAGGAAAGAAAAATGCAAATTCTAAATACAACTGACCAAACTTTTACTATAACCATCTAAACGTAACGCTAAGAAACTAGTATTTGAAGGATGTGTTCTTAAAATAATAAAGAAGGTAGGGTCAATAACTAAGCCTTTCAACAAGTTGGGGCTTAGGCTTGCAAATACCGGAAAAGGAAAAGCAGCTCTGCTTTACGGCTTGAACTGCGTCCATTATTAGAAAACCCTAGACGCTTTGACATCTGCTTTGATGCCATTATCAAGAGGAATATTGGGGTTAGTTCTTTATTTAGGGTCTCGTCCTATCTACTTCCCAAACAGAACTATGAATCACGGTAGAAGACAGCTTTTTGATAAAAGTCATGTTTCCGCTTTTTTAGCGCTTTCATCTTTTTGAAACAGATAGGATGTGTTTACTTTAAATGCGCAATAAGCAATTAATTTTAAAAGCAATATATATGTTAAAATCACCACGTTTCTAAACAAATGAAAATTAAATGTTGCTTTTAAGGTGATAACTATGAGATTTATAGTATACTGAGATTTTCTTTTCAACTTATTTTAGATATTTACAATCTGCTCAATGGAGTAATAAGTAAATTAGTTGACACAAACACAAGAAAGGAGAAGTAGTCGGATGACTACACACAGTAAGTAATTGGTTTTATGATTGTCTAAATCATAATGTTAGTTATAAAATTAAATTTATTTTTTTTTCTTTGCTAGGGTGTCCAGAGAGTTTGTCTGGGTATGTTAGTGGAGCTTCGCATTTCTTCTTTAACGAAGGGTATGCATCGCCGTGTAGAGTTGTATTATTGACGTACCAGGAAGCGTCGAAAATTATCCTTAGTGTTTTAGATTGCAACTTTAAATAATTTTAGTATTAAATGGCTTAGTACAGCTCCAGAGCTGTGTACTATAGCTTCAGATAGGCTAGATTATGCATGTGTATAGTAATATTTTGTTATCGCTCGTTAGTTTGGATTTGCGACCTATTATCTAATTCATTTGCCTTATTTTTAGGTTTATTTTGTGTTGTTTTTTTATTATTGATATGAGAAAGATAATATGAGCTGATTTAGATTGATTTACTGATATTTGCCACTTATTAAACATATTTGCAAGGATATTAAGGTGTTGTTGGAAATGACCTGAGGCCACATTTGGATTATCGTTGACGTATATCAAGGCAGTGTCATCCGCAAAAGTAGAAATTTTTGTAGAATATCAGCAGCGAAGACCAGGTAGAGGAAGCGTCCTAGCACAGTACCTTGCGGCACACCTGACTGGTTAGGAAAAATAATGGATGTTTTTGTTGTATTTTGTTTAGAAGTAGCGGTAGATAGAATTTTAATAATAGGTAATAGGGAGTAGGTAGATGTAATTTCAGTTTGTATAAGAGAGATGGTAATGCTATCTGACAAACAATGTCTAGGAAGTTGATTGTTTCTTGTTCTTTATTATGGTTATTTGCAGGTAAGATTTGGAAAATTGTAAACAGGCATTCAGCAAATAAAATTACTCTTTCTTGCTCAGTTTTACTTTAACTACCATCTGGTTTTTTTATTGGAGAAATTTGCGTGAGTGAATTTTTTTTGAATTTTTTTGTAGCTTTCCAGATGGAATGGCCTTTTTTGGATAAGATTATAATGTAAGATGTTTGATTCGTTCAACTCTGACTTAAGTTGTCTCGTTATCGTAGTGCTATCCAAGTGATTGCGACTTCTTTATCATATGCATCTGGCTCTTCTTTTTTTTGCTATTAATTTACGAATATAGTTAGGAATGTTAGCCCTACAGCTTGAGTTTTGTTCAGTGGCAGGAGTGGATTTTCATGCAGCTCCTTGAGATAGTTTACTGCAACATCAAGATCATCCGGGTGATTTAATTTAAAATTGAGGTTTAAGTTATTGTCAGTAAACTCCAGAAAGGCATGTCAGTCTGTTTTAGAGGTTGTAAGTTTAGGAACTTCTGGTTGGGATGTAATTTGAGTACTGAGTGTTGTGATTATGGGAGAGTGTTCTGTTGAGAGATTCCAATTGGGCACAATATTGAGGAAATATAGTGTTAACAAAGTGTGATAACAAAGAAGACAATTAGATCGGGTAGTTTATGAGGATTGGTAGTCCAGTATGTTGGTACACCCGTAGATAAATGGGTACAGTTGTGCTTATTGATGGCTTGCAATAGATTTCTGTCCTTCAGTAGAGTAAGTCTAGATTCTCACTCGCCTCCAATTATAAATTTGTTTCCAATCTGTTGAAAGAGACTTAGATAGTCTTCCGTTGTGATCGTGTGTCTGGGTGAACTATATCTTGCAGGTATATCAAATAAGAATGGTCGCGACTATGTTAATCTGTATTTTATCGGTTTGGTGAGTAGGTACTACATGGTGTGATATAGTATTTCGAACTGCAGCTCTACCGTGGGACCCTTCACCAGGGTGTTTATTATGATAGATGGTATATTGTGGTATGTGGAATGCTGAACTAACAGTAAAGTGTATCTCAGAGATTAAAAGCACATTAATTTTATTATATTGTAAGAAATTAATTATTTCCACTTTATGTTTATTCAGTCCATTTTAATTCCATGAAGCAATGAGTAGTGAAGAGAAGTCCATTAATTATTGAGTTGTCTTGTTAATTATTGAGGATCGTGCTATTCTAATTGATTATTTGGAATATATAGATTTCAATTTGTTGAGGAACCTACTGAGCTGAATTTCTATATTTAATTGTTGGTTTTGCAGGATTATTTAGCGTGCAACTTTAGAATAGGTCGGAATGTTGTTTATACCTTGTTGGGTGTTACTTGTGTTCAGAAAGCTGACATTACTGCACCTTTTCCAGTTGGCAGTGTGATTGAATTCACAGAGTGCACACTTAGCGGGGGTATTATTAGGTTTTGGCATGTTGATAAGTTATGTAGACCACCGCATTTAACACATTTATATGGTCTAGTGCAATACAACTTGGAATGTCCATACATCTGATATTTTGTACACTGTATAATGTTTTTCTTTTTATTAGGTGACTCTACTTGAATTCGTATGTTGTCTAGGTATTTTAGATCGTAAAAATCTTTTCTGGGGCTATAGGTCTACATAGAATAACAAGAGAGATGATTTGTGATATTGCGGAATTTATGACGTTTTGATTCAAGTTCTTATTTAATTTCAGTGATAGGTATCGAGTAATGAAGGTTAAGGATAACTACCCTGTAAACACGACCTCGTTTCATTTGATATGTATGGTGGATTATTTTGTTATCGTTTAAGTGTTTTAGCAGTTTCTTATATGGTTCAGGAAAACTTGCGTTAACTTTGACTAAATCGTTTGATAATGCTTTACATTCATATGTTTCATCTTCAGTGATTTTAGATAGGTTTTAGACAATTTTGTTAGTCTGTTATACCATAAATGTAAATTAGTGGAGGTTTTGGTATTTTAGGGGAATTTCAGTTGAATTTGTGTTGTTTGTAGTAGTTCCGTTTTGTGGAGATGCAAATCTATTTGCAATTGTTACGTTTGTTGTTCCGTTAAAATTAAGTTGATGCTCAGCTTTTTCTTTCTTTCATGATTTGCCATTCATGTTGAGATTTGCTTAGTTGGTTGCTATCGTTATCTTAGATTATCATATTATCGTTACCAGGCGTATTTATTGTGGCTAGTTGAAGGATGTTTATAGGGAATTATTATTTAATTGAAGACCAAGATTGAACTGACTATAAGATGGTTGAGAATTCATTGATATTTGTGTGTAAAGTTACATTAGGAGTGCTGACTGCGATTGGCTTTGATGTTGATAATGTGGAATTTGAATGTTGCGTTAGGTCATACTAGTTATTATAGGACGAATTAAAGCCGTAAGGAAAGCTCATTGGTTTTAAACAGTTCTGTGGTGTTGCTTGCTCACATAACCAACATATTTATCTATTGTCATTTTTAATTTGTGTCTATCGATAGGTTACTTATGAATTTTTTTGTAGTAAGGTCTCATTTGTTAAATTAGCTATAGCCCTTTAACTTACTTCTACTATCCCACTCACGTTTTTCTTCTTTCTGTCTGTATGTATTTATTCGTTACTGTAGTATATTGTCAAAATTGCCAATAGTACTTTTCTACTATTTAACTTGTTTATCATAACTTTTTCTCTGATATTTTTACTTTTTATATCATTCGACTATCAATATACTATTTTTTTTGTTTTATATCGAAATTCATCTTAATAGATTTATTATAAGCTTATGTAGTTATTTTAAAATTTTTTTTACTGATTTTCAATTTGTTACAAAAGAGTCTCAAGATTATATTCATTATTTATTTTCTATTTTTTATATGATTTCCTTAGAACTATTTACAAGTAACAAAAATTATTTAAAATTTCTAAGTTATCCAAAACTTTTCACTTAATTATCTGTTTGAAGATATTTTTGATAACTATCGCGAGATATGGAAAGAAATTCTGACTGCGTTTTAAATGTTGGCATCTTACCCATCGCTTGTTAATCTATTCATTCTATTAATTTGCAGTTTTTGGGGTTTCTTTTTGTATGTCCATATTTGAAGGCTTTATAGATGAGATGTCTACTTATAGTAATAACTCCTCTATATTGCTTTTTTGTCTTACTTCCTATTAATCTCATAAAGAAAGGACAGAAGATTTTGTTTTAGATATATTTGACGGTGTCGTTGCTCTTCTATATGATCGCTTGCTATTTTATCTATTTTAAGTAACGTATTTACCTAATGACTTAATAAACCACTTTAACTTATTAAAAACCTAATGAGCATTTAATGAATGCTTAAAATAGGTCATCTTTTAAATTATATATTTGTTAAAAGAGAAAAAGCAAGCAAAGAGAAATCAGAAATTAATTTCTCGTTCAGTTCCAAAATAAACGAGGCAGAATATTTAAATTCATGAAAACTAAAGAGGAAATGTATGATACAAAATGAAAATTATAAAATTAAATACAAAAGTCTAGAAGGTACTAAAAAAATTAAAATTAGTTCAAAAGTTTATTTTGCTTAAACTAAGAACATGAAAGAAAGTATTCAAGACAAGGTCAGTTATAGAAATAATAACAGAAACATGTAGCAAAGCAAAAATAAAATTTAAAAAAATGATGTGCATAGTAGTAATGATAACTATAGTCAAATACCATTAAATACCTAGAATTTATTGTTTCTATTATTGTTTATGCAATTACTTTTCCTTGTAATTCATTTATTTTGATAAACAATTTTTTATTTTTGATAGTAACACTTTTATTAAAGAATCCTTGGTTCTGATTATAAAAAAATATATGCACTGCTGTTAAAAGTATGTTATCATCATTAATTAATATATTTTATAGCTTTCTTTTCAGTTTTGTAACACACTTTTTTTAAATTACAGGGTTCCCCCGAAGTGTATGTGTTGAAAAAAAAATCAACGGAATAATCAATAGAAACAATTTTTGTTTTTTTTTAAATTAAACACATTGTGCCTGCTTTCACTAATTATCATATGCTGGAGGCGTGTTTCAAAAGTCAATATGTCTTTTGGAATAGCCTTAACCTTGATTGGGTGGGATTTTCCAACTTTTCGAGTGTCTTTAGTTCAGTTTTGTACACTCAATCTTTGAAATAACCCTTAAGAAAGAAAGCACAAAAGTTTAAATCTGGTGAAAAACCCGACCAATCGACGCCTTTCTGGTGTTTGCCTTCGATCTTAAAGTAACCAAGATTAGTTCCAAGTTCTGACACCAAGAGCGCCAAAAGTTCTCAAGTTGTCCTGCAACGGGCAAGAATTTCTCCAACCCTTCTTTGTGGTAAAATTCACCGTCAATTATCTTGTTCAGGAAAATTGGACCAATTTTTCTACGGTAGGAAATTGCTTACAAAACGCTAATTTTTTTTAGAAGGCGTACCACAGCCAGGTGAGAGTTTTCTGTACCCTAAATTCTAAAGTTTTATTTATTTGCGGAGCTCATCGAGTTGAACATAGGGTTCGTTAGAGAAATTAATTTCTTCAATATCCATTTCTTCATTTCTCTACACTTTATTTGCAAATCGAATCTTTAGTCGAAATTTCTTTGAATTAGTGGCCGTTATAATTAATCTTATATAAAAACATATCCAGTTTCTCGTGAAACATTTGCGGGAAAATCGATTTCAATATCTCGGTGACAAATCCTACACGTTTCAGTGAAGTTGTGGTGCTGTGACGGTAAACATCACTGACCATCTTAATGTTCTCTGGAGTGGTGACAGCAGCCGGACGACCATTCCTTGACTCATTATCGGGGACACTTCCAAGTCTTTCAAATTTTTCAATCAATCTGTTCAAAATCAATTAAAAAATAATTTTTATAAATTTGTTACAACTCATGGTTTGACGAAAGTTGTTGTACTCACTTCTTAATCATGTCATTCAATTTAGAATACGATACGAATTCACCCGAAGTCTTCTCTTTGCAGTGATGCTAAAGCATTTTCACAAAAAATTACTAAAATAATTGAAGATGGAGGTTACACTCGTGAGTATAAATGAAACTGACCTTTCTTTGATGAAAAATGCCAAATAGAATTAAAAAATATTATATATATTATATTATATTAAAAATATAAAACTGTTGGTGGGTTCAACCAGTAGCGAAGGATCGCATAACACTTTTATTTTGTTCGAACGCTTTAAAAAATTGGATGTCAAAACTACTGCTTACAAATTGATCATTAATGCCATGGCAATTGAAAGGCTACTTCATTAGATGGTCAATAAAAAAGTATGGGTGGCCATTGATATTTTCACTGAGTAGTTCCACAACCACTTTGTGCCAGTGGTTGGAGGCTATTTGAATGACGAGGGTCTAGAATTTAAAGTATTTTTGATTCTTGATAATGTACCCGGTCATCTTGCTATAGAACACCTCAATATACAATTTTATTTTCTGCCGCTCAATACCACATCTAGATCAGGGTACAATTGCGACTTTTGTCAGATAAACATTTTAGTACTTTTTTCACAAGCTAAATAATGAAACACTGTCAGTTATAGATGCGTGAAAAAATCTTAAATTATATATTGTATTGATCAGGTTCGATTATGGTTATTTGAATTGAAACCAGAAACTACGATTGCATGCTGAAAAGCTATTTGACCCTCATAAGTTAAAGAGAATGCTCCTATTCTCTTAAATTGTACTGTAGAGTTGCCCAACATTATAAGTTTGGTATTTGAAATTGGCGGCAGATATCGAAAAATTGATAAATCTCTTAGTCAAGACAATGAAGATTATTTCTGACACTCTTAAAAGCGAAAAAGTTAATGATAATGATCAAGAAAGTACAATCCTACCTTTACTGATGATATAATTAAAAAGGATCTTAAGGTGGTGAGTTATTTATGCAATTATTCTACCCGACGTGATCCAAATGAAGAATGTACTGATAAGTTTCCACGCGAGCTTAAGTTGTTAATGTACTCATACAAGAATTATATTGCAACTTATTTAAATGATTAATACAACAATTAATAACTGAGTTAATGCTTAAAACTATTGAAACAACCAGTGGTGCTGTTGTTCAAGACATGACAAGAAGAATTCCACAAGTTGAAGCGGAAGTCGATGATGATACCATATCTAGTAGTTCTAATGATATTGCACTTTCAGGAAAACGAAAGTTTTCTCATTTATTTTCAGAAACTAATAGTGAATAACATAATTTTTTAATAGATCCTAAAACTGAAGTGAATATGTTTTTTACGTTACTAAAATTATTATATGCTTATATATCACCCATGAAATCTAAATAAATTTTAGGTTTGAAACTAATTTCCAGTTGTTTTATAGTCAGTAGTTCTATTTACGTGTAATTCTTAGTTATGCACTTATCGTGCAAAAAGGGGTTTAACTGTACTTTATATTTCAAGATATTTTTAGTCTTAGGATAAAAATGATTTACATTAAATTGTTAACAAGATATAAACAAAAAGTTACATACCATATTTCTTCCCACTAAGTTTTATAATTAAAGCTGTCGGATCTTACCTGCAACAAAAATAAAATAAATAAAAAATAAATAAGTGAAATTATCAAAGTATAATTTTATTTTAAAAATATTTGACCTAATATTATGTTAATCGAAATTATGTACAAGGCTTGCAGTCAACAGAAAGAAAAAAAATTATCACATACACATATTTCTATTACATTGGTTTTGTATTACATGTTTCTAATATTAGTTATAAATTTTTACGTATATTTAGTTTTTACAACCCGCTATTTTAATCTATTTCTAATGTTTTTTATAACTTGTGATAATTGAAGTTTTCTAATTGTTTATTAATTTAGATATGTAATATTTAAAAAGTTCGGTTTTGATGATGCATCGTTTTTATAAAAGAAAAAGCTGTTGAACATAGAATATCAAACACAAGTAAGATTTAAGCAGACTATTGATAATTAAAGATATTTCAGTTTAAAGCTGATTAGCAGATGAAAAGTACCCGTTGCTCATAACTTCTACTACCAAACATACAAGCGAACTCATTTTAGTCACGGAAACCTAAACTCTTTGTCTTTGGTTTGTTTCTTATAGTCTTAGCTATAGTTCACCATTATTAAAGACCGTCCAGCAAAACAGCTCAATCTGTTTTGACGATGGCCCTAGTGAGGAAATTAAATACATAGAATAGAGATTAGAAAAGTCGTACATTGTGATAATAAAAACATAATTTTATTATTGCATAGACATTATTGCATCAGATCACTTGCTCCATCATATTTACTTCTTTCTCGATTTTATCTATTAAAATACAAATATAAGCAATGCATCTAGATAAAATTACTAATAATATGTCGCAAATGGGATTACAAGTATTTTATTGATTGTTGAATGTAGAAAATTCCAATGATTTATTTTCCAAAGCGAGTTACACTTACAATTTATAGCTTTTCAAACCGAAGAATTTGTAGACAAATTATTTTGACACAATTAAATTTTTTTAAAAAACACTAAAATGTAAATTCGCAAAACGCAATATTAAATTTAAATATTTGACGAAAGAAATCCTTGTCAAACTAATAAATACATTCTTGATATTGTATGGTATTCTTTCAAATCCAAAAACCTTTTGGGATCAATTTTTATTTATATAAAATGTTCATGAGGGTACGTGGGCTGCTCGATTTTTATAGTGAGTTGGCAACTTTGCGTACGTACTCAGAACATTTTGTCATACGGCGTTTGTCAAAAATGGGCTCGTGTTGATTGGTCGAAAGAAATGCTCAAGAAATACTATCGCGGGACATGTAACAGTGGTTTTAGAGGATCCTAAAAGGGTTTTATTCTGAATGGTACACAAACATTTGTTTGCCAGAAGTCCTCGGAGAGATAAAAAACCAATGCGCGAGGCCGGGTCTTTCTCCACAATGACGATGCAAGCTCACATTCATCAACGCAAACAACTGGCTCTTTGAGCACTCAAAACGTTGAATTGAGAGTTCATCCGTCGCACTGTGTTGATTTAGCCTCCAACTATTTGTTTTTGTTCCCACACGTGAAGAACAAACTGCATGGATAACGACTTTCGACGCCGAAAGATGCGGTTGATGCGTTAAAAACCCATGTTTCTAACTTATTTGATTTTGCTAGGGAAAAAATGCAATGAAAATTGGTTTCAGCGTATGCGAAAATAGATTGGCCGTCAGGGAAAATATTTTGAAAAACAATAAAAAAAATTTTAACGTTAAACATTTGCCTTTGTTAGTTTTTTGCAATGGATATCCAGTAGCCCACGTAAAATGTTAGTATTCGACCGAAATTTTTGAAATTATGTACATCGTCTTGCTAGAATTATTTGAAACAAGAATTCCAATACAACTGAAATACAGAAAACAAATAAAAACTAAAGAAGCAAATAACTTAGTGAGTTGTAATTATAAAATATGTAGTAGCAAATATATAAAAGTTATACATAAATGTTTTTATTTTTTGCAGAGGTTTGCCTTAAAGAAATAACAAATTGTAATGCAGTGTATTCTAATTTTATGATAGTCCTTAGCACCAGTAAAAAAATACACATTGAGCTGCGACCTTTCCATTGATCTTTTGTTGTAATATATAGGGGTTAGATCTTAACAGAAAAATAATTCTTTTTCATCAAATAAAATTACTTTAAAATGTTTTACGTTGTTTCCTGTACATTTATGCAAAGAAACAAACGTCACAATAATATCGTATGGCAATTAATACAAATAAAAATAAAAACCTCCTTTGTAATTTATCCACAACTCAAATAATAATACTAGACATCTTAATTACATAATTAAAATTATTTAAAATGATGTCGTTAGATGTTTTACAGATGTTTTAGTATTAAATTTGTATATAACAGACCTAAATCAATAAACACGCAAGAAAAATTCTTTGAAAATGATTTATCACTTACCCATGTATCTGATATTTATCCATTTAGGAAAGCAAAAACAACACTTATACAAAGATAAAGTTAAGTTTAAATGCATGTCTTTGATACAGAATGTAGATAATTTTTAAGAGCTGAAATGTGTTATACAGTGGCGGGAAAAATCTGTGACATTCGCATTTTTTGAGTGCCATTTTTAAACGTATTATTTGATTGGCTTTAAATTTTTTTGTTGTTTTTTTATCTTCAGCAGTTCGTTCGGTATACTTTGGCAAAATTAATGCATTAACGTTCTCACTTTAAAGACTCGAACCATACATATGTACGGTTGTATGTATGGTTCTAGATAACTAGAGAAAACACGAACAAATTTTTGGCCGAACTAGAACTGTGAGAGCCTTAAAGCAAATCAAGTCGTTCAGCAATATAAGAGAAATGTGGAAGAGTTCACGCTGACTTCTAAAACTGTTTACGAGAGTCAGATGCCAGTTTCTTGAGTTAGCAGCACGATAGGTTATGTCTAAAATTATGAATTGTTCTTTGCATTTTTCAATGCAATTTTCCAATTCTTCCAAAATCAAAAATTTGAAAGTACCTCATAAGTCCACAAATCTACAGTATCTTGCCGAAAAAACTGTTTACGCTTCATAGTAGACGCAACTGAGTATGCCTAATCAGTTAAATTGAAGGTTTTGTGCCGCACCTAACCAAAAAGAAGTGCCGAACTCTGAAGGGAATGCGTTAACTTTGACGAAGTACACCGGACGAACCGCTAAAGATAGAAAGCCCAAATTTTGCACCAACTGGCAATTTTTATAGCATTTTAGCCAAACTTACAAAAAAAATTAAGCCAATCGAATGATCCTTTCAAAAACGACGCTCAAAAAACACGAATGTCATAGATTTTTGATTGCTACTGTACATAGTTAATGCCTTAAATGCATCAAGTGAAAAATATCATATATAAATATTAATAAAAATAATTAATATTCTTTATGTTTCGTAAATACAACTGCGACGCCGAAAAATATTAATTGGCCATACTTTTAATAAATAAAAGAAGAATTATTATTTAATATAGGAACAATATCAGCAATTAACAGTTGTGAGCATTTAGATTAAAAAAAAGTCTTGATATGTTTATCTATACGTCAGTATATACTTATCAAAATTAAATATTAAAGCTTCTGAGAATAGGTTTGAGTTAACAGTGACGGTTTTGGTTTTCCTTTCAAGAAAGGATGATTACTATGGCGTTAATATTATTTTAGTTTAGATTTTTTAAAGTATATAGTCCAGAGGCTTAAATATTTAATTTTAGAAATATAGCTGTAACTGAAAATTTAACTACCTCTTGTTTGGTTTCAAAAAAAAATACTCAGATTTTTACTATACGTAAAGGAGATATCATAATTATATAGTTGTCAACTTATTTAGCAATATTTCAGTTATTCAAAACAACTTACAATACAAAAAACGATATCGTTTCTTTAATTAACACTTTATTGTTTGAAATAACTATACTTTTATGGGGTTTTCACTTCCAGCTTTTATAGCAAACCTTTTTGTGGCGTATTATGAAACGAAATCGTTCTCCTCTTTTCACTTTAAATGTTAGATACAATATGTTGACGGTACTTTTTTTATCTAACCTCATAGACAAGACATGTAAGATATCTAAATTCCAAATCCTACCACCATCCTGTTCAAATCCATCATCATCAGATCCATCAGACTTTTCGATAAAAAATCTATAAATCTATACTATATATAATTGCAGCTGTTTGCGTGTCTATTGTCCAAACATTCAAATTGAGTAAAGTTCAAGTTTGCTCATATGAGAGTGTACTTCACTGAAAATGAGTCGATATGAGTTTCGTAAAAAGTTTTTAATTACAGAGCGGGCTTCTCAAAACAGGGTCGATGTTTAAAAATCTAAAATTTTGTACGGTTCTGTCTTCGAAACGATGAGAGCTGGCTATCTTGAACTACAACCGACCAGTTGGGGCATTTTTAATTTTTCCGTAATGGGCCGTTTTCTATTATCATGAAGTAATTAGGTATGTGCTGTCAAGCTAATTTTTAAGACGTTAAAATGACGTTTGCTTGCCGCATCGTTTTTGGTTTGGAGACAGTGTGTTGCAAATTTGTAATATACAGGTCGTAATAAAATAAATGGAGAAAATAATTAAACAAACATTGTAATTAGTAATTTTGTAAGGCATAAATGTGTGGTATGGCCCGGCTTAGAACAGGGCTTTTTACTATTCCACAAAAGGGCGAATTCTAGTATAACTTAAAAATAATTATCATCACCCCACTACAAAATTTTTTTTCACAATCCCCATTCTGATAAACCCGATGTAAGTTTTCTGGCATCTGTCCAGCGCTCAGGTGGTCGTCCTCTGGATCTTTTTCCTTGGTATGGTCTCCATATTAGTAGTACTATTTTTGTTCACCTTTCATTCTGGCATTTGGCCACATGGCCTGCAAAATTTCATTTGAGTTCCGGTATTGTTTTACTCACATCCTTTATTTTGGTTATGCTTCCTATGTGTCCGTTCCTCTTCCGTTGTATTAGAGAAATTCCAACCATTCGCTTTTCCATAGCCCTCTCCGTTGTTCGGAGCATAATAATTGATTTTTTGGTAATTGTCCAGGTTTGAGCGATATCCATCAGGACTGGTACAAAATAGGTATTCCAATTAATCCCTATATTATCTAATTATAAATATTGATAAACTCCCATTTCCAACACTTCCCGACCAACAAAACGCTCTTGCCTTACATCAGAGGCATTATCGATGAAATAACAAATTTTTATTATATATGAGTATAAATTAACAAAGTATAATGTTTTTTTCTGTTTTTACCAATATTTCTCATGAATACTTCTACCTCTACATTTTTTGATGATCTGCCTTGAGATATGCTTTTGATGTGCGTTTTGCGTATATAAATTCTACGTTAATAACTTCTTTAATTAAAAAAAGAGCTGGAATATATTGCTTTCTACTTCTTTTAATTTTATTGTGAATAAGTCTGGTTTAAAAATCCTCTTACTGAATGGCCAACAAATAATAATAGATGAATTAAAAAACTAGTAAGGAATAAGTAAACAAGACATAATCGAATACTTACGCTGATCTAAAGGATACTTTTGCCAAAATCCATTAATATCTATTTAATATATATATTGAACGCTATTCATTATATTTTTGATTAAATCCAAGGTCTAACAATTACAATAATCAAAGACTACAGGTCCTGTACCATTAAGACTTGTTTTGTTATAATTTTCCTCTACACCGTTTTAATATTAACTTTGTAATTCTGTTCTCACCCATCCTTTCCACACGTCTTAGCTATCAGATTCTGTGGGATTTTAATACCTGAGGTATGTTCGAGTCTTCACATAATTGTATCAGTTCTGCCTTTGGTTTTCACTGCCACTGATCTTATTCCATAATTCATCCAAGACTCTTTTCAAAATCTCTCTTTCTCATAATGTTAATTTATACTAATGCATGTGGTATATATATGTATGTATGTATATAATTGAAAAACATTACGCACTTTTCTTCTTTCTTGTTGCACATACAGCTCTTATTATTTTAATATTGTACTTTCTTTTTTCTCTGCCAGTTCCATTTTTTCTCAAACATATTAACTTTTCCTATTTCAAAAATCTTCTTTGCATACTTTGGTTTTATATTTTCTTTTATTTTTAGTGATTCCTACATTTGACAAGCACTATACCTTACTATATTTTAATTAATTTGCTTGATAAGGTTTATTGAAACTGCTATATTACACGTTTTTGTTAGTTCACATTCTCATGAAGCATTTTAGAATAGTAGTTTTTTAAATATAAGTATTACTTTGAAAATAATTAAAAATAACTGAGTTTGGAGAAATCAGACGACTGAAAACTTGGAAACCAAGCGTTTGAGAAGCATATATTATACAGTCTGTTCAATAATAAAGTGACCGCTCTAATTTTGAAAAAATAAAAATGTAGATAATTTTTTTTATTAAAGTATACATTATGAGCTATTACCTAGTATCTGATCTAATAACCTCCGTTGCCGATTACAGCTTTTTCTATGCTGTCGACCAAAGATCGCCTTATATTTTTAATTTGAAACGACAGCTGCTTTACTGTATCTCCTGGCTTTCTTTTGATCTTTATTTTTATGTACGACTACACATTTTCAATTGGAGGACGTTGCGGGTCCTTCCATCGCAGTGACGCTACACAATTTTCTGCGATGTTTAGGGTTATTGCTTTCTTACAGCACTCAAGTTATTTTGTCAGAACCAAAATACTCTTTAACAGAACTCATCAAGCATTTCTGGTAGATGGTGCACATTTTCTCGGCGTTTAAATTGTTCGTAATCAGAAGGAGGCAATCAAAAGTGCATTTACAGAAATATCCGTAAATATGTACTTTTACAGGATGCTTTATTATTTAATCTTCGCTTTGGATAAGAAAGAAGATTCGTCCGTTAAGATAACATTGTTCCGGTCTCAACCCAAATTTTTCTTTGTCCAAGCCAGGCGTTTTACAGGTTTTGAAGTTGATCGAAAAGTATCTATATTATTACCCAGGCGACTTCGAATCGAATTTTGAGACTTAAATTCCTTTTTGGCTGAGTTTGATTTGGTCACAGTGCAGCAAAAGGCTTGGCTTATCTTTAAAGAAACGGAAGATTCCTCTTAGTTGTTGTGATGCGGACTATTCCCCTTTCCGACAAATATTGGCCTACATTTTAAATCTCTAAATATTGCTTTAACTACTTCTTGACGAGTATTTTCTATCGTTTCGCATGATTCGCTAAAAATATCGCCTGTTAGGTTTTCAAAAAATTTTCATTGTAAAGATAACAAATTTACCGATATCAACAACACAATGTACCAGCAAACTGTATATTGCGTAAAAGAGCACAAAAGTATATACTTAAAAGATTTAAAAGAACGCCATAGATGGCGTTGCGGTGCCTCTTTACCAAATGACGACGCTAGCTTTTTTGACGTACAGATTATAAGCATAAACTTCACGCATAGAAATATTGTTATGTATGTTTATAATTAATATTTTCAAGATCATATGCAAATTATGTTTAATGTTAAATAAATTAATAAAACATAACAAAACTAGTATTTATATTAGTAATTAATGCATTTGTCCAAGAGTTTTGATTAGCCTTTTATAAAGTTTTTATTTTTACTTTAAATACGGTGCGGTTCGAGCGCTCAAGTCGAGCACATGCCTAAGTCGTGCGCGCTGCATGTTATCGCTATCGTACAGTGAACCTCGAGCAGTGATAAACCAGTGCATTAATTGGAATAAACTGTTTTCATTTTTGTATTGTTTACTACATAATTCAGTACATGCATGTAAGTAAAACTAATAGCATGCTGCCATTTGGCAATGGCTACAACCCCACGCAACAATTCAACCCAACAATAACACAACAAAACGCATCCTTTTACCAACAATACCCAGTTATCCCAAATAAAAACCCACAACAAATAACACCTGAGCAATGCCAGCAAATGCCCAATAGCTACTCAATGTAGCCACAAATACAAACATTCCAACCTTATCAATATGGTCACTCTTCAATGTCTCAATTTGTAATGCCACCTCAAGTCCAACCATTGCATCAACAAATCACGACACAAAAACCAATGGAAATTATTATTAGCGACGCAGAGGAAGAAGAAAACATTGCAGACAAAAAAAAATGCTTGGCAAAAAGCTAATAACCTAAAAAGAAAAAGAAGGAAATTGTAAAACACACAAAATCCACCACAATCATTTAATCTAACACAAACTAACAAATACTCAATTTTACCAGAAGTTACAGACGTAACAAACAATAATCAAGATAACGGTGCCAACAAAAACTCAAATAAAATACCCAAACCCCCTCAAATCTACGTATATGGAGTTAACAATTATCAGGAAATGATAAACAGCTTGAAGGATATTATGGAACAGGAACAGTACACCACCAAAATTTAATGTGCATTCCCCGGATGTGTACAGAAAACTCGTCAAACATTTCCAGGAAAACAGTGTCATTCACCACACTTACCAAATCAAGCAGGATCGTGCATACAGAGTGGTCCTACGGCACATACATCCTACAATTCCAGTAGATGATATTACAGCTGAACTAGCTACTCATAATCACAAGATTAGAAACATTACTAACATAAAACATAAGAAAACTAAAGAAGCATTACCACTATTCTTTGTAGATTTGGAGCTAGCCACCAATAACAAAGACATATATAACATAAATTACTTACAAAACTTAAAAATTTCTGTTGAACCACCCCACAGAAATATGAACCTGGCCCAGTGCACAAGATGCCAAAACTATAACCATACAAAGTCATATTGTAATAGGCCATACGCCTGCATTAAATGTGGCGGACCGCACAATTCTATTACATGCAAAAAAACAAGGGAAACCCCTGCTACTTGTGCACTCTGCAATGGTGCACATCCCGCAAACTACAAGCGCTGTTCAATCTACCAAGAGCTACAAAACAAAATAAAACCGAACACCCAAACACAAAAAAACACACATGCCTCTTACAAGACAAATCCACAAAACTTTCCTCCCTTGCCAATGAAGAACTACTGGAAAATGCCAAATACAAACTGTGAACAAATAAACCTCAATCACCTCAAGACCTAACACTCACACAGTTCTTAGAAGAATTCAAAGGTATGTTCAATCAACTAATACAACAAAATAGCATTATTTTGAACATGCTTACGACGGTCATAAATAAATTAGTTCGATAATGGCCAAATTCCTTAAAATTGCACTCTGGAACGCCAACGGCCTCCAATCAAAAAAACAAGAAATCGAAATCTTCCTCAGTATAAACAACATTGATATCCTCCTTATATCAGAAACTCATTTTACTGTAAGAACCCACATAAAAATACCGTACTATCTTATTTACCACACCGAACATCCGGATGGTACGGCACATTGAGGCACTGCCATTATCATTCGTGAATCAATAACACATCACGAACTACCAAAATTCGAAGAAAATTTCTTACAGGCCACAGTGATTGAAGTAAATAAACTATCAAATCCAATTACAATAGCGGCAACATATTGCCCCCCTCGGCACCAAATAACCAAACTCATGCTACAGCCATTCTTTGACTCCTTAGGGTCAGGATTTATAACTGGCGGAGACTTTAATGCGAAGCATACCAGATGGGGCAGTAGACTGATAACCACAAAAGGCAGAGAACTTAATAAACTCATAACTGATAATAATTATACATATTTCTCAACAGGTAGCCCAACGTACTGGCCAACGGACCCTGGCAAAATTCCGGATTTGTTAGATTTCTTCGTTGCTAAAGGAGTTTCATCTAACTACGTAGACATAACATCCAGTTATGATCTATCATCTGACCACACACCTGTCATACTTACTATTAGTGCTACAGTAATTAGAAAAGAAGCCAAACCAATGTTATGTAACAGACGCACAGATTGGGACGCCTTTAAAGAGTATATGGATCAACACCTTGATCTTAATATAAGCCTAAAAACGACTGAAGAGTTGGACCCAGCTCACAAAACTTCCCAAGAGAAGTGATGGAGCTGGTTAAGGAAAATAAGGAAAGCTAGGGCAGTCTGGCAACGAACACATAATAGAAACGACAAAACAAAGTACAATCGAATTACTAATAAACTTAAACGAAAACTGAACGAAGTAAAAAACGACACATTTCAACAATATGTAACTTCTCTTTCCAAGGACGACTACAGTATATAGAAAGCCACAAAGGGATTCAAGAGGCCACAGGTACATATACCGCCGCTACGTAACACAGACGGCACATGGGCCAGATCTGACCAAGAAAAAGCTGACCTATTCGCACAATATCTGGCAGAAGTATTTAGACCTAACTCTGAAACAATAGATATAGAAGTAGACACCTTCCTCGAAGCCCCACTACAACTTTCATTCCCAATACGGGATCTTAAAATCTGTGAATTACGTCAGGAGATAAAATTCTTGAGCAACAAAAAAGCACCAGGCTACGACCTCATAACTGGTCCTATCCTTAAACAGCTACCAGAAACTGGGGAAAGACAACTACTAGCATTATTTAACGCAATTCTGCGCTTAACCTACTGGCCGCCGCAACTAAAGATGGCGCAAATTATAGTAATATTGAAATCTGGTAAGCCGCCAAATGAAGTGCAATCTTATCGCCCAATTAGCCTGTTATCAATAATTGCCAAACTCCTAGAAAAGCTGATATTAAGTCGGTTAAATAAAGACACACCACTGGATGATTGGATCCCAAAGCATCAATTTGGATTCAGACGAGATCATTCTACTATTCAACAGTGCCACCGCATGTCTAACGTAATTCAGAAAGCTTTTGAAAGTAAGAAGTACTGCACGGCAGTATTCCTGGACGTCCGACAAGCCTTTGATAAGGTGTGGCACAAAGGGTTACTGGCTAAAATAAAAGCATTATTTCCGCACCAATATTATCTCCTTTTCCAATCCTACCTTTCAAACCGCTATTTCCTAGTAAAATTCGGAAACAAAATCTCGACACTACAGCCAATTACCGCTGGGGTTCCCCAAGGCAGCGTTTTGGGCCCAGTCCTATACTTACTTTTCACTGCTGATATACCAATAACACCGTACACAGAAATGGGAACGTTCGCAGATAATACTGCCATCCTCGCGTGCAATGAAGACCCTTTAGCTGCTACAAGATTATTGCAGGAACACATACATTTAATAGAAGAATGGCTAGACAAATGGAGAATTAAGGTGAATGAAAATAAGTCAGTTTAAATAACATTTACAATGCGAAGGGGAATACGCCCTCCTGTTACCATAAACAACATTGATGTACCACAATCTGAAGAAGTGACGTATCTGAGATTACACTGGGACAAAAGGCTAACTTGGAAACAACACATAAAGAAGAAGCGCAAAGCCATGGATCTGAAAGTTAAAAAAATGTACTGGCTAATAGGTCAGAAATCACCTTTAGCAACCGAGAGTAAACTCCTTATATATAAAACCATCTTACGTCCTATTTGGACATATGGATGTGAGCTGTGGGGCTGCTCTAGCTATTCTAACGTAGACATAATCCAGAGATTCCAATCCAAGACAATAAGAATTTTTATGGATGCTCCATGGTACGTGACAAATCTCACCCTACATACCGACTCCAACACACCACACGTGCGTGATGTAATTACGTAACGGGCAACCAGACACTATGATAGACTTACATATCATTCAAACGACCTTATACAACCACTTACGTTACAACCAAACTTTCGGCGATTAAAGCGGAAATGGCCTTGGGACCTACAAACTAACGTGAATCCTCCAGTGTGAATCCATCATCCTCAATCAATAGGATTAGGAAACTGCGAGGAAGCACCAATGGGTGCCAACCTCATCAACTTTAACAACAAATTAGCTCATAGAATCTCTTGTAATTCTGATTGATGATGTACTATGTTTCAATAAAAAAAAAAAACTTTAAATACGTTAGTGCAAAAACAAAATTAATAATCAAAGTACTATTTTTCAACTTCGATAATTTCCTGCCATTTTTCGGGTAAAAATTTGATGTCGCGGAAGTAGAGATACATCAAGATGTCTTTTTTTCTGATCAACGGTCAACTCATGTGGCACTCAATTTGACATCTATTTTTTTTCTGCTTTCCGAAGAATGTCGTAATTTGTTTGAGGATTACAGTAGCAGTCATCGGCCAAAATTCGGCAAGTCATCGATGGATTGTCTTCAATTGTGTTGAACACAGCTTGACGATCGATTTCTTGCGGGCGCCCGGAACGTTCCTTGTTGATCAAACTTTCTTTGCCGTTTTTGAACTTTGCGATCGTTTAGCAGTGGCTTCTCCAACAATACCCTTAAGCTTTGCAAACATTTCTGCCCGCCTCTGTAGCACCTGTTTGTAGATTCAATTTGTTTTGAAAATGCAACAATAATCGAATATCTGCTCGTGAAAGCTCCACGCTGTAAAAATCGTGCACATGTTGTATATCAAAAAATGCGCCAGAAAATTCTACATCAGAAGCAACAAATAAAAAAATTTACTCCTATAAACTAAATTTTAATGGAACCGACCAAAACTTTTTGGACAATCCTTATGCTTATTTTCCATAGAGTGATTTAGCACTAGTAACTTACATTTACAGTTATTAATTGTAAGCACTTAAAAGACCGTGTTTACAGACCCACTCTTACCTGAAAATTAATATAGATTTATATCGCAATCCAGGACATTTTTACTTATTTATACATAAAGGATTTTATAAGTAAAATACATTTTAGAATGTGAAGATTATTAGTAATTAGGTAAATAGTATTTTAGAACTTCATAAATTTTTAATTTATTTATAAGTACAAGAAAAGTAATATCTTATATGATTTAAAGTTAGCCAATCATTTAGGTGATCACAATTAGGAACTTACAATTATAAGCTTGAGAATTCCGCTTCTATTCCTATCGTTAGGCTAAATTGGATAAATCCGGCTCTGATAAAAATGGTTTAAGAAGTGCCACGACATGGCTTCACTTAAAAGTTAGATCGATTTCTGGAATGCTCATTGAAATCGCTCAAAGAGTTGTCGCAACTGCGGCGACGGAACTTGATATCAAAGGCAGTTGCGAAATTATTCAAATACTTTCAGGAGGAATCCTTGACCACACATATTTCACTGCGTACAGTCGCTGGAAATCTTTTCAGGGGGTGTACGCGATATCTGGTTTTCTATCTGCTGTGTATAAATCACTCCTTTGCTGTTAAAAGAGACATTTTCATTTATGCATTCTCGCAAACAAACTTATTACTTAGAAAAGTGAGTGACGACTTCTCTCGTTATTTGATTTATATTATAGCGATGTGCTGCATCGAAAACTGTAATATTATCAACGCCTTTTAATTAATTTACACCTTAAAATTGCAAATTTTCGATGCTACCTTTATAGCTAAATTGTCTTCGAACAATTATCATAAAAAATACAAACTGTTTAATTTTTTGATTAGTTTAAAAATTTTAAATTCACGATAAAGAAGTTAAGTAGAAAAATGCAAATCTAACTTCTTGCTTATTTGTTTATTTGAATTAAACTGTTATTCTTACTACATACAAAATTTTAATATTCCACAAAATTGTTTTGTTTTACATCACACAAAATGTCGTAACGCTGTATAGCTTGCGGCACACTTGCTTTTCTAAGAACTATAAACAAATGTATTTTTGTTGGAGTATATTAAATTAGCAATAACTTCAGTAACATTAATAATTTGTATCGCCCTATGTAAATTCTAAATTTCAAATGGCGTACTGTGGATAAATAAATTAAAGAATAATATTTTTTGCTGTAATGTACATGTTGCATTATAAAAAGAAGATTGCGTTTAATTTCCTACCATTCCTCCTTGCACAATTAAATATGGTATATCGTACAAAAGTTCTGCTATTTAATTTGATATAAAAAAGGTTGAGGTACTACAGAGGGAAATAATTTTTTTGGAAACAATAATTACATTGAAGTTTATTGGATGAGAAACTTTAAATCTTTTTTAGTTCAGTTGCAAGGGTGAAATTTTTTGATACGTCGGAAAAAATCATGTTCAATAATAGCTTTAGACATTTCAAAAACTCTCTGATTTCTTTTACAAATAAAATGTTGACATTTAGTTAATTATGCTTTTTACACTATAAAATAAAAAATAGCCACAACCTAGAGAAATATGTTGGTACATGTGTCCTTTAAGGAAATGTTTATAATTAATTTATAATTTTCTAATATCTGCTAAAATAATGAACGTACTAGCTGACTTTGTTAGAGAATTATTTGCAAAAGTGAAAATTATTCAGATAGAGATAAGTGAGTATTATTTTATCAACTATACAAAATAGTGTGGCAGCTGTAGTCATTGTATAGACCACACATAATGAAGTGCAATAGGTATCACATGTGTACTCAATAAAATATTTATGTATGTGTAAATATTGGAAGATTTTTAATAAATGCCAATAAAATATATGTCTGTACTACTTTTGTACTAATAAATTATGAGGAAACAGGTGATAAAAACTGTTATTTGATATTTCTTCATACAACAAAATATAGGGTGCCGCAAAAAGAATCATCCGATTTAAAAAAATTATAACTATTCAGCTTCTAATTCGATTTGATAGAACAATGTACTGTTAGAAAGAGAAAATTCTCGAGGTTCAGAAGGTTATTGATAGGTAGCACTAGCGCGCTTCATTCACTTGCCACTTCAGTGTTTGTCAAGATGGCGACTGGACAACAAGAATAATTTTGTGTTCTACGCTTCGCGAAGTGTGAGTTCCTAACGACTGTTCAGCGCAATTATCGGCAACAATATCGTGTTGAACCTCCTACACGGATTGTCTGTGTAAAGGGAAATCCAGTGGTCATCCCCGCTACAAAAGTTAAAATCCCCTCTTATGAGTTAACAGTTGCATCCGTTTATTGCCCACCTCGCCACAACATCAAAAAAGACCATTTTCAAAACTTCTTTCAGACATTAGGGACTAAATTTATTATAGGAGGGAACTTTAGTAGTGAGAACCATTACAAAAGGCAGAGAGCTAGCAAATTTCCTGCGAGAGCAGAATTATTTTTTCTCTCCACTGGCACTCCCACTTACTGGCCCACCGATCTCCACAAAACTCCTGAATTACTGGACTTTCTTATAATGGAAGTTACGACTATTCGTCAGATCATTCGCCAATTATAGCGACTATTAGCTCCTGCGTTATCCATAAAAAGCAAGTTATCAGATTACATAACAGAAGAACTAACTGGGAGGTATACAAAAATCACACCCAGGATAACATAAACCTAAAGATTAGCCTCAAAAAACCAGAAGAAATTGACAAAGCACCAACTATGTTGCTCTATACTCTTAAAGAAGCTGCCCAGCAAACTATGCCGTAACCAAATATCCAGTATTCAATATACAACGTGCCATTAGAGATTAAAAAACTTATAGCTGTGAAAAAGAGAGCCAGAGCAAAATGGCATCGGACTCGAGCACTTGCAGATAAAAATATTTTAAATCGTCTAAGTAACCAGCTGAGACACAGAATCAAAATGGACACAAAACCAATTTTTCCACGACTATATCACTGGCCTGAATAGATATGACAACTCAAACTGGAAGTCAATAAAAAACTCACGAAAGTCCAATAATAAATCCCCCCCCCCCCCCATAAAAATGAGAAAAACTCAAACCCACAATGGACCAAAAGTGACGAGGAAAAAACCTACCCCGGAATATAAATAATAGTTCACAACGCCTTAATATATCAATATTTGAGTTATTAGTTGTGGTCCACAGTTGGACTCCATATGTTGTTGTGTTAATGGTTAGAAAAAAGTCTATTATATAAAGAAGACTGTAAATTTTTGTTCAGTATACATACAGGATTTGTCAAAAAGTAAATCGTAAAAAAATCATTTAAGATATCGTTACAAACGTTTAAAATTTTTCAAAGTATTCCCCTTGGGCATCCACACAAATCCATGTACGGTACGCATCCTGGAAGGCGTCAACGGAGATCTCGTTTAAAGTCTTTGTCACGGCGGTTTGGATCGCTTCAATGGTTTCAAAACGGGTTCCTTTCGGGGCATACTTGATTCTCGGGAACAAAAATAGGACTGCAGGGGGGCTGGGGCATCGTTGCCAAGCTGTCATTGGCCAGAAATTCCTGGACACGCAGAGCTGTGTGGCTATGAGCGTTGTCGTGGTGCAGCTGCCAGGTTGCGGTAGTACACAGTGGTTTTCGGAATACTGAGAGTCCTGCTATCATTCGAACACTCATTCAACGATCAACCGCGTGATAAATTTACTTAGTTGCAGCATGTTCTTTGTGACAACCAAATTGATGTTTGCAAAATCGATTGTTATCCATTAAGTATGTATTAAATCTGACGCTTTATCTTACTTATTTAAGTAGTTAACCTGTCATTGAATCGTAATCTGATGAGTTCCTTAAATTTAGATGTTGTTTTAATATCCTTAGTTTTATATCTCTTTTTAACTACTTTCTTTTTCCACACTTTGAATTGTTTCATATAATTTCACTAACATGTTCTACTGCATCTTTTTTGTCTCAAAAATGTAGTCTAATTGTCGCCCGCCATTTTGGATATATGTAGCAACATTTACGCCATTGCATTCTATTGTTTTTAAATAAAAAAAGCTGCTCAAGCGATGGAATTGATTAATTCGACTTTGGTGAACATTCTGTGAGTCATTCAACAGTAAAAAAGTGGTTTGCAAGATTTCGTGATGGAAATTTTAGTCTTGAGGACGATCGCAGTAAAAAAATTTGAAGACAACGAACTCCAAGTTTTACTGGAAGAAAATCCACGTTTAACTTAAGAAGAATTTGGAGAACAGTTACGAGTTACTTACCAAGCAATATTACTTCGATTTCATGCAATGGAAAAGATACAGAGGAAAGGAAAATGAGTTCCTCATAAACTGACGGAAGAAAACCAAAACCGAAAAGTTGACATCTGCGTGAATCTACTTTCTCGGTACAAAAGAAAGAATTTTTTGCACAAAATCGTTACGGGCGATGAAAAGTGGATTTTGTTCGACAATCTTAAACGCAGAAAAGTATAGGTTAATCCAAGCCAGCCATCAAAATCAATTGCTAAAACGAATATCCATGCCAAGAAAGTGTTCCTGTGTGTCTGGTGGGATTGTAAAGGAGTCATTTACTACGAGTTTCTAGAATCTGGACAAACTGTTACAACTGAACGTTGGCTTAATTGATTAATTTAAGTAATGCTCTGGAGGAAAAAAGGCCATTTACAGGTCAAGGAAGGCGGAAAGTGATATTGCTGCATGACAATGCTCGTCCACATACAGCAAAACTAACCCAGGAACTTATATTCTCCTTAGGCTGGGAAGTTGTCCAGCATGCGGCGTATTTTCCAGGCTTCACTCCTTCTGATTACCACTTATTTAGATAGATGTCATATTTGAAAAACTAGCGGTTCACGAAAGTTAAAGATGTGCGAAAATGGCTCGATGACTATTTTGCTTCGAAACCACCAAATTTGTATCGCTAAGGCATTCATCATCTTCCCGATAAATGGCAAAAGACCATAGATAGTAATGGAAAATATTTCGTTTGTTAATCTTTGTATCAAGTATCTTTTCAATAAAGTTCAATTTGACCAACAAAAGCCGAGGAGACCTATTAATTCGTATTGCTAAGGGATAGAGGTTTTCCTATAATAATATTAGTATTTATCGTGATAATCACTAATGAGTAGTTCAAAATAACTTAAATTAATGCCTTTAACTGCGCATAAGTTTTGAATCTTATTTAAATGTGTCAGGCAATAAGTAGACTCATATGTGGATAAAAGAATCAGGTCATTTGATTTTTAGGTTTCGCTGTTTCTTTTAGATTATAGTTACCCTGAAGTTCCAAAACACGTGGTTAGCATTAAAATAGCTAAATAGACCGAATTTTTTCTTTAATGTTGAAAATATTTTTTATTATGCTCCTATTATTATATATCAATCTTAATTAAGGATAAATTGCAGAGAGGATTAGAGGTTCGCTCGAATTTTAGACTATTATAGAGCTAGCCTGTACGTTTTTGTGAACATATTTTGGGAGTTTAATTAAATTTCTAATAATAATTGGCGAATTAGCGTGTACTATACCATATGAGTGCGGTATAACATAAATTTTATGGAATGTTCATATAAATAGCTATGTACGGCTATATTCAGTGTAACGCGATTCAAATATCATTAGCGGTTAAGAGAATACTGCGGTTTTGTTTATATTGTATCAAGCCATTTGAATTTCATATTGTTATTCTATTGTCACGAATAATTATTTATTTTCGATACTAGAGTGCTTACAAGTTTCAACAGTTTTTATGCAATTATGTAATTTGGTTTACCACTGGTGAGTTGTTACTGCTGAGTGGAATTTGTACTAACGTATGTTTCCGGGCGTTATTTATGTGTTTGTTACATCAAATAAGTTAAATATTGATGCATGTTTTCGGGTTACTTTTTAATGGTCTTAGACGTAACTTTTTATAAATTTCTCAGTCTTTATAATTTGCGAGATGATCCTAATTGCACTTTACCTATTAAATATACCTTAATTTTTCTTTTTGTTGGCACTGAGAAGTAACTATCCATGCACTTTATAGTTATCTTGGTATTCTATTGCGCGTCTCAAAGAAAAAGCAGCTACTCGGCGGAGAAGCGAGCGATGAGTGTTATAGATCATTATAAGCACGGAAAATGCTTCTCCGAGACTATGCATTGTGAAACACCAAATAAAATAACTGTAAAAAGACGAATTCAAAATTTTAACAATCAGATCAATGTACCAGACGTTCAGCTGAAAACATTGCCGCTGCGAACGATAGTGTGACAAAGCGTCCAGAGATTTCAGTGCGTTCTCAGTCACTGCAACTAGAGAGCTGGATCTACATCTATTCAAGATTCAGTTAACCCAGGAACTAAAGTCAGACGACCACTTAAAACGCCGGTTTTGTGCAATCAAGAAGTTGTGGGCAATTTTGCTAAGAAAATCATCTTTAGCGACGAGACGCATTTTTACCTTGGTATATCAGTAAGTAAAAGTGTCGCATATAGGGCATAGGAAGTTTGGTGTGAATTTTATGCTGGTGGGGTAATTTGGTCGTTTTCTTTGAAAATGAAGCTGGAAACGCAATGACTAAAAAATGGTGAACGTTATCGTAATATGATAGGGAATTTTGTTACTTCATTTGAACCGCATGGATGTGGATGACTTGTGAATCCACCAGAACAGCGTCACCTATCATATAACAGCTGTAACAATCGAATTGGAGCAAAAATTTAATGGACGGCTTATCTCCCAAAACAGCGAAGTGAACTGAACTGGCCAACGAGATCTTGCGATCTCATACCGTATGATTTTTTTCTCTGGGGATTACGGAATTAAGAACGATTCCTAAATTGAAAGCAAAAATTATTATTAGTTATGAGAAAAAGTGATCGAGAGTTCTGTCAGAAGAATTCGAAAGTGTCAAAGGTACCGTAGAGAACATTTGCCAAATATCCTATTCTATATTTAATGGTAATATTTATCCTTCAAAATAATGTCATAACTTTGCCTAATAATAAATAAATAAAATGTTTTTTTTTCTAAAATTAAATCCTGCATTTCTTTTTGTACACCCTTTATTACATAATATCTTTATGTACTCGAATCCTTGATATTTAACGGATTGTGGAACTTTTTGTATTGCATATGATGGTTTAAATGTAACAATAAAACCTAAAATACAATTAATTTAATTTATTTAATGTAAATGCTTGTTTTTTTTCTGCACCATAATGGTAAAAACTTCAAAGCCACCTTCCTGTTTAATTTAGTATTTTTGAAAGTCTATACTCTTTTACGCCAAAGCTATGTTTGTGTGACATAATTTGGTTGCCAGGCCGTTTTGACCGCCAATTTTTTTTTATTAAGAGAGCATATTTACAATCTACTCTATACAATCTAAGTGAGTAATAAGCAAATTGTATGATAAAGTAAAAGACTTGAGGGAGGACCATCCATTGATGTTACTCCCAAATAGGAGGCTTACGCCTGGTTGGGCTGGTGTGTGAGATCATGGGGCCATTGGCGATGCAGTCTTCTTGTCACGTGTCACGAGTTCCTTTTTGTGTCCCACGACAGTGTGTTGATAGGAAGTTGCTAGTCTATGAATTTCGCTGGAGACATATACGATCACTAGGTCTTTGTGGAAAGCTGGTTGGTAATGTACCAAGGGGCATTTGTCATCAGACGGAGAGTCTTGGACTGGAAACGCTGTCCTGTTATTAAGTCGTAGCCTGGGCATTTATGGACACTGGTGTACTGGAGTTCGGCCGGGGAGAAAAATTTGATCGGTAAGAACATTTGAAGCGGCGCTTGTAAGAAGGCTTTGACTTCTTTTTGATTATTATTTAGATTTGGCTGCGGTTTTATAAAGGCATGTGCAAGATGCTCTCCGAATACATTTGCTTTATCAGTGTCGGTCCTGGCTCAAGTTCTGTCAGGTTTTCTGATTGGTGGGATCGTAATTTTGGGTCTTTTAAATGACCGCCAAATTAAAAGTTTTGAATTGGACGTAATGTTAGCCAATTTTTCTTTAGAAAAAAGATATTTGAGTTTATCACATCATTCTTACAGTTTTAATGAGGAGCTTAACTGCATCGAAGTATAATTCTCAAATAACAAACCAGCTTTAGCAGTGTTCTTTTTTTTATTATTATTTAATACAAATTTACAAGCTGGTCCAGGGAGCTATAAGTACATGGGAAAGTCTTATTGGTTCATCCTTCTTCTGAATCAGCCTGGTTTCTGGCTCATTGGGGTGTAATGTTAATTTATTTCTGTATTTAGTGCTGGTTTTAGTAATTTTTTTGAGAACGGTCGGTATGTTTAAGTCAGCGTGTATTCTTTACACTCCAGAGAGCATTGATTACTTTTTGACTAACTTTATTTTGAAAGCACTGAAATATCTCGATGTATGAGATGTAGACGGAGCCCCAACGGGGATACCATATGTCCAAATGAGGTTTAAATTGGCTTTATACATTAATAGTTTATTTGCAGGTGATATATTTCAATTCCTTCCAAGAATCCAGTACGTTTGTTGGAATTTTACTCCTAGTTGTTTTCTCTTCGTTGAGATGTGGGTTCGCCAAGTTAATCTTCTGTCGAAACGGAGACCTAGGTATTTTGCTACATCCGCTTGGGGAATGTAATTTCCACAACAAGTTTCTCTTCGGAGAGTAGAGGTAATATGTGTCGATTTGTTTGGGTTAACTTCTCTTCTCCACTGTTTTAACCAGTGTTCAAATTGATTTAAATGTATTTGCAGGTTTTTGGATGCAGAATTGCGATCATGATGAGAAGCTAAGATTGTCGTATCATCAGGCCATGTAGCAGTGATTGTAGAGTTGGTTAAGGGCAAGTCTGCTGAGTATAATGTGGGTCCTAAAGAACTTTCTTGAGATTTCTTGGTATTTAACTTGAAATGATTTGTCCGGGAGGTAGGATTTCAGAAGTAAACAGAATGGATGTGGGAATAAGAGCTTAAGTTTGTGCATTAGTCCGAGATGCCAGATTTTATCAAATGCTTGACTTGTATCAGCGAAGACAACCGAGCAGTATTATATTTCTTCCATATCGTTTCGGATCTGTTTAACAGTGGAGTGGATTTATTCTGTGGTTTTATGCTGTTTCCTGGACCCGAACTAGTCCTGATGTATAAATCTATTTTCATCTATGATTACGGTAAGTCATTTAAGTATTAGTTTTTCAAGGACCTTTGATAGGACTAGGAGGAGACTTATGGGTCAGTAAGAGGTAATCTCATTTCAGTTTTTACCAGGTTTGGCAATTATTAAACCTGTGCTATTTTCCAGTGGCACTGGAAATATTCAAATCTAAAAATAGGGTTAAATATTTGCGCTAATCCTTTAAGACACTTTATGGATAACCTTTGGAGTATTTTACCAGTGATAATATCATATCCTGGAGAAAGTGAGGTTTCTGAAGCTTTTTGTCTTGGAAGGGTCATCTGGAAAGAAGCCTATAACTAATTGTGTATCTTTGTTTCTGCTGCAACCGTTACCTAAGAAGAAAAGGATTGGAAGACTGTAGCAAGGTGTTCTGCGTAGACAGCAGCCTTTGCTTTTATTCATTAATTTATGTCCATATGTTATTATTGATTCGTATTGGAGGTAATTGATATTGTTGCTGCTTGAGTTTACAGAGAATAATCAGTTGCTTTAGTTGATGTTAAGTCGTTAAAATAATTTTGTATGGATTTCTTTTTTACTTTACGCAATAATTTTTTGAAGTTATTTACTAGTTTGTTGTAACCTTGTCTGTCCGACGAGGTTCTCGTTATCTGTCATCGTTTTCGAGCTTTTTTGTTTCTCTAATATTTTGTGCTTTGGTATATGTAGTTTAGTTTTTAATTGTATTGCTAGAGTTATCTGTTCATATAGTTTGTCTCTGAAATAATCCAAGTCCGTATTTTTGCTGTAAAGTGATGGTTTTTTCAGTTTTTCAAGTATTTGTGTGTACATGGTTGTCAAAATGGGAGTGTTATTTGACGTAAGCTTTAAACAGAGCTTTACCAGAAATTTTTTGGAGTTAAAGCCGTTGACTATGCAAACATCAAGATCTGGTGTCTTCTGAGGATCGGAGAGCCAGTATGTGGATTGAAAAGTTGAACGATAATTCATGTTCTTAGCTTTCATGACTTAATAGTTTCCGTCCCTTAGTTGTCGTAGGCCTAGATCCCCATATAGGGTTTTTCGCATTAAAGAAATCGCTTTCCCAGCGCCCAGAAATATCTGTCATAATCCTTATATTTGTTATTGTGCCTCGATGAGCAATATATCGTGGATATTGTCATTTTACCCGTCGTGTCCACTATAGTGACGTTGGTGGTTTGTATGTTGTTAAGCTTATATTCAGCTCTTTCATAATGTTTAATATTCTGCAGAACCCCCATATGCCGCTTTATCTAGATGGTTAGTATTATATATGTTGGTTTGGTATTTTTATATGACTTTTATTGGTGAAATGGATTTCTGATAATAGGATAATGTCTAAGTAATTAGTTTGTATAAATAATTTTATTTTCTGCTTATGTTGGCACAGGCTATTGGCGTTCTATACTGCTATATTTAGTTGTTGAGTCATTAGTGATTTTTATTAACAACATTCGTTGACATAAGATTTATAAGTGTGCTTATTCGGTCCAAATCACTCACTGGTGGTGTTATCATTGGTTGGTTCCTGTGCTTTGTGGGCGTATGTAATATCTCGGCTCGATAATGCATTCTTTTAGTGTAGGGTATTTTTTGTTTGAATTTCTTTATGAACTATACAATATCTGTTTTAATTGCAGTTTACGCACTTAACGTTGTTGTCTTTTACTTTAATTTAAGGCACATTTCATACATCGTAAATTATTTTTACAATAAATTTTTGTAGGTCCCAATTTTTGACAGCGCATACATTGTGGAATTTCGCCTTTTGCTTGCGATGCTTCAAACTGAACTTTGGTGTTAGTAATAAGTCTCTTTTATAAATTTTTTTGTTATTCTTTTTAGGTATGATATCTTTACGTTTCAAACCTTTGTTATTTTGTGTCCTTTCTTTTGCAAACTTTGTTTAATGTCCTTAACGTCAGTTGTTGGGTGTAAATTTTTAAGTACTACACGAAAGCTTCTTTCTCGTCTATGCTTAGAGATATGGAATTCAGTATTTTTATCTGTAAGTGCTTTTACTAGCACTCTCTAAAGGTTATACCTTAACTTGGTTATTATATAATGTCTTTATTGCGTATTTGTCTTTAGCTAATTCAGTGAATAACTGAATTAGCGGTTGTATGTTTTCTACGCCAGAAATGAAGATCGGTGGTGGTTTAGAAGCGGAGCTTTGTGTGTTTTAATCTATATTTTTATCTGTGAGCGCGTTAAATTTATTACTATGTCCAAGCCAGTAATTATTCTCTTTTGAAGTATTAGCTTCCTGCTCTTCTTCATTTGCTTCTTCATGTTGCTATGGTTCACTAGTATTTTGATCAGCAGGTTATTGTGTAAAATGCGACTGCATTGTATTTATCATTGGGAAATTGTTGAGTGGTTGACGCTGTACAAGGTTACATTTTGTGAGAGTGTTTATTGGCATTTGTAGATATGCGCTAGATGCAGCTGGGTTTCCCATGAGTGTCCATGCTTGAGTGCGGTAGATCGTATTCCACATAGTTCCGTGGCTGATATGTGTAATAAAAGTCACTTAGAGCTTTTATGTTGTTTTGGTTCTATCCTTGATTTGATTGTTGCTATTAGCCAGGAATTTGACCCGAAAATCGCTATCCGGATCGACAGATGGTCCGCTGGATGATCCGTCGGCCTGAGGCTGCAGTTTTTACCGCTGGGATAGGGCGCACGTCTGCTTAGCTTCGATGCTCGAGCCATGCTCACTTTATCAATCAAGCGACACAAATTATTTTCTTTGGGTGGCAACAAAGAGAATAAAGGTACAAAGACAACCCATTCCCCCCTTAAAAAAGCCAGACAATACATGGGCGCGCCCCGACTCGGAAAAAGCAGAACTCCTCGCCCAACACCTCGAGAGCGTCTTCCAACCTATACCTACTCAAAGCCCTCCAGCAGATGAAGAGAGATTACAAGACTCCTTAGAAACACCATGTCAACTAACTCCGCCTATGGATTGCTTCACAGCAAAGTAAATTAAAAATATGATCGGGTATAACCTAAATCCCAAGAAAGCTCCAGGCTTCGACATAATTACTGAGAAACTAGTCAAAGAATTAGCACGCAAGGGTCTAGTGATGCCAACCATAATCTTCAATGCAGTTCTGAGACTGGGCTACTTCCCAGTGCAGTGGAAAGTAGCGCAAGTTATACAGATCCTCAAACCTGGAAAACCCCCAAATTAAGTTACCTCCTATAGACCTATTAGTCTACTTCCTGTACTAGGTAAAATCTTAGAAAAACTCCCAGCAAAAAGACTAATATCAATTCTAGAAGACAACAACATACTTCCAGATTACCAATTTGGCTTTTGGAGAGAGCACTTCACAATCCAACAAGTCCATCGGATTGCTGATAATATAAATTAAGCCTTCGAAGAGAAATAATATTGCACAGCTGCCCTACTTGATGAAACCAAAGCCTTTGACAAAGTGTGGCACACAGGCCTCCTATACAAACTAAAGTAAAATTCTACCTCACTACTTTTACATTATCTTCAGATCCTATTTGAAAGAACGATACTTTCTAGTAAAATTTGGATAGCACCAAACTAATCTTCGTCTAATAAACTCAGGAGTACCACAGGGCGGTGTATTTGGCCCGATTTTATACCTAGTATACAATGCGGACATCGCAATAAATCAGCACACCCTAACCGCCACCTTTGCAGATGACAAGATCATCATTAGTCGAGTCAAATTAGTAAGAAAAACGCTAAAAGCTCGAAATTTTTAGCGGATATACGTATCAAGACGTGTCAAGGCGCATTCGATTCGTAAGAGCCTCAGAAAAAAATGTTACCACATTTTTTGTTATAATGCGAAAATGCATTTATTGGATGAGCTTTTTGCAGACCCAAAAGAATACTTTATTTCTCACTTAATATTTGCCAAAATAGGCTCATTCCCGTTACTCGGGGGTTTTGGAGTCGTTGTTCACGAATACGATGCTTAGAAAATGCCTCAATACACTTGGGGGCATAATTCTGGGAATGGGGTTGATTTTAAAAAATCACCTTAAATTTGTTTGTTTTCCGATTTTAAATTGTTTGAATAAAAGTTTTTGGGATCGTTGATAACGAATATGATGTTTGAAAAGTGTGCCAATGCACTTGTAGGGGAGCATAATCCTGGGGATGAGGGTGAATTTGGGAAAAACCTCGAACTTGTTTGTTTTTTGAGTTTAAACTGTTTATATAAGGGTTTTTGGGTTTGCTGATTATAATGCTGAATATAATGCTTAGAAAATCAACTCAAAGACAGTTTAAGTCTGAATAGGGGTTTTTGGGGCCGCTGATAACGAATATAAGGTTTAAAAAGTGTCCCAATGCACTTAGAGGGAGACAATCCTAGGGATGGGGGCTATTTTAAGAAACCAGCTCAAAGTTGTTTGTTTTTCGAGATTAAACTGTTTGAATAAGGGTTTTTGAGATCTCGGTTAACGATGTTGATTCTCAAATGAAACTCCGCACCTAAGTGAGAAAATGCCCTGGAGCACTTTGGGAAAAGGATACCCTGGTGGCATCAAAGTACACGTAGGGCATTTTTTTCATTTGAGTATTATTCAATTTTAATTATTTTTAAAAACAATTTTTTTCATATATTATTACGAAAAAAATTTTGCAGGCACACAGACAACCCTATCAGTATCTACGTTTTAACAGTATTAAATAAATAAAGGTTTTGAAGGTTTCAAAATTGGTTTTCTAGGTTCTATTTAAGTAAAAAATTTATTAGTAATAAAATATCATAAAATTTGAATTTTATATAGTTTTCTTAGCCTTTCTCTTTCATCAAAGTAAATTGAAATTCTCATAAAGCAATTTTGAGCAACAGATTTAGAAAGAAAAACGATACAATAATTAAATCTTCTCTGTTGCAATAATAATCTTCTAAATATTTGTATATTCATTTTCCATTACCTAAAAAATAAAATATCTACAGTGTGCTGAATCACGAACTGCTGAATTAAAAAAAATGCTATCAAATAAAGACAGTTTAATCTTGAAAAACAAACAACTTTGAGCTGGTTTCCCAAAATAGCCCCCATCCCCAGAATTATGCCCCCCTCCCTTCAAGTGCATCGGGGCACTTTCTAAGAATCATTTTTTTGTGATCAGCAAACCCAAAAACCTCCAAGTAACGGGAATGAGCTTATTTTGGCCAATATTAAGCGAGAAATAAAATATTAGTTTGAATCTGCAAAAAGCTTATCAAATAAATGCATTTTTTGCGTGCACAAATGCACTATCCCATTATAACCAAAAATATGTGATAACATTTTTTTCTGATGCTCTTACGAATCGAATGCGCCTTGGAACGTCTTGATACGTGTACCCGCTAAAAATTTCGAGCTTTTTTACTAATTTTCCTCGACTACATGACAAGACATGAAGATCCAGTTATAGCTGCTCAACTCCTTCAACATAGCCTTGACCAAATAATCTAATGGACTAATCAATGGCGAGTTCAACTCAATGAAACCAAAATCTTTCATATCACGTTCACCAAGCGCAAAGGAATTCAGGAGTTTAAGTTCATCTGATTGGTCATAGTTATTGTTTGTGTACATGCTTTGACAATATTGTCTCCATGTTTCTATTACCTCACTTATATTCTTTGTGACTCTTCCATTGCTGCTCTCTATTTTTCATGATTTTGGCTTGAACGCTCTCGTTGTCTCTTTAAATTTCCGAAAAAGGTCTCTCGTTTCATTCGTAATAGCAAATTTTTCTATTTCTTCACATATTTCGTTTAGGTATTGGTTTTTGTTTTCCTGCTAACTTTCTTTAGTCTCTAGTATTCTTTTTTGTTTTTATTTGTTTCAAACTTCTTATGCCTTAGTTCATTGTTCTCTTTACAATATTCCATGTTTTTAAGGTGATTTCGTATTTTTTCTTTGTAGCCTTATTAGCCTGTTTTTTTTATTACGTAGTCTATAGTTTCCAGCATAACAGTATTTCTTCTTTGTGTTCTTTTCTTCTGTAATGTTTTGCATATTAGTGTTTAGTATCTGTTTGCGTTTCAAGTAATATGTTTTTATTGGTTTTCTCTTTTAATATGAATTTTGACTTCCACAATCTAATCCAGGATATGTTTTTGCAATATTTATACTAGATTTCCATCTACTCTGAAGTAAAATATAGTTAATTTGATTATTGTGTTTTCCGTTCGGGGATACCCACGAATAAATTCATCTAGGTTGTGATTAAACAAATTGCTTATAGCGCTGTAATTGTTGTCAATACAGAAATCTAAAAGTTTTTCTCTTGATTTGTTCCTTTCACCCAATCCGAAATATACCATTATCTGTCTGGCATTGCTAATTTTAACATTGATATCGCCTATAATGAATATCAATTCTTTCTTAGATATTTCTCAAACAACAGTTTCCACTTTTTTTTATAAAAATCGATAATCTATTTTTCCTTACTTATATGGCACACATGATTTAGCATCTATTTCTAAAATTCTGCCATTTATTGGATTATAACCCAGTACAGCCGCTTGCCATTTTTGAGGGTTATTGTTCTACTTCATTTACTGAGTCTGTTTTATGCGCTAAGAAGTTGTTTTTTTTAGGTAAAGTGGCCGTTGCCTTTCCAATGTGTTTCGCGCAGACCAACTATGTCTATATTTTTAACTTCTCGTTATATGATGTTAAACTTTCCTAAGCCTTGTCTCTTCCATGTTGTAATTTTAAACTTTTTAATATATTTGAAGTTTTTCTTTCATCACCTCTTCTCATAGCATCCCTCGCCCCGAGATCGGAGCAAGGGAATATTTTAAATCCGGATATGTTTTAGTCTTAGACAAGCCATAAAATTACCTAGGCAAAGTTACGCGAAGTAGTTTTTGATTACTTTCTTCGCGGTTAAGGATGTGTGTTAGGAATGTGAGAAGAGGTGATAGGACTAGGTTTCTCTCATGAAAGAGGTGAGAGAAAATCGAGGCTCGCGTAAACAGTGTCACTTTGCTGAGTAGATATGTCCTCTACCTGGTTTGTTATTCAATAACATTTAAATGTACTTGAAATTAAAAAATAAGGATTAAAATAAAAGCTAATTGTATGTTGGTTAGATCTTGTGACGTATGCCGTCAGACATATGTAATGTAAAGTATTTATAACGTATTTCCCGAAATTTTTGAAGCTCCTCGTAGTAGGAGTTTTCTACGTAATAAATTTAGACAAATTTTGGAAGTCGTGCAGGTAAGCGATTTATTCGCAGCAGAAGGCAATTTATTTTTAATATATTTAAACTTTGTACGCGACTTCAACGTTTGTGAGCCAACTGTCTGGAAAAATGCTTAAAATTTTATGGCTGAGAACTAAGTTTGCATTTATTTTGAATGACGTTGCTAAAATCAAGCAATAACATCCGGGGAAACTAAGTAGACTTATCTTTATTACACCACATAAAGTTATTTTATGATTTAGTTTTGTGACACAGTTCTCCGTATTATTATCTGGGCAAGGAAAATCCGTTTTCCGAAGAAAAAGGATGTAAATTGTTATAAATTACGACATTTATGATAGCTAATATAATTATTTCTATATAATTTATTATTTTATGTTTATTAATTTTTAGTGAATATTACATATCATTTTATTAATCTTATATGTATACACAGTACTATTAAATATTAAAAATAAAAGTAGTGTAACAATGACCAATAATAAAATGGATGCTTCTTCTTATAGCACATTTATGTACAGGGTGAATAAAAATCATTTATAACCTTAAATGGAACACTACATTTTTATGCACTTTTTTATTTCTGTTACATTTTTAAAACCGTGACAATCTCTGCCGTAACTGTAAGTAACAGTTTTTTTTTAATTACTGGTAGTTAACGATAATTATAAAAAATAAGGTTAATGATATTAGATACAGTTCAAAATAAAAATATCGATCTTATAAACCATATTAATTTCAAATTACATTGATCCGCATGTTAGATAAAAAATCTATCTATACATTTGAACAGAAAGTAAATAACGTAATGTGGCGTCCCATACGCCCTTAATATACACGAGGAGATCTGTGCGTAGTAAACAAGGACAGCCTATACATTTGAACGAAAAGTAAACAAAGACGGCCGACATAAAATTTAGCGTGCCGTGCTCTGAACACTTAACATACACGAGGTTCCTGCGTTCATGCACGCACATCGGGATAGCTCTCGTTCTTCCGGGCGGCCGCAGCTGCCTTTGTACCTGTTATCCCTTTTATGGTATAAGAACAGATGCATATTTACTGTCTTAATTAATAGTTCCCTATCCGTTGTAGAAACGAAGCCAAAATGTCGGCAATACTAAAGTTAGGTTATAAAATTTCAGAATCAAAACAAACATTCTATTAGTGCTGCCAATATTAATCTAGGAAAAAATTAGAAATTACTGCAAATGAACGTGAAACAAAAACTGCCGGAGTGCATTATGAACGAGCGAATAAGCTTTGCATTAATTCAACTTTGCGTATTACGTATTTCTTATCGTTAAATGGTTCTACGTTTCCGATCCAGGGAAAAAGCCGATTCAATTAAAAATTTATACGTTTCCATCTTGTAAAAATTTGAGGGAAGGGGGTGAAAAATTGTCAGCCTAAGACGCCAAAAATATCTTTTGGGCGGGCAACCCCTTGTGATTATATTTAAAAAAAAATATTGGTAAAAGAAGACAGTCTAAACTTTAAAAAAAAAATAAATTATTTAAAATTTTCTTCTTTATAATAAATAAAAATACTTTTACACTAAATCTTGTAATAAAAATAAAAAATAATCGAAACCTTCTAGTTATAGCAGAGATAAAGGGGTAGCAAGACAGAAAGATTAACAGAAGAACATACAAAGCATTTTTATGGGTAGATTTTCGGTTTATTGGTAAACCATGTCATTTACGAGTTATGGCTTTATTTATTAAATTTTTTTATACACTTCAATAACTTTCGGACATGTCTAGGGCCATATTTTATTATTATTATAATAATTTACGTGGAGTTATATATCTTTAAAAAAACACAAAAATGCAGCGATCCTATAATCTTACAAAATGAAACTTCTTCTTCTTCTTCATCTTCCTTTTACCTTTTCAGGCATTAGAATTAAAATCCGTGTCCAGAATACATTTCTTTTATATTTCTTTCTAGTCTTTCTAGTCTTGCTAGTGTTTTTATTTTTCTTCTTTTAGTCTTATTTCTTGTATTGATACAGCCATTTTCTTCTTAGTTTCCCATTTCGTTTTTCACTTGGTTCTCTTATTTTTATTATTTGTTTTGTAAGTCTTTCTGGTGCCATCCTTATTATAAGTCTATACCAATTTGTTTCTTTTTTCAGTATTGGTTTCTGTTTTGTTATTTCTTTTATATCTTTCTTTTTTACCCTGTCCCATTTGCAATTTTCCTTAAGCGTTTACTGTTGGTTTGTCTTTTTTTTCTTAATGTCTAGTTCTCAGATGCACATGTTATTGTTGAAATTGTTATCGAATTGCAGATTCTCATTTTCACTTCTATGTCTATGTCTTTGTGTCCCAGTGTTGTTTTATTTAACGCATAATATAATTTAGTTGATTTATTCGCTCTATTTGCTGGTTCTGCATCTATTTTCTCATCTTCGGTTATTATAGTACCTAAATATTCGTAAATGGTTACTCTTTATAATGTAGTATTTTTGCATTCAATTTCTTTATTATTTCGGTTTTCCTTTTGTTTTTCGTGTACTATTATAGTTTTTGTTTTATTTAAATTTACTTCTATTTTCATGTTTTCTATCTCGTTAGCCCATATATTCACAAATTTTTTGCTTTTTTTTATTTTTTTTTAATTATAACCACATAGTCTGCATATAGTAGGTTCTTTAATTTTATTGGTTCTAGGTTTCTGTGTCCGATTACTTTGTGTATTTGATTATAATTTTCTTTGATTTGTTTAGTAACTCTGTCCATAATGATAATAAATAATATTTGGTTTAAACTATCTTCTTGTTTTATCCCCTTAAGTATTTTAAATTTATCGGATATATACCCTGCAATTTGTACTATCCCTTTAACTGATTCGTATGTGCGTCTAATTGCATTTATTAATTTATTTTTTATCTCCAATTTTTTTAATATTCTCTATATTATAGATCCATCTACAGTATAAAATACTGCTTTTAACTAGATAAAAGTTAAAAATAGTTGTTAATTTTTTTTCTATTTTAGTATAAATATATTATCACTTGTTTGTCGTTCTGGTCTAAATGCTGCCTGTCCTTCACCTAATTTCGATTCTACGTGTTCTCCTAATCTCTTTTTCAGTTTTTTTGTATATAGTTTGTATCTGATTTGTGTTAGATAGATTGGTCTGTAGTTTTCACAGCAGGTATTATCTTCGTTTTTATATATTGGTAGTATTACTTGGTTTTTCCAGTCTTGTGGAATATTTTGTTCTTCCCACGTCGTTTTATATATTTTCCAAATCTAGTTTATCTTTTTTTCTCCTAACTACTTAATCATCTCCGGTACTATAGCATCTTCTCAACTAACTTCCCGGTTTTAATTTTTTTATTGCCTTTTCGACTTCTTCTTTCCTAATTCCTGGTTAAGAGTCTATCTGCTCTTTCCTGTCTATATTTTCTTCTAAAATTGCTGTATGGTATTTTTTGTTATAGTGTTCCTTTCATGTTTCTAGTATTTCTTTTGTTTCTGTTACTAATTGTCCATTACTGTTCTTTATTACATTTGTTATTTTCTTTTTGTGTGCTTTTAATCTTCTAATTCTTGTTGAGAATTGTCTGTTGTTTAGCTTAAAAAACAAAATGAAACCTGCCATTCCTTTACACAACATCAATATATCCATAACTTCGGTATATAGTTGCAAAAGTTAAATGTTAATTACACTTTACTATTTTATTTTTTGTTTAACAGTAGACATAATAGAGAAAATTGCAGTGCTGAAGTAACATTGAATGTGAAATAGAAAAAATATTACTTTTAAGACTTTACAAGCTCTCGGAATTACATAGTATATTCGTATAGCAAATTTTAGACATTTTTAATATGGACGACCACATTCAGTTTGGACAGTTTTAGAAATGAAAACCACAAATATTTGAATTAAAGAAAATCTTCTTTATAAGTGAAAAATTACGCTTCAAAGATTTTTTTTTAAATTTCTAAAACGTTATGTTTATCAAGTAGAAGTTACTAGCCGCTTAAAAATAAATTAATCGAATAAGTACGGTAGTGGTGATTATAGAAAAATTTTGTTTACAAATAAAAAAATTTGTATAACAGAATTTTTTAATAAAATGACGATATGTTATGTCGTTTCAGTTAGTGCCATAAAGCATCTGCAATGATTTTGTGGAGAATTTGTTACTATGGAATGACTATTATTTATTTTTGTACAAAAAGGGACCAGAGCGATGAAATCCTTAAATCATCAAATTTTTTGAGACGAGCTTTAAATTTTCTAAAAAGGTTCTGTAACGACCTACAAAGTAAAATCAACTCAAACTTACCTCATTTTTTAAAAGTATAATTCCTTTAAACTATTATTTATTTAGAAAGCATGGTTTGCTCAAAAAGACATCTTAGTATTAATTCTTTCCAGCGAGTCGTAATGCCTGCATTTAATAACTTCTTGATATATGCACTGTATGTCGCCATAGAGTATTCGCTCAAACGATTTACAGTTGGTATAGAAGTAGTCATAAATAAATCCTAAAAACATGCAAAAAAGTTAATTGCTTATTTTGGTTGTAACAAAATTTATGGGAAAATTAAGTACTACAAAAGGTATCAGAAAGGTTTTACCAAATGCTTTTAATCTTTATAATTTTTGTTTACTTTTTATTACACTCTGTACATTTTGAAAGTAGTAATCGAATCAAGTCTTCCACGTTTCGTCGCGGATTTAGGCATACTTGTCAACCTACGCCATTAGAAGGCATTTGGTGTTGGAAAACTTTGTTTTGTGCGCAGTAGGTATATTATAAAAATTAAGCCAAATTTTTCCACTTGTGATACTGCTGACATATAGAATTTACAGATAATTTAGTGACATCGTGCTATTTGCTCATAGGTTAAGTCGAGTAAACTTTTCTCATTTGAAGGTGATTGCAGAAAAGTATGAATTAACAGTGTATTCCTGTCCAACTCTAGGATTTTCTTGATAACAGCAATGTTCTTTTCTGCAACAAGCAGGAGTGGGAGTTCTATTTTTGAAACATTTTTAAGCTGAAATTTACTTTTTAGGGTTCCCAACACTGTCTTAATGGGGTGGTATCATGATGACAAACATCTCTCATTTCCTGTAAACCCTGATCTACACACCAACCGCACGTAAAGTTGTAATGTAAAGCTCTCTTCATTGCTATAATTCGGAAAAACTAACACACAGGGATTATTCTAAACTTGTTATAACATATGACCATTGATTGGATCATATTGCAAAACTTGCTAGGTAAATTTAGGTAATTCTGACCTGGGGGTCTCACTGTGCTTACTATATGTTTTTGGGGTTGCTGAATCCAAATATAAAGTCTATTGAACCCAGTAACGTCAGGGTTCAACCATAACCTTAAAAAAAAACTTAATTATGTAGGCCATTTAGCACTAAAATTTTTTTTCTAGTCTGAGATTCAGGCTACGCTCACTATATGATTTTGGGGTTGCTAACATTGAAATAAACGTATATTTAACCCCATCACTCTAGAATTATGACATAACTTCAAAAAAACTAAAATCTAAGCCTAAAAACAATTTTTTATTCAAATGAACCCATAAGATTGTAAGCACATAATCCAGACTCCAAACCCTTGAACTTGATATTTCCTCAATCCCATAACCCCGTAACCCGAATCCTGAATATTTTAATTTCCTAATTTTATTAAAGTTTTCCTTATGCTTATGAAGAGTACCCTAAAACTGTTGTATCCTAATACGTTTATTGATATCGTGTTTGTTCTTAATATAAAACTGCCTTACCGTTGCCATTAGCGTTATCTGATATACACTACGAGGAGGTTGCACGATCGGATTTTGTATATCATTTAGTCCTTAAAAGGGCTGTTTGATATGATTCGAGCTACTATAACATAAGTGCTCTTATTGTTTTAACTATTTTCTTTTTTCGAGCTGTAATGCGTTCTCTTTTCTTCAAATGAGCGGTGCAAGAGATTTATTTTACGTTTTTTATTGTCCTGTGTTTCTCTTTTGAGCATCCAACAGAAATCTGCCAGCACGTTCACGTCCCATCGACCCCGATAACGAGTTTACGTTACTTTAAGATTTTGATGAAAACGTTCCTCCTGCTCTTTGCTGAAATGACCAAGGTTATTGGGAAATCCATCTATATGGGAATCGAGAAAATAAAGTTTCAAATATATTAATCAGCCCAGTTTTTCGTAGTCCTTTATCAAACCAACAACGATATCTCTGTATTCTGGACTTTTTCGATTTCCTAGAAAATTTCGTGCCACTGATCGAAAACTCGGCCATGCTGCTTTCTCAAGTTTATTCATGTGATTGGTAAAGTCACTATCCTTAAACATTTTCCGAATTTGAGGTCCATCAAACACTCCTTTTATTTTAGCCTTAGAAAGTTTAGGGAATTTTGTTTGCAAATATTGGAAACATTTGCCGTTTTTTTAAGGTTATGGTTGAACCCTGACGTTACTGGGTTGAATAGATTTTAGATTTGGATTTAGCGACCCCAAAAACATATAGTAAACATATTTGGATCCCCAGACCAAAGAAAAAAAATTTTAACTCTCTTTTTAGCCTACATTAGGAGAAGGTTATGGCTAAATCCAGACGCGATGGAGCTACACGAACCTCGGATTCGGATTCAGCGACCCCAAAAACATATAGTAAGCATAGTGAGACCCACAGGTTATAAACTTTTTTTTTATTTATGGGGACTGTAATCTTCCATATACTTTACATTTATCGTACTAATTTTTATACTACGAAATCTAAAATATTTGAACCTATTATACTACTAATCTACAGCAATCTACCACATAAAATAAAATAGTACTGGTATATTTTGATTTATTAAAACGATGACTATAATATTGTTACATTATTTTTATAATAAAGGCAAACACTTTTATTAAATACCTATGTTATATCTAAGTTCTGGTTGGGTTCTATCTTAAAAGTATTGTATATTACATCAAATATTGTGATATATTTAATATAGCGGCCGAAAATGTATTTAAATTTAATGTGTATTGTTAGATATAACAGTGAACGGTAGAAAATTAGTTGGTTTACGGAAAACGGCAAAGAACGATAGCAGTAACTTAATAATTACAGTTACTGAATTGAAACTACCTAAGATGCTCATTGTCAGTATTTTCAGATGCATTTAAAACATAATTTATCAGCTCAGAAAAAGTAGCCTTTTTAAGTATAGTGTCCTAAAAGTATGTTTCATATTCTACAAAGTATTAAATGCTCTAATGCATTAGCACTATAGAAACTTAAGTCACTATAATAATTCTTAACTATAGTATATCTCTGTATTTTTAACTTCTTTGAACAAATAACAATCATATGAATAACAACAAAATTGTGATATATGTATGATATATATATACATATATATATATATATATATATATATATATATATATATATATAAAGAAATAGTATTCTAATGGGCTATTGAAAATATATGTATCTAATAGTAGGGGTTTCTCATTTAATAATTTAAATCATCTGAAAAACATAAATTACAGAACTTCTGTAAGAATGAAAAATCAAACTGCTGTAACTACATTAGGATAGATAAGCGTTACTACAATAATATAACTCCTAAGGGAGCTATAATGTTTTAATAAATAGTTCAAATATAATTAGGCTAACAACGAGTAGCGTATTAGTGATCTTAGAAAAATGTATAGTAAATGACATCCTTTAATTATAGGAATAGGAAAAGAAAGACAACAACAACTTCAACAAAGAATACTACAAAATAGAAGAACAGAAAAAGAAATAATAAAAATAAAAGTAATAATATACAGAGTGGAGAAACAAATGGAAGAGAGTGACCTACAACTAAAAAAAACGTAATGAAAAAAAGTAACTGAGATTAAAAGAATTGAAAAACAACAAAATAGAAAATGCAGACTTATTCTGTTGGAACTATGAAGCTGACCAAAGAAAATAAAAATGCTTAAAGAACCAAAAAACTACAAGAAATATACATATACAAGACTGCTGAAGATAAATATCAGAGCACTGAAACGATAAAATACAAAACCAGGTCAAGAGGGCATCTAGCCATTATCAGATATAATGGATTAAAAATAAATGGAAATGTTTACTCTTTAGAGCAGCTAAAATCATCAGAAGTACATGATAGGAGAGAAAATGGGAGAAAAGAACAAAGGAACAAACACGAACAAAGAAGACAAGGAATGTACATGTAAGGTGAACAAGACGCAATTAAAGAAAGGAAATTATGATTAGAAAGGAAGAACCACAGAGTAATGAAGATGAGGTACTAAGAGAAAGACTATCAAAGGTTACGAAAATAAGAAATATTAAAAAATAGCAATAATTAAAAATAACGGATAATGGTAAATGAAACATAAGACCTAACACGAATATAAGAAAACTTATGATTTAGCAAAGGAAGGGAAAAGATACAACAGCGGAGGACAAAGAAAAATTAAAATAAAATCCTGGAAATCGGGACTTGGAACGTACGAAGTACTTATGCAGAAGGAACGCTGAAACACCTAGCGAAGGCAGCGAATGGATATAGAATTCATATACTAGCATTACAAGAAACAAAACAAAAAGAAAAATTTATAATAGAATTAGAAAATTAGCTATTATTTAATGGAGGAATTTTAAAAATGCTAGGAGTAAGTTTTGTAGTAGCAAGGCATTATGCTTTTGCAATATCTGAAAGCTTATAGATATTTAATACAAATAAAATTGTAAAACATAAATCTAAGCATAATAAATATTCATGCACCATTAGAGGTCCAAGAAGATATTAAAGACAAATTCTACGAAGATTTGGAAGACACCTACACAGCTAAATCAGAACAAAACATTAAAATAATTGTAGGGGACTGCAATGCAATAGTGGAGAAGAATGTATATTTCAGTAATAAGCAAGCATAGCAAACATGAGCTAGGCAATAATAGCAGCAGAAGACTAATAAGTTTTTCAGTCCGGTCTATACATTGCAAGTACCTATTTTGAGCATAAAGAAGAAAACATGTTAAACAAAAGATTATTCAAACAGGTACATCTGAAGACAAGCAAAAATACGAAGATCAAAAAAAGCGACAAAAAACAATGTAAAACAAAGAAGAAAAGTTATGGTTGAAAAGAAGAAACGAATTAAAAATGTATACATAGAACCAGAACTCAGTACTTAAGTTAAAGTAGCAAGATTGGGACAGTTGGGTCACCTAAAAAAACAACCAGATAAGAAAATGGTTAGATGCAGTTCAGGAAGATCTAATAAAAAACAAAGGCTAAAGATCGGGAAAAATTGAGAAGGATCACTAAGCTATAGGTCTAAATCGCCTACATATGGTAACTGTATATATATATATATATATATATATATATATATATATATATATATATATATATATATATATATATATATATATATAACTTGTCTTGGGCATTACGTCAAAGAGCACCTTTTACTTTACTTTGTCGAAGGTTTTTTGCATATCGACAAATGTGATGAAATTAATTTCCCTTTTTCTCTTCTCTACTACTACTATTAGAGCTAGTATGGCTTCTATCGTAGCCAAGTTTTTTCTGTGCCCAAACTGATCTGTAAGTTGTTCTTCTATTATCCATTCTATTCTTTTATATACAATTTTTGTTAATATTTTCGATATGTGTCGTACAAGGCAAGATTGTATAATAGTTTTCAGATTTCTTTATTTTTTTCTTTTTTTTTTGGATTTGTATTATATAATTAGCAAAGCGTTCCAACGCTATTTCTCTTTTGTACATTTTGTATACTATTTGGTTAAATAACTTATGATTATTTTTTCCTATACTTATGTTTTATGATTTCAGATGCTATCTGGTGTATCCTTACAGCTTTATTGGTTTTTGGATCTTGTATCGCTTTTCCCTATTCTGTAAACATTGTTTAATCTTCTTTTCTTTTCGCTTCGGGTTTTATTTAATTGCATTCTTCTCTCTATTCATTATATAATTGATCGAGTTATTGCTTCTACTTTTCTGCGATATTTTTGAAAAAGTTTTCACTATTTTACATGCCGTGTTTAATTTTCCTGCTGTAAGTGGTTCGTCCACCTATTGTAGTTCTTCTATAAACTTTGTTTTGCTTCTGTCAATTTTCTATATATTCTTTTTAGTTTTCTAAAGGATTATTGCTTTTTTTCTGTTTTGATATTCTAGAATTTCTTTCTTTCGTTTATCCATTCTATTAATTCATTTATTATACATGGTTTTCTTTTCTTCTTCATTTTTCTGTGGAATAATTTATCTGCAGTTGACATAACACTTTCCTATATGTTTGTCATTGTTTTTTTATTTCTTTTTCTGCAACTTTTTGGGTGATCTTTTGTTTTAGATTTTCTCTAGCTTACTTTTTTTTAGTTGCCAAGTAGTTTATGTAGTTGCCAAGCCCTCTTATCGTTCCTCTCTAATTTTTTAAATTTTATTTTATCTGTCATTAAGACCAAAGTATGGAGTCTCTATCTGCATCACCTTTTGTATTTGATTTTTAATTTTTGTGCACTAGTATGTTATCTATTTGACATCTTCTGTGATCCTCCGACATTTTCAACCTGTATTTTTTCCGAACGTGATGTTTAAAAAGTGTGATGGCGATGACCAAATTGTACCTTGGCAAAATTTGACTAATCGGTCTCTCCTTTCATTTCTTTCCTATCTCATATTTTCAGAATATTTAATTAAAAATACTACAGAAAAAATATGTTTTAAATTTAAAAATCTTACTACTATACTTTTAACTCCAAATAGCAATAAAAAACTTACCGTTTCAAACTGTGTAATAAATATGAAAGGATCAATAATTTTTAAGTCCGTATAATTTTAACACCATTTTTCTAATAAAACGCTTCTCGCAACTGCTTGTTTTGGCATTTTTAAACAGACACTGATTTCACAGGATGAAATAAATACTTCAAATCCTAATGATATACTTCACAAACTATTCAAGTAAAATTGAATTGTTATTTAGCCTGGTAAATATATTCTAACAAACACGATAGGTATAAAAACTGTTATATAGTTGCTGTATTTCTATAAGTTGGAAAGTTGAGCCCCCTAATTAATTTTAAATGCATTTTGAAATGTGCATTTGTCGAAAACTAATCCGGGATTACCTTAAGGTACTACTAATCTCTTAACAATAGAGTGATGTGGAAATAGATATCCATTGAACCTTCTTGGAAATTATTATAAATGTATTTCAATAACCCCCTATAGGTATTTACTGAAAATAAAATTGATTGAAGCATCCTAAGGACTTAAGAATCCAGAAGAGGAATTTTAAATATTTTTTTGTAAATAAAATCAAGAAATATAATAAAATAAACATGAGTGCCTTTAAATATGCAAAATAATACTTTATATAAAAAAAATTGTATACGAAATTTGTATTTTGTATATATTCAAAACTCTACTTGTCCTATTTACCAATCGTGTTGCTTCTTGATTTTATGTGTTGTAATCATATAAAAGAAGAGCTCCAGTTTTATAAAAGCACTGCAAAAATATTTGAAAGTATTTTCCTTCAAAATCTGTGAACTTTTACAGAAAATAATATATCTACCTGACAAATGCAAACAGTGAATAATAATTTTGAATTAAAAACTTTTTTTAATTTATATTACAATTACTCTTTGTTTAAGTACAATCAGGAACAATTAAAATTCAAACTTGGTTACAGAAAATTGTGCCCGCAATGAAAAAATGAAGTTTAGTTTACGATTTTCGTTTAGCTAGAGCAGAACGCTATCAAATCAATTTATGGCGAGCCATTCATTGCCTTCGGATAGTACCCTTTAATGGCCTGAAAATCAATTTTTACCGCACTGGCTATTTAATTCGCATCCGTAAAGATCTGTTGTGTCGCCGCGGTGTCGCGTTTTAAAATTTTCCTCACCTTTTTGTTACAAAGAACAAAAGAATCGATGAGCGTCAAGAGTCAACTCCAAGGAGATCCTCCCCTGCGCGCTTTATTTATTCACACTAAAATTAAATCCGGGCTCGATTTTTAGGTTAAGTTGCTCGCGTAGCCCTACCTCAGCGAAATAGAAATAGAAGTCAAAAACCGGATTCAACGTTTACACAAACTCTGAAATTGGCTATTTACTAAGCATTATTTGTAAAACTGACATGAGATTTAAAATATCGAAATAACAGGCTTTCGTTTATTTTAGCTAACAGTACAAGAAACACTTTTATAATTTTTTAGAATCAATTCAATTATAGTTATTTCAAAAGTTTTACTAAATAAATTCTTTAGACTAATTAAATTAAAATAATTTTTTTAGGTTTTAAATTATCCTTTCAAATAAACTTAAGTTATTGTGAAAGATAGAAATTCTTATATACGAGGTGCATTCAAGTTCTAAGGTCTCAAAATTTTTTTCTCAGCAGTGACAGTAAATAGAAAGATGCAGTTAATTTTAAAACATGCGAGAAATATTTCTGAATTTGTAATATATATGGCAGCACCATACAATGTACACAGGTCGACTTACCGCCATTGCAGTGAGTGTTGTGTTGTATACTTCAAATGGCGACGTTTAGTGTTCAAGAACACTTGCATTACCAAGTGAGAGGTGTTATGGGTGTTACAAATATACTTTTATGGGTGCGGAAGTTTAAATAAGGTCGACAGATGTGTGACGATGAATTGAAGCAGCCTCGGCTACAAACTAGCCGGACCGAAACTATGATTGAGCTAGTGGAGCAAGTTGCTATGGGAAACCGTTGATTAGGTGTGCGTGATATCGCCTTTAAACATGGCATTTCCGTAGGATCTGTGGAATCCAGTTTGCATGATGACCTGGAAAGTTTCTTCGAGGTGGGTCTCACGAATGCTGACCGACGAACACAAGGTTATACGGTTGGAAAAGTCTCAGGATATGTGGACACGCGATGCCGCCATGAATTTCCAACCATAAAGGACACTCTCCGTGGCCGCTCATTTTCCAATCGAGCCGCTGTTGCATCAGCGATTTTTCAGTGGACAAAACATATTCCTAAGGAAGTATTCTCGGCAGCCTTGGAATCATGGCGACGACGTTTTGAAAAATGTGTACGTCTAGACGGAGAGTACGTTAAGAATTAACAGAAGTTTCAACTTTCTGGGTAAGCACTTTTTCAGAAAAAAATTTGGAGACCTTAGAACTTGAACGCACCTCGTTTTATAAATATAATTTTTGGCTTATTCTAAGTATATTATTATATAAAACAATCACTTTAATAACCAAAACACACATAAAACCAATTTGACCAAATATTTGTTATGGCACTTGTATTTTGGTATAAAAATTATTATTATGATAAAAACAACTGTAATTTTATATCTTTATACAAAAGATATTGATAAAGTTAACTTAGTTATTATTTTAATTATATATATATATATATATATATATATATATATATATATATATATATATATATATTTCAGCTCTACAGGCCATTAAACCCCATGGGTTAACATTACATTTCATATATTTTCACATTTACATTTTATACCTCTACATTTTCATTTCTTTAACTTTACTAACTATTCTCCTCCACTTCACTCTGTCTCTCGCTATACTTCTCCAATCCTCTATCCCCACCATTCTCACGTCATTTACTACTGCATCCAACCATCTCTTTTTGGGTCGCCCTTTTTTCTTTTTCCCCCGTCCCTCCTTCTAAAATCCTTCTCGCATGCCTGTTTTCGGGCATCCGGCTAACATGTCCTAACCATCGTACTCTTTGAGCTCTTACGAACGCTATTATTGATATGTCACCATACTCATCTTGTAACTCCTTATTTGTTCTTCGCCTCCACTCTCCGTCCCCTGTTCTTACTCCTCCCAGAATTTTTCTTAAGACTCTTCTCTCCCATACTTCCAGTTTCACCTCATATATTTTGTTAATGCGCATAATTCGCTTGCATACGTTACTGATGGGCTTACAATCATTTTATACATTCTTTAGATTTTAGCATACCACTGATTGCACCTACCGCCTTACTACCTTTTGCGATTCGTTTCTGTATTTCAGTGCTTTCATCTACAGTGTTAGATAACGTCACTCCTAAGTAATCGACCTCACTAACTTTCTTAAGTTTATACACCTTTCTTTCCCCTTGGAAGCTGGTAACCGTATCTCCCCCAGTGCTTTGTCTCATTTCCATGTACTGCGTTTTGCTCTCATTTATCTCTAGCCCATACTTTGTCGCAGTTCTTTCCAGTTTACTGAATAATGTTTCCAACTCTTTTTTTGATCTGGTAATAATAGCCGGATCGTCTGCGTACGCCACTATCTGGTGACGTCTTTGGTAAATTATTCCCCTTGTCTCGATACCACTTTTTATCAAAATTGCTTCTAGTACCAAGTTAAACAGTACTGTAGAGATGGGATCCCCTTGTCTCTCTCCCTTATTTCCAGTGACTCTTTCCGATACCTGCCCATCTATCAGTATTTTACTATTAGTTTTTCTTAGTGTCATTTGTACCAATCTTATAAGTTTCTCCGGAATCCTAAGCTTTCTAAGGGCCTCGTAAAGTTTTCTCCTGCTGATTTTATTGTAGGCTTGGCGGAAATCCACAAATAGCATATGTAATTCCAAATTTTGCTCATAACTACTACACTGAATCATTTTCACCGTAAAAATTTGATCCAGGATTCCTCTTCCTCTTTTAAATCCTCCTTGGTATTCTCCTACTACCCGTTCTTGGTGCTCACTCAGTCTTTCCCGAATCAGTCTCGCCAATACTTTATACGCCACGTCCAGCAGTGATACTCCCTATAGTTTTCACATTGGCACCTATCCCCTTCTGTATCAGACAGACAATGCGTTATGCCATTCTAGTGGCATTTGCTCTTGTCTCCATACTTTTATAATAAACTCGCTTATTTTCTGCTGTATTCCTCTCCCCATTTATATACTTCCGCGGTATTCTTATTTTCACACGCGCTTTTGTTATTTTTCAATATGTTGATCTTCTCTTTTATCTCTTCCCGCGTAGGTTCCCTTACTAGCCTTTGTGTTTTCTCGCCCACTGTCTCCTCCTCTTCTTCTCTCCTCTCTTCATATTGTTCATCCTCATCCCCAACTACCCCCTCGTAATATTCTTTAAATAAGTTTTTCTTTTGTATTACCTACCATTCCTACTTCCTTATTTTTTAAAAATGTAATATTTTTGGGCTTTACATCTTCGCGGTTTTTCTTTACTTCCTGGTAAAAATTTGTTAGCTCTTTATTTATGTAATTTTGTTCTTTTTTTAGCTTTGTATCTAAATATTTTCTTTTTAACTACCTGCATGTTCTCTTTGCGTCTCTTCTTGCCTCCTCAAATTTCCGTTAATTCTCCTCTGTATTTTGTCTCAATAATTTCATTCTGGCTTCATTCCTTACTTGTAGTTTTGCCTTGCATTTCTCGTCAAACCAACTTTTTTGTTTGCTTCTGCCTTTTTTTCCTAAACATTTTTCCATCGTTTCTTGAACTGCAGTCTCAATTTGCCTCCACTTCTTCTTGAATATTGTATGGTTCCTTTAATTCCCTGAGTCTGTTATCGAGTTGCTTTTTCGTTTCAACTAATACCTCTTTGTTTTGCATTTTATTAATATTATGCCTTATTAACGGGTTATTTGTTTCTTTTACCTTCTTTAGCATTATTTGTTTTATTGAAGCGATAACTAGAAAGTAATCCGAGTCCATGTCCGCCCCTCTAAAACTTCTTACGTCTGTAACGTATCTTTGGTGTTTATCTTCGATTAATAAATGGTCAATCTGATTTTTGCTTTCCTCGTTCGGTGAAACCCACGTCGCTTGGTGTATTATTTTGTGTTGAAAATTTGTACTCATTATTTTGAATTTATTTTCTAGGGCGAACTCTATTATAATTTTTTCGTTTTCATTTGACTGAGCATGTATACTGTTGCCTCTGGTTACTTTTTTATATGTTTCTTCCCTACCTACTTTGGCATTTAGATCGCCTACTATTATTTTAACATCATCTTTTCTAGCATTTTCCCTACCTCCTCGTAGAATTCGCTCTTTACCATTAGCTCGTTATCCTCCGTGGGGGCGTGCACGTTCAATACTGTTATCTTCCGGTATCTCTCTCTCAGCCTTAGCATACACATTCTATCATTCACTGCTTCAAAATCTATTACTGCGTCCTTGATTTCGTTGCTTACAACAAATCCCACTCCCAAATATCTATTCTCACCTCCACTATTGAAGAGGGTGTAGTTATCCACCTGCATACATTGCTGTCCTTTTTGCTTAGTCTCCTGAACTGCCACTATCTCTATACCGTACTTCCTCATTATCCTAACCAAATTCTTTAGTGCCCCTTCGCTATAAGTGCCCCTCACATTCCACGATCTAATTTTTCTTAATCCTTCCTTACCTCTTTTTTTAACAGTTTTCATTTCATGTCCTAGTCCGTAGCCATTTTCGTTTCCGTTATTCCGTCCAACTACCTTATCTTCATTTCTTAGTTTTTTCTTCCCCTTGTTGTACGTGTTGTTTTTCTTATTTGTTCTTCAAAATCATTTACTTCCGGGGACCACTCTGCTACCGTTCTCTTGTCCCTAATGCTCTGCTTCTCGGGATTTTATTGTTGTGCGTCATCCGTTTTCACTACTTTGTTGATGATTTTTAATTTATTATAACTTAGATACGCTGTTTGCCCCTTATCTCTAGCTTCTTTCAACAGTGGTATTAATTTTCTTCTTTCCTCCTGCACTTTTTTTGAGTAGTCTTCATCTATCCATATATCTGATCCTTTCAGGTTCTTTGCTTTACTTAATACCTCTTTCCTTGTACTCCCCTTCATTAACTTTACAATATCGGCCTATTTCTTCCCATACTTGGTTTCCCTAATCTTCTTACTTCATCTATCTCGCTACTCTTGTCTAAGGTTATTCCTATTTTCTCTATTATTCTGCATACTTTTTCTTTCGTTTCTTCTTCTCCCTCACTGACATCATCCCCAACACCTTTTATTACGAGATTTTTCCCCTTATTTCTCTTTCCAGCGCATCTATTTTCTCATTTTGTTCTGCCACTTGATTCTCCAACTTTTCGTTTTCGTCTTTCACCTTTTTTAACTCTTGCTCTAATCCATCTAGTTTCTCGTTCATCATACTCATATTATTATTTATAGCCTGAAACATCTCCTCTATTCTTCTCATATCCATTTTTTGATCTACCTATGCTCAATTTTTTACTTCTGCATGCACTAAATTTAATTGTTCCTATTTTATTCCAATTACAAATATTTATTAACTTTTTAATTTTGACGATTATTTATATTGTACTTTCCTGTCTATTTTTGGTGTTTTGTAAATCCCAATAAAAGAAATTCCACGTTTATTTTGTTTACCTTAATTCATGTATACACAGTCATAAAATATATAATTTAAAAACATTCTCCAGAGTTAATACACTACAAAATAATTAAAATAAAATATACTTTTCTCTTACACCCAAGTATCTCGATATACCAGGCGCCCGTAAAAGACGTTCGCGCCGCCCTTCGAGAAACGGAAACGAAGCGAACGGCAATGAAAACAAACTGGCCGCGCGCCTTGGCGACAGAGCGAGGTGCTTCCGTTGGAATCGAAAGTCTAAAATCAAAGTTCCCCTGTAAGGGGCGACGCAAACGGGGCAACCAACCTGAAACGGCACCTCGTATACCGACCGGCGACGGCACTGGCAGTAGCAGGAGCAGTAGCAGTGGTAGTCGTACTAGTAGTAGCAGCCGTAGTAGTAATAGTAGTAGTGGTAGTAATAAAGTATTCGGCTTATTAATACGATTTATACTTCATACATCTGTCATACACCTGTTATCTACTATCCGTTGCTATTGATGCTTTTAACGCGGCCTGGCTATCTGACCGGGTCGACCCCTCGGAGTCTGATAACGCCAGCTGTTGTGACCTTTATACTTGCTTTTCCTCACTTTATAGCTGCTTACTATTTATCAACAATTCAGTTAAGTCACCTATCTTCTTCCCGCTATCTGCTCTGCGCTTAACCACTTACTAACCTTTTATTTATAATTTACCGTATTTGCGTAATCTTTAACTCCGTTTTCTGAATTTAATCTCCACTAACAATTCGCAGCGTGACAGCGCCGATGCGTTCGGTTTGACTGTCGACACCAAATTATAACCACTTTATATATATATTATTTAAGTATTATAAAACAGGGCAAATGTATTTTTAATTAAATAATTTCTTTTAAACAATATATTTGTTTATTTACGCACGAAGGTTGCGTAACAATTGTTGTTAACATAGACACATCTGAAATAAGTCACATTTATTATTTGGTTAGAAAACAAATTGACCTTATTTTGTAAAGAAGCACACAGAAAAATTATATTATTTATATATATTATTATATTATTTAAAATCTCACTTTAGGAGAGTATATAAAGTGTCTATTCTTTTATAATCAATTTAATTTTAATTAAGCAAAACCCTAAATATAAAGAAAATATTGGTCATTTTATCATTATATAGATTGATTTCAATTTAACTTTAGGACGTTTTTGCTGGAAAAAATACAAAATACTAAAATAATTTAAATTTTATTGCTATCAGCGTAAAATACAGGCTTAGCAGTTAGGTATAAAATATTATATCAATTAAATTTCATCCACGACACATCTTGCATGAAACCATCCTCTTAGCGAAGTCTTCCATAATGCTTTTTCATAAGTGCGAAAATTACAACCCCGATGTTCTCTTTTAGCCCTAGAATTGTTCCAGGTTTGTACAAACTGTACAAATGCAAACTTCTAAAGTTCACAGAGCGCAAACGGTGCACAATTCAAATTCTATCAATTTGCATCACTTTATATAGGAGATGTGGGTTTAACACTTCAAATCAAAGTATAAATGACGAAATATAGGATGGTACTATCCAGGAATTTCGTTTCTTTACATATTTTGAGTTTAATATTTAGAGAGCAAAATTAGCTGATTAAAGCACTGTATGACAATATTATTTGATATTGTATAAGATTAGTCTTAGAAATTACATTCATTTATATAAGAACCTGATTCTCAAAATACGACTTGCAAAGTTGTATTTGAAGACCACCTACTGTACTTAATGTTAATCTAGAGCTCGGTCTTTTTATAAATTTAGGCTTTTATTAAATGTGTTTAAAGTCCTCTTAATTTTAAAATTTTTACAAACTTTGTGCTTTTTCTAAGTCACAAATTAAACCCAAAGTTAAAATAAAGGCCAAAAAGCTACCTTCTAATAGATGGCGTTAATTTTTAAGAAAATACCACCAAGCAAGCCACAACCGTGCAGTTACTAAAGACGACTGATGTATCTTACTTACCTTACTCTATTTCTGTTTTACTTTAATTGTTACATCAATAGCTGCTCATTGTTTTCAGGAATATTGTTTTACCTTTTCTTACTATAGATTCAAAAATGCGTAATCTTAAAAATGCTTCTAAATTAGATAACTTGCAACTGCGATTTCCAAGCTAGCGGACGTGTACCGTGCTCTGATGCTAAGATGTCTCAGAATGGTACCTCAGATAGCCCGTGACCCAAGTACCTGCATTATTAATGTCAGATAACATCATTTTTAATTTAAATACAGCCTTGTTTAAGGTTATGTTCACCGATAAACATACTGAATTATTTGGTTAAAATTAATTTAGTATTTCGATTAGTTGAGGAGGAGAGCTCGACAGCCGCGACGTAAAGGCCTCGGCCTGCCAGATTAACGCGCGGCGGGCCCTGGGTTCGACTCCCAGGTCAAAAATAACGGCAAACATCGAGTGCTCTCCGCCCATCATACAAACACCTTTGGCGGTCGTAAAGTACATTCTCCTTCTTCTAACGGGTCAGACTAGCCACCTGCCCGCCGTACGCCCAACATGGCTCATAGTACTACACGAAATGTGTAGTTATAAACAGGCTAATAGCCTATATAAGAGTAGAAGAAGAAGAAGATTAGTTGAGCAATATGTAACTAATCCCTACCGGTAATGTAAATGCTATTTACAGGAATGTCACTAATTTAAGCTACAGTCAACCTCAATCACAACAATCTTATCAACATTTATCTTATGACAGTCAGTAAAACTTTTAAACACAATTTAGTTCAGCTACTAACATTTTTAAGGAAAGGAAATTACAGTCAAAATTCTTAAATCTCCTTCGATATACATTCATAGTGTGACAAACTACAATGGAATGAACAACAACATCGCAAAAGTTGTTGAGAATGAGCAATTCTATAGTAAAACGATTAACAACAATACAGTAAAAATCACCTACCGAAAAGTTATCGGACATCATTATCCCATCATACATATCAGCCTAATGAGATAGGTCATACAGAGTTGTGATTCAACATCTTCGTCACTCCATTTTGACCAAAATAATTAAAGAACTCTAAAAGCCCAGCCATAAGGTTCGTAATATAATGAACATAAGACACAAAGTTAGCAAGGAACCTCTCCTACTCTTCTATATAGACCAGAAACCCGACCGACCCAAATAATAAGAAAATATACTATGTTGAATTCCTCTTTAACTGCGAAATAGCTGTTGGAGCATCACATAAAAGACGAGATATTATACAGTGCACAAATTGCCAAAATTACTGTTGTTCGAAAACTTATTGCTTGAAATAATACAAGTGTGTCAAATTAGAAAATCAACCAGACACAAAAATATGCGTAAAACCAAGAAGCACACCAGACAAATGCGCTTTATGTAATAGCAACCGTCCTGCAAATTATAAAGGATGTTGGACATATAAGGATTTAATAAACATGCAAAACAAAACAAATAATCAAGCAAAATCAAAGAGAAGACTGATTCTACCCTCATAGTCTAATCCTAGTTACTCCATCACATCCCAACAATGTGCCAATGATAAAATATACGCAAAGCTATAGCCATATTGTCAATGAACGTCTTAGTGAACAACAGGTATAAAATTGAGTGAACAGCCTACTACTTTTCTCGTCAAATTAAAAAAAATGTTTGCTTAGTTAATGAACCAGAACAATACAATGCTCCGTTTTCCACCATGAAGTGGAAAGCTATTAAATAATATATAATATAATAAACTGAACTACTACAGGCTACAAATCTTAAAATTAACTCTCACTTTTGTTTTTTTGTTGTCTCAGATATCTACAGTCCTCCCAAGCACACCATACCTACTAACGAATATAATAATTTGTTTTTAATTATGGGTAATAAATATCTTGTTGTTGGTGATTGAAACGCCAAGTACACTCACCGAGATTCCAGAATTACACTAACAAAAGGTCGAAACATGTTCAATTCAATCCTGCAAAACAATTACATCTGTCTTTCGACTGGTGAACCCTCCTATTGGCCGTCAGGCACAAACAAACTTCCTGATTTACTGGATTTTACATCTCTTATGGCATATCTAATAACTATATGATGGTGAAAGTAAATAATAATTTTTCAGATCATTCGCCAGTCATATTCAATTTAAGTAGCTCCAATATTAACAAAAATTTACCACACACTTGCATCGAAACACACTGACAGAATTATTCCAACAATATCTAGAGTAAAACATAAACCTTAAAATAGGCATAAAGAATCGTAGTGATCTAGATACAGAAACTCATTACCTCACCAAAAGGCGACACAGAAAGCTACTTTCAACAAAACAAACCAATAGCAACCTATTTTTAATAGTTAAAAACCTAATATCTGAAAAAGAAGGGCCATAGAAAAATGGGAAAGAATACACAAATCTGCCTATAAAACTATCTATAATCGTCTAACATCTAGACTACGTACCCTGTTAAGAGAGTTACCAAATAACTTTTTTGTTGAATATATCATAAACGTTAAGCAAGATGACCACTCAAATTGGAGAGCCACGATGCAATTTAAGAAGCCTCAAACGATCAATCGATTTATTAGGAAGGCAAATGAAGAACTGGCTAGATCTATCCTGGATGAAGCATCTTTGCAAAACATTTATCTAAAATCTTCATTCTCGTAGAAGTAACATCAACCCAAAGAGACAACAAAATACAAGAATTTCTGGATACTTCGTGCCAAATAAGACTTTCCATAAACCCATTTTCGCCAGCTGAAATTATGTTTGAGATAAAAAGAATAATCAATTTAAGCCGCCTCGTCATGACTTGACAACTGGTAAAATCTTACAAATGCTGCCCAGAAAAGTCGTGGTATTATTGACTACGACTAACAGTATGCAAGCTTTACTAATCATATGGAAAAAGCCCGGAAAGAAGCCAGAAAATGTGGCCTCATGTCGGCCAATTAGCCTGTTGCCTATGAGTAAACTGTTTGAGAAACTTTTTCTTAAAAAATTACGAGAAGATAAAAATACATTTACACAGCTATCGTACCATGAATTCGGTTTTCGAGAGTGCTATTTAACTACACATCAAACGTACAGGATATTAAATGAAATGTTTCCCCTGGAGAAAAAGAAATACCGCACCACTGTGTTTATGGACGTAATTCAAGCGTTTAATAAAGTGTGGCACACGGGACTTCTCTTTAAATTAAAAACGCTGTCACCAAGCTACTTCTATTTCCTCTTTAAATCCTATCTAACTGACCGATATTTTTTTGTGAAACCCTCATGTCATCTTATCAAATCTGGTGTTCTTTAAGGTAGTGTTTTGGGCCCTTTCCTTTACAATGTCTACATAGCTGATTTGGCAGAAAATTATAATACGCTGATTACCACCCATAAAAACCCGGTAATTGCAACTACTAACCTCTATCACTATCTAAACAGAATTAACACATAGACAAATGGCGGATAGAATTATACCAATCAAAACCAACTCAAGTAACGTTTACTATAAAAGCTAATGTTTGCCTACCATTTAACATTAATAAGCCCCTGGTACCTGTAAAAACGGAAGTGAAGTACCATTTTAACCAAGAGCTCACGTGAAACAAACACATGTAAGTTAAGGGCAAGCAATTAAATCTCAAATTACGTAAAATGTATTGACTTCTTAGCAGGAAATCAAAACTATCAATCAGAAATTAGCTATTACTATTTGGACATCTTGTATACTACTTTTATATTGTGTCAAGCCAACTAGAATTAAAACTCTGCAACAATTCCAGTCTAAAACGCTATAGTTGAAGCTCCTTGGTGCATTGCCAATCAAACATTTTATGAAAACCTTGACATAGCTTTTGTTGCTGATGAAATTAAAATATTCGCAATGAATTATCGCCAAAAATTAGACGAATGTAGCAGTAAATTAATTTAGAAACTGCCTAGCAATCACCCCCACTAAAACGACTGAAGAAAACATGGTCTCAAGACCTGCTGTAATCGACCTTTGCGAATAGATCTCCTTAGGAGAATCATCGATAGATGGTTTCTCTTATCAATGTCTTATATCATCAAATTTACCTAATATTTTCTGTAACAGTAGATTGTAAATTACATTTGTTAATAAAAAATATGACATTGAAAAATAAATTAGATGAAATTTATACTATTTTTTATGCATGCGTCAATAATTAATGCTGCTAATTAACACAAAAAAATATTTAAATTGTTGAATTTGATAGAAAAAGTTCCAAAATACATCTATTGCATTTCAAGTAAGAATATTAGTTTGGATCAGGGAAGGTTACAAGGATTATAATTGTTAAAGGTAATTAGAGGTAATATATACAATTGAGTATAGTGATCAATTGTACAATTAGGTCGAAACTTCTGACCACCTTTTTTGAACTCCTCATTAAAAAGTAGAATAGGAATGTCTCATAAACCAGACCCATTGAAACACCCCTAAGGGGGGTTTTCCCGCTTTTTTTATTTTAAAGTGACATACCTCATGAACGATAATATATAGAGTGCTGAGACCTTCATAGTTGATTGGCTGGTCTAAGTTTGAGTTTCCAAGGTGTTTATGAGTTTCAACATTTGTATATATTACCGTTTCGCCCCCTGATCTTGTTAAACCTAGTATGAGGTACGAAATTATAAGGATATATAAAACCTTGTATTGACTGAACGATGTATGATTTTGCATCTGTCTTAATTGTGAATTTTATTCATAGTCGAAACAATAACACAAAGCAAATATTTTTTTGATTTTTAAAAGACTATGGTGCATCTGAACTAAAATCTCAACAATCATGCTGCACATACATTAAGAAACGTTATTGTGAAATGTAAGGAAATATGCCTAAAGAGTTTGTGATACAACTTTATTAGAGATGCTTGATAACTTAACTGAATAATACTTTATGGCTGACTGCGCATCATTTTCAATTAGTTAAAGTTAAAAAAAAATTGAAACTGGTTGCCATACTAAGTGTATATGTGTTTGTGAGCTCCGATGTAAAAGTTCAATATGGGCCGTATCGAGCCAACTAAAACGCAGGAGTATAGCAGAATAATTAAAGCATTTTCACCAATACGGTGAGTAAACTTAGAAATAAAGTAGTCAGATTTGAGGTTAGAAGCGATTGTAAAAAAGGCTGATAGCATGCAGGAAATATATAAGGAAATATTCAAAGCTCTAACTAAAACCACGCATAAATTTTTAAGATAGGCACATATAGGTGACATATCCACAGACAATAAAAGCAATAGGGGCAATTTTGAAGAACTATGTAAGCAAATTAAGAACAGGCTAGATGGAATCGATATGAAGCTGGGGCAAATAGCTACTGACATATCTGGAATTAAACAAAAAAATGCGCAGCTGAAAGAAAACATCGAAAAACAAGGAAAGATATTGAATTGCTAGAGAGAGAGGTCATAAAGAGGAACTTAGTGGTAACGGGAGTGGTGGACGAAAAATAGGAAAAAGAATATATTACATTGGGAAAATAACAGTTTTTAATAACATAGGGGTCAAACTTGACAAAAGTAAAAATCTAGAAAATTTCCAAAGAATAGGGACACATAAAGAACCAATATTAATTAAACTTGGAAAATTTAGTAAAAAAATGGAAATGATTAAGAAGGCAAAGAATTTAAAGGGCACGAACATATGGATAAATGAAGACTACCCCAAAGAAGTGCAAGAGGAACGGAAACAATTAATTCCATTGATCAAAGAAGCAAAAAAAAGAACAAAAGGCGCAATAAATTAATGATAAATAACGAAGTATATGGAAGAGAAGACGAAGAACGTATAAAAGAACTTTTGACAAAAATTAAGAAAGAAAAAGAGCACAGTTTCGCAAAATAACAAGAACAAGTAGGAAAAAATAGCTAATGAAGAAAAATAGGGAAGGAAATAAAGGAAATGGCAGAGGTAATGTACAATGCTATGGTAAACCGCAAAAAATAGTAACATGGAACATTAGGGGTCTGAGCGGAAAAGAAGTAGAAGTGATTAATGAATTTGAAAGAATTGGGATCCAAATGCTAATAGCACCAGAGACTAAAAACAAAGGGAGTGGAATGGCAGAATTGGACAAGGGATATCTACTAGTATGGAGTGGAGTAGATATAAGGGAAAGAGCAATCAGGAATCGGCTGCATCCTGCACAAAGACATTAGAAGGTAAATAAATGGGAAGCAGTATCTGACTGAATATTAACAATTGAATTAAAAAATTTAACAAAAAAAGAAACTATAATAACAGTATACAGGCCGAGTGAAGACCAGAGAGTTCAATATAAAGATAAATTCTGGAAGCAATTAAATTTAATGCTAGCAGCAGTAAAGGGAATGATTGTGATAGCTGGAGATCTAAATGCAGAGTAGGAAAAATAAATGACACATACAAAGTGACAGAAGAATTCCGAAATAACAATAGAACAAAACTGCTAGATTTCTGCATGGTACACGACTTAATAATTACAGACACAGTATTTGAACATAAAGACATCCACAAATATACGAGAGCAGTACCTAGCAGGGGAGAATACTCAATTATTGGATATATGTAAACTATTTATTTCTATTTTCCTTATATATGGACTGGTCTCATTATTCATTCTGCTGTTTTTCTTTTTTCTTGTCTTGTATATATTTGATTCCATATTTTATTTAAAAAGTCTGTTTTCCTTTATTCTGGTTAAACATTTTAGCCATCTTAATTAAAAATTAACGTTTTCTCCATTACTGAGTTCTGCCCATAAATACGGTTACACACCGATTAAAACGACAAAATAAAACGATTAACTGGTTTAGATTAATATTTTTAAGATTTATTAAATAGTTCAATAAACAAACTGGTCGTTTTTAAAAAACTATGCCTTCTAAAACTCCCCTTAATTTTTAATCTAATGGATTAAGATATGGTCAATTCTCTGCTGTCAGAAAATGAGGCACATTATTGCTCAAACAAGTTTAAGTTCATCATGCTTTTTGGGTCTTGCTGAAAAATCCAAGACTCACCTAAAAAAAGCGTGTGGTGCAAAGGTTTCACTACACCTTCTAAAATATTTTCTTGGTACACAGCGGCCGAAATTTTAACCCCCTTTTCACAAAAATTGTAATACACTCCCCATCAAACAATTACAGCTGCTGGATGATGGTCTCTCGGAATCCTTGGCAAAAGCTTAAGTGCTTCTTTAGATATTTTTATCCGTAAACAAAGTTTTTCTGTAGCCCTCAAGCGCGTATTCAGTCAACAAGGTCTTTACTTTTTCTCTCTTACCTTTCTTGAAAGCATCTGTCAGCAAGTGTCCCGTATATCGCTTGATGTAGCTAATTCTAGGTCATGCTTAATATAACAAGAATTTAGAGTAATTCGGACATTTACAGCTTTGACTACCTGAACAGTCTGAACTTAACGTGGTCTCCCAGTTCTTGGACATCCTCGACACCTTTACTTTCATGAAACCATTTTATAGTCCGATACCCAAACACATGGCTGATGCCGAGAAGATACAGGGTCTTAAGGATTATACTTTCTTCCGCTGTATACTTATATAATGTTATTACAGCAATACGGTTTTCTTTGTTACTCCACTCCATTGGTAAATAACCAAAGGTGACGAGAAACACAATGTAACTTACAACTTTAAGACTTGACAATTGCAACCATGTGTTAGTCACAGATACGAGGGTAGGTGAAAAGTTCTCGGCCTGGCACAGAGATGGTGCTGGAATCGGCAAACAATTATGCTTCCTGCTTGGGTGCATGTGTCATTAGTTCGTATGACTAGTTTCAACTTGTTCGCTCAAGTAGTTTGTTTACACGAATTTTTTCAGTAGACATGTTGCATGTTTTTTGTTAAAATGGATAAACTTGAATATCGTGCGGTTATAAAATTCTTCGTTTTGGGTGAATTAACCCCTGAGGAAATTCATCCGAAGTTGACAAAAGTTTACGGGGACTCTGCTCCTTCCATGTCGACTATTAAAAAGTGGGCAGCTGAATTTAAACGTGGTCGCAGATCCCTCGAAGATGACCCACGTGAAGGACGGCCAAAACCGCAACCACACCGGAAACCATCGAAAAAGTGCATGATATCGTGTTGGACGATAGGCGAGTTAAGGTGAGTGAGATAGCTGAGGCTGTGGGGATATCGGAAGAAAGGGTGCACGAAGAATTAGGGATGCGAAAGCTCTGCGCAAGATGGGTGCCGCATTTGCTGAATGCCGATCAAAAGCAAATGCGCAAACGATTTTCGCAGCAATCTTTGGACCGATTCAACGGGGATCCGACCGATTTTGTGCGGCGATTTGTCACCATGGATGCGACATGGGTCTACCACTACACTCCAGAAACGAAACAGCAGTCCAAGCAATGGGTGGAAGCCGGTGGTTCAGCGCCAAAGAAAGCGAAGTCGATCACATCTGCCGGAAAGGTGGCCAGCGTGTTTTGGAATGCGAAAGGGATCCTGTTAATTGATTATCTTGCAAAAGGCAGAACAATTACAGGCGAATATTACTCCAACCTTCTTGACCAGCTGGAAGCCAAAATTCGCGAGAAGAGGCCTGGCTTGAAGAAGAAAAAAATCATCTTGCACCAGGACAACGCACAACGCACCTGCATTGGCGATGGGAAAACTGCGAAATTTGGGCTATGATTTACTCGGTCATCCCCCCCTATTCTCCTTATTTGGCACCCTCAGACTTCCATCTGTTCCCAAACTTAAAAAAATTTGTTTCTGGGAAGCGCTTCGCATCCAATGAAGAAGTTGATGAATATTTTCACAATCTTCCAGATTCTCACTTCCGAGGAGGAATACTGATGTTGGAGAAGCGCTGGAGCAAGTGTGTTGAAGTCAAGGGAGATTATGGAGAAAAATAAAATCATTTTTTAACTGAAAGTCGCAGTCTGTCATTGCCAGGCCGAGAACTTTTCACCTTACCCTCGTACCTCAATAAAGCAAGAGTAGGTTTGGTTTTGTAACAGAATTTATGGGAACACTAGTATCCTTTTATTTTTTTTATATGTTTTTTAAATATTTTATTTTTGGAGTATATGCATGTTTTTCAATCCTTAATTCCATTCCTATCTTTCCTGTTACTGTTTTATTTAACTGATTAGATATATTTTTAATTTTACTTGTACGGTTTTCTTTTTAATATATTTTCTAGATAGTTATATTCTGTCGCCGTCTCTAATATTAATTTTGCCAAGTCACTTTTTAATTTTTTATACTATTTACTTTTTTTGTGTTACTATCGTTAGTTTGTTTTTCTTTATATTTGTCTTTGTTTCTAATTTTTTAATTTTGTCTTTCTATATATTAAAACAGCTTTTGGATTTACATCAGTAAATCTGTTAACGTATCACCTGCATATAAAAAATTTTCTACTTCTATAAGTATTAAACTATGGTATCTTATTACTACTTGCAATTATTATATTTTTATTTTGTTTTTAATTCACTAAGACAATAAATAGAAGAAAATATAAGATGTTTTGTTATTTAACACCCTTATTTATTTTAAATTTCTCAAATAATTCTGTGTTTAATTAAACTTTTCCTAATACATATACATATATATCTTTTACTCTTTCTATTAGTCGATTAAGTACTCCTAATTGATGCAAATATTCCTAGATCAATTTTCTGTGTAGTTTATCAAATGCTAATAGATTTATGAATGTTATGTATCTCTTCTTCATTTTCTATTAATCTTTTCGTGACATGTCATAAGATAAACGTTTTTCTTTTTTTTATCTGTTTGCTCTATATGATGATTCTTTTCTTTTAATTTAGTAATATTGTTATGTATATCTTAAAACTTATTGAAAACAAGCATATTTTTCTTTAATTTTTGCAGTACATTTGTTGTTCTTTTCTTTGTAAATGAGTTTTATCAAATTTTTTCCAATCTTCAATAGTGCATTTGTGTCAGGATCTATATTCTCCTCCCTTTGAATTTTCTATTTTACTTTTTGTAAATACTTATTTTACTTTTTATTTTTACTTATTTGTCATTGTAGTTTCTACATTTACAATTTGTATTTATTTATAGTTGATGGCAATGTATGTATTTTACTATATCAAACTTATTTTTATTCCAACCTCTCGGTGTCTAAAATTTGTATTTTGTGTTATTTTTGTTGTCCTTTATTACTTAAAGTATATTAATTGATTTTATTCAACTCTATGATAGTTTTTATGGTTGCTTTGTATTTGGTTCCTTCCCAAATTTGTTTTTAACGTTTGTTAATTACTGTTTTAGTGTAATACCAGCAACCTGATTGTTTAATTCATTATTTTATTTTCTGTTATCCACAAATTGTGTTTCCTTGTTCACTCTTTGTTTTAATGACCATTTATGTGTAAGTCCTTTTCGTTTGTAAAATCTATATTTTTTCCTTCATTCTATTTTTTTCTATAATTTTTATTAACACATTAGCCTATAGAATTTATGTAATTCTAATTGCTAATGAAAAAGAAAAAAGAAAATCATTATGTTTCTTCTGTATTTCTTTTTTTTTCTCTTAGCTAAATCTTAATATCTTCTTATAGTTGTTAATATTACTTTATGTTCAGCTCTTAACTTTTTTTTTACCAACATTTTTGCTTGTTTTTAAAATATGGTGGTTATTGTTAATATACTATAAAATCAATTATATTTTTTAATTATTAGAAGTAATATATACAATTGAGTATAGTGATCAATTGTACAATTAGGTCGAAACTTCTGACCACCTTTTTTGAACTCCTCATTAAAAAGTAGAATAGAATTGTCTCATAAACCCGACCCATTGAAACACCCCTAAGGGGGGTTTTCCTGCTTTATTTATTTTAAAATGACATATCTCATGAACGATAATATATAGAGTGCTGAGACCTTCATAGTTGATTGGTTGGTCTAAGTTTGAGTTTCCAAGGTGTTTATGAGTTTCAACATTTGTATATATTACCGTTTCGCCCCCTGATCTTGTTAAACCTAGTATGAGGTACGAAATTATAAGGATATATAGAACCTTGTATTGACTGAACGATGTATGATTTTGCATCTGTCTTAATTGTGAATTTTATTCATAGCCGGAACAATAACATAAAGCAAATATTTTTTGATTATATTTTCAACAAAACAAATTATTTTTATAGAAATAGTAAATTACTTTTTGATTTATTTCATTATTTCTCTGCTTGATCTTTATCTAATATTTCGATATACTCAATTTTTTTCATATAATTATTAACGTTTGTTCCTGATTCTCTTTTTTATTTACTCTCTATTTACACTCTTCTAGGTAGTTTTATAATTTTCGATTCCTTTGTTCTTTAGACCACTTTAATAATTTTGTATCTACGGATCTTTAATATTCTCACAACAGACTTATCAACAATTTACAAGGCGATGCTTACATTTATTATTGTTTTAGCTTGTGTAATATTGCACTGCAGAGAAATTTTTTTTCTCTAAGAAAACAACTCGTTAGCTATCCGATAATTTAATCAATCACTCGACGCTTTTTTAGTCATAAAGTTATTAATCTTCTTTGTTTTATTTCATACCTATTTTACTATATCATGAGATGCTCTATTTTCATTGCATTTTATTGCATATAATGAAACATATCTAATTATTTTCGCAAAAAATTTGATAATCAAAGGAAATCTTAAAAATAAAATTAATTACCTACAAACACTGATAACTTCTACTATCATAAAAACTAAAGGAAGCAAAATTTTCATAATTTCTTTTAGAAATATCCACATTTCCAGAATTAGATCTAGAAGTAAAAATATGAAATATAATTGAGAATTTATGTGAGAAAAACTACTAAATAACAATAAGTTAAACAATCCTTTAGATACTATTTGCCTATTAATAAACACTATTTTTTACAGACAATAACATTTTTCAATCTACTTATAGTTTGTTAGTAACAATTTGTAAATTGAATATTAATATCTTTAATTGAATTTGTAAATGGTTTAATCAAGAATGTGCTGTAAAATATCAATGCACATTTTAGGCGACCCCCTTTTAACTATCAATAATAAATGCGATAATGATTTGTGAATAGTTTAACACGCGGTTATTCTCTTTGCATAATAGTTAAATATGTAGCAAATGCATGCATAATTAATAGGAATTCAACATGCAGATCACGCAATATATTCTGCCTCCCGGTGCAATCTATTATGCCGTGTATAATTGCAAACATGTGGAATTGCCACACAAGCATCGCCTGAAAGCGAGATTTTAACTTATTGGAAATTGTGCCCACAAAAAACGAAAAATAATTCGCTAGGTTACCGCAACTGAGCTTCTAGCAAAAATGAAAGTGGCTTGTTATGTTCAAAATTCTTACGGCTTAAGTAATAACCGTTATTCGAAGTACCGTATAACAATGACCGGCATAAATCTGGAGTAGTAGCGAGGTGTGATATCTAAAGATTTCAATTTGCACGCTTCGCTCTCGAGTCTCTCGAATCTTTGAGAAGCGGGATTGGGAAAAATCATATTTAGCTGCGCTTACCTTTACAGGTAACGTTTTGGTCGCGGCCCGCTGCGAAGTGGCAAGAATGAAAGTAATTTTGTAAGTAATTTGTAACGGCAAACATATGTATTTATGTTATATGGAATAAAATTATAACTAAAATACAACTTCAAAAATAATTTTTCAAGTCAGCACTATGAAAATGTTGTTTTAAACTGTTATAAGGCAACTACTACAAAAATTAGATATTAATTATAGGATAAAGGACTTTCTTTGGTAGGTTATCCTTTTAATTGGTTTATTTAAATATTTTATTATCAGTTTGCTTGTTTTGCAATAGGTCATAATTAGAACTTGGAATTTATGCATGAAAAAGACATAAAACAAGCACGCAAATATACACCATAGAACAGTTAAAATATTCACTCAAATATCTAAAATAAAAATATTTGTTTTAAATGATTACTTTTTTACAATATTTACACCTATATTACCTGCATACAAAAAGGTTATAAACACATTTTTAATGGAAAAACAAATATAAGAATTACTGTAATATTATAGCAAGAGTTTGTATTTTTGCAAGTAAATGCTGAGCAGAGCACACTATCTATTGTAGCTTGTATGTACCTGCCGATAAGCAGATTCTTGTATATACCTATCGGTAAACAAATTCCTGCATATTTCAACCGAGTTGAGCTTTGACTTTTGTTTCGCAAGGTTGTGTGACGCTCTCACCTGCCCACCCAGCGAGCGATAGCTAATCAAAAGGTTAGCCGATAAATTTCTAAATTTACATTAATACATTAATACTTTGTACAGGATGTAAAATGCATTAACTGTCAGAGTAGCCACCCAGCGAACAATCGCAGCTGCATAGCTGCAAAATAAATTTAGAGAAGAAAATATCCTCCTTTACGTCCAAGACCGATTGATACTCGGTCTAGTTTTGTACAACAAGAAGTATATCGTATGCCAAAAGAACATCAGATAATATACCAGATTACAACAAAGCTAATATTCCACAACAACCTACACAAATTCCACCTCAACAACAAACAGATAACAAGCTAAAGACACTTATAACAAAACTCATGGAAAGAATGGACGCCATACTCAACCTACTTACAACCAGTGGCCAGTGACCTTGCTCAACATAAGCAGGAGGTTAAATTATTCTTATCATTTTATGACATAGATATCATGTTAATATCAGAAGTTTAATCTACAGTTAACTCTTATTTGGAGAAACCAAGATATACCATAAACTACTCCTAAAGGCACTGCTTATGTTGGTACCGCATTCGTCATAAAATCATCAGTCAAACATTATGAATTACAAAAATTTCAAAAATTTCCGACTGTCTTCAAGCTACTACAGTCGCAGTAATCATAAGCAGGAGGTTAAATTATTCTTATCATTTTATGACATAGATATCATGTTAATATCAGAAGTTTAATCTACAGTTAACTCTTATTTGGAGAAACCAAGATATACCATAAACTACTCCTAAAGGCACTGCTTATGTTGGTACCGCATTCGTCATAAAATCATCAGTCAAACATTATGAATTACAAAAATTTCAAAAATTTCCGACTGTCTTCAAGCTACTACAGTCGCAGTAATGAAGAAAAACAGAGATACCATATTCTCTTATGTATACTGCCCTCCACGACCCACTATTAAAAAGCAGCAGTTTGTATCCTTCTGCAATACACTTGGATCCACGTTTATAGCCGGTGGAGATTACAACTCCAAAAATCAAATGTGGGTGTGGAGAATAACAATAACTCGAGGAGGAGAGCTGTACAAAGTAATAGAAGGGCATAACTTACACTACTTAAGCACATGTGAACCAACAGATTGGCCAACAGATCTCAACAAAATTCCAGCTCTATTATACTTCTGCGTCATCAAAGGAGATTCATCAAACTATTTAAAAACTGACTCTTGCTGGGATTTGTCCTTCGACCACCCACCAGTACTTATTACATATAACAAAGAAGTACTAAAAGTTCAAAAGCCAGCAACACTATCTTCTAGAGCCACTAACTGAAATTACTTTTGGGAATTAATAACAGAAAGAATACAATTAAGCATCTCCTTAAAAACAGAATAAGAACTGTACAGTGCAATCGAACACTTCAATCAGACCATTCAAAGCGCGGCTTAGGAGGCTACTCCAGTCCACGAAACTCAAGAAGTATCAGAACACTGTTCGACAATCATTAAACAAAAACTAAAAGAAAAGCAAAGATTAAGAAGAACCTGGAAAATAACAAGAAATTCCAGAAGCAAAACCCTACTCAATCAAGCTAGGCGGGAATTAAAAAATCTCCTGTCCACCATTAAAAACCAACAAGCGCAAAAATACCTAACAAACTTAACCTTTACTGAGGACACCGGTTATTCTTTCTGGAAAGCCATGAAACATTTAAAAACATCAAAATTTCCAGTTCCACTCATTAGAAAACACGACAACACTTATGCAAGAACAAATAAAAAAAGGCAAACGCTTTCGCAGATCATCTAATTTTAGTATTCCAAGCACACGACAGATTCTGCTACGCAAACGAAGAAACACATACATCAAACTCTCAATGATTCTAACAACGTTCCTCAACCTATAAGACATGTAAAAATTAGTGAAGTCAAAACTATTACAAAACATCTCAACTCAAAGAGAACTCCTAGTTACGGCCTAATTACAACCAAAACCCTAAAAAAGGGAATTAAGCTTATAACCTACAAAACTACATAACCTACAAAAAATGGCTCAAACTATGACAAATGTGAATGAATCAAAGTCAGTTAATAGCCAATGCTCCTATGTACGTCCCTAATTGGCTACTTTAACAAGATCTACTGTTCCTTCAGTTAAGAAAGAAATTCTACGCGCCAGCTGCTGCTCTTCTAGAAAGACAATTTGACAAACCACTCCAAAGATTCGACCCGCTAGATCTGGTTAATAGATTCACCTCGGATTAGTTTTATAATTTCTAAGTTTAAATTAATTTCAAGTTAATGCAAACATAATTTATTATAAAAATAATGAAGTAATGCTCATGGGTATTACATACTCCCTCATGTTATGTAAAAATGCAAATAATTTACTGAATGTTAATATAATTAACAGATTGTAAACATTCATAGCAATAAACATGCGAAAAAAAATATTTTAACCGGTGGTTTGTATTTTTATAATGTAATATTAATAATAAAGAAAAGGATCGAAAGGTGCCGGTTTTGAACGACAGAATTCTAGTTACAATAATAGTCAGTGTGCGACAAGAAAATTTAAAAATTTGTACATAAGTTTTGTGAACAATTAATTCCGGTAACGTCTACTACTATTCGAAAGAGCCTCATATAATAAAGACCAAAAATAAAAAGACGCGCACAAGAAGTTTTTTTGCCCAGCCCAAAAATCTGATGCACTTACCATTTTGTGCTCCAACTGCGTTACCATCAGGGGACGTAGCTTTCGACGCTGCGAAGCAACAGCACGGCACCTCTCATCACAAACACCAAAAATTAACCGTCGCGATCGCGCTAACGCAATTGTTCCAGCCGCATTAACGATCACACCACTACTAAAAAATATGCGAATTTGTGTTATTGAGGGCCTCGCAGACATGCCTGAACAAGAAAAACATCTGCGGCACAATCCTGTAAATAATCGAAGCTCGTCAACTGCGCACCAAATGTTTGCTGGCCTGCAGACTGTTTACAGGGGTTGACCAAAAAGTTGTTTCTAACGCGGAAAATTCCAAACCGTTCCACAAATTACTAGCAAAACGAAGAGCTACGTCATCACATTACCGAAGCCCAAAGTTGATTAATTCTCCATCAGTGGGCGCACTTAACCCTGCAACACCATTCTCCACCGTTTAGTACAAACTTTATTTGTTCTACTTGTTGGATTGAGCAAGAAAATTGTTACTATCAGCTCACATTTTTCTTTTTCTTTTTGGAAAAATTTGAGAACCCCTGGATTGAAATATTCAGACACGAACATGTGATTCAAATTCGCACAAAGCTTAGCAGTTGTGCGATTTATGTAAATGCAGGTAGATAACTGTCTCACAAATGTTTGCGAAACAGCAAATTTGTTATTGCAAAAACTTGATTTTTCCTAACTATGTATTAAGATAGAAGAGACTTTAATACGATTTTATACTATTGAAATTACTACCGATTCATCCATTTGTGCTCTTGTACTATACAATACTGCCGTTTCTTTGTGTATTTAAAACTATTTTATGTTCTTTATACAGGGAAGAATAAAAAAGTTCCAGAATTGTCGCACGGTACTCTAATAGGTGAGCTCTAGTTCTCTGTATAGGTTTCTGTTTCTTCGTCAGTTCTTATTAACCATCAATCTCCTGCCTTCTTTCCTCCGAAAATTCTTCTCAGTATTTCTTTCTCATTTATCTATTCTCTCTTTTTCTTTTCTAATGAGGAGATATACTTCGCTCCTATATAGTACATTTGGACTTATGATTGTTTTATATAGATGCATCAGCATAGGCTAATATTTGGTGCGATTTTGTTCTTAAGTTGCTAAACCTATTAATGCCGCTTTTCCTTATTACTCATTCTAGTAGTATATTAAATAGTGTTGTCGTATTGGTTTAACAAAATTTGAGTTTATTTCAGCATAAAAATATAGACAGTCATGGATCTTCCGGATCTAAATCCGCTTTGACATTTGCCTACTCTCTTTTCGGCATACTCTTTAATTTTTTCCTTTATCGCTTTCGCCATTATCTTATATACAGTGTCCAATAGGGCAATCCCTCTATAATTTTAGCAGTTTTCTTTTTTCATTTCTTGTAAATAGGTACCAGCTGGGTTGTTTTTCACTCTTTCGGCTTTTTCTTTCTTCTCCATATGTTTTCTATCATTCGATAATTTTTTTGTGTATGCAAGTCTCCTTCAACTTCATTAATTCTGCATTAATACTGATTCTTACCGGTTTCTTGCCATTTTTTAGTTTTTGTATTATTTCTTTTAAATTTTCTATTGCTGACGGAGCTACATCTCCTTCTTCTTGATTTCTGATTTCTCCGTCTTCTTTATTTGACTTCCTATTTCATTGCCATTTCCGTTCAGTAAGTCTCTAAAATGTTCTCTCCATCTTTCTAATATATCTTCATCATAAAATATTAGCATGTCTTCTTCATCTCTTGTTATTCTTATATCTCTTATATACTGAGTTTTCTGTCTTAACTCTATTTTATTCTTTCTAATTTTTTGATAAAAATTTTTCATTTTTTTATTTACATATTTTTCTTCTATTTTCCTTATTTTTTCTTCCGTATGTGCTCTCTTCTTGGTGTTGCATATTTTCTTTATTTTCCTTATTTATTCCGGTGTGCACGTTTGTAGCATCTCTTTTCTTTGTTATCTCATCTGTGCATTCTTAATTGTGGTATTTTATCGCTGCATTTCTTATAGCCTCTTCTATTTGCCTCCATCTCTGATTTATTTCTTCACCTTGCATATTATTATATTTTCCACGTTTTTTTTCTAGATTAGGAGATGATTAATCTGGTTTGTTTATTTTTCGTTAGATGCAAGCCACGTACCTTTATGTCTTTTTTGTGTTCGAACTTGATACTAGTAATAGATAGACCGTACTAACAAAACTTATTAGTCTTATGTCGTTATTATTACTCGCTCTATGCTGTCCTATTACTGGTATATACATTTCCTCTCTTCCAACTGCGTACTTAAACGCACATATTGTAATTGGATCCTTTACTCACCGTTCAATACATCGTTATTTTTTTTTTGTTTTCATTGTTTTGTCAGAACAGAGTTTAGCTTTCTTTCAACTTTTTTTTAAATTTCACTGCCACCTGAAATGTTCCTCTTACATAATATGTTTTAAAAGTCGAAATTGTACACTGACCTAGATGTGGTATTGAACAGCAGAATTTAAAATTGCGCATTTGGGTGTTCTAAGCAGGATTATTAAAAATCAAACGCACTTTAGACTAGACCTCTATCATTTAAATAGCCTCTAACTTCTGGCGTAAAATGTTTGTAGAACCAGTCAGTAAAGATATTAATGGTCCTCTAAGTTTTTTGATTGACTATCCAATAAACTAAAATTTTTTCAAAATCTAAGCCTTTTAATGGTCGCCGTCTTAACGATCGATTTATGAGCAGTGCTTTCAATATCCGATTTCCTAAAGCGTTTGATCAAAATAAGAGTATTATGCTATCCTTTGCTGCTTGGAACCCATCAACGGTTTTTTGTTCATTTGTTCATGAATGTAACTTTTGTCTTTAATTATTTTATCAAGTTTCTGTAGAAATGCTTTAACGGCAGTTTTATCAGCCGAAATTGTTTTACCTTGAATGTTTATATTATTAAGAGCATGTTTTTTTTATATTTTTTCTTATATTGAGATGTAGTAGTCATAAAATCTTAATGCTGATTGTTTGATGGAATATCCGTCAAGTGGAATTTTTTTTGTATATTAACTTCTATTCGCTTTACCAAAGCTTTCTCGGTATCCTCTAAAATTATTCTTCATTTTATTTTTATAGACCTAATATTTTATTTACGGACTTCAAAATGTTTATCCACAGCCGTTGCACCTTCTTCAGTGTGAAAAATTCTAAAATATGAATTTTCATAACGAAGAAAATGGATTTTCTTTTTTTGGTTGTTGCTAACACCCTGCAAGGGCTGGATTAAAATTATTTACTATTTCTTACAAAAATTATTAATTTTTTAACGCCATTCTTATTTTGCTTTTACTTAAAAAATGCAAAAAATACGGAACTGTGATGTCTACTCCAACATCAAACTCAAATTGCAAATAATTGCTTTTTTATACGCAATCATTTATGTAAATTCGGGAATTTAGAATTTTTATAATTGAAATAGGAGCCAGTACATTTTTTGGATTGTAATGCCTACTTGCTTTCTTTTCGTCCAAATGTATTTCCTCCATGTGAGTCTTCTGTCGAAATGGATGCCTAAATATTTAACGCTTTCGGCTTGAGGTATCTGTTGACTATTTAACTGTACTGGTGGACAAGTGCTCCTTTTGGTGGTAAAAGTCACGTGGGTTGACTTTGTTTCATTTACTTCTAATCGCCATTTTTTACACCATCTTTCCAGTTCGAAGAGGTGGTATTGAAGATACTGAGATGCTGTATTCGGGTCGAGGTGTGATGCCAATAGAACAGTATCGTCTGCGAAAATAGCGACGGTCGTTGTTTGTAAGGATGGAAGATCTGACGTAAAAATTAGATACAATATTGGGCCCAGAACACTACCCTAGGGAACTCCTGCTTTGATAGGGTACAAAGGTGTTTGAGATTCACCGTGTTTAACCAGAAATGTTCTGTTAAAGAGGTACGACTGCAGTAATTGATAGTAGTCTGGTGGAAGTATATTTTTGAGTTTGTAAAGTAGTCCATTATGCCAGACTTTGTCAAAAGCTTGCTTGACATCGAAGAATACTGCCGATCAATAACGTTTGTACTCAAAATCTTTTAAAATTATGTCTGCTAATCTGTGCACTTGCTCGATTGTAGAGTGGTGTCTTCTAAATCCGAATTGGTGATCTGGTATTACGTTGTTATCTATAAGTATTTGTGTAAGTTTCACTAGTAGCAACTTTTCAAATAGTTTTGACAAAATTGGCTAATTGGTCTATAGGATAACACTTGTTCAATGGGTTTTCAGGTTTGGGTACCAAGATAATTGTGGCTACCTTTCATTGTTCGGGGAAATATCGTAGTCTTAGAATTGCATTGGATAAGTAGGTAATGAATCTAAAACCCTTATTTGGTAGTTCTTTGAGTATCTTGCCCTTAATGAGGTCGTACCCTGGTGTTTTATGGGAGTTTACATCTTTAAGAATTGCTGTTTCAATTTTACTAATTTTAAACGGTTTGATAGGTGGTGTCATTTGGAATGGCGCCTGGAGGTATTCCAAAACTTCACATTCTTCCTCTTTGGTACCTTTAGTGGCAAAAGGTTTAAACACCTCTGCTAGATGTGTAGCAAACGCTAAGTATTTTTCTTCGCTGCTTCTAGCCCAAGTGTCATTCTTTAATCGAATAGGAGTAATATGCTGCTGTGGGCGTTTTAACCTCTTAGTGGCTTTCCAAAGTGAATAGTCCGTAGCCTCAGTTGGTGTCAGATGTGATAGGTAATTTTGTATTCCTTGATTTTTAATGGAACTAAGAAGATTCTTGAGATCACTTGTTGCTCGGTTAAGTGTCCGTTTGTCGGCTGGATGTCGCGTGGTTTGCCATTTCCTGCGCAATTTGCGGTTTTCTGCGATTTGTTGTTTTACTATAACAGGACAGTCTAGATTATCATTATTTTTATGTTTATTCTTTGGTGTAGCCTGCCATGCAGCTTGTTGGACTATTTTATTGAAGGTTTCAACTGCTTCCACAAGTTCCTGTTCTGTTTTCAGTGACACATCCAGGGTGAGAGATTCATTGACTAATTCTCAGAATAGTTCCCAGTTTGTGTGCTTGTTGTAAAGAGTAGGTGGGTTTGATTTGAGTAACACTTGTGAGCATACTGTTACTATAATTGGAGAGTACTCGCCTGTAAGATCTAAACAAGATTCTGACCTGATGTAGTTTGGATTAATTGCTCTTAGGATGCAAAAATCAAGTAGATCAGGCATTTTTGTCAGGTCTGTAGGCCAGTTTGTTGGTTCACCCGTGGATATAGACTGTGACCTAGTGTTGTTTATTACTTTTAGAAGTTCTCTTCCTTTGGTCGTACTTAGCCTTGAGCCCCAGTGCACATGCTTAGCGTTGTAGTCACCGCCGGAGATAAATCTGTGTCCTAGTGTATGTAAGTAATGCTCATAGTGTTCTTGCTTGTTCTTGTGCCTGGGTGGGCAATATACCGCTGAAATAGTTAATGGACCATTCCAGTTTTCAATGGCAATCGATGTAGCTTGAAGATGTTGTACTTGGTATTTAGCAAGTTCGTAGTGCCTTATTGAGCTTTTGATAATAACAGCCGTACCTGCATGTGCTGTACCGTCTGGATATTAAGTAGCATATATTGTATATTTAGGTATTTTTAAATGAGTTCTGTCTGTATAACGTGATTCAGAAATCAGCATAATATCAATGCGGTGATTTGAGATGAATGATATTACTTCGTCTTTATGATTTGTCAAGCCATTGGCATTCCAAACCGCTAGTTTAAGAACTTGCGCCATTGTTGATTCATGGTCGTTTTTAGCATCTTCTTCAATTCGTCCATTTTATTTGTTTCATTTACTGTCGATATTTGTTGTTGTAATATATTTGGGCATGACTAAAATTATTTTGCTGAGTCTCATGCGTCGGTTGTGACTGTATGTGGTCAGGCTGTCTATTTCTCGGTGGTGAAAACATTTTTCGTTGTAATTCCTTGTAAACCAGACAACCTTTATAATTTGCAGGATGGTTGCCTTTACAGTTGACGCATGCGACACCTTTACTTCTTTCTTTACGTTGACATTGTAATGTTGCATTATCGCCTAAGCATTTTACGCATCTCGGACTTCTGTTGCAATAATTTTTAGTGTGGCCAAACTTTCGACATTTAACACATTGTGGTATTTGGCGTTTTACAATTGGTGTTTCAAATTTAACTATGGAATGTGCTAGAGCTTGTCAATTTTGTAGATATCTTTGTTGTTATCTGCTGGTTTTCATTCAATAAAAAATAGTGGTAGTCCTATCGTAGTTCCTCTTTTCCTAATATTAGCTATATTAGTAAAAGTATGCCCAAGCATTTGAAGTTCTTCTTTCAATTCTTCTAAGTTAGATGAAGGATGCATGTTTCGAAGGACTACTCTAAAACTTTGTTCTTTTTTTCTCTTATAGGTATGAAATTCAGTTTTCCTTTCTGCTAAGGCATTGATTATAAGGGAATATTTGATAGAAGTTTTAGTTTGATAGTCGTTTTAGGTTGTTTAGATTGGGAATTATCGTTAATGTCTTTACGTCCTCGTTTTTTACTTTCTACTAGTTGCCATTCCGTTTCTTGAGAGTGCTGGTTTAAGTGTGATGGTTGAACGATCATGTTATTTTGCGGATGCATGCTTGAAAATACAGTTGCATTTGGGGGTTACATTATATTTTGTACATTAAATCTTGCATGTACATTGTTTGCGACTGCTTGTTGTGTCTATTGATAATTTTGGGGATTATATTGTAACTGTTGGTTTTGTTCGACTTGCATAGGAACATATTGTTGAGTATTTGATGCAGGTGCGGTTTGATTATAGTAGTAGGCTATTGATTAACTACTTACTATTTGATTAACACACTCTTTATCACTTGGCTCTGCTCGCAGTTTGACACAACCTGTGTGCGTTTACGATCTCCACGAGGCGCGTAACTTCTTAAGCAAGACGGCGGTCGCTGTCGCGTTGATAATGCAGGTACGGGCTGGCTCGTAGATAATTCCGTTTCCTTAATATCTAGGAAATTAGAGCTCACTGCACAAATTTACATCAAAATTGTTGCTATAAAAAAACTCGCGAGCGTACAAAAATACCTAACCAAGTCACACTTCAAAGAGTTGTAACAAAGAGTTTAAGTATTGTAGACAAGGTATAGTAAATTAAATGCATTTTTTGAGTGATATTGAAAAAAACATCTAAGAAAGAAAGTTCTATTAATAATAGGTGAAATTCCAGTCATATTAAGAATTTAGAACCAATTATATTTACAAGAGGTTATGGAATCGATGTATTGAAATTGCGGAACAAAAATCTAAAGACCAAAAATTGTGGACGAAGCAAGGGATTATCCAGATTGCTAACCTGGAGTACCACCCGCGGTTTTACTCAGCTGGAATGTGTACTCGGATGCGATTAGATACTTATCGCATATTAGAAGAAATATTAAATTTTGCAATGCAACTTTTTCAATAAATTTAAACAAATTGCACACATTGAAGACGTTCTAATTCGCCACTTTTGTGCTCCTTTATCTTTTTATATAAGACGTCATGACAAGTTTTCACTTTTTTGTTATGAACCCTTTAAGGTTCATAAAGGCTCTGTAATTTTATGTGAGAATCTGCTGCATATTTTTTAAAATTGCAAAAAATTAAAAAAATTGGGGGATGAATAAAGTAAAATTAGGAATTAAATTCAGAATGGAAGCTCTCGCAAGCATTTGTCGTAAATTCGGCAGAAGCACTAGCTGCTGCCCAAATTGTTGGCGGAAAATTAGATGTCTCATCTATATAATTATCTACAAAGTAATCAGCTAGTGCTTTTTTGCCACCAGTCGGTTGAATAGCAGCAAAATCTAAAGCAGAGCAATCTCCAATGACTTCAGAATTTAGAAAAGGCAACCCAAAAAGCTTTTTATCTATTTTCTTTCTTGGCTGTTTATATTTTTATAGGTTGATATCAGACCTCGATTGCGAATTTTTCGATATGAAATCGGCATCCAATTGTGGCAATTGAAGCCTTATAAATTGCGTTGTTAAAATCTACTACAGCATATTTTAAGGAAAAATAAGAGGCAATTCTTTACATTTCCTTATAATTTTTGCATATAAATTAATATGTCTTTCCATTTTGTTTGGTAACAAACAAAACGCTAGCGAGACCATTTTCTACAATATGGAAAGTAAATAATTTCAAACAAAATTTTGTGCAATATTTAAATGTCCTGTCTACATAAAGTTTTTCAGAAGAGCATTATCGAATTAAATTAGTTTTGTATGAATTTTCTCACACGCATTTTATGTCACATTCGGTTACGGTGTTTAACACATCTGTAAAATGACTATTGAATTAAATTATCTACTTAAATTAATTACTACCTACTGGATTATATGAAATAAGAAATTATCTTGGTTTTCATTAAAACAGAATTAATTTTGATAGCCGTTGGGCAGCTTTCCTTTTTACAGTCACAATAATTCTTTGCTTATTGACCTTCTACTAGTCACAGGCATAATTTTGGGATTCGTCTCTTCTTGTCACTAACAAATCTTCACCCACTTTTACATTACACTTTTTCATTGCACAGATCCAGAAGGTTTCACCACTTCTCAAAACTATTATTTTGCTGAATTTGTAATTATAAGTATGGGTAAAAATTTTGATTTTTCACTTAAAACAGAAGATTCCATGTTTTTTTGAACACTTTTTTAACACTATAAAATAATAGCAAAAATTATCAGCATCACACGCCGTCCTATATTTAAGGGTGGTGTAGAAAATGTTCCCTAGTACTTTTATACGCATTTTTATTGGCCTTAAGATTTTACCTAGATACATAATTAGGCATCTATTAAGTACTCTCCGCCAACAAATTAGTTTCTTTTAATACCCAGAAAATCCAAGCGACATTAATATCCCATTTTGTTAGTAGGTATCTCGGTAAATCTATCGTCCACCATATCGGTCAAAGATTATACCTTACTCTTACCTTATCAGGGAGTAAAAGTAATTAGTGACCCACAATTTCGATGTGCCCTATGGAATAATTGTGTGGATACTACTTACCCTGTTATGTGTCATTGTTTAAGCTTAAGAGTTTTTATCACAATCAAGGAGTAGAGAAGTGACTTTGCCTCAAATTTTCTCAAAACAACTCATTCTCAAGTTTCTAAGAGATGGAAATCTAGAGAAGCTGCCTTTATTTTAACAATAGTGATTATTGGCAGTTTCTATAAAAATAACTTAAGAGAAGACTGTGGAAATAGACACCAACTATAAATATTTATGTTTTTAAAAATAAAGTTTAAAAAAGGTTAACAATTAAACAAATTGTTTCGAAGAAAAGAAATACTTTAAGTGAATTGGAAGAGTATTATTACGCTGTTTATATATCACCATTTTCAAAATCGTTTACGAAAAATTCAATGTGCATCTTTCAAAAACACGGTCTACTAATGAGAATAATTACTACTTTAATACTTGTTTATGTTAATGTATCACAAAAATAGACCCATCATTACTGTCTGTTTCTTTCACATTAATGACTACAAAAAATACTCTCTATTTCTTGTTATGATTGACAGATTCAAAATTTAAAAAAAGTTATATCAAGATTATTCTATAAAAAATTCTATAACTATTTAGTCTTAATCTTCTCTAAAATGAATGAAAATTGTAGTCTGATTTATGTCAATATTAGCACTATCTGTGTATTAAAATGACAAATTTGCTTCAGGTTTATTTAAATGATCTAAAGGTTTCCGATTTATTTAAGCTTGGTTTAATTTAATTTTTAATGACCATAAATATATTATTTATTCACAATTTTGTGCGAACGTGCTAACTAAAAAGATATATTTAATAAAACAAAAAATCTTTATGCCACGTATATTCATAAATTTCAGCAAAGGTTTGGCTTCAATTAATGTTTTAACAATTTTTTAATTGAGTTACGTCTTTTTACTCCGTGCTTGTACTGCTAGATGTTACACAACAAAATTCAATATACGAGGTGCGTTAAAGTTCTAAAGTCTCCAATTTTTTTTCTGATAAGGACTTGCCCAAGAAACTTCAAACTTCTGTTACTTTGCAACGTAATTTCGGCCTGGACGTACACATTTTTCATAACGTCGTCGCCATGATTCCATGGCTGCTAAGAATGCCTTTTTAGGGGTGTGTTTTGCCCACTGAAAATTGCTGATGCAACAGTTCATTGCCACACAACTCTTGACTTTCTTTAAACTTTCGCACTTATAACCGCACATTTTTAACATCCATAACACCTTCACCGCATGTCTCACTCAATTGGCGATAAATTTCGATGGGCGTTTTACTACGCAAGAGAAGAAAACGAATTATTACACGGTGTTCTTAAACATTAAACATCTCCATTTAAAGTATACGAAACAACACTCACCGCAATAGGGGTGGGTTGTATGCTTCTGCCATTCATATTACAAATTTAAAAATATTTTTTACGTCTTTTAAAAGTAACCGCATCTTTTTACTTATTATCATTGCTGAGAAAAAAATTTGGAAGCACCTCATATATTAAATTTGTTAATGAATGACAGAATACAATGCGCAGGTCCTGAAGTGATCATTGTGTACGTGAAAAACAAGCGCTACGTTTTTAAGTAAGCCTAAAGTGGCCGAATACCTTTGGTTGAATGTTTTTATACTCTTACGCACGTTCGTGCTATTCTAGTGTACTTTTACCAGCGATACTGTTTGTTTATTACGGCCGTTTGTATGCTAAATAAAACAAAGGGCAATATTTTATCCCAATTGTTCGTCTTGTGTCACTTAAGAATTGTAACTGTTAGTACAATTGTTCGATTATTTGGTTCGCTTGCGGGTGGTAGGATGTCGATGTGTTGGCCTTTATTTGTGGCCACTTATATGTGATCCCTAAGTGATCCTTGAAGTGTTCACGCTGCGTAGAACAAGTATTGACAGATATGCAACGCTCATGAGATGAATGACTAGATGGTATAGGGGTTGTAGGAGGTCATAAACCTAGATTTTGAACTATGTGGTGAGAGTGTTGTTGACGACTTAAATTTGCACCGCGATGTTGAAGAGCCACCGCCAAAAGTGCATCTCTGCCAGCGACGAAAGCTGTACGTCTAGCTAATTGCAGAACTAGTGAATTGAGCCTCGGCGTTGGAACGCATTATTAAGCAGATTGTTCGATAAGGGTTGATGGTGTCATGGTATTGTTGAGAATCACGAATTTGAAGTGGTCGTCGCATGTGTAAATATCAAATTCTACATATCTAAATAGGTCTGAATTACTGGTGTTGGTTCGGGGGCTCACTCGGAGATGACCAGAGATTATTGCCGGATCGGAAGAAACGGTTATTGCCACGTTAAAGAGGAGATTTTTTCATGTATATCTCTCAAAGAATCAGTGGTGGCTACTGATTTTAAATACAGAGAAAAGAGAGTATATGAGCGAGATAGTGAGAAATAAGAAAAAGATACCGAATATTTTTATCCGAATATGGGCGACTAGGCCTAATCAATCGGTAATTATTTATCTGAAACGGTTTCGTGGTTCTCCTGGTCCATTGGATCCTTGTGTGTTTTATTAGTGTTGCTACAATACAATGTGCGTTTTGGAATTGGAATTTATGTCAGTATCTCTTTGATCTCACAATTTTTTTCTATTTTATTAGGTAGCTGATTAAAATTAACATTTTTTTATCATTTTTATAGGCTAAGTAAAAATTTATTTTAAAATTATTCTAGTATTCTATGCTTTTTTTATGCAAATACATTATCAAGTATCCAAAAAAGTTCTGTCATTTGTGCGCATTCAATAAATCCAAGAATTGGATATCTGTTATACTAGTACATGTTTTACTTCAGCGATCCAGTTAATGTCAAATTGTTTACTTTAATTTAAAATATAATTCCAATCTTAAAAAATATTTGTGAAAGATAGTATAATATGTGCGCGTTTACTTTACGAATTTAAACTTGGGACTAGCGCAATGTTACAGATGCTGGAAAAGAAAATTTTACTGCGTTTGAAGAAGAGATAGTTACATCAAGAACAACCTAGAGATGGTTTAAGAATTTCTTTGCATGGGATAAATTCTTAGAAAACGAAACCAGATCACGCAAACTATCAAATTTAAATGTCGATGAATTAGAGACAATGATTGAAACAAATTCCACTTCAAAGTGTCAATATCTTGTAGAATTGTTTACAATAAGTGAGCACTACGCGAACTAACTCTAATAACAAATTACAGCGTCTTACAATCTGTACATCTCTTATTTCATAACTAAAACCAGATAACTTTTTGAATTAAAATTTGACTACTAATAAAATGTGGATTGTGGATTCCAATTATAAACGTACTCACAACAATCATCACTGTAGATTCTAAAAAAAATATTTTACAAGATAACGCCCGACCATGCATTGCAGTAGAGACCAGAGAAACAATAATGAATTTAGGGTAGGAGATCCTCCCCCATTTTTAATATTTTCTAGACTTGTACCCCCACTGGATTATCACCTATTTTTATCTTTGAACAATCAGACACATAGTAAATAATTTAATAGTAAAGTAGAATTAAAAATTAAGTTTTCTACGTTTCTTATAAAAGTGGAATTCATAAATAATTTTCTTGTTGGCAAAGGGTTGTTCGATGCCAAGGTGGATATTTTAATGAATAAAATTATTTTATGTATGAATATAGTGTTTTCTCAATTTCAAAAGCAGCAAAACTTTTTTTTTTACATAATATATGAAAATATTAGGAATAACAAATATACATGCGGTTAATACTCTGAACTTACCTCCAGAAGTAAATTTAAGACTATGACAAGCTTTGAATGTTTTGTTTCCGCATTTAAAAAACGTACGCGAGCATAACCGCAAAAACGCGTTTTCATACGCAGGTTCCGAAATTCATTATCCTTAAGGCCAAAGTGCAACTTTCTTGCCTTTGATGTAGGTCAAACTAAAATGTCGCTTATTATCTGTTATTCCATTAGAGGCTCGATACAACTACAAGATATTAATCTTTCAGTGGCAAGTATAAACGCAGGTAACAAATACATTCTGAATAACCGAATGCATTTAATCAAATCTGTCACGCGATTGCCGGTTCAGGATTGATATCGTATAGAAAAACATGGATATGCTATTTCGGACTATTCCCGCTGCTTTGAAGTTAAATAGCATGTGAATTCTGCAGCACCAAGCACTCACTATGATTGTAATTTGCGAACGCTCGCGCGCGGCTGCCTTCAAAAACTGAGACCTTGATCTATAACCACATATTATATTGTTTAACGTTTTAAATAGTTTAGTATACCTAATAATTTTAATACTATATTATTGAAATCACTTTTAAAATCTATGATCTTACTACAAGAAAACAGAAATTTATAAGGACTTAAATAGCGAGTGTAGTTATACGTTATTTAAGTAATTATATAGATAATTGTGTTATAAGATCTGTACTTCTAGATGAAGATACAAGCTAACTATTTTTAGTCGCAATAACCATTAAAAACTTTGTAAAACAAGTGCAAAACTTTCAGACCATCGAACGGTTTAATGAAATGTCTAGGATAGAGAATTGTTCAGCCGTGAATTATAAGAACAGTAACGGTGAAAGTGACAGCCAAAGAATTCCATAACGATAAGGTTTATACTCATAGCTTTCAATAACTTCCTAAAAGCATACCGAAGACGGAAGGAGGTCAGCTCGCTTCAGTAATAGCTTCATTGGGAGTAGTTTATGATTAGGTCACTTATTTTTATTTCGGCGAACATAAGATAAAAGCAGCAAAATGTTTAAAAGAGTACCACATATTCTAACAAGATCTAATGCTAAGACACTATTTAAGAGCGCAAAACGTTGGCTCTCAAAACCAACACGACTGAAATTATCAATGGTGAAGATTGATCATCCAGATTTTAATTATTTCCATTTCTTAATTTCGTGAAAATGAATATAAATAAATCATTTACAATGTTTATTACTATTTCAATAACCATATTTATTTAAAGAGAAAACGTATGGTTTTATTATGTACATTTAATTTTTTAACTAAATAACATATATGCATATAATATTAAAATGTATTCTAAAAGTTGCTTTAGTACGAGGTGCGTTTAAGTTCCAAAGTCTCCAAATTTTTTCTTCAGCAATGAGAGTAAGTTGAAAGATGCGTTAATTTGAAAAAACGGGCAAAATATTTTTGAATTTGTAGTATATCTTGCAGCACCAGATCAAATTACCGCCACTGCAGTGAGTGTTGTTTTGTATGCTTAAAATGGAGACGTTTAGTGTTCAACAACAACGTGTATTCAACTGTTGTCTTCTCTTGCGTGGCTAAACGCCCATCTAAAATAATCGCCAATTGAGTGAGACATGCGGTGAAGGCTCTACGGATGTTAAAAATGTGCGTTTGTGGGTGCGAAAGTTTAAAGAAAGTAGAGAGTTGTGTGGCAATGAACCTAAACCATAATTGCGCGAGTGGTGCAAGATGTTATGAAAGACTGTCGATTAGGTGTGCGTAATATCGCCTCTATACTTGGCATTTCTATAGGATCTGTAACGTCTATTTTACATGACGAAAATGCGGAAAGTTCCTTCAAAGTGGGTTCCACGAATGTTGACCGACAACCACAAGGCTGCGTGGGTGGCAATGTTTCAGGGCATATTGATACATGAAGCTGCTATGAATTTCTGACTATGAGGGACACTTTCCATGGCCGCTCCTTTTCCAATCGAGCCGCTGTTGCATCAGCTATTTTTCAGTGGGCAAAACATACCCCTAAAGAAGTGTTCTCAGTAGCAGTAGAATCATGGCGATCACGTGAAAAATGTGTACATCTAGACGGAGATTACAAGAAGTAACAAAAGTTTCAACTTTCTTGGATAAGTACTTTTTCAGAAAAATATTTAGAGACCGTAGAACTTGAACGCACCTTGTAATACACCTTATTATTAGAGAAGTAAACATAAGTATTATATGCTTCAGGAAATTCTGTTCATTATAAACTAAAAAAAAAAGGCAACACGACTTACAGTTATTTTTGAAAACATTTTTTTAAACACGATATTAAAAAATATTAATATTTTAATTGCCGTATTTATAATAGAATTATAAGAAATTTGTTTTTCCTATTTCTTTAAAAATAAAGAAAAACTACTTAGAAAAAAGTGAAATTTTAATACATACATATATATATATATTATATATAACAATTCTTATTCGATAAACTATTGTATTTCTGAATCTAATTATTTGCAAAATAATTAAGCGTGTCATCTAATTTCCTTAACAATTTCCACTATCTATTACTTCAGTTATATATCAACGAACTAATCGCCAACTAGTTTTTGTTCCAAATCCAAGGTAACTTACATTTACATATACAACAATATAGAAATAGAACTAGTCAACAAATATTTAAGAAGATTTGTGAATAAACGAGAAAACAGGGAGAACAGCGAAATGTAAGTGTGTGGTTGGGTCCAAATGTCAACCAATTCTGTGGGCAATTTCGAGCTTCAGTATAAGAAATCTAACAATTTCAAGAAGTTATTACAAAGATCTGTAGACAGCAAGCTGAAGATAAGAGTACAATAAAACAACATATTTAAGCATTTAAAGAGGTGAAGCTAACGCAACCTCCGCAGAGTCGATCCGGGTCAACCTCTTATCGCTCACGATAGTACGCAGACGAATTGAAATCAAGGTCGAAAACAAGCATCTAAGAAAAGACAATTAAATATTAAAGCAAAATATACTAAAGCAAGATAAAAGAATAGAAGAAATAGAAAGAGCAATTAGAAAGGAATCATTATAATACACGGAGTTGAGTAACGAAAGGATGAGAGCCACCTGAAATTAAAAGAAAAAGTGTGGGTAATTCTAAGAGACATGGAAATAACAATGAGAATGGAACATAAAGTAAAAAATGAGATTCGAACAATTGAGAAGCAGCAAGAGGGTAAGTGCAGGCTAATTAATATGAAAGTAAAAAATTAGAATAAAAAACGAAGTTGGCGCATCGTGTGGTTAGTTCTTGGGTTATAATGCAGTGGTTGGAGTTCGGAAACTCTAGACGTTTCGTCCACAACTGTGGCGGACATCTTCAGAAGCAAATTTAAAAATTAAGTGTCTGCCCCGTACATATTCGCTTTTATACTTATGCAAGTGTGGAAGGGGCATTTTCCGACGCCAGTTGCTCTTTCACTGTATCACGGCCTGTTTTTGCCCCTTAAGAGCGATAAACCAAGATTAAATCCGTCGTCCTTGCTAAAATTATTTTTATATTTATAAATTTCCACCGCCTCTATATAATCTGGGATAATAATTCTTGCAGTTGGATAAAATTTGTTATCAAGATTTTCTAAATCATGTTCAGCAACTGCTGATTAAGGTGTAGTGGTAATCCTTCGGTCCACAGCCCAATGTAGACTTGCTCACATGAGCAAGGTATGCAGTATACCCCTAGCGCATTTTGTGAGTTTCTCATATCTTTGGCTAGTCTAAGCAAATCCCGTATCTTAGTGAAAGTGGTATAGATTTATACTACTACCACTAAGATAGACCAGCCAAAGATACAAAAAACCCACAGGATACTTGACAATAGAAAAAATATGAAGAACAAAGAAAGAAAAGAAAGAAAATATGTAGATCCAAAAGAAGAGCATATATGGAAAAGAAAGTAAGGAAAATAGAAGAAAAATTTGTAAATAAAGGAATAAATGTTTTTTATCAAAAAATTAGAAAAAATAAAATGTGGTTTAGGCAGAAAACTCAGTATATAAGAGACAAATAAGGCAAATTTATAATTATTTAATGATAAAGATATATTAGCAAGATGGAGAGAACATTTTAGAGACCTACTAAGCGGGAATGACAATAAAATAGAAAGACAAACAGAAGAAGGCAAAAAAGCACAAACAAAGAAGAAGGTGTACCACTGCCAACAATAAAAAATTGAAAAGAAATAATACAAAAACTAAAAATCTGGTATGAACATCACACGACTTTTCTTATCCTACTATTAACTTTCGACAGCGGCACGCAATAGGCGAAAGTTAATGATTTTAACATGGTGTCTGTCTGTCTGTCCGTGTGTCTGTCTGAAGACACGATAACTTCCGTTATAATCGTCGGATTCACTTCAAACTTGGCATACACACATCTTAGGTCAATACCTCCTTCGCTATTGAATTTCAGCCAAATCGACCAAAGGTCAAGGGGTCAACGGTGAGGTCAAACTTTTTTCCATCACATAACACATGTCATGTGATACCTCATTCGAAAGCAGACATCATAAGGAACATTAGTTTATTTCACCTCTCGCTAATTCGCCACACCGCTGTCGAAAGTTTTTACACCATTCTCGTTTTAATCAGCTTTCGAGTGTTGGACTCGCGCCTCGTCCTTTTTTAAAATAGCAAGTTCCGGGACGAGAGCAGCGCAGGGCCGAGACCATGGACCCGGTATAATATATAACAAGAATGGTGTAAAACCATAAATGAAACTTTCGACAGCGGTGTGGCGAATTAGCGAGAGGTGAAATAAACGCATGTACAAAACTCTGGAGTTTCATGGATTCGCTCCGAGACTTTTTGCGAAGAGCCTTACTATGCCTTCATAAACGCGTACACAAAAAATTATGAAGTTCTGAGAACTCGCTGATGTTGGAACTCTGGTGTTTCATGACTTCGCTCCGAGATTTTTTGCAAAGAGCCTTATCATCTCTTCATAAACGTGTACTCAAAAAATTGTGAAGTTCTGAGAACTCGCTGATGTCAAATTCAATAGCGAAGAAGGTATATATAAGATATATGTATGCCAAGTTCGAAGTGAATCTGATGATTATAACGGAAGTTATCGTGTCTCCAGACAGATACACAGACAAACAGACAGACACCATGTTAAAATCATTAATTTTCGCTTATAGCATTCCGCTGTCGAAAGTTAATAAACAGTACAAGACAATAATTGACTCGTACTTAAAATTTTGCTACGTCACTGAAGGTAGCCGTGCGAGCTTGGTCCCGCAGCCTTCCCCATTATCGCCTGCGTGCTCTCTCCTAGCGGCCAAGACCCCCCCTCCCGTCTTCCCGAAAGTCGACCCGGTAGCTCTCCGAGCGCGCTCTGGTCCGTTTAATTAATTGTTAATCGACTATAACTTATTTATTTGACCTCGGATCAAAAAATTCCATTATAATTTTTTGTTCGTCTCGGTCTGATCTATCCGGTAATATACATTTCCCGAAACATTTGATGAACACCCGGTATATTAAAAATCCTGAGCTTCAATTTTTTTCGAGTTCCTATTTTACTAACTTTTATTTTAAATTCATGTTTATCTCATGATAACAAATCATTTTTATTTTCATAAATTTTTTTCTTCAACCGTTTAGATTCGCAACCGTTTTGCGTCCGATTTTGAGACCTTGCGACCAAACGGCTCGGCCGATTTTTACCAAAAGTTTCGTACTGCGTCCCCTACCTACAAGTAACTTGCGTACCAAATTTCAAATATCTAGCTCTTACGGTTCTCGAGATACCCTGTTTACTGACAGACAGACAGACAGACACACACACACACACACACGAACCAATGGCTCAAACCAACTTTTTTGGTGTCCTGAGGCTATATTTCATCCAGAAATGTGAAAAACTGGGTAGGTCAAATTTCCGCGGATTATATTACTTTCCTTATCCTATAATAAGGCAAAATGGCAAAAACTCGGACAGAAATGGTATTAATGTAGAATTAATAAGATATGAATATCTGCGTATACAAAAAAAATCCATTAAATGGCAAAAAACATATGGAGAAGTGAGAAAATGCAGAAAGAATGAGAAACAGCATAGCTTACTTATTTACAATAAAAAAAATTGGCCAAAATTATAGATGGATTACCCTATTGAATACTGTATATAAGATAGAGGAAAAAATTAAAGAGGATGCTGAAAAGATAGTAGGCAAATGTTAAAGCGGATTTAAATCCGAAAGGTCCGTGACTGACCACATCTTTACGCTGAAACAAACGCAAAGTATGTTAAACCAATACGGAAAAAAGACATATATGGTATTAATAGATTTTAAACAAACCTACGACTCTGTAAATCGGATAAGACTAAGTACCCTAAAATCTACTAAAATCGAAATCAAACTCAACGGTAAAACGCCCAAGAGCTTCCAAACAGATACAGGGCTAAAGCAAGGAGACCCATTGTCAACAATACTATTTAATATACTATCAGAATGAGTAATAAAAAAAAGCGGCATTAATAGGTCTGGCACTTTAAGAACAAGATCGCATCAAATATTATATATATTCTGAGAGTTACAACTTCAAAAGATAATCAGTAATCAGAAAATGTCGGAGTTTATCTTTTAGTATATTCCTTTTTCCCGCCATTTTATAGTTTCAATCATTTAACACGCCCCTTAGATCAGCAACTTTGATTTCATTTAGTAGTGCGGATTTTATCACTCTTTAATAGTTTTTTTAATTGTTTCTTTAATAGTTCACATTAAAGTAAATTTCACTTCCGGCACCAGTTTATGGGTTCAATTATTTATTTTCTCATACTAACCTGTTTCCCGAGGTGCTTAGGCCATAACGCAAAATATACTTTACCGGAACTGCCTCAAAGTTAATCGTTCCTTATATAAGCTTAAATATCCCCGCACGTTATTCTACAACTGTCGCGGGTAGTACATAGTTCGTGCGCTAAGTACATTACTAAATCACCATAAACCTTTATACTGCAGTATTTATGCCCTAATTACTTACAATCCTTTTTTATAAGCCCAGATTGCTGGGTTCAATTATTATAATATGTTATATATACAACTGCTACACTCAAATCATTTAGGCTCATAGCTTGGTGATTTCTCTCCATCTCTTCCGATTTTGGGAATGGGACGTTTTTACGCCGCCGGTTCTTCGCCGCCAGTTCATCGCCGCCGTTTCTAAGCCGGCTGTTTCTACGCCGGCCGTGTCTACACCATAAATTTTCGAAAAGAAATTGGTAATCTGAAACAATCCGGAGTACAAAGGAGGTAATCAGAAATTTTAATCCGCTTATAGAAAGTTTACAATCTCCGGGATTATCTTAAGAACGTTATGGTTATTCGCACAGACCCATTAGCACACATTAAAATTCTAAAAACTCTTTAATAGTGTTTGGTATAAATATGGGGTACAAGCCGTAAACACATCACTTTAAGTGTATTCGCTAGAAAACCAGCAGTTCTCAGCAAGAGGTATTTGTAAGTTTTCGACAAAGTTAGTAAAAGAGACACTAGTTTACTATTTTGGCAGTGCAAGGAAATGATCGCTGTAAAGGAAGAATTTACACGAAGGCTGGAGAAGTGGTCAACGAAATCAACAATCATTATCACTCTTCCTCGGCAGCAGCTATAGAAGTAGCAACTGTTGTCGTCCAAATCAAACGTCGTGCAGAAGAAACTATAGAGGGTACAAGTGCAGTTATAAATCAGTGTGTAACCGACGTGCCTCATGTTGTTTTAGCGGCGATTCCAAATAATACAGTCCTAAGAAAAGTAATCAGGCGAAAACTGAATCACATTAATGATGCACTTGGTAATCCCGCAGACCTAAACGATCTGGTGTTGCCAAATACTTATAAGGTAAATGTGCCTCAACCAGGAGTAGAAGAAAATTTTTTGCTAAGCGACTATGGAGAAGGAGCAAATAGAATTTTAATTTTTGGAAGAGAGAGCTGGTTGCAGCATATACATAATGCCAATACATGGTACACTAATGGTACCTTCGCAATAGCACCGAGGCTATTTTCCCAAATTTATATTGTTATGGCAACAATATATGGAGAAGTGCATCCTATATTATATGCTTTGTTACCTAACAAGCAGCATATTACATACACATGTATGTTCGAACTAATTAAAACACTAGTGCCAAATTTAAGTCCAGCATCTATCATTTGTCATTATAAATCTGCAGCTTTTAGTGCCATAAAAGATTGCTTTCCCGAAGTAAATGTAAAAAGTTGCTTCTTCCATTGGTCATAAAATATGAGAAAGCATTTGGCTCAGATTGGTGTTATTCGTCAATACGACAATGATGCTGAATTTGCATTACGAGCTAACGTTTCATCCAACAATGTGAAATTTATACTAGAGAACAATAGATGGAGAAGATCGCACCAATGATCATGCAGAGGCAGCCAATCGTCAATTGCGTTGGGAATTAGTTATGCATCACCCAATTATTTGGAAATTTATAGATGGATTGCGACAAATACAGAAAGGACGAGTCGCTTATTTTGAGCAACTTATCGTCGGACATTTACTACTGACAAAGCTGAAAAAATACCGTGACGCTGATGAACATATTCGAAGAATTGTCTTAGATTATAAAAACAGGGAATCTCTAGATTATTTACGTGGCTTACCAAACAATTACCAAATTTTTTTTTTATTTATTTATTTAATTAGCAATCAAAATACAAGGTATTCTATAAGCTAATTTGTTAACCTACAATCTAAATTTAGGATTTAGATCGATTAATAACATGATGAGATCTCATCCAGCGATGAGCTCTCTAAGTCTATTTATAGGTCAGCTGGCCACTGTCTTTTTAGTCTTCTTATTGCTGTGTCTTCTAGTAAGGGCTGTATTAAAGGATTTGTGTGAGCTTCCAATTTTTGGTGGTGGGTGATGCTTCTCTCATGGATAACTTCTTTTATAGTTGGTATCTTCAAATCTTTGTGGATCATTTCATTTGCAATATACCATGGGGCATTAACTATCGTTCTTAGTATTTTGGACTGGCACCTTTGGATTATTTCGATATTGGACTTGCTGGCACAGCCCCATAGTTCTATTCCATACGTCCATATGGGTTTGATTACTGATTTGTACAACAATAGTTTGTTTTCTATAGATAGCGGAGACTTTCTACCGATCAACCAATATAGTTCTCTCTGTTTTAGGTCCATTTGCTTTCTTTTTTTGCAGATGTGTTCTCTCCAGTTTAATTTGGAATCTAAGTGTATTCCCAGGTATTTTACTGTCACAGTTTGTGGTATTATTATGTTGTTTAGGTATATGGGTGGACACGGATCTTTTCTCAGGGTAAATGTGATATGAGTAGATTTTGTCTCGTTTACTTTTACATTCCACTTTTGAAGCCAGTGTTCTAGAACATGTAGATAATCTTGTATTAGAGTGTGTGCTTGGAGGACTACATTGTGGCTAGCCAGTATACAAATACCAAATGACTCAATAACCTTATTTCTTCTATTTCCTTTTGTTTGTATATTACGTATTCCTTTAATTTAAAATTGTAATAGTAAATTTCTTGGTTTTATTTGCATTGCAAGTTTTATTCATTATTTCTTATTCTTGTTATACAAATTAAGCCATGGTAACATTAATGCGAAAAATAAATTAAAATCAGCGTAGAACCGGCTGGCGTCGAACCGACTGGCGTAGAACTGTCTCGGCGTAGAAACGGCGGCGATGAACTGGCGGCGAAGAACCGGCGGCGTAGAAACGTCCTAGACCCTCCGATTTTTTGCTTGTGTTTTTAGCCCTGTATCTCTTTTTCTTCTAGGTCTTCCTTAACTGCATCTAACCATTTTCTTCTCGGTCGTCCTTTTCTTTTTATTTCTCTTAGGTTTGTATCCATTAATTTCATGGAAACCCTGTCTAATTATGAAACAATTCACTTACAAACAACCTCACTGAAAGTCAAGATGTCCCCCTACATGCTAACAGTTTCTGCTGCATATCGTCCTCCAAGACATAATTTAAAAATTTATCATTTTCGGGCTTTCTTTACCACACTAGGCTCAAAAGTTATTGCCGGAGGCGACTATAAAGCAAACACATTCTTTGAGGCTCCAGGCTTACAACTACGAAAGGAAGAGGACTCGCCAATCTCATACAAGAAAACCATTATTCTTTCGTATCTACTGACCTAGCGATCCCAATAAAATGCCAGACCTCCTGGAATTTCTTACACTAGTGGGATTTCCTCCACATACATGGATGTGACTCAAAGCTATGATTTGTCATCAGATCACTCCCCGATAATTGCAACAATCAGTACGTTCGTAATTTATTACGCAAAGACTGACATCACATGTGTTGTGTTAATCTTTTAGTTTATCTGGGGGTTCAATTAGAACTATTGTATTCTGAAGACCGCGTCTGCTATATATTTTTTTATTATTGTCCATCGGTTCTAGGTCGAGGAAGAATAAGTTTAGTGATTTTATAAACTCTCTACTTCTTCCATTAAGAATGTTTCTGTCTTTATGGTCCTGTTTACTTAACTTCTCCTTAATTTCACTTGTATCTGTTGTGCAATGTAGGTTTTTGATAACAATCCTGAAAACTCGTTTCTCTTTGGGCTGATATGTATGAAGCATTATTTGAAGTCATTCATATGACGTATTAGCTTCCGGTATATATCTGGAGTAGTGCAGTTTAGTGTTATCGGATAGTGTTTTTGTGTTACATTTCTTGTTTTCCACAATTTGGTTGTAGTTTTTATCATGTCTTGGTAATCTGTGACTTTATACTTCGCCTTCTACGTTTAGCTGGCTAAATATATTATTTATGGGTAATTGCGTGGTTAGCAACATGAGATATTTTTCTTCTATTGACACGTTTAACGGATTGCCCTGGGTGTTTGTTAGTTGAGTTGTCATTTTCGAACTATTCATCACTAGTAGACGTCATTCTCTATAATCCTCTGTCATTGTTTTATACTCTTTGTGAGTAAGATGTCGACAAAGTATTGTTTTGGTTAAAAGGTAGGAATTGGTTCTGAGGTAGGTAAAAATTGTTATCTGTTTGTAACGACTGTCTTAAAAGTTGGAAGTTACCCATTTGTGGAATTGAGATTGCTACATCCTGTACTCAATTGCTAAAAGCAGGTAATATTTTATTTATCTATTTGTGTTATTGAATTTTTATAGATAAAGTTTAGTTAAATTTATTTTATCACAAATGTTTACAACGTTTATGGTCGATTGCTATTATATATATATATATGCTGAGATACAGTTAGCTCACAAAATCTATTATATAAATCTGATTGTTAATAATATTAATAGAAAAGGAATATTTGAATACGTATGCCCACTCATATAGATTAAATAAATAGGTTTACCTTTCTCTTCCCACTTTTGACATGCAAACATAGAGTTAATCTTGTCGGAGCTAGCATAAAGAGTAAATGATCAACCTTTATACCAATATACATTTGAGAAATGCAAATTACGTACAAAACATGCTTCAAAATCTAATAAAAGCTATTGTTTTCTAAGAATTTCTTTTTATCAATAACTTTTTTAATTTGCTAAGAAAAAAACTACATTTTATATAAAATTTGTATGTAAAATATATCTATTGCTATACGCTTTGTGAATTTTATTTTTATTAATTTACTAATTTTAAAAAACTATGGCCTTAAATGTTAATGAATTCCTAAAAATATAATTACTTTTTCAATTGTATTCAGTGCACGCGCTTTCAGGAAATATTATAATTTTGTTTACATCAAGTACAGCCACCGCAACGTTTTGGCAATGATTCACAACGGACGACTACGAATTGTTTTCCTTAGAAATTAATGAGAATGAGTAGAATTTGAAGAAAATGAAATTACTCTCCTACAATAACGAAAGAATATTAAATTACGTTTTTTACATTGCTTTAAATTTCCCCAATTGCATTCTCTCTTCGTTCTTTAATTTGCATCTAGTTTTGATTTACAATATAGCAGAATTTTATCAGGCAATGCAATTGTTGTCATGAAAATTATGAAAGTTACGTACCACACGTCTCTGGATTAAGTTTTATAAATGAAGTCCTTGGAATCGCACCTAAAATTAAAAAAATTAATTAATAAATCTGTATTTTATAATACTAATTGTTTATTTCATATATAGTACTATTACAAAGTAGTTTATAAAGAGCAAGCTATAATTATTAGAATAAATTAAAATAAAACAAGTTAATTATAATAATTTATTAATGTACTTTTAATAATTATTTCTAATTGTCTATCTTCGTTTTCAATAGAAACTGTATAAATATAACAGCAATATTATCATATATATCTTTAAGAAATTTATACAAGTATAACTCCTGCATTTTTTAAGCGAGAAAATTTGCTTGCTATATGAAATTACCCCTGTTAAAAGATATATTGTCATTATATCAAGCTTCCATAAAAAAGCTTAAGCGAGAAATTGAATGGTCTGTACGAATAGTACTTACAAAGAAAAACATTTTTTGCAAAGTAAATCCTGACAAGAGATGGTGTTTAACTGAAATGTGAAAAATCGCTACCTGCTCCTTAAATAAAACGAAAACAAAAGCGCGTTTTAATTGTCCGCAACAGGCTTTAAAAATCAAAGCAAAAATACTGCCTGGAGGGTCAAATAAAAAGCAAATTTTCCCTTTACAATTACAAGAAAAGCAAGGTAAGCGATATATTAATGTTGACAATGTGACTAAAGAAGAATACGCAATGAAGGGTAGATTAGCCCAAGAGAAGCCGTACATTAGTGAAATGAATAGAAAGGAGCAGTTGGGATGGGTAAGGCGTTTTGTTAATAAGGTTATACGGTCAGATAAGAATAAGTTTAACTTATTTGGCTCGAATGCGTGCACAAAATTTGGGATTTTGAAAAATAGTGTAACACATAGTGGAGGAAAATTCATAGCATAAGGTTGTTTTTCGTAATCTAGCCTTCGCCCGCTGCATGTACCTTTTTTAAAATTTATTTACTGCATATTTACAACTAGTCTAACTAGACTAACAAGCAAATTAGTTGGCGTATATAACATGTGGGGAGGAACACCAAGAGTGGCCTCCTGTCATTGTATAAGTCTTATATATTAATTTGCTAGGTCACTAAACTTTGTTCATTTCAGGCGTCTAATTGCCTGAGTATTATTTAATAAGTTTGTGACTAGAACACTAGGGCGTTCACTAATCCGATCTTTGTATTTGCAGCAACAATCTTTGATTACATGTTTAATCTATAAGTTGTTCAGATCGTTATGTAATGTGCGGTTGTTCACATACTATTCGGCGTTTACTATTGCGCGAATTGTTTTGCATTGGAATCGTTCTAAGATCTCGATGTTCGATGACTTGGCAGATTTCCTAAACTGAATTCCATATGTCCATAGCAATACTATCATGGTTTTATATAACAACACCTTGTTTGTTAGGCTGAGCTGGGATTTCCATCCGAGGGTCCAATACATCTTCTTCACACTAATATCTAGTTCTTTTCGCTTAGTCTGTATGTGTTTTTCTTCAGATAAGTTTGTTGTCGAGATGTATACCGAGGAATTTGATATCTTCTTTGTGTAATATGTTAGTACCGTTAAAGGCAGATCAACTTTGCGGAGGGTGAAAACCACTTATACCGATTTATTTTTATTTATTTTGATGCGTTACGTCTTTTTTCAGTTCTCTAATGCTTCCAGAGCATTTTGTAGACAAACTGATGTCTCAAATGGATCTCTATATAAAAAAAATACAGCCGTGTCATCTGCAAACGTAGCAATCACAATGTCAGTAGCAGGTAAGTCCGCTTTGTGGTACACCTGCCTCAATTGGGTAGATCGGGGAGTGGCTATCTTTTACTTTAACTCGAAAGTATCTATTTTTTATATACGATTTGAAGAGCAAATAGTACTGTTGCGCTAGGGTTTTTTTTTATTTTATATTACGATCCAGGGTCTCAGAGTCGATCGAAAGCTTGGAGCACATCCAAGAATATTGCTAGACAAGACCGTTTTTCCTCGAAATCTTTTTCTATGTTATCTACTATCTTATAGAGTTGTTCCAATGTCGAGTATTTTCTGCGAAAACCGAATTGATATTTGGGGATTAATGCAGGTCTTCTATAATATATTCTAGTCTTCTTAGTAGAATTCGTTTAAAAAGCTTAGAGAGGAGTGGGTAACAGCGACATCGGTCTGTAAGACACTGGTGACTGAGCTGGCTTGTTAGATTTTGAATGACAATAACTTCAGCAAATTTCCACTAAATTAGATATTATTGGGTTCTTAGGATCGCATTATATATTTGTGTTATAGCCCCTATCTCTTTTCTTGGCAGTTGACGGAATAATTCGTTTGTAATTAGGTCGTATCCCGGTGCTTTACCAGTTTCTAAGCTTTTGATTTTGTTTGTACTTCGTTGCGTGTACTGTGTTTAATGGGCAGTTGGATTTGGAGTGGTAATTTAAGGAATTTTAGAATTTCATAGTCATCCTGTGTAGTTCTGTCTGTTTTGCGGGGTTGAAAGGTTGCAGCTAAGTGTTCGCCGAATACTACCGTTTTTGCTTTCTCAGAGCGAGCCCAAAAACTATCATTTGTACGAATAGGAGAGATTGTGATGATAGGTTTCTTCAAATTCCTAGTTGCTCGCTTTAGAGAGTAGTCATCGTGTTGTTTGGAGAATAAGATTCTTACGTAGTCAAACGTTTCGTCTTTCTGTTCTTTTATTAATTTTTTTAGTTGTGTGGTAAGGGTCTTCAATTTATTTTTGTCTCTTGGGTGTCTTGTATGTTGCCAGATCCGTCTTATTTTTCTTTTATCGCTAACCTGTTTAATTTTTAAGGAGTAGTTATTAGTATTTTTGTTATATTTATGCTGTGGTTTTATATGCGTAGATGTCCAAGAAACATACTGTAAAGTTTGTGTTAGTTGTTCTATTGCTGTCTCAATTTCATTTGCAATGTTAAGTACTGCTGAAACCGATAGGTGTTCGTCGATACATTGCCGAAAAATATCTCACTTCCTACTATTGTTGTGTAGGCTGGGCCTTGCGGACTTGTTGATTATGCAGATATTTAACGTGCATATTGTAGCGGAGTAATCAGAGTTTAGGTCGTAGCAATCAGCAACATAAGTGTAGTTGTGAGGGGATGCGGGGGTTCAGATGGTTCAACTAGTTGGCTCTGTCCTCTAGCCGGCGCGCGCGAGTTCGAGTCTCGCTCAACCCATAGATGTGTGTGAATGTCCTAGAATAGGTGTATGTTAGTAGACACAATAAGCCATTGTGACTGCAGTGTCTGTAAGTGCGCAAAAAAAAAACGTGTAGCTGTGCCAGAGGTTTTTTGTTATAACGAAATCTAATCCATCCGGCAGTTTATTCAGATCGTTGGACTAATAGGTGGGTTTACCTGTCGCTAATGCATTATAGTTATTATCTGAGATGGTTATGTATAGTTGCCTTCCCTTTGGATTAATTAATCTGGAACTCCATAAGAAAAGTTCTAAATAAGTTTTCGAATTGATTCTGCGTTACTGAATGTCGAGGAGGGTAGTATACTGCTGATACTATTATATCTCCAACGCAATCTTTAATTTTGACATTTGTAGCTTTTACATGGTTTGTTTCAAACTTTTCCATTTCTTAGTGTGATAATTTGTTGTTGATTATAATTGCTGTTCCAACATGGGCTGTGATGTTAGAGTAGCAGGTGTAATAATATAAGTCCTGTAGTTGTGGATATTGAAGTAGTTGTAGTCAGTAAAATGGGCTTCAGAAACCAGGAGCAAATCGACATTTAGGATGTTTAGAAACGCTTCTACGTTATAAAAGTCCGTTTGCGTCCCACACAGCTATTTTTAGTGTATCCATTATTGGGAGATTTTGATCATCAAACTAGTGAGTATCATAATATTCTGTTGTATTAACTGGCTAACAGTTTCAAATTTGGAAAAGAACTGAGATAAGAAAATTGATTGTTGTTTTGATTTTGTAATATTGTTTAGTTTCTAATATTTTTGTCAGATTTGTGATCATTGCGTTATAATTTACTACGTCATGTGTGCATATATATATATATATATATATATAGGGCTCAGTTAACTGCAGTTTGTGGCTCTAGCTGTTTCCTTAAGGTTATCTTCGTAAATTAAATCTGTTGTTATCGTTGATTTAGCTTTGCAGTTTGAGGTTATTAACAGAGGAACATCGACGTCTTTTTCACTACTTGTCAATTGTGAGAGTTCATTTAGGGTTGGTCATTGTTTGTTTCCGTCATTTCTGGTTATAAATGCTGGTTATTAGGTATTATTGGTATAAGATGCATATGGGACAAATGTTTGACTTGCATGTGCGAGTTAGTGTTGGGCTTTAGTGGCTGATTTGCGTACAATAATAATTGTTGTTAAGATAGAATTTATTGTTGAGTAGTAGGCATTTGCTGCTGAAACAGAAACATATTTAAAGTAGATAAAATAAACTCACTGAATAATGCGGGTCACTGGCAATCGAGTGCATGCAGAGATAACACGCGCGCTACGTGCACACATCCACTCGTCTGTGAGGCCAGGGGCCAACTCACTACATATACGTAGGTTGTACGATATCTATTGCGAAAAATTAACAAAAACAAATATTTGATATTGGAAACTTTTTTTATTGTTTTTAAAAATATTCTCTCCCCGACGATTAATACATTGTTGCACACGCTAAAATAAATTTTTATAGTATTTTTTCTATAGCGAATCAGATATCTCTAAAACATGGCTTTTGAACGCATTAACAAACACACCGCTTCTTCATGGTTAAATGTTTATGCAATATCGAATGTATGATAGTCATACTAATGCCTAAGAATGCCTAAATTTTAGGATGTCACCTGATAATCTTGCTTTATCAGTTTGCGCACAGCTTCGATGTTTACTGGAAATACCCTCAATTTTGGATGGCCTTCTTTAAATTCATCCGTCAGCGAACTACGACAACGATTAAATTCATCGAATCAACGACATACATTAGCTCTGTGTGGGGTTTCATCACTATAAGTCGAAGTAAATTAATCAATGCACTGTTGTTGAGATAAGCCACGTCAAAAGTCATAAAAAATCATCGTACAAAATGTTCACGATTTAATTCCATTTTTTGGCCGAGAGCTAATTTTCAACTTAACGACTACAAAACAAATAGCGTCCGTACGACAAAACGTTCTGAATACGTATGCCGTCACAAATGTCAAACTGTATAATGCAAACGTCAGATCCCACCTAGCATATGCAAGTTTGGCAATTCGCAATAGATATCGAGCAGCCTACGTAATTGACTCGACGATAAGAAAAGGATATTGTAAAAACTTTTTTAAGAGTGTCTATTAGTTAGTTTAAACTGTATTTGGTTTATTTATTTAAGCAACTGAATTTTGACAATTCCAAGCTTTCCAGAAAACCTGTATTGTGAGCTGCTTAGTGTATGTAATGGAATTTTTTAGCACTATACTAAAGATCTTTTTTATTCTCAAAACACTCATAATAATATGTGATAATACAAGTTTCCATATTGCTGATCTTGTGTAAAAGTCGCTTAAATAAAATATTTGAATATCGTAAGTATAGCCTGGATTTATAGCCTTAAGATTTATATATTTTCGACTCTTTGCAAAGGATTCAAAGTACAGGGTATTTAATTGCTTTTATAAAGATTTTTAATAATTAATTTTACTGGCGTGGTAGTTTCGTTATTGAGATATCTCTAAGGTTGTTTACACTTCTCTAAACAAGCTCTTACATTTGCTATAATACATTTCATGTCCTCTATAGAATTTCATTAATTTTTTTTATATGACTATAAAAAAGTTTAAGGATAACTTATGACCATGACATCAACTTGCATGAACCACGTATTATAATTGAATTTAACGAATTCTTAAAACTCTAAAGAGAAAACTTCTTCAGCAGTCCCCATAATTGCATCTTCAAAAAAATATTCGTTAGTGCTCATAGAAGACACTTTAGTCCACACAGTAACATTGAGGGTATAATGAGGACGCTGATGACTTTCTTGTCGATTATTTTCAGACTGATATTGACTGCTGCGCTTATTTAGTTAGCCATGAAGGTGAAAATGGGTTTCGTCACTAAAAATAATATCAATTTCATCATCATTATAACATTTCTCTTGCAAGTAAGACATTGCGGATAATTTGTTTCTTTTAAAGGTTGAGGAAACTATAAAGAAAAGTATGGTTACTTACATAATTACATATTTATGACACATGCTATCATTATTAAGTCAATGAGAAGCTGATGATTATCGAAATAATTACATTGGCTTGTTAGGATCACATTTGGTAGTAAAAGACACAGCCTTTTTTGCGCATAATTTTTAGACTGTTTTTTTTTTAAGCAAAATGGATAGTAAGTGAAACACACCATATATTAAAATTTAATAACAATCTACCTTAAATCTTACAAAACAGAACTATCTCATTTTCAGTAATTTTGGCAATACATCGCTCATATTAGTAAGAGAATGGTCACTATAATTGTGAGTATATTTTATAAGAAAATTATTATAAAATAATAAAAAAAAAGATTTCCAAAATGACTATTTCTATAATGACATAAATAAATATGTACTTTATAATATTTCCTATAAAGCTGCACAAATGCACTGTACCGTCAAATTTATATTCTTTAAAGAAACACTTCTGATATTAAATAAATAAATTGAATTAATGTTTTTCATTGATAACGAACTGGGTAGCCTAATTAGCCTTGCAAAGTTTTTCTTCTTCTTAGCTCATTTCTATCCATGTTTCAACGAAGTCTTCCTTCATCGATTTCTATTTGGTTCTGTTTTGTGCTTCCTTTATCCAGTTGAATTCTGGTATTTTCTTTATGTCATGTTTTGTATATTTCTCTATTTCATTTATGGTTTTACGGTCGCCATTAAAGTATCTTTTGGTCTACCTGTTTTCTTCTTTTCGGGCTAAATAGCCTGCCCAACTCCACGTTAATGTTGCTGTATTTTCTAGTATATTTTTTGTTTTCTGTCTGATACACGTAATGGTTGTTCTATCAATTAAAGAAATACATACAATTTAACGTTCTATGGCACGTTGTGTGGTAACTAGCTTTTGTAAGTGGGTCTTCGTCAACGACCAATTTTCACTTCCATATGTCATAATGGGCATTACGCATTTATTGCAAACCTTTGTTTTTAAATTTTGTGCTATATTTTTGGAGGTCAGAATAAAACTTAATCTTCCAAAAGCTACCCATGACAAGTGACAAGTGATTCTCTCGATCAAGGAGGATTGTTTGCCTCAAATACGTATATATATATTTACATTTTCAATATTTGTCTTGCAAAGTTATAAAGAGAATAATTTACAGTTATTTAAATTCTTGTGTAAAAACAGTTGAAGAGAACCTGAGAAGAAAAACAAAAGCAGTATTTTGTTAAACTTAAAGTAGATTTTAAAAACTAAAACGTATTTGGTTAATAAAACTTTTATTAAAAATTATCTAATTGTCTATGAATCGACTTAAACACTTTAAATATCATTTATAAACTAGTTGTAGCTACACCTGAAAGTACTAATATAAAAAACTTAAAGAAGTTAGGTAGCTTCTAAATTTAGTTAATAAAGTTTTATAATTGCATAAAAAAATTCACTAAAATTATAAGTCTGGATTTATTTTATCTAGTTTGTCTAATTGGTGTTATTGTCGATGTAAATACTTTAAAGGCAAAACTTTAGGGCAAAGATCAGTACATTACTTGAAGCTAGAACAGCATTCTGTCTTTTCAATAAAAGATAAAACCCACTGTAGTCAAAAAATTATCTTCATCTATTTTCATAGTTACAAATAAATTTCGGAAAGTTTTATTCTAATTTTAATCTCATTTACACCAAAAAACTGATAATTATATCAGTATTCAAGGATTGTTGGTCAGATTCTCAAAAATAAAATGTATCAGAACTACAATGAGAACTCCTATAGTCTTAATCCCCCAGCAGAACAACATAAATGTTAAAAATAAGATCAAGTTTCTATCCAAAAACTTACAGACAATAAAATATAAGAATGCTATTTTTTGTTTTAAAAATAATGTAAATGTGCTATTTGAACATTATTTTTTATTTGTACTGAGTTTATTAGAAAACTATCCGTATTTTCTTTAAGTTTGACCAATTTACACAAATTACACAAAATAGTTGCAATAGGTGTTTGTATTTGAGAATTTTATTGCCCCCTCTTTTGCGATAGATGAGGAGCGCAAATCGACAATTTTTACAGTATTGTTTTTCAAACATAAAATGTTAAATACAAAGAACATCAAATACCTTTCTTTCTGTTATCGTAAGCTATTTATGTGGAAGTTTATCTTAACATTTCCGACATGTAATGTTGTTGTGTTTTAGAAAGTGCAATTCCATTAACGATATTGTGAACAAAATTATTAGTTTGCACTTGATTTAGAAGGAAGATGACTACCGCAATTGCCGCCAATTGACTAGAGATACGGGCCCCATTAACGCCATGATTTACTGTCCGTAAATGTGCGAATACTTTAAACATTTTCCAGGCAACTTAAATCTTTTATGAGAATGTTAACCTTACATTATCTTGTTAATTTTGTAGCGCTTAACGGTGTCGTAGCGTTTATCGTCGTTGTTTGCCTTGTATACCTCCTCCCCACCTTTTCCTATCTAGACAAACATTTGCCTCTAAAATAGGTTTACACATAGCTTTTAAATTATTAACACTTCAATTTGTTTTTGGTTTTGCTTGCTTTTTCTTTCTCGGGAGTCCAATTTCATGCAGCCTTGGGTAGTCTTTCTTCGCCCATGTTTTCATACCAAGTTAATTGTACCTGCATTCATTTCGAACAAAGGCTAGCAAGGGTGCGGTGCTTACCACATCACCCCGTATCAGAGGTGGTGGGCAATGACCGAGGAGAGAGGTAGAACTTATGAGAGTCTTGACCTCTCAGTTCGTAGGAGGTTAAGTCTCACCATTATTATATAATCGTTTTCTGTACTTTGATGGTCTCTTTTATTTTATTCATTTCTGATTCTATCTTATCTAGAAGTTCTGCACGATCTGCGCTATATGTCAATTTTTATGAGAGTTAACCATTGCTTATCGTTTTTGTGCACCTCCATATAGTGTGATACTTTTAAATATTGTACTATAAACGTTTCTTTTATTTTCTTAGCTTATGTCTTTGTCACCAAATACTATTTAGCCTACTTATTGCTCTTCCTTATCTTATTTCTTTGATTTTTAATTTGTCACTACCATCCCTATGCAATCTAGCCCCACGGTGCTTATAACCTTTACACCCTAATTTTTTTCCACATCCAAATTACTCTCATCTTCTCCAATACACAAATATTTCGTTTTTATAAATTTTATTGTTAATTCAGCTTTCTCGTATTTTTCTTGTTATATATTTCAGGTCTTCCTTGTCTTGTGCTACGATGATCTGGTCGTTGGCAAATTGTAGGTTCTTTTTCTAAACATTTCTTATTCTAGAATATTAGTGTGCGTGAAACTCTTTCGTTAATTTATTTGTATTTAATTCTTTGTAGCTTAAATTAGAACGTGACTTATGTTTGTGCTTTCCAGGACTTATGCCTTACTAGGATCTACAAAAAGCAAGTGTGGGTTTCTACTTATGTTTACCTTGTTTTCTACTATTTGTTTCAATATAAATAGATGATTCACACGTAAACGGCCAGCTAGGAATTTGCATTGTTCCTCTGCTTCTTGCTCATTGTATTCTCTCTCTCTCGATTAAAACTTTTAATAATTTGCCGTATAGTTACTAAATATTGCTGCAATAGCAACTCCTCTACAAATTCCACATGTTCTTTTTTTATTTTTTATGTATAAATGTTAAGTATCCAGTTTTTCATTCATTTGATGTTCTTTGTTAAGTGATATATTTATCAAATAGGTTTGTTATCATGTTCTTAGTTTATTTTATCATATCCGGAGTTATATTTCGCAATGCGCCAGTTCTGTTAGTTTTGAACTTACTAACAGCTATACTTATATTATCTGTTAAAATTTCTATATTATTCAATTCTTTGTTGTCTTATATTTCAGCTTCCTATAATATCATTCCATATTTTTCTGATATTAGCATTGTATTATCTGTTTTATCATCTCTTTAATGCTGCCGCTAAACCTGCATGCCTCTGTGCAACGTGTACCTCCTATATACGTTTGAATTTCATTGCATTTTTTGCCAAATATTTTTCTTTTTTCTGTTGCTATTAATTTACTAACCGTGTTTCTTATCTTTACATATTGTTGCCTATTTTCATTTGATTTAAATAAACTTTCTTTTTCTCTTCTACATCTGTTTCTATTTTTTTTGTCAACCAAATATTCTTACTTCCTTTTGTGTTATTCTCAATCAACCCTAATGCTTCCTTTGCATAGCTGTTTTACTATGGTCATATAATTCCTCTACAGTCTAATATTTTTTTTTGTACTGTTTGATTTAGCCGTTTTTGGTACAGTAATTTTATGTTCTCTTCTGTAAGAGTCGATTTAATCAATAAGATAACTCCTATTTTATCTTCTCTATTTTCCCCTTTTTCTATCTTCGTTTCAGTGCATGGAAAATATAATTTTGCCACCAGCAAGGGTTGATCTTAAATTTTTGTTGCGTTATGAGGTAGTTTTGTTGGCTGTATCTATGTATACGTGTGGATCTCTTTTATTTATAGAAGCCACTCTTTATTCGTAGTTGGTATTCTAAATTTTCTTTTCTTTTGTGCCACTAAGGCTTGATTAATTGCATATTGTTTAACTGTTTATTAAGTTGTAGCAGTTATTGGATTAAACACCTGTCATAAAACTTGTAAATCATATTGTTAATTTCTGACCTAAGTTATTAATGCAAAAAAGGCTTTGTTTTTGCTAAAGCTATTTAACCGAAGGTAACTTCATTGCCCATTAAATAGAGGTAGAGATTGGAGGATTAGCGCGCTGGCCGTGCTGCGGGGAAAATAAACTGAAAGTCACAGCAAAATTGGCCTATTTATTTGTGTTGGTGGCATTAAAATTATGTAAATGCATGCTAATGAGTTTGCACCCCATACTGCATCAGTTTAACGGCTTTTACAACCAGAGCGAGAAGCCAGTAAACAACAGAATCGCTACACCGCGAGCTTGCCTTTCATTTTTGGAGATCCACAAAACGTGCTAATAAAATAATAGTTACCAGAAGCCAAAACAACGAAAAATTAAAAGCTATGAACAATTCCTTACTTTCCATATTATTTTCACTCAACAACTAGCTGACTGTTTTTCTCTTCTAATATAAATAAACCATTAAATTTAATGGTGAGAGTTTAATATTGAAAATCCTGTATTACTTTGGATTATCATTTGATTAGTTTTTGATTTATGTATTTATTATAAGACACTATAGTTTACTTTCTAGTTAAGTACATAATTATTTGTAGCTTTTAAAGTAATCAACCATTTTATTATACCATATTTAAAAAAGCAACAGATTCTGTGTTTTTCTCTAAAGGAATGTTTTAAGTGTCTAACTTGCTAAAAAAAAAATAAAGTAAAGGAAAAAGTTGTACATAATGTGTCGTTATTGAGATGATTATAAAGGAAGATTAATTATGATTTGAAAAGTATTGTTACAAACTAATTAAATTACCTTTGTTTAGTTTGATTTTGAATGTAAAAAATAAAGTCAATATTTAAATATTAATATGGGTTGTGGTGGTACTTGATGGCATGTGCAAATGCAAACTTGCAATGTTTACATAATGCAAACGGCGCGCAATTCAAATCCTAAAGGTGGGATCACCCTGTATATGCCGTAAATTTCTTCATAGATTGTCATATGATAAACGCTGAATTCAACATTTTTAAAAGTCTAATGAAAGTAATTATCAAGCACGAGGAAAAAATCATAATAACTACTGATATACCATCAGGATAATGCCGATCCACTAAATAAAGTAGGCAGAAATTAAAATACAATGTTTTGTCACATCGTACAGTCTAGATCTCACACTACCAGATTTGGTTTTTTGAGAAAATATTTTAATGAAGAAACAACAGCAATAGAGATGGCTACACCGACAACCAAAAGTCTTATTTCCCGTCAGTGTTTGTAATCTACCGGATTTCTGGGGCAACTGTGTTCAAATTTAAACGTTTTTACACAATGATCAAGTATTATTATCTAAGTAATTTACAACTTATTTTTTGTTTAGAAAGGACCTTATTCAAACTTTAAGGAGCCTGGGCCCCCGCTGTAATTTGGCAACCACGCAACCAACGGTTACAATTGATAGCTCGTTTAAAAGAGCGTTTCAAGTACAACAAAAATGTGTTTCGGTTCAGATGGGAATGCGTTGCACATAATGCATTTTATGCAAAAACCATTTGGCATGTGGTTGTTACATATGTGCAAGGCTTTTGCAAAAGAATGCATTGTGTGCAAAGGATTCCCGTCTGGGTCAGAACGATGTTTTGTTGTACTTAAAATGCTCTTTCGAATGAGCTATCAATTGTAATCATTGGATGCTTGGTTTTTAAGTTACAGCGGGAGCCCAGGTCCCTCAAAGATTGAATATGGCTCTTTCTGCAATATTAAAAATATAATATTAACACAAGAATAACTTGAAGGATCACAAAGCTTGTATTATATTTTATTTTGAAGGCAGGAGCATAAACGTTAACTGAGCAGTAGTATCTCACAGTGTACGCAAAGTGACATTGACGACCAGTAACCTTGGTAAGTGCAATAGCACCTCTATGGTTAACCTCTTCGGGTTAAGTTACTCTTAATTCCAAATGAAGTTTTAATTATTAGTTTTCAACTAGTCGTCACCTTTTATTATTATCACGCAACTTAATAAATATATTGCGTTGAACTGAGAGAACTGAGTTTTTCGATAGCGGGGACTCATTTTGTTTGCTTGTTAAAAATAATTTATATAATAGTGATTTTCTTTAGAATAATTTAAAGTGAAAACTTGTTTACCTAGATCCTGTATAGTTTGGTCTTATAATTAAAATAAAGAGAAAGATGACAAGGAAAACGTATTTATGAGATATTACAGGAGATCAAGTCAATTATTTCCTCCAAAGTATGTTTTTAGTAAATAAATTTTGTAAATTTTAGATAGCGGTCTATAAATAGTTAATAATTATTTTATCGTTCTTTATTGACATTAAATGTATAGACACTTATTTATATTAATTACTAATTAAGTTTAGTTCGCAACAACTTACTAATATATTATATTATTATTATTATCTATTTTTTGTAGTTTAAGTTATTACAACAACGTGCAAAGCAATATTGTTTAATAAACATTTAAAGCTGTACAAGGTATGCTGCAAAAATCTATAACAAAATACAAAGGTGACTGCGTCGGAATATATCCCCCGAAAGTTACAAGAAACTTTGTAAAAAATCAGCCAAGTTTCCATCATGAAAAAGTTAATCATAGAAGTTTACTAGTCAAAGCTGTAAGCGTCATAAAAGTGCCTATGCGCAATAGGGCGTTTGCCAAATTTTGCGATTTCTGTCGTAAGTCTAAATGACAAATTGCAGAAGGTAATAAAATTTGCTGAAAGGGCTCCTCGTGCCTGCGACGACGGAAAATCTGGATGTAACGGATAACCCAAAGCAAAGATGGATTTGTCCTTTTGTAAGGTACACTATTAAATTCTAAAATGTCTACGCTCTTCGCAAGTACTTTTATGTATTTCTTTTATTTGACTCAATAATATTAAGGAAATCTTATTTCCTGAAGAGGCGCGCCTTTCAATAAAAGGCTTTCTGGCGTGTCAACGTAACGCTGGTTGTTACAGCACGATGGGATTTTGTAGTAATATTCTTACTACTGCACTCGAAGAAATTTAAAGTAGCTTAGGCAACTGCTTGGAAATACTTTCAGTGGCTTTTTATTCGATTTGCTTGTTAAAATCCATCCCTCTATAAACAAAAGCTAGCTACTTGCGGCTTTTGATATTTCAAATACTGACTTTTTCAAAGGATTGTCATATAACTAATACAGAAGAAGACTAATAATACGAGCTTGGAATATACGCAGGAAAAAGAAATAAAATATGCCTGCAAATATGCATTATAAAACAGTTAAAATAATCAATAAAATTACGTGTTTTAAATAATTACCTTTATTTTACAATATTAATGCCTGTATTACATGTATACATATACAGAAAGATTATAAACGCATTATGAATGGAAAAGCAAGTATAAGAATATTATATAAACATGAAAACATGATTAACCTAAATTTTATTATATATATTTTTTAAATTGTCAATAGTTACACACTGTGTTTGATTGCTAAACAAACGTTAGTAGCTTTACAATGTGCGTTCAATTTCGCAAGAAGTAATAAGTGCGTAGTTAAATACACACATGTATTGTTAAATACATCGTTAATTTTTTTACATGGTGTAGCCTTCATTTTTTGTTAAAACATAGTTTAGCTTTGTTTCAAGTTTTTTTAATTTTCGCTACCATCTTCAGCAATTGTGCTTTTCAAGCTTTTAGTAATGTTATAACTTTTATGTAGTGAAAGTTCCCGCTTCTCTAATTTTTCAATGGGAGTTGCGATGCAAACAAAATTAGATTTAACATAAGATAAATGCTGTTTAATTGTTGAATATCTAAAATACTTAATACAATTTTCCACGTCAATCGTCTGTCGAGATGTAATCCCAAGTATTTTACCACGTCTGCTTGAGGGACCGCTTTGTTAATTGGCGGACATGCTGAGCGTCTTGATGTGAACGTAACATGGATCGACTTGTCCACATTAACTTTAATTCTCCATTTCATAAGCCATTTATCAATTAAATCTATATGTTCTTGGGTTTTTGTAGATGCTATTATTGGACCTTCGTTACAAGCAATAATTGCCATGTCGTCAGCAAAGGTTCCTATGTCACTATAGTTCGTAGTAGGTATGTCATATGTGTATAATAAGTACAGGAGCGGACCCACAACGCTTCCTTGCGGCACCCCTGCTTGGATTGGTCTTATATCGGAAGTCTCTTGCCCAATTCCTGTTTGAGAGAAGTGACTTTCTAGGTAGGATTGGAACAGCAAGAAATATTGATGGGGAAACTGCTTTTTAACCTTGTATAACAATCCTCTGTGCCAGACATCCAAAAATATTGCTGAACAATACTTTTTGTCTTCGATCGCTGTTTGTATTGTATTTATTATGCGGTGACACTATTGTACCGTAGAATGTTGATGGCAGAAACCAAATTGATGATTTGGGATCTAATCGACTTCTAGTTCATCTTCCCGGATTCTTTTGTAAATAAGCTTCTCCAGCAACTTTGATATTAAAGGGAGGAGGCTGATGGAGCGATAGGGTTGAATTGCGTTTGGGGCTTACCAGGTTTAGGTATAAGAATAATCTGGGCAAATTTTAATAGCATTGGCCAGTATGTAAGACGTAAGATTCCATTGAATAATATTCGGAGAAACTGCAGGCCGTTATCTGGTAGTTGTTTTAGTAATATTGCTGTGATAAGGTCGTATCCTGGAGATTTATTGTTATTGAGGAATCTAATTTCTTCTCGAATTTCATTAATGGTGAATTTACGAATAAGGTGGTGACATTTGCATAAATTGCAAAAAAGAATACTAAGGTATTCTTCAACTTCATCGTCAGTTTCTTCTGAGTTTGCAGTAAAGACGATCTCTAAGTGTTGTGCAAAAACATCTGATTTTTCCCTGTCAGTTCTCTTCCACGTTCCCGTGGGATCTTATAGTGGAGGAATATGCGCTGTAGGTCGCTTGAAACCCTTAACAGCTGTCTTGTGCGGATAACGACTTCATATATATATCTGAAAAGTTTCATTTCTAATTTTTGCTAACGTTCTTCTTAATTTATTATTTAGCTGATTGAATATTCTTCGATCATTTATGTTTTGGCTACGATGCCACTTAGCTCTTGCCTTTCGCTTTTCTTTAATCAACTCCATTATTTCATTGGGAATATTAGGTGAGCTTATCTTTAGGTTTTGTGGTACTGGTGTAGCGTTCCATCCTGCTTCTTGAATGATCGTAATAAAATCTTTGTGGCATTTTCTAGGTCCTCGTTAGTTTGTAGTCGTACATTTAAATTAATGTTTGCATTCAAGTATTTTTTAAATTCCTCCCAATCGGTTCTCCTATTACAGAGCGAGGGTGTTGGTATTCTATATGTTATTGTGGTACTGATAGTTGCAATTATTGGAGAATGATCTGACATAATGTCATAATTAAATCTAAGTCATTTGAGGATAGGCCTTTTATGACATAGAAATCAAGCAGATCGGGGATCTTGTCAGGATATGTGGGCTAGTAGGTGGGTGTACCGGTGGAAAGATAATTATAGTTCATATCATTTATGAGCTTAAGTAGTTTCTTTCCTCTGGTTGTTATTAATCGTGAGCCCCAGTACGTATGTTTAGCGTTGTGGTCGCCACCTACAACAAATCTTTGTCCCATAGATTCAAAGAAGGGTTGTAGCATTTGTTTAGTCATGTTGTGCCTTGGAGGACAATAAATAGCTGATACATTTAACGGCATAGCCAATTTGTCTATTTGAATGGATGCAGCTTGCAAAAAATTAGTTTTATACTGTGGAAGTTCATGATGAGCAATAGGTGATCTAATTAGCACTGCTGCTCCACCATGGGCAGTTTTGTCAAGATGTTCCGTGTGGTATATAGAGTAATAAGGTATTTCGAAATGGTTTTGGAAAGTAACATTATATCTATGTTGTGTAGATTTAAGAATGTTTCTAGTTCTAGCTTTTTTTATTGTAAACCGTTGGCATTCCATAAGGCAATTCGCAGAAAATGAGCCATTATTGTACTACTTTATTAATGACGGTGGTTAGCATATTCATAATCACGGTATTCTGTTGTAATAATTGATTGAAGAGATTCTTAAACTCATTAAGAAATTGGTAGAGATTTATGTCTTGAGGATTTGAAGGGTCATTTTTAAGTGCCTGTGAGTAGGACTTGTAAGTTGGTGGTGTGTTGTTTAAAGGAGTTTGAACTTTCTGTTGCGTTGGGAGGAGAGGGAATTTTGAGGATGAGGGTTTTGTTAGAGGAGGTTTGTTTGGTTGATATTTTCTCTGGAGGTCTTGATATACACTACATCCTTTATAGTTTGCCGGATGCGCTCCACCACATAGTTTGCAAGTAGCGGCGGTGTCTCTAGTCTTCTTGCAAATTCTGGTGTCATGTTGCCCTCCGCATTTAACACAGGCATATGGCCTGTGGCAGTATTTTTTGGTGTGGTTATAGTTTTGACACCTAGTGCACTGGACAATGTCATGAGTTGTTCTTAGAGGTTCAAATAGAATATTTTCATTGTGTAAATACCGCACATTATAGATTTCTTTATTATTATCGGCAGACTCAAGCTCTATAAAAAATGTTGTAAGAGGTTTTTTGTTGTTTTATGTCATAAATTTATTATATTACGCACCCGGTGTCCCTTTTCCGCTAGAACTTGTTTGATTTCTTCAATAGGTGTAGAATGATGTACATGTTTCAGTATTACTCGGTAAGGCCGATCTTGCTTCATTTGGTATGTATGATGTATGATATTTTTATCCATCATGTGTTTAATAAATTTTCGATATACATCGGGATCTTTTGTGTTAACCTTAACAACATTATTTAATAAACATTTTGTTGTATACTACTCTTCTTCGGCGATTTCTAGAAATTCCTCAGTCATTTTTTGATAGTTGATGACTCCGTGAACAAAAATAGGAGGCGGTTTGAGTATTACTGTAGGCTCAGGTCGTATGTTTGTTTGCATAATTTCGTCATCTCCTTGTGATAACGTTGAGAAGCAATTGCATGGTACCGGCATTGATTTATTATTGCTAATTGGTTGTTTTACTCGTCTTCTTTTGTTGCTTTTAACAAGTTTCCAGCTGTTGGTAGGATTATTTTCGACTTCCTCATTGCTTTCCGAATCGTCTACTGATATTTGTTCTGTTGATTTTTCTTGAAGCATGCGAAGTTGTGGTTAGCTAGTTAATTGATTAGGGGGAACATATTGAAGATGGAATGTTTGGTTCGGGATAGACTCCGTGGGGGCTTGTTAATTAAATGGATACTGGGAGTGTGTTAAGAAAGGAAATTATTGCTGGAAAGCATGTGTTCCATTTGTTTGAAATTGATTATTATACTGATATATTTGTTGGACATTGTTAGAGCCGCTGCCGGTTGGCAGCATGTTTTCGTTTAAGCTGCTTATGCAGCGTAAATATTGTGATGACAGAAGAGTATGAATTAATTATTGTTCACTTACGGTATTAAAATGTTAAATAAATAAATACGCCTGACCTTAAGACTGCGGCTCGGCGTGGCGATATCGCAGGTAAAATTGGCCCGCACACGTCCACTCTGCTTCAATGTACGGACCGGAATGATTTAGTACATTAAATAAACAAATTAGATACTTATATACATACACATAAAATTAGGTATATAGATATTTAACTTAACTAAATTGGATCGGTGGGTCAAGAGGGTTATGCCTTTGCAATCTACTCGTTGCGTTGCTGTTATCTAATAGGTTTACAGGGAAGGTGTTGGTGTGATTCTCTAGACATACAAGATATTTTTCACTCACGCACTTTACTACTTCTTTCACCGTTTGCACTTTAAAGTCACGATGGATCACTTTGTTTTTCACATACCAAGGTGCGTCGATCATTTCCCTTAACGTTTTTGATTGACTTTAGATTTAAATTGCTCTAGGGTCTCCACAGTTGGATGCCGTAGGTCCATATTGGTCTTAATATAGTTTTGTATATTAGGACCTTGTTGCTCAGGGTCAGTTTCGATTTGCGTCCTAATAACCAGTTTAGCTTGGAAAACTTTAAACTCAGCTGCTTACGCTTATTGAAGATATGTTTTTTCCAAGTTAATCGTCAATTAAGGGGCATACCAAGGTATCTGACGTTGCATTCACTTTGATACGCCATTTTCGTATACAATTTTGTACATCGTTATGAGAAGTTTGTAATTTGCTTGATGCAATGTCAAGATTTTCGTCAGACACTAATATTGCAGCAAACGTGGCGATAGTTGTAAGATTTGTGATATGAATATTCGCTGTAAACAACAAATAGAGAGAACGTCCTAATATGCTACTTTGAAAGACTCCGAACTTTATTAGATGTAGGTCCGTTAGTGCATCTTGAAATTATACCTGAAACTGTCTGTCATTTATGGAGGATTTTATGAGTTGATAGTGGATGTGGATAGAGTTTTTCTTTATTTTAAATGATAGTCTATCGTGCCAGACCTTGTGAAATGGTTGAGATATGTCCAAGAACGTACCAGAACAATATTTCTTTGATTCGAATGTACGATTGATTTCGCTTAGTAGTCTATAAATTTGCTCGGTTGTGCTGTTATTAGCAGTTTTTTTTTTGATAGTTTATTTATGATTTTTCCTGTAATCAGAATATAACCTGGTGCTATTTTGGGATTTATTTCGGATATAATTAAAGATAGGACTCCCGCTACTTTAATCTTTTTAATTGATACGCTTAGTTGGTTTCGATTTCTCCTTCTGCAGTTAATTGAGAAGGGTGTGATTCAAAAACATTTGTTAAATGGGCTGCAAATGTATCGGCCTTTTCTCGCTCACTTTTGCCCAGGTTCGGGTAGATTATCGAATGGGGGGTATTCCTTGTTGTGGATGCTTCCATCTTCGTTTAGCTTTCCTAAGTGAATAATTTGATGTTTTCGTAACAGAAAAGAAATATATATATATATATATATATATATATATATATATATATATATATATATAGAGAGAGAGAGAGAGAGAGAGAGAGAGAGAGTTTGCTTTTTGTAACTTTGAAGCAGTACTTTTAAACTTTGTGTTGCATTGTTTAATCTGCTTTTGTCGTTTGGAAATCTATTCTGACAGGTTCTGTAAAGTCTTCTTTTTTCAGCTATTGCTTTTTTTATTACCACAGGTAACATATTTTTGTATTGCTGGTTTGCAATAGGGGGGGGGGGATGAGTCTCGTTCTGCGCTTTTATACTATAATTTGGGTGATTTACTGTTTCATCGATTTTACCTGCGGTCTTAAGAGGTATTTCCAAGTTAATTTTCTCTAAATGTATCTCAGTTAGACTTTTCGTTATAGAGTTTTACCGGTCTTTGCCTGTAGATTATTTATGTACTTAAGGTGACTATAATTGGAGAATGATCTGATGACATGTCAAGACATTGTTCAATACTTAGATAACTTTGTGCTATACTTTGGTAATGCAAAAATTTTTTTCTCCTACCTGTGCGCCAGTACGTAGGCTACCTAGTGGTGAGATAATTGAGGCTATTTGTGGTCAGTGATTTTAATAATACCCGACCTTTGATGGTTGTTGCTTCAGCATCCCAATCTTGGTGTTTGGCATTGTAGTCTTTGACAGCGATAAATCGTGCTCCGAGCGTTTTAAAAACTCATGATTGGTTATAAAGGTTCATAGTTCTTAGACGTGGTTTGACAAGCAAATGGTGTTTCATTCTGCGGTCTTGAGTATTTGTGTCATTATTAAGTGACGAAGCGAAGCGGAGTCACTTACTAACTTCATGTTGTTCGTTCGTCTGTTCGTCCGTTCGTCTGTTCGTCTGTCCGTCTGTCCGTCTATCCGTCCGTCCGTCCGTCCAAATTCTGTTTTCACCAATCGACAGGTGACCAAAAAGGCTTGTTTGCTAGTGATTTTGAAACTAATTGGTCAAAGGTCAACTAGAAGGTTCTCAAATTTGGGAGACTACTTCGCCATTTCGCTATGCGTTGCATGCTTTGTAACCGTAAGAAGGTTTAACATTGTTTTGATAATCTCACCTAGTTCTGTCATTATTTTTTGTAGCTTCTCGATGTTTTATATTTGTGGTATGTTTTCTTGGAAAGGGAATTGTTGTCCATATAATATATTTTATGCCAGTGTTTTTCCGTTGTTGATTGACAGTTGTGACTGGGTAACACTTGGTTGTCGTGCGAGTACTTTCGGACGTGCTGATGAAAAATTTCTCCTCTTTAATTTTTGGTACATTTGACACCCTTTATAGTTTGCAGGATGTGAACCGTTACATAAAACGCATTTGGATTCAGTTTCTTTTGTTTTAATGCACGTTTTTGTTGGGTACTTTGCTCCGCATTTCACACGCCTGGCATGATACGTGCAAAACCTCTTCGTATGCCCATATCTTTGGCAAGTTGCGTATTGCGGGATTTTCTTTTTCTGGTGTGGTGGCTCTATTATAATTTTTGTATGTAGTAAGTGATTAATTTCATACATTTTCTTGTTATTTTCGCAAGGAGCCAAATTCAGAAAAAACATAGAAAGTGGTTCTTTGTAACTCTAGACTTGGCATTGTATATGTTTGTAACTTTGTATCCTTGACTTTCTATTTTGGTTTTTAATTTATTTACATCACTGGAATAGTAAATATTTTTGATTACTACCTTAAAGCTGCGTTCTTCCTTCATCTGGTACGTATAGAACTGTACTTTTGGTTTTAGTAGCCTGGCTATTAGGGCTCTATAGATATCTGAATTTTCCGTCATGATTTTTCCTTGGCTACTGCCTATTGTTTTTAAAGTGTATTTTTTGTTGGCGACGGTATTAAGTTAAGTTCGGCTGTGAGAGGATTAATGTTCAATATGTGTGTGATAAAAATTGGTGGAGGTTTTATCATTATCGTTTTTGTTGTATCAGAGTTATCTACTTTTACTCTTTTGTCTAGTTCTTGAAGTCTTTGGAAACGATTTGTGAACTTGATTTTTGGAGATTATTTTATCGAGGTTTTTTGCTGCACCATACAATTGCTGTCTTCGTGGGAGTTACGTTCTTTTTTCTTGAGGTGACCAAGTTTTATTCCATTGTTTCTTGGTTTGTCGTTGCCGATTGATAATTAGATTATTGCCATTGTGTAACACGCAGTAGGTACTGTAGCCCTTTATTTTGACCGTCGGTTGAATAAATGTGGGATGTGTATATTGAAATTGTCGTAATTGGAGCTAGGACTGCGCCATATTACCCGGAAGTATTGCAGATGGTATTGCAATATTGAAGGTTGTACGTAGAGCACTTAATATTTTTAGTGTGAATGGCGGTATATTATTGGAAAATTCAATAGTTGGTTTGTATATTTACTATCTTGTTCTGAAAACACCAAGAAATCGAAGTTATTAATTTTTATGTCGTTTTGTAGTGCCTTTTTGTTTATATTTTACTGCTCAATTAATGATTGGCAGTTAGTAAGACTGCAGTGCAAGTCCCGTCTCAGAATTCCTCTTGGTTTCCTTTAATTTTTAGATGGTTTAGTCACTACTCTTGCGATCACATTACGTTGTCCTGTCTGCGATAGCGTTTCATTAGAAGCAGACTGCCTTGAATTCATGATTATATTTGGAATTTTTTATTACAGCTACAATTATTTTTGTGCGTGAATTTTTCATTTAAAATGACCAAATACTCTTGTTCATTGTTGTGTAAGCACTACTGTACATAGAAATTAAAAAGTCGACTTTTCTACAATAAAAATAAATATTAAAGTTATCTCGACAACCTTGAATTTTTTTTATTTTCTTTTTTTCTTTGTAATACTAAATTGTCATTACTTATCACTAACTCATTCAGAAGATTCAATTTTCATATTCTGTTAAATTTACTTTTTATTTTGAGACACAATTTATAATAATCAAATTTAGAAACTTCTTTCTTTTTCATCATCCCTTGTACCATTAAGGTGTCGGGTATTTTATTTAGAAACTAAATTTTAAAATAAATATTAAATCGAAACTTAATATAATTTATAGAAGATATCTATTAGGCAAATCAGTTGACAGTTGACTTTGGAGTCTTCTATTTTGAATAGCAGGAACCGTGTGGTCCACTGGTAAGTAGTTTGGACTCTAAGTCGGTCACTATATCGGTTGATCTCTTTCTTTACCATTGGTATCTGGAGGTTTTTCAAAATGACCAAGTTTAACACGAACCAAGGCACGTTCGTTATCATAAACAGCACTTATTACATTCGTTGGTTTTAATATTCTATTTTTAACCATTTTTAATAATAGTTAAATTGATTTGTAGTTTCTGTGAGGCTATGGTTGGATTACTATCAGAGACCAGGAATGCAGTGTCATCAGCGAATGTCACTGTTGTGACATTCGGCATAATCCCTAGATCTACAGTGTACAAGAGGTACAATGGTCCGAGGACACTGCCTTAAGGCGCACAGGTTTAATGGGGAAAGGCTATGTTCCGTATTTTACTAAGAAAGTGGAATTTTAATGAAATGAAGTAAGTCAGGGGGGATAATTGTAATGTGTATAGGAGTCTCGTGTATTACACTTTATCAAATTCATGAGATTTCGAAAGTTTGATTTATTTTTTATACTATTCAATGTATTGGTTTTATTGTGGAGTGGATCTTTAACAAGTCACATTGATGGGTAATTATTAATCCGTTTTTTTTAATAATTGGTATGCGTCTTCTTAACAGGAAAATTTTAGCGACAATAGGTAAAAGATTTATTGTGCGGTAAGATTTTTGTTGTATTGGGAGGTTTGCCTATTTTAAAATCTATGATATTAATGTCTTCTTTAGGACTAACAGTTTTGAAAAGTTTTGGCGGCAGTTTAAGTTGGCACGAGGTCTCTAATATTTGAGTGGAGTTGTCTTCCTTATATAGATAGAACTTTTGGTAAATATTCTGCAAAAACACATAGACTTTTATTGTAGTTTCTTGTCCAGTTTCCCGAAGAAGTTTTAGTAGAGAAGAACGATTTATTTATCTGTTTTAGCTTTGTTGTCTTTCAAAGAAAGTAGTTCATAGCTTTGGTAGATGCTAGACCTTTTAGAAATATTTCGATACAGGTATTTTTAGTTTTGTTGAGTAGTTCTTGGAGCTCTTGTGTTGCTGTATTGAGTAATAGTTTGTTTTCAGGTGCACGTTGTCTTTGCCACATACTTGGAAGTGGCAAAGTGGCAGTTTATTTGTATCTGGAGGCCACCGAGTAAGCTCTCGTGTGGAAAGATGTTTTAAGTTGTTTTCTAAGTTCGACTAAACAAACTGTAAGTAATCTAACCATTATTTAAGTTTAGTGAACTTGATTGTTATTAGGTTTAACATAGTTCCTATTTTTCGAACATTTGTTCAACATATTTTTTAATTTGTGTATATCACAGGATTGACGATGAAGCTGACTCTGACCTGAAATTGATAGAAATTTTGGGATTTTGTCTTCTTCAATGGTTACTTACAAATACGACAGACCAGGCTGAGTTGGTTTCTACCTAGAAAGTAATTTTTTTATAATTCTTTATAAGTTATACATCTCTTGTAATTTTCGAAGTGATTTCTTCCACATAAAATATATTAGATATCACGGAGTTTTTCTTTTCTTTGGCATTGTTCCGTAAGATAGTCGCTTGCGCATTTCACACATCTTGGATCTTGGTGACAAACATTTTTGGTGTGTCCATACCTTCGACACCTTACACACTGTGAGCTGTCTGTTTTGGCTTAAGTATTTCGAATTAAATTTTACATTTTTTTATAATGTTTTTATTTTTGGGGGTTGTAAGAGATATCTTTGTTCTATACTGTTTGATGCTTTATATGTTTGTGACCTGTGTCCTAATTTCTTAATATCCGTTTTGATCTCATTAGTGTCGATGTAGTAATGTATATTTTTTAATGGTACTTTTAAATTCCTATCTTATTTTAATTTATGTGTAAATTTAGTTTTTTTTTTGTATCAGCGAAAGGTTTTATGGTTATTCTACAAGATTCTATAAGTTTTAGGCTGGACTTTTGCTTGGTTATTAGCAAAGACTTTGATTTTATATGACTATTTTGCTATTTGTTCTAAATGTTCTATACGAAGGTGAATTAAATATAAACGAGACTTTTGATCTCGGGCGCGCAATATTAACGCGCGAGAGTTCTAGCTTTGTCAGTTGTTGGGTAAGGATGTCAGGAGTGGGGGAAGCAGGCGGACGATTTCGTTCGTTTCTGTCAGTACCCGTCGTGACAACGTCTGAGCAGGAGGTGCCGTCGTCAATTGCGTAATGTATTATCATTAAATTTCTCGCCACGGAAGGTGTAAAACCGGCTGAAATCCTGAGGAGATTGACTGCGCAGTTCAAGGAAGAGACACTGTCACGAGGTAGAGTGTTCGCATGGCACAAAAAGTTCGTGGAGGGTCGTGGGAATGTTGAAAATGAGAGCCATGGTCGCCGACCTCGCACCAGCATCACCAACGAAAACATCGTCCGCGTTCAACAATTTATTGAGGGTGACAGGCGTCTGAGCATCGATGAGAGGGCATAGATTCGACAGCGATGAAAAGGTTGAGGTCTATGTGCGCTATTGACCGGAAACACGACCAATTTCATTCTACGAGGAAAAAAAATTAGCTACACGTTGAGAAAAATGTGTTTCTAAATCAGGAGATTATGTAGAAAAATAATCTGCTATTCTGTTGTTTCAAGTTCAAATAAAATATTTTTTTTAAAATAAGCCTCGTTTGTATTTGATTCAGCTTCGTAAATGGTGCAATATTTTTCATATTTGTTACAAAAATTGGGAGAGGTTTAGGAATTCCATCTTTGGTATGGTTAGTGTTTATTTTTTGTTGTTCGTCATTAATCTCTTTGTTTAGGACTGAGTAACAATTAAATGTAGAAGATGGATTATATCAATATTTGTTCTATTGGAGTTTTTATTTTGAAAATCGATTTTATATTGAGTTCTATCTTTTTTATGTGTAAATTTAGTCCAACTATCACTAATTTTCAATAATGGGAGGCATGGTGATGTAAATATGGTGTTTAGTCTGCTGATAGGATTGCAAGTAAGGTATTGGTTGTGGCTGTAAAGGAAAATTAGCTAGTATTTGTTGATACTGATTATTGCGTATTGTAGTTTGCTCCGGGGTTAACATTTACGGTTCTAGGAGCATTAAAGTGCAGGGATTGTATCACTTCAGAAGCCATCAAGAAGGGCATAATTGCCCATAACACAAGTTAAATCACCCAATTTTTTAGGCCGAGTATATTCAGATAATCTTAAATGTACAAATAAATAAATAATATCCCATAATACGAGTTATCGCTCGAATAATATTTGCACTTGCAAACTATACGTCTTTCCTCTTTGAAAGTAAAATAAAAACTAAATATAATTTAAAATACCATTTATATGAGTATTTCTTTGAAAAAAAAAACGTTTATTTGTTTTTACAATCATTTGATAGTTTAATAGCTATTTGGCTAGCATATTTTAATTTGTTGTCTGCTTTGTTTATGAACATTCTACTTATTAACTCAAACTTGTGTCTCTAATACTAATACGGAAATTTTATTCACATCAAAATATTTTTTTCATTATGTTGCATTGTTGAATTGCTTTATTTTGTTTATAAAAAACACTGATATTAATAAATGTAAATTGTTTTTTACGAGTACTACCCTTCTCAAGATATGGGAATAATGAATTAGTTGTATTTGAATTTATTTTCATTCATTACCAATATTAATAAAAAACAGTTTTATCTTAAATATACTCCAGATTCTTTATTAAATAAGAAGATTACGGATATAGAAATTAAGTCCTTTGGAACACTGCCACCTAAATGCTTTGACCTGTGCGAAACCTGGCATCCTGCCAAAACATCCCGTTTAGTACTTAATGTCGAATAGTTTGCCGTTCTGAAAGTATCTAAAATGCAACTGAAAATTATTGGAGCCGTGTTTTAAACGTTTGGTTATTTACACTTCTCTTATTTGGCAACCAAAGCTGTTTGCACGTAGGCGGATTTCAGTTTTATATAAACGCTCACTAAGCCGAAAAAAGTTGGCAAACACTAGGCTGAACTGTAGCACATGCTTAAGCTCTATAAAAACAGCATTAGCGGAAACTGAATTTATTTAGTATTCGAAATTTCTCTCTGTATATAGAGATATTGAAAATTAAATATTTTGTGACCTTTACTAATTAGATACTGGAAATTCCATTTAAAAATAATATAAATTGAAACTCCACAATAACAACGGGTAAGCAGCTTATTTAAGGTCAAACTTTCTATAACTGAGTAACATGATTTTTACTGATCATTTTATGTTTCAACATTTTTGTTAGAAATAATTGTGCTTTAAAACTCGGTCTGAAAATTAGTTTCGCTAAATATTTAGTTCAAAGCATAAAATCGTTTGATTTTACTTCTACAAGAGTGAATTAAACATAAACCGGGATTATTTTTTAAGTTAATTGTGGCATATAGTAACATATAATGTACATAATTTCCTGACTTACAAACGCGCAAGTAAGTTTTTAATTTCACTATCATAAAATGAAGTAGTTAGGACATTAGCTAATCGCCAAATATCTGTCCTTCTAATACTATATTTAATGGTCCAAACAAATGATAATCGCAGAACGATAAGTCCGAACTATCGGAGAGGCGTTCTAATGCGGTACAAAACAAATCTTCAATTTTTGTACAGTTTGGGTCCAGTTGTTGTTATAGAATATTTAGAATTGGATCCAGGAGCATGTTTCGTCTAAAAGTTGATAAAAGCAATTTCAGCAACTTCAAGTATAAATATTTTCCTAATCTATGATAGTTACTTTCAGCTGCTTCTTGTCTTCCCAAAAATTATTTAAGTTAATTGTATATTTCAATCTTCTTAAAGGCATTATCTCCAAACTATTATTCTCAAACTTTTGAAAAACTAACTCCTGTAACGTAAGAACTTAATAATAATATATATTGCAGAACGGATAAGAGTACATCCTGTTCTGACTAACTGAAGATGCAATAGTGCGAGGTACAATCAGTTAAGTAAGAGCGTGTTCGCTATAATTAACAGTTGGTAAAAGATATTTTCTTTTATGAGTCGATAGAGGAAACATTTGTTCTCGATGCTTTGTCACAAAAGATTTATTGAATTCTTACTAGAAAAACACGTAAAACACTATGAGTTCCGCATACGCGTCACGTTACGAGGCTATGTTCCTCTGTACCCACCAGAAATGTCCGAAAATGTCTTATGCAACGGCTGCTAAGCATATGAACAAGTCGAAAAATTCATCAGCAAGTGGGTGCAGTGATATAAGGAGACAAAAACGGTCTATGACTTGCCGGAACGTGACTGGATATGCAAAGTGTCCACTAAAGTCGAAAAACAGATTGTGAACTTGTTTTCGCGGAACCAGGCTTAACATTGCGTCAATGAGCAGCAAAATTGAAACAGAAAGGTGTAGATATATCGTACGTAGCTATCCGAACCCATCTCCATGCACATGATATCGAATGCCGTATTTCATGAAGAAACCTTTGTTAGGTGAAAATTACGTGACAAAGCGATTCGCTTGTGCAAAGGACAATATCGATCGAGATTGGAGCGATGTAATTTTTATGGGCGAAGCTTCTGTTTGGGGATATGTTATCGTCCCACGAGCTTGATCAACCTCAACTAACAGGTTGGTACAGCGGACAGTTAAACACCTAGTAAAAGTGCATTTTTGAAGTTGCTTTTCAAAACTGAGTTTTGTAACGTTACATCTATTTACGTAAAACCTAAATCACAGTATATAGTCAAGCAGTAGTATAACTTTCGGGTTTTTTGTCTCCGGATTCTTCACTGCGTAAGATCCAGGCGTCGACATGGCTACAGGTTTTGCTTCCGTATCAAGTAAAGCGGAAACGTCGGCACCTTTGATCTGGTATGATCAACTATGGGGACGATGAATATTTTAAAAAGTTATTTAGTGATTATGAAGACAAATATAGATTTTAATATATGGATATAGAAATCGTTATTGCAACACTAAAATTTTAAATGAAATTGTATTGTTTGTAGCAGATTGTTTTAACATATAGATAAATATTATAATTTGTACTCGTTAAGTTTATAAACAAGGACGTCTAATTGACTTCTTGAGTATTCCATGTATAACATTGTTGCCATGTCTGGCCGGCGAAAAATCTGGAGACACGAGATCAAATGTGCCGACGCAAAGTGATACTACTGCTTTACCATATACTGAGCCCAAATGCTCCGCAAATGCTTGAGATTTATAAGAAATATTTGTTAGCAACTGCCAAACATTGGCTTATCGAGAAAAATTAGGATTGAATCCTACAGGAGGACAACGATTCCAAACACCGCAGCAAACTTTAAATCGAGTGGAAGGAGCTCTGGCATCGTTATACTTGTTTGGCCGTCGCAGTCGCCCGATGCAAATCCGATTGAAAATGTGTGGGCATACGTCAAGCATAAGCTTCGTAGAGTAAAATTATTCACTTCGAAGCAGTCAACACAAGAAACCCGTTGCATTTGGAGGTCCTTGCCGGATGAATACGCCATCAATTTGGTCAAAAGCATGCCTCGAAGATGCCAGGCAATTATCGATGCCAGTGGTGACTAAACACATTATTTATACAATAGCGTCTTTGTTCTTATGTATTAGAACGCACCCATGTATTTAAAAATGTTTTAAATAAGTTTTTTTCCACATTGCGCTCTTACTTAACAGTACTCTACGGGAGTAATTCCCTCACGTAACTCTACCTACAACGCTCAGAAGCCGCACCTCTCTCCATTAACCTCATAGCGCATAAATGATATCACTTATAAATTAGAAATTATGTTTTATAAATTCAATTAAATCTTTGACAAAATAAATTATTTACTATAAATCGAAATTAATGATCATTTTAAAAATCCGTAGTGCGACCTTAAGTGCCGTAGTTTAACAATGGCAGACTACAAGTATTACACAATATTGATTGTCTGCCTCCTCTGCTCAACATCGATTATTCACAGTGAGATTAACAGCACTATTTCCTCTCTTGCGACTACCATAACGAAGGTTACAATTGAAAATGCGCCTCTAAACACATGAGAGGTTAAAATTGTTTTTTCTGTTGAATCCTGTTTTTTTGTTAAACGGAAACAATGGTCGAATATTAATACGTCGTAGATGTGGAGAACGGGAGCAAAACACTGCATTTGTACAAGATAAACATTAACTATGGGTATTATGATATATGGAGGCTCAGTTATAGTAGTAAGCCATTTCTAGTTAAAGTAAAAAGTAACATTGTCAGTCAGAAGGTGCCTCAAGCAACCTTTTAATAAAATAACGCTCGATTACATGTGATTAATAACATATCAAATTTTCTTCAACAAAACAGAGTGGAAAATCTCCCATGACCAGGCCAAAAAACTGATCTTTCATTAATTGAAAACGTTGGGTATGTTATGTGCAAAGGATACAGAGGTATCCACGACCTCCAAGGAATCTGGTTAAGTTCCGGGAACGTATTAATAATGTCCATCAAGACACCATTTATTTATTGTTTGACTTGATGCCAAAAAGCATGAACGCGGTCCAAAGAGATTTATATAGGACCACACATTATAGAATAAAAGTGCCTAAACAAATTTTTTATAAATCTATTTATTTATTTTTCTTATATTTTTTACATAAAGTTTCAATTGTTAAGTTGCACTTTTTTGACACTGGTATTTCAATAAACAGTAGTGTATTTGCCATATAAATATGGCAGTTTTCCTGTAGTAATCATTAATGTATGACTATCAACATTTCGTCTACTTTATCAGTCTGTAGTAACTCAATATACAGACCAATGCTACTCCTGCTAGCTATAAGTTCTAAAGTGTGATCTATTTCTTGCAACCGAAAGATGAATTCCTAGATGAAATTGTGACAGATTAGTATAACATAGGTTAGTAAAAGCAATTATTAAATACTAACACATTGAAATGCACATAATTTTAATAAGTGATTAAATATATAAATTTAAATAAAACGATCTACAAAAGAAAAAATAAAATTATATGTAAATAGAAGAAACTGCATACCAAGAAGAATAACAGAAAATAATAAGTAAAAACATATATTAAAAAAACGCGAAATAAATTCTTAAATAAAAAAGGGTTAAATACAATAAGCAAAAAAAAGAAAACTGAGAAAAGTAAACAAAGCTAATGCTACAAAAAAGTCCCAAGATGAAAAGCCGGAAAGCATGTTCAACTCCAATTAAAGTTAAAGTCTAAAAATCCTGGAGGTAGTAAACAATTTGTTAATATCTATTACTAGGAAATTTTTTAATTTTGACCATAGGAGATTATAATGTGTGAAAGTCAATTCTCTTTAGGAAGGTTTTATATTTTACTTTACTGTAATTTTTACTTTTATTCTTCCATTACCTTAATCTTTCATCGTCATAAATTGGGAATGATTTTAGCTGACATCGTCGAAAAGCTGAAAATCCGTCTTATGCACACTTTCAATATTCTACTAAGTAACACGACAAAGTATCTTTACATAATCAGCAATTCAAATCAAGGAAATGACCGCAGAGCTGCTAAACTTGACCCCTTTGGGCAAGATAATCGCCAACAGAAATAATTGCGTGGTTTGGTTACAAAAAAAAAACAAGATTACAACGTACTCAAGAAGTATAAGTAATCTGATCGCTAGAAACGAGATTAGTGATAATACAAACTGTTACATAACCATGTTTGGGTCTTTGTTACTTTGTGGATAGGAGCAGACTTTTTGGACCACGTACTCCCAGCTAGTGGCCACCTCCTCTATCTTGACAACTGTCTCCAGCACGTTGATATAGCTGTCGGCAATTACCTTTGTCTTCCTCAAAGAAGTGAGACGTCATGGCATTTCCCCAGAGATGGAAAATATTGTACGCATGACAGTAGACATTTTAGAGGTATCTTGGTATATCCAATGGCCATTTTGACGATTCACCTCCTTATTCCGAATAAAGGTATTTTCGTCCAAAAAGAACCTCGGAAGTCAGCGCTATCCTGCTAGATGTCATTAAATAATACTTGAGCCTTTAGATACCTGTCCATCTCATTTTTCTCAGTCAACGTTTGGCGGTTTCTTAGGACTAAAGATTTGTAGTACAAGCCCTGGTGCAGTTCTAAACTGACCATCGACCTAGTCGCGCCAATTTCTTTTGCCAGGTCAGTCATGTTCCGCTTGTGATCTTGACCGATCTTTTCTTTCCGTTCGCGGACGAACTTATCATTATTTTATCAGATTGCTTGCTATGAGTTATCCTGCCAGCAATTATTTCTTCCTAGCGGTCTGATTACTAATATTTTTTTGTAGCCAAGCCACGCAATTATTTCTGTTGGCGATTTTCTTCCCAAAGGGATCAAGTTTAGCAGTCCTGCGGTCATTTTCTTGATTTGAATTGCTGATTATGTAAAGCTAATTTGTCGTGTTACCTAATAGAAAATTGGGAGTCTGCATAAGACGATATAAGCTAAAATAATTCCCAATTTATCACGATTAAAGATTAAGGCAATGGAAGAATAAAAGTAAAATTTACAGTAAAGGGCATTAAAGGGTAGTATTTATATAAAACTTTACCAAAGAGAACATATTGACTCTCACACATTATAATCTCATACGGTCAAAATTAAAAAATTTCAAAGTCATATATATTAGATACTATATTAACAAATTGTTTAGTATCTCAATGATTTTTAAACTTTAACTTCAATTTGAGTTAAACATGCTTTCCGGCTTTTTATCTTGGAACTTGTTGTATTATTAGATTTATTTACTTCTCTATATTTTTCTGTTTTTCCTTATTGTGTTTAACTCTTTTGTGTTCTGTTTTAATTAACGTTTTTTATATATATTTTTGAAGTTACGTTTTACTTATTAAAAAAATTGTTTAATGCTTCCGCTTGTTAATATATTTTGCTCTTTTTTATTTATATTTATACAATTTGTATTTGGTAGTCAGTCTAAATATTTTTGTTGAGAACCGTTTGACCTCTGCCTTCGGTAGCACTGCAACCTCATAGATTTATTACACTTCTTTTATTTTTTTAAAGCACTTCTTTCATTATCCTTGTTCCTTGCATCAGTATGTATAAATCCTGTACTGGATTATCGGTTTTCCATGAATAACTTAGTTATAGCTTCACAATCGTACAAGACAAGGTCTCAATTGTACCATTCTGTTTGTTCTCGAAGAACAAAATACCCCAAGAGAATACCTGCTTTGTACTAACAGTTCTTCAGTTTGTTTACGAGACGGTTTTTTATGGAGGTTTTTCCAAGTCTTTGTTTTGGTATATTATCTTATTATTTTTTATGTTGTTTTCTGAGACATTTTTTGTATTGCAAATTTAGATACTCACAGAGCCATTTTGGGACCTATATATTGAATTGCTGAGCTTTCTTGTGCCAGCTTATTAGTTTTCTCTTTACCTGCAATTCCGCAGTGCCCTGGTACCCACAACACAGTTAACTTATTGTGGTCTGCCAGAGCGGCTAATCTAATACTTTTGGCATACATTTTTGTAATGGTAACCAAACATTTATTTCACTAATTCAGTTTTATTTTATCTGTCTTGTTTTTAATTTTGATAATCTGTTAGAATTATATTTGAGATTAAATTTTTTATTACTTTTAGTTTTCCAAGCAAGTTTTTGTTCATACTTGCACTCATTTTATGATGCTAAATTTCCAAACTTATCCAGTCATTAAGTGCATAGTGACTATTTAACAATTTGTATTACTTTCCGGAATGTTATTTATAACGCAACGAATAAGATATTGTTTCAAAATCATTATTATATTAGTGGATAAGCAACCAAAATTGAAAAAAATAATACATATAAAGTTTCCATATTTGTTCTTCTTCTTCTCCTAAGCCCAATTAATTATGTAATTAATTAAATCCATTTTTGGATGTAGGCTTTCCCTAACTCCTTCCACCTATCACGATTTTGTGCGATTTGGATCCAATTTAGTCCAGCTGTACGTTTAAAATCATCATACCAACGCATAGGTGGTCGTCCTCTTCCTCTCTTATGCTCGTACGGTCTCCATTCAGTTATTTTACGGTTCCATCTATTTTTGTCACTTCTCGCCACGTGTCCTGCGTAACTCCATTTTAATTGGGCAATCTTAATACCAATGTCTGTCACTTTTGTAATTGATCTTATTCTGTCATTCCTAACTTTATCTCTCCTTGTTATATTTAACATTGCTCTCTCCATTCCCCTTTGTGCTATTCTCATTGATTCTATGTTGCTTTTTGTTGTTGCCCAATTCTCTACTCCATATGTCATGGCCGGTAAAATACATTGTTCGAATACTTTTGTTTTCAGGCGTTGATCTATTTTTGTGTTTTTCAATATGAAGGATAGTCTTCCAAATGCGATCCATCCACTTTTTATTCGTATTTTTATTTCCTTCTTTTCACTGCTTCGTCCTAGTTCTATTCTTTGGCCTAGGTATATATATTCTTCTACTCGTTCAATTTGAGAATCGTCAATTCTAATTTCTACATCTGGACCAGGGTGCATTACTTTTGTTTTTCTTAAATTCATTTTTAATCCTATTTTGTTTGACTCTCTATTTAGATCAATGATCATTTCTTTCAAGTCTTCTAAATTTTCCGCGAGTAGTATGATATCATCAGCATAGCGTATGTTAGTAAGCCGCTCTCCGTTTACATTTATTCCTTTATCTGGCCATTCTATCTTCTTGAACACGTCCTCCAGTGTTAGGGTAAGAGTTTCGGCGACAGTGTATCACCCTGTCGCACTCCTCTTGCAAGTGGTACTGGGTTAGTTTTCGCGTGTAATGTATATGTTGCTGTGACTCCCTCGTTTAGTTGTTGTATGAGTTGTATGTATCTTTGATCTATTCGACTGTTTGCTAATGCTCTATATATTGCCCAGTGTTCAATGGTATCAAACGCCTTTTCATAATCTACAAAGGCCATGCATACGGGGAATCCATATTCGTTTGATTTTTCGATGATTATTTTATTGTTAATAGGTGGTCTCTAGTGCTGTACTCCTTCCTGAATCCCGCCTGTTCCCGGGTTGATACTCATCCAGCTTTCTTCCTAGTCTGTTGGTAATAATCTTTGTTAGCAATTTGTACAAATGTGACAATAAACTGATGGGTCTATAATTTTCAAGTTTTGTGTTTTCTCCTTTTTTGTATAATAATATGACGTTTGAGTTTTTCCAGGTTTTGGGTATTTGAGTTGTTTTTAAGCATGTGTTTAATAGTTTTGCTATTTTTGATATTAAATTATCCCCAGCCTCTCTGATCATATCTATTGATATTTCGTCATCTCCTGTAGCTTTATTAAATTTGAATGCTCTCATAGTGCTCTTCACTTCTTCTATGGTTATATCGGGTTGTTCTTCGGATCCCACGTTTTGAACCTTTCTTTCTTCTTTTCTTTCTTGATGTACTTTGGATTCATATAATTCGGTGTAAAACTCTTCTATAATTTTTTGAATTTCATCTCTGTCGTGGATTATTATACCATCTTTGTTACGTAATGCGTACGTTTCTTTCTTTCTCATTTTTTGTTGAAGTATTTTCATTCCTTGGTTTTTCTTTATTACTTCATTAATTTGTTGTTCTTGTATTTGTCTTCTATGTACTCTTATCTGTTTTCTTATTTGTTTATTCACTTGCTTAAATTCTTCTGTTATTCTTTTATTTTCCTTTGCTAGTCGTCTGCGTTTTTCCATTAGACTCTTGATATCTGCATTAATAATATCTCTGTTCTTTTTGCGTGGTATAATTCTCCGTAGTTCTTTTATCGAAGTGTTAGTTATTGTAGTTATTTTATTATTTACTTCATCTATTGTGAGTATTTTGTCATCAATATCATCATTAGCTAACTGTTTGTTTATTATTTCTCTAGACGCCTCTCCCTTTCTTTTTATTTCTTCTGCTGTCAGTTTAATTGAATTTTTCCCGATTAATTGTTTTCTTTCTGTTCTTTTATTAATAGTCAGTACAGCTCTTACCAGTCTGTGGTCACTCCCCGTATTAAATAGGTTTAGTACGGTAACGTCATTTATTTTTGTTTTTGTTTGTCAAAATATAATCTATTTCGTTTTGTATTTCCGGATGGTGATATCCAGGTCCATTTTCGACTGGGTCTTTTTTAAAGAAGGAATTCATAGCATATAGTTTATGCTCGTTCATGAAATTCATTAGCATGTCTCCTCTTTCATTTCTTCTATTCCAAAATTACCCATGTATTCTTCATCGGGTTCTTGTTTTTGCCTAATTTGGCATTAAAGTCCCCATAACGATGGTCCAACCTGAGGGATCCGTTTGCATAGCTATTTTTAGATGTTCGTAGAACAATTCCATCTCTTCGTCCGTGTGGGAGGAAGTAGGGCGTATACCTGTATAACTTTGATCTTTATTGTTGCCGTAATTTTTAGAATTATATAAGCAACTCTTTCTGATACTGATTTAAAGGTTTTTATATATGGTGTCCATTTTTTGTTAACGAACAGTCCGATTCCTGCCGTGGTTCCATCTATTCCGCCTTTGTGTATTAGCGTGTTTCCTGACTTGAGCTTAATCCATTCTTCTCCTTTTCTTCGGATTTCACTTATTCCAACAATATCCCAATTGATTTTTGTTAGTTCCTCTTCCATCTCTATAATCATATCATCCGTTCTGAGTGTACGAGCATTGTACGTTGCAATCCATAGTTTGCTTATCTGTATTGATTTGTGGTTACATTTCAAAGTCGAAATCTTGCCCCCCCCCCCAGAATCCTTGGGGCAGCCTGACGCATCAGGGTTAGGTTGTGAGCTGTTCGCTCTACTAACCTGGGGTAATTTCGCTCTGGAGTTCGACATTATCATTATCATTAGGGAGTAATTGGCAGTAAAACGCCACGCTTGCCAGGTGTCTTGGCGAGTTGGGTAGGATATGGGTAGGATTGAATGTGGTGTGGTTATGATTACAAGGTTAGGACATGATTTCCCTCGGTATTGGGAGTTGAGAGAGAACCAAGGCTCGCGTAGGCAGGGTCGCTTCCCTGAGACAGACCTATCTCTACCGGGGTCGTAGAGAGTGTCTATCCGTTACTACTATATTTACATATACATTATTTACGTACATAATGATCATAAAATTCAAAAATAGCTTTCGAAAACCGTCACCACAGCCACTTTGCGATTTCATCTGACTTAGAAATGTTTGCTTTAGATAACTTTTACGTTTTACAATAAAATTTTGATATTATATTTTGTGTCGCAAACTGTATTACTACAATTCTTTTGCCGCTTCTAAATTATGTGAAATTCAATAGATTAGTATTTAATAACTTTTACTAATTTATCTTTTACTAGTCTGCCACAATTCTATCAAGGAATTTATCTTTCGGTTTGCAAGAAATAGATTACACTTTAGAACTTACAGCTAGCAGGTCTGTATATTGAATTGTTACAGATTGATAAAGTAGACTAAATGTTGATAGTGATACATTAATGATTACTACAGGAAAACTGCCATATTTTTACGGCAATTACACTACTGCTTATTGAAATAGCAGTGTCAAAAAAATGCAAATTAACAAATAAAACTTTGCAGATTTATATATTAATATAAGAAAAATAAATGAGTAGTTTTATAAGAAATTTGGTTAGGCACTTTTATTCGATAATGTGTGGCTCTATCTAACTCTATTCATATCATACAATGTTTTCTTGGATTTTTAGAAAGAAGTATATTATATATTCTTGCTGACTGAGCTTAAAATAGGTATTACCAATCAGAATGAGATACTATTGTGCACTATTTTTATCAAATGAATGTAACATTTTCTGACATTTTTTTGGTTTGAAAATTTTATTAAATTTAAATATTTACAACTTGCAAATTGTATTATTTGCCAATAAATATTTAATTGTTTCTATAGCCAACTTTAACCAACTACGTTAACGGAAAACAATTCTAATTATTTATTTTTTTAAAATAATTGTCTAAAATATCATATTGTTAAAAAGGGTAAAAAGTTTTTCTTTTGAGGCTACAGCCAGCTATGGTTTCCATTTAAGAAAATCATGAATTAGAAATAACAAATTAAAAAAACTTATTTTACTCCCTTATTAATATAATTATCTAGAAATTTTTCTTTTTTAGAAAATCACGTTACGCATTTATTTAAAAGTAAAACAATTAGAATGTTTTAATATCTAGCTACGAAAAGATGCATATTTTTCCTACTAAGCCATTTCTTTAACTCCGCTCTCTTTAGATATTCTTCCACTATATATCAAAAAAAAAATCTTAAACTATATATACGCAATTATATATAATGATACTTCGCCTATATTGTAAGTGTACTTTGAGCGTGTTTATATTAAAATTTCATACTCTTAGTAATAAGAAACAACATATTCTGTGCAAATATATTCTACAAACTAATGCTCAAATATGTTATATATGTATTATTGCTTCTATTTTCATCAGATAAAGTGTTTCGTAAGTAGTATATACAAAATGTAAAATTTCTAAATAATGTGTATACGCCATTTCTAGGTATATGAGAAAATATAATAATCTATCGAGTTATTTTATGTTTCACATAAATAATCTTCTTCTTCTTGTGTCATCTTCTATTGAAGATTGGCGATCATGAGGGCGATTTGAACCTTCGAGACAGCAGCTCGGAACAATGTTGTACCATTGGCGTAAATTCTTGAGCCACGATGTTCTTCTCCTATCAACACTGTGTTTGCTTTGTATCTTGCCTTGGATTACTAATTGCAACAACTCGTACTTGGGATTTCTCATTATATGTCCGAGATATTCCAACTTTCTAGTTTTCACTGTCTGCAGTGCCTCTACATTCTTGAGTATCCTTTGCAGTACTATTTCGTTTCTTATTTTGTCTTTCCAGGATACTTTAACATTCTTCTGTACACCCACATCTTAAAAGCTTCCACTTTTTATACATAGCATCCATGAGTGTCCACGCTTCAACGCCGTATAGAAGAACGGAGAACACGTAGCAGTGCGCTAATCGGGTACGTAGGTTGATATTCATCTTTCTATTGCAGAGCAGTGATTTCATTTTGTAGAAAGCATTTTAAGCTTGTTTAATGCGACACTTGCATTAGCAAAGCAACCGAGATATTTGTATTTCTTTACTCAATCTGTGGCCATTACATAGCAAATTTATGTTGGCAGGAGGGTTTTCAGCTACAGTCATGAATTTCGTTTTCTTAGTGTTAACGTCGAGGTCATAGGTAGCGTTCGTGGACTGAACTTTGTTTAACAGTACTTGAAGGTTTTCCATAGTGGGTGCGATTAGAACCGTGTCGTCCGCGTAGCGTATATTATTAACGGTTTTGCCGTTGATAATTATATCTACGTCAAGATCATGTACGGTCTCTTGGAATATGTTTTCAGAGTAAATGTTAAACAGTAAGGGTGATAGTATACAGCCCTGTCGGACTTCCCTTAAGATTTCCACATCTTCAGTCAGTTCAGACTTAACACGCACATTCGCCATTTGGTTCCAGTACAAGTGCTTTACGAACCTTATGTCCTTACTGTGAAGACCTATTGTTTCCAGAATGTTCATCAGTTTTGCGTGCTGTACTATATCAAACGTTTTTTCATAATCGATGAGACATACGAAAACATCTTGATTCATGTCCCAGCATCGTTGAATAAGGATTTGATACCCAAACAGTGCATCTCTAGTTCCCAGTCCACATCTGAATCCGAACTGTGAGTCTGAAATGGTACTTTCGCATTTCCTGTAAATCCTGTTATGTATTATTTTCAAAAATATCTTTAAAATGTAACTCATTAGTGAAATAAGGCGGTATTCATTGCATCCCGTGTTATATATATTACTGAACAACTTTCCCAGTAATCCAAGATTACTGCACTCTAACACTTTTAACAATTCACTGGGTATTTCATCAGAACCCACAGATTTGCCCATTTTTGCTGTTTTAATAGCATACGCTATCTCACTGCTGGTGATGTACGGACCTATAAGTTCTATATTAGAGTCTATATATATATCTGGCCTGTCGTCTTTGAACAAAACCGCAATGTAATCTTACCAGATATTTAACTTTTCTTTCATAGACATCGCGCATCTACCATCGGGTGTGGGTGTTTTATGATTTCTTAGCTCCCGAAATTTCTCTAATTTTCTTATGCACGTTGAACCAGTCATATTTAACTTGACATTCTTCAACCTCAGCACATAGGTCATTTAGCCATTTCTCTTTAGCCTCTAGCACTTTAACACGTATAATCCTATCTGTTCTTTTATACTGCGTTACATCTTTACCTTTGTACTGCTTGCGCTGATCTATTAAGTCCAGTATTTCGAATGTGATCCAACAGCTTTTCTTCACTTGGTTCTGTGGCTGTAAGACACGCTCTGCTGTCTTCAATAATGTGTTTTTTATGGAACTTCACAAGTTCTCTACATCTCCATCTAGTAACTTTTTGGACAAGTTGACGATTTCTACGGTAATCTCTGTGTGATAAATAATGCCGAAACGTAACCAAGAATTTACATATCTTTTGAAAGTCAATTGATAAGAAGTTTCAGAAATTATTCACTGAAAACCTTACTTAAAATTTTATCAAATGACAATACACTTTATTGTTTATTAGACTATGGTTCTTATCATTACTTATAATTACTTTGTTTATAAATTCCAATATAAATATTTTATTAAAAAAAATAATATTCTATTACTGTCGGCAATGTTAAATATAAAATTATTTGTTTAAAACCACACATTTGATTTGATTGTTTGCGATATTAATGTATATAATAAAATTTATGAGTACATAAAGAGTAACAACACATTAGCATTTTTATAATAATCTTATATTAAAAATTTCATTTTTTTTAAATTATAAAGTCTTGAAAAATATTTTATAGCTAAGATTATAGAAGTAGGCTAATTCTATACTTATTTCTTCTTTTTTACAACTTTTAGAATAATTACATTTTAATTTACATATCTTAAACTTTCTCTTATATTTTACTTCATGTGGTTTTCATTTATTATTTTTATTATACCGTTTTTCTTTATTTCTTTTGTTGTTTTATAATTTATTCTGCTTGTTTTCTACCATTTTTATTATTTTGTTCTACAAAGTTTTATAAATTTTCTTTTTTCGTTGCGTATATAGCTGTTGATATTACCATTCCTGTATTTTATTTATTATGTTATATTTTATAAGCTTTATATATGCTATGCTTTCATTGTGTTCAGTTTAACTTTATCATATTATTTTTATGCTATGATTGCATAAATATTTTTTTACTGTCTTGTACTTTTTTAGGCATCTGTATTCATATTTTTTTCTTCTTTATATATTTTTTGTTATTAAAATCCACAGAATTTTAAATTTAAATTGTGGATCAACTTTACTCATGTGTTTAAACTATGCACAAAATTCTGCGCACCATTTGTGGTCTCTAGCTTGCAAAGTTTGTACTAATGGTAATTTGTAAAGGTGAAACTTATGTCCTTATATTGCAACTTGCTTTTTTGAAAAAAATGAATTTTGAATTGTATGAGCTAATATGCTTATTTATACGGCTTTATTTACGTTACTTGATGTTTTTTTTTGGCTTTAGGAAAGACTATTTTTACCTAAATTTTTATAAAGCCGATTAATTGTGTTTAAAATACTGTTGTGTAGCTTGGTCAGCATTCTTATCACACCGTATGTCTTTGTTTTAGTGGTATTAAACAACGTTTGACTGATTTATACGGTGAATATTCTCCTTCAAATTTAACTGTAAAAAAGCATCGAAAATGAACCACAAGTTGGCCAGTTGAAGTGTTTTTGGGGGAAAAATTTAGCCTCGACAAGTGAGAGGTGTTGCAAGTAAAATAACTATCAGCAAGATTAGGGCTTACATGGATACCCCAACTTTTGTCAGTAATTAAAGAACAGCAACGCGTAATCTGTTATAAACAATTTTTAAACCTCTATCGCAACAACAAAGAAGTTCTTCAGTCCACTGTTGCAAGGGATAAAACTATGATCGTGTGCTATGATTTCCTATCAAGAAGAGAATTAATGGAATGGCTTAAACTGGACGTCAGCTAAGCAAGGCAAAGTTGTCTCAATCGACAAAAATGATTAATGACAAAAATCTTTCGAGATTCGAGGAGAATTTTGTTAAATATAGTAAACAAAAATATTTCACCAACTTACTGTATAAAGAGGAATGGTATGCTGAGTAGAACTATCCGCTTTGTACACGATGAGGTCCTAATCCATAAGACCGCAGTTGTCCAGGTTGTTGGAAAGAACTGTGCTTTTAAAAAGCTTTCTCACTCATCCTGTAGCCCAGACATAACTCCCAAGTGAGTACTATATATTTTCAAAACTGAATAATAATAATGAGTTACAGCAGGCTGTTTTGGAGTATTTTGCAGATGAATCTAAAATATGAATATAAAAAATAAAATTATAGTAGCCCTTAAATTTTAGTATGCTATGAATACAAATATTTTAATGTAGGCCAGTTTAAACAATTTTTATTTAAAAACAAAATACGTTCTATTGATTATTTTGGGGTCTTGCCACAATCATCTTTAATTACTATTGCCCATTTGCTTGTCAAATTTCTTGTGGTGGCAGACATCATAGACTGGTTCACGTTAAAGTCTTTGGCCAACATTTTGGGCTTCGGTTGTCAAAATCCGATAGCCAACCTCTTTCCGACTTATTCTTCAAGCTTGTGCCACCAGATATGAAGCGAGCAAATCGCTCTCAAATTGATTTTCACTGATCGTTTTTTAACAATAATTTATTTCGATCGCTAAACGAGTGAGCAACTTTTCATCCTTTTTCAAAATTATGAAGCATAATATAATGAAGTACTAAGTACTAAAAACTTGTATTATGACATCAACCAAACTCAAATTTTAAATGAAATACAAAACAGTGAAGAAATTGTACATCAACTTATTATAATCTATAATTATTATACAAAATTGATTTTATAACTAATTAGCCAAATAAGAATAATTTGTAACTCCAATTTTGATTGTACCAATCTTTTAATGGAGCTAAGAATAACGCTGTCGGTAAGTAAGGTAGCACTATAAATAAATAATGCAATATTGATTGTAATTGGCCATGAACTATTTCCTAAAAATTGTACCTGCATAGACTATCTGTAAATGTAAGAGCAGAGCGTGGGTTTAATTACCTCGATAAAAACTGCCTGATTAATAATTTTTTAGGCGTATAAAAATATACTATACAACAGTAAACACACATGTGTGTGGTATAATACATAAAATATATTTTAAATACTTGATAGCGCAGAAAAGAAAAATAATGTAAGAAATTTAATTTATGCCAAAATTATTTTTGAGATTATCTTTTTGTTAAAAATGACTACATAATTTTTGAGAACAGGTAATAGTATATATGCAAAATATTTAATATAACAAATAAAAAATAAAAGTAATGTGGATTGTTCACTATCGTACGTAACATTTTGTTTCGAAATTACTACAAAATCTTAATATTGGAACTAGCCGCTCTCCATAGTGATGCTCCGTAGAATAATATGGGTTTTAATATGACTTAGAAGAGTTTGTTTTCTAGTGTCAGCTGAGATTTTAACCCATCCATTTGTTTATGTTTAAGGCATAACTACTTCGCTTATTGCAAGTATGTTTGTCATATTAAGTAACTATCCAGGTGGATACGTAAAACCTTCTGCTTAAGACAATTTATTTTTTTTAGTGTAGCAAGTGCCTTTTTTTAATATCAAAGTATCATACATTGATTTTATGCTATTAATTTTAATTCTTTATTTTCTGGCCTAAGATTTGAATTGATTTGAGCTAGTCCGTAAGTTTCTAAAGGCAAAATATAAGATGGGCGTGCTATCTCCATATGTCTCCTTCTTAAGGTTTCTATCCGGTCCGCATATCGGCAACCATCCTGGCCGCTAATACTTTGTTGTCTACAGCTCTGAATAAATCTGTTGTGTTCTTATCAAACCATGTTCTCAAATTTTTTAGCCATGATGTCCTCTTGCCCGGGCTTCTCCTTCCAAATATCTTTTTCTGCAGAAGCTGATATCTATTGGCCCATATATTCGAGTTTTCGGGCTCTTACTGTATTCTTAATATTTCCAATGTGTTCTGTCTAGGAAACTTTTAAAATGCTTCGGTACAGTCACATCTTCTAATTTTTTACTTGTGGCTTCCGTCAGAGTCCACGATTTTACTCCATATAGTAGAACGTAAAACACATAACAACGTAATGATCGTATCTTTGTGCTCAAATGATGATTTTTAAATATTGAGTGCGTACTATTAAATGTTGCTTTTGCTTTCTCAATACGAATCCTTATTTCTTGAGAGTTATCCCACTGATCATTAAGAGTCATACCAAGATATTTATTAATCCTCTCAATAAGTTTTTCATTAATTATTAGTCGTTGGATTTGGTTGTTTTTATTAATGACAATTATTTTTGTTTCATTAATGTTAATGTTCAGGCCGTACCGTCAACTGTTCTTTGTTACTCTGACCATAAGATATTATAGTCTTTTTAAGCTGTCCACGAAAATGAGTGTATCGTTGGCATATTTAATATTGTTTACTCTTTTACCATTTATTTCGCACAGTGCTTTTTTAAAAATGCACCCTAAATATATGTTAAAAATCAGCGGTGACAGAACATAGCCTTGCCTTACCCCTCGCAGAAAGTCAGTATCATTTGAGCTTCCTCCATCTAGTCTTACAAATGCCGATTGGTTTCAAGATAAGTTTACAATTATTCTAATATCCTTTTTATTCAATCATATATTTTCAAGATTTTAATCATTTTCTAGTTATGTACTCTATCGAAAGCCTTATTCTAGTTAATAAAGCAGGCGTTGACATTACAATTTACATCCCTGCATCTTTGGAAGAGTACATTCGATCTTCACGGAGTTTACAAATTTTATCTCCATATGTAGAAGTTGTAATAATCCTCAATACTGGAAGCTATGCCGTGTACATCAGATATAAAATTGGCCCAACAATGCTTTCTTAGGGTTCTTCCGATCTGATTTTATGAAGACTGGTAATTGGATCTTACTGTTTGATAAAGAAGTATCTGCCAATAATGTAATGTTTTAAAATTCAATACGTTTGGTGAAGTAGCTAAAGTTTTAATTTATAACAAGGGCCATACCTTATTGAAGGTTTGACTGGTATTTAGAAAAGATGTGGAGCAGTAAGAGTTCCGTTTTATGCTTGACAGTACACTTCTAGAATATTTTTCTGGTTATAATATCATTACGAGCTATGCTATCTCCTATTTACTTGGATGATAATTTTAGGGCATTTTTCATAAATTTTCTGTTAACAAATCGTATCCAGCGGCTTTATTCAAATATAATTCTTTAAGTATAATCGTCTCAAGTTTATTCTTGATATTAATTTTTGTAGAAAGTGCCATCTGATAAGGTATCTCTATGTAGTTTTGTATTTTGCTTTCTTGCATCTGGCGTAGTCTTGAAATTAAATGCTGTTGCTTTCTATTGGTTAGTTCTGTGCCCAGCTATCATTGATAGTTTTTTAGGGTGACATATTTTTTTGTTGCTTTCTATAGAGTATAATCGGTAACCCATGTAGAAATTATGTTTTGAAGATAGTCTAGAATAGATTTATTTTTATCCTTGCTAATTTATTGAATATCCCTTTATATTTTTCAGCTCGCTAGTGTTTTTTGGCTCTTTGCTTTTCAAATCATTCTTATTTAAATGATATTGAGCCTTCGTCCTAGATGTTTCTATTTGGTGTTGCTCACAAAGCGGCAGTTTGAATAAATTCAGATAAATGTAGTTAGGTGTTCTCTTACTGGGGTTTTTAATGAAACATCTAATGTGATTAGATCTTCTAATTTATCACGATAAAGTATCAATTAGCCTTATTACTACATAATAATAGTTCTTTCGGTTTTTCCAATATATTTTCATAGCTTGTGATAATAATGGATCAAGATACGGTTCAACTCAGAATTTTCGCGGGTTAAGACCTTTGATGATACAGAAGTTGAGTAGATCTAGTAATCGATTTTGATCAGTTGGCCCATCGATATGTAGTTCTTATTTTTTTTTCTATGGTGGCTAACAACGAGAGACCGTTATTGTCGTAAATATAGAGCCTCACTGTGTGTTTTTGACAAACTGTTGCCAAGAGATTTGAAGTCTTGATCAAGGTTCTCCTGCTTATCATTGTGTTTTTCTAGGCAGTATATTATCAAAATCACTATTTCGCTAATAGAATCTTACACTAGTAACTTGAATGTTCATTAATTTGTATTCCTCTTTGATGAGGTTTAATGTTTTGCATCATAATTGCTGTACTGCCTTCGTATGCGTTGCTATTAGGATGAGTGATACGACAAGTGTTATACCTGTGTATTTTTACGTGGCTTCTGTCGATAAAACACGCTTCTAAGATTAACATTATATCTATGTTATTTATGTTCAAGAATAATGTGATTTCTTGGGATTCCAAATTTTTATTTTAAATAATGAAGCCATTGCGGTATTTTATTAATTAATGTTGTAAGGAGGTTTAGCAATGTACCCGTATTTATTATTTGTTTTAGTTCTTATATACCCCTTTTTAGTTATGCGACTGATGTAGTATATGATTGATTTACATTTTGTTGCTTGCGCGTCTTTTGGTGGAGGGATAATAACATAGGCTTCAAATTTGTGAAATATAATAACAGAGGTTTGTTAGTTGTTTTATACGTTATATGTTTATACGTTTATATGTTATATGTCCTATGTTTATAATGTTTGGCAGGTTTTTATTACATTTTGTTTATTGGCATTCAAGCTTCATTATAAAGTTTCTATCTTATTCAGGTTTATATGTATGAATTTGGGTATGTCTTTTTATGAGTTGGTAAATAATATAGTGTATCTTGGTCCGTCGAAATATTGGACTTTGACTTGTTTGTTGTTAATAATAAATTTAACTTTGGGATTCCATTTAACAGTTCAATTGGTAGATTTATGCTTTTGACGCCGGTTATAAATATATGTCGCAGTTTATTCAAATACCCCAAGCTAAATTAAATTTATTATTATTTTAGTCTGTTTACGGTTGGGTGAACTATGCGTCTAGGTATTCTTATATGAGGTTATATTTGTCATCTTACAACAAGTATTTGACATTTCTTATTTTGTAGAGGTGAATAAAATATGAATTGGGGTTTTTAAATATCCCTGTATCCATTTACGATTGTTATATTTTAATGAATTCGCTCTTTTTTAAAAAATATCGTAGACAAAATCTGTAAAATACACAGATTCTGATTTCGAGAAGACAATGTGATGTGTCTGAAACTAACGAGGAATATAATATCAGCGAATGTGAAGATAATGTGGAAATTTTGTCTTATCTTGGAAGTGTAGTGTCTGCAGATGCAGTGTCTGATGAAAGTGATTACTGGCAAACATGGCTTCAAGTGGAGTACAAAGGAACTTTAAACTAAAACTAAAACAGTTTTACGAAATATTGTACTAAAGTTTCCCGGGATAAAACGAAATACAAAAAATTTCACCACTGAAGAGGGGGCATAAAAACTCTTTTTGACGGCTTTATGATTAATATTATTGTAACACATACTAACTCCGAGATACACAAGCAAAAAGTAATTGTAAAGATACGTTGATCTTAGTGATAAATACGAAATGTTGGCATTCAGAAGACTTTGATATACATCAGGTGCTTGCAAAGACTCCCATCTTTCAATTTGCGGAATGTTTTCTAAACAAAGCACTAAAATTTATTGTTGCTTTATGAGTGAATCTCGTTCTAAATTTTTGATAAACTGCATTAGATTTGATGACAAAATTCATAGAAATCGCCAAAATAAGTTTTCACCTATACGACAATTGTGAGAGTTATTTATTACGAAATGTACTGAAAATTACACGCCCCATGAATATTGCACTATTGATGAGCAATTGCTTGGATTTAGAGGACATTGCCCATTTTGTGTTTATATACAATTAAAATTTGACAAATATGGAATAAATGACAACAGAATTTTTTACATGATCATTGCAATTCGTTACATTAGAAAAGAAAATAGAACTAGTAAAGAACCTCGTCTTTTCCATTTAGCCAAAACACTATCAGCTTCAGTTTATGAAACTTTTCGTAACGTCACAGTGGTTAATAGGTTTACGTCTATCCAGTTGGCAGATGATATGGTAAAAAATCGCAAAATAACCAGTGAGTACTGTTCGACATAACGAAAGAGAAATTCCGCAATCTTTTCTACCAAACAGAAGCAAAGATATTTCATCTTTACAAGTTGCTTTTCATGACAAAAAAGCTTTAGTACCGTTTACACCTAAAAATCTATTATACTTATTTCAACTATGCATTTCACAAAAACCATAGATATGGAGACAAAGCAACCAGAAAAAATTGACTTCTACAACTCTACAAAGTGGGGAGTAAATACTTTTAATGAAATGGCACATTCTTATACTGTTGCTCGTAAAACTCGGAGATAGGCTTTTCGATATTTTTTTGAAATATTAGATCAAGGTGGTATTAACTCCATGGTATTTTTTAGGCTTATTAAAAGACAAGATAAAGTTATTCGCAGAAAATTTCTATGTGAACTTGGATTTCAGTTAGTTCGACAACGCATAAAGAGAAGGGCTAAAAAAATTGTCATGAGAACTCCGCTAAGATATACATGATATATTGTCTATTGAGCAGCCTAGTAATTTAGAGCCACTACCCAAATTGGCCAAAAGCACTAGAAGTTATCTGTGCCCTAGTGACAGAAAATAAAAAATCTCATGCACCAAGTGCCATAAAGCTGTATGTCCTAACCATCGTCTGGATATATGTTAAAATTAGCTACATGTAGTTTATAATAATGTTAAATGTATTTTAATAAACATTTATTTATGGGTGGGGTTTTCCAATACCCCACGTATCCATTAATATGCGTATAGTTAAGTTCAATATTTGTTTTATCTGTTTGATCCATATTTTCATGTGAAAGTACATCGAATATTTTGATGGTTATATAGGGAAGTATACGTTTAATTTATACCATTTATTGATGGGTAATTAAAATATTATGAAATTTGCACTGGATAAGATATCTGCATGTTAGGTTAACGTAATATTTGTACTTTGCAGATGCTGCACTATTACTGGTTGTGTCAGTGAAGACATGGCTGCGTAGATATCAGAAGATTTGATTCATTGGGTTGTGAATAGTGCATGTAATTATTATTATTAACTTTACAAGACTACAGATAGCCATTACCAAAAGTGGGGTTCGACCTCCTCGGACTCTCCACGTAATTGAGGATCAAGCCCTCAAGTCACTCGTCTAATTCCCAATTAGCATCTAATTTATTTAGTTGTTTTTCAGTGCCTACAGTTCTCAAATAGTTTTATGGAATTTTTTAAATTTATTTTTTGTGAAAAATATGCTGCAGTAAACTACTAATTTTTTACAACATATACTTGCGGGTCTATTACACATTTTAATATATGTCATACTTAATAAATTATTATGTGCAAAGTTTCTCAGTGTTATGTCAAATTTTACTTCTAAAACAATAAAAACGAAATAGTAACTTTAAAGTATGTGAAGGAACTTTATGGACTAATGTGCTAAAAGTAATTTAACGAATTTGGTACCAAAAATTATATCATAGATGATACCTCTAGATCAAAAAGTTTGGTTGTAATGGATGGGCATCTGTAAAAAAAATATGTATACATATATACACATAATTTGTATGATCGAAACAGATTAAAGAATCGTTATGGTGTACTTGATTACAATATAACTTAATAAAAATAAATTTTTTGAGACAAATTTCTGTGTTTGATTATCTTTAAAGTAAAAGTAAAAAGAGTCATTTTTAAAAACCTATGATCATTCGGATATTATATATAAATAATAATGGTAAGGCTCTAACGCTCCGCTTGGGAGCATAGTCTGAGAACTGCAAAGTTTCATATGTTTGCCCTATGCGCCCGGTCGTCGCGCACCATCTTTGATGCGGGGCGAGTTGGCAAGCACCGCACCTTAGACGACCGCCATTATTAGTTCGAGTAAACGTAGGTATACAATTATTTTTAGTGACTGAGTAGGCCACCCGCCAGGCATCAGAGAGCTCCGATGCTAACGCTGTGCTTTTTATAAATTCTTTTTCTAATAAATATTCCTTACAACTAACAATTTTTTCGACAAAGATACTCAAAATACGAGAAACTTTTAATACTATACTTATAGGTTACTTTTCAAATTTTTGAGAAGCTGCAATCCGTCTAAATAGCTATAATCATCTATTTTATTAAATTTATTGGTTTATTAAAAAATCTGTATGCGAAGTGGGGCAAAACCTTCTTTCTAGTTTCAATAGGTTATTGTAAAGCAAATGGAGTTTTTAAAAAGGCGGGAACGACGCTTACAGTACAGGTGGATTGGATGTTTTCGTTAAAAACAATTTAAATTGTAAACATAATGTGAACAAAAGGGCTTTTACTCTAGATATATAGCTGCCGCCCAGCGCACATTCCGTAGTGGATTCCAAATTCCTCCTCGTAAGTAGTACCAGGCCAAAAATTGATTACGTTGTAGGTAAAAATTTTAGGCTGTTGTCAGGAAGGGGGTAGACAACGTTGGAACGTTCGAGTACCCGAAAACATCTACGCAATTAGACGCTCAATTTTGCGATCATCTAAACCCTTCACAAGCATGCGACCACACTTTGACTCTCTGATCACACTGTGCAGCGAATTCTTCATCAAGGCCTTTGTCATAAATTGCCAGAACGTCATTAGAGTAATCGAATTGTGACATGCGAAGAAATCCTGAATTTTTACCGCATACCTCGGTTGTTTTCTTTGGCACTGAAGCGCACTTCCATCTTTCTGGTTGTGTAAATAAATAAAACTTTTGATAATGGGGTGAAAACAACCGGAAACTTATGAATAGTGAACTTGTCACATTTTTGGGGTTAACGGGCCTTACTCTTTTGAAGAGGCAAATTCGGCAACTACCGTCAGTTCTAAGAGGTATGTGAGCATCCTCTGTAATTTTTTTGCCTCTGCTCTTGAAGAAACTGCTCTGGAGAATGTCTGGTGTCAGCAGGACGGGGCCACAGCCCACATAGTGCGAGCATCAATGCAAGTTTCGAAAGAAACGTTTCGCGGGGGCTTGATTTCCCTGAGAGACGTTTAAGAAATCTAAAAACCGTAAAGCGAGTAATCCGCTCATAAATTCGCCTTATACATCAAAAATTCTCAAAAGAGTTATGCGAAAACTAGGGAGAGAGTTTTGCCATATCTTGTAAATGTTTTATTTTACATTTTTAAAATACTGATATTAATGGCGAACACGCTTGCCTCTAAACGAACACTGAACATGTGCAAATCTACACTATAGCATAAAGTTGGCTAATCCAATATTTGTTAGTACATATAATTACTTTAAGATTGTATTGTTTCTTCTATATAATGCAAAATTGTAGTAACGGGCCGGTTATGTTAGTACTAATCCAATTATAGTCTACGTGCTTAGATCAGCTTATATCAGAAAATAGGATTATTTAAGTACTATTATAATTACTATTTCAATTTGTAAGACTATGCCAAAGATACCCAAAAAAGCATAATATAAAATGTCTACCGAAATAAAACTTACAGTACAAGCCCAAAGAGAAACTTTAAGTTTGTGAAAAGTAAAAAACTGCAGCGTCAAGACAATACTAATCTAGGAGTTTAAAAGACAAATAATTTAAACTTGTACATTGTATAATAATGTGCATGTTAAATATTGTGTTTCACTTTAGAAACTAAAAGACACCGTTGAGATTAATTAAGATGAGAAAAATATTTATTAATTGATTATAACCAGTAATGACCAAATAGTATATTAAAATAATTATCGAACGTATCTGGTATCTAATAGGGGGACCGGAAAGTAATGTCGTTTTTGCGCATATAGATAATCGTTCGTCATTTATCAGCTCATTGTATACTTCAAAGTTGTGTCAAAGACATTTTAAGGTTAGAGTGACTTGCTTACTCGTAAATAATTAAATTTTAATTTTTTTGCAATTTATGGTAAAATGGCCAGCATGCTTTTTGAATTTCACAAGGGTAGTAACGCAACAGTTGCTACCAAAAACATTTGCGATGTTTATCCAAGTGTTCCAAGATGTTCATAAGTGCCAAAGGAGGTTTTCTAAATTCAAATCCGCTAATTTTGATCTTTCTTACTTGTATCGATCAGGAAGACCAACAACTTTAGACAATGACATGTTAAGCGGAAAGTGGAAGCAAATCCGTGTCAGACAAACGAAGAACTATCAAACACTCTTAACTAACCTTGGTCGACTATTCAAGAACATTTGCAGCAGATTGATAAAGTAAGCAGAGCAGGTATTTGGGTACTCCATAATTTGTCCGAAGAAAACAAAGCTAACTGTTTGTCACATGCAACTTATTGCTTCAGCGTCACAATACAGAAGCGTTTTTGATCACTTAATCACTAAAGATGAAAAATGAGTCTTGTGTAATAATCCAAAACGCAAAAGGCAGTGGCTCTCTCCAAATGAATAGCCACGAAGTACAACTAACCCAGGTTTACACCCTAAAATAGCGCTTTTGTGTGTTTGGTGGAGTATTTGCGGGGTCGTTCATTTTGAAGTGCTGAAACCTAGACAAACTGTGAATGCAGATCGAGCAAATCAATCTTTAATTGAAAAGTGCCCAGCGATTGTCAACAGAAAAGGCGTTAATCTGCAACACGATAATGCAAGACCGCACTGCGCAAGACAAACCTGGAAAAAATTAGTAAATTGGGGTGGGAGGTATTGCTTCGCCCATCATACTCGCTCGATATTGCGCTATCGGATTTCCATTTATTCCGATCGCTACATTTAAAAATTTGGATAATGTCCAAAATACCATCTTTTATTTTGCTCAAAACCAATTGATTTTTATCGATCCGGCATTGAAAATTTGCACACTAGATGGCAAAAAGTTGTTGATAACGAGGGTGATTACATCATTGATTAAAAATAAAAATCGTAAAAAATTTATCTGTTTGAATTTAATGTAAAAAGTTTCCGGTCCCGCTAATATATTACAATATTACAAAATTAAATTCTAGTTGCTGAAAATGCACTTACACTATGTAAGAGGAATATATTGTCTACCGCTACATTGAAATTCCTTTGTTGCGAGCTATAAACAGTTATTATAATCATTTCCTGTGCTTAATAAAAATATAAGTTGAAGATGGGTTTTACAAAGCAAGTGTATCACAATCTAAAAATTACATCCGCTTTGCTTAACGGCAAACGTTTCCACGGAAATTATGTCAGAAATATGTTTTGCCCTAAGCGAGTAGCATCAGAGCATTTTCTTAAAGGGCGAAAAATAAACTTTAGAAAAATGAGTCTTATAATTTTGCTTAACATGTTAACAATTCAACATCAAAGCACCTCTGATTACTGAAAAATTAAATTTATTATTCTCTAAAAGACAATAATTTACAAAAATTATTCGCACTTTTCTTTAGTATGGTTTTAATATTATTTAGTTCTAAAATTTACATTAAAAAGTCTTTTTTATACATTTTATATTTTTTCTATTTTATCATTGAAGTGAAAATAACAAAATTGAATTTAACAGAACACTACTATCCGCAGCTTAGTTACGTATGTTAAATAATGCAAAGTCAGTTGTGTGATCAAGTAGAAAAACAGAAAATGTCGCCTAAATAGTGACGAAATTTTAGTCCCGTCTCATAAAAAAATAAACAAAATTGCTAACAATATATATTTTAATAAACACATTTGCAAAAAACACTAAAAAAATTCAAAGAATTCCGAAAAAAACAAATTTTGACAATTTTTCATCAATCAATTACTTCGCCGGTATATCAAAAATATAAAATTTTTTACATAGTTATAAAGCCTATGTCACAACAATAAAAAATATTTAATATTCTATTTGGACATAAATAGTACTGTATATTGACTTTAAAATTATAAACAAAATTATATATTTTCAAAATATTTATTAACAAAATTATTATAAGCACCTTCTCTTCTTCTTCTCCTAAGCCCAATTAATTATGTAATTAATTAAATCCATTTTTGGATGTAGGCCTGCCCTAACTCCTTCCACCTATCACGATTTTGTGCGATTTGGATCCAATTTAGTCCAGCTGTACGTTTAAAATCATTATACCAACGCATAGGTGCTTATAAGCACCTAAAAGAATAAAATCCTCAAACAAAAACAGTTTGCTTAAATTAATGTCCTAATATCACATCAACTAAAGATAACATAAAAGATAAAAAAAACAAATTGTAGTAGTTGCACGGTATTACGAGGGGTGTTCCATATTACAGATACAAGCCAAAATTACACTAACATTTATATTTAAAGACAATATTTGATACATTCCACAAAAAACTACATACTTTTGTTTATTTCTCGACATAATCTTTGTAAACGTTGAAACATTTATTCCAGCGTGACAGTAGCTTGAACATCCCTTCACGGTACCGCTGCTAGTCAAGTGACTTGAAGTAGTCCACAACGGTGTCTTGCAATTCCTTCTGATGAAAATTTTTTCAAAGGTTCGAATAAATAAAAAACCGAGGGGGCTAAACATGAACTATCTTGAGGATGTTGCAGGACCTCCCAATTTCCCCGTGTCAACCACAGTTTGGTTTGATTTGACATGGAGGATTTTGCACCATCGTGCTTGAAGCAGTCCACAACGGTGTCTTCCAGTTCCTTCTGATTTACAAAGCGTTTGTTTGCCAAAAATTTCTTCTAAGGTGCGAATAAATAAAAATTTGAGGGGGCTAAATCTGGACTATACGAAGGATGTTGCAGAACTTCTCAGTTCGCTGTGTCAACTAGAGTTTGGTTCGATTTGACGTGTAGCATTTTGCGCCATCGTGCAAAAGTTTAACTCTTTCGCGTAATCGTACCTTTTTTCCTTCTAATAGCTGTATGCAATTTCTGGAGAGTTACACAGTATCTGTCGCTATTAACGGTTGTGCGCGGTTCGAGAAATGCACACAGCAGTAGGCTTTCACTATTCCAGAATACGGTAGCCATCCTAGAGTTTTTAATTATTTTTTTTTAATTGGGGACGCTGGACGTTTCCATATGATGGACTATTATTTCATCTCTGGTGTAAACTCATAAATCCAGGTTTGATTTTTGGTAATAATGTTTTCAATAAAAAAAATTCCCTTCCTGGTGGTATCAGGTCATTCGTTTTACTGCTCTATTTTTCATGTTTGTATTTGTTGTTGATTATGCACTTATTCTAGTTGATTTTCGCCGCTGGCGAGCACACAATATACTTGGTTGAATCAAAATTTTCTTTAAGTTTGATACGCAAATCACGACCTCATCTTGTAAAACAGCACTCTAGAAACCCTTCCGGAAGGCCATGGGTCTTGTAAACGTTGAGCCGACGAGTAAGTTCTTATTTAATAAATTACATAATTTAAATTGCAATATTGCAATAAATCCAAACCAACAATTTTACTCTATGCAAGTCAACCAAAATTTCCAGCCACCATATCTTTTACAGAGATATCAGTGTCCTCAACAGCAGCCTGTGGCGATGCTCTATATATGCAATTCTCTATAAATAATGAAATACAACAACCACCAAATAATCAAATTTTACATTTATCTGGTCAAAACTTTTTAATCTACCAGTAGTTGCAACCATATTTCTCCCTAGCTCAAGACTTAGAATAGCAAAAACCACAAACCATTGGTTAAATCCTACTAATCGTTATGCCCCGTTAGATAGCACCAATGCAGATAAAGACGAAACTCAAAACTCGGCACTTGCAAAGACGGTTTCTAAGACTTACCGATTTTTGTATCAAATGTCATAGCGATTAAACCATTAATTAAACTTTTAGAAAAAATTGCCAAAAATTAATATAAAATCAAGGTACTCCACAATGATGAGATTAAAATACACCCTAAAACATCTGAAAAATACACAATCATAATTAAGGCACTTATTAAAGAAAACAAAAGCGTACTTTTAAAATAATCGTTAAAAACTTACACCTAACCACTAACGCAGACGAAATAAAAAAATAACTGATGGCACATGAACACCAGGCCACTAATATCTGGAATATCAACCGAGAATTACTAAGAAAGAATTGCTACTATTCTTCGACAACAACAAATATATTTACAAGATTAATAGACTAGTACATTCAGTGGTGACAATTGCACCACCTCAAGTAAAACGCCAAATACCCCAATGTACTAAATGTCAGCGATTTGGCCATACTGAAAACTTCTGCAATATAAGCTCGCGCTATGTTAAATGTACTGGAAATCACATAACATCTAAATGCTTACACAAAGATAGAAAAGATAATGTAAGATGCGTCAACTGCATTGGAAATCACCCAGCCAACTATAGAGGGGTTTTTGTGTACAAAGAGCTGCAAAAAAGTATGTTTCTTCCACTAAAAAAGAAGCAACTTGGAATTATAGTACAGAAGCAGCAACTAACCTAACCTAACTGCAACTCTCATATTCCCAGATAGTGAAATGTAATTTTCCATGACTTTCAACAACACATGTCAACCAGAACAGAGTTTATCAAACAATCCATATGACGATATAAGTAACCTCAAGAAAATGATGTAATAACTTATGGAACAAATAGGAACGGTGTTACATCTATTAACGACACTCGTCACAAAAACTAACAATGGCTCAACACAGAATAGCTGAATGGAACGACAACGCCTTGTCACAACACAGAGACGAAACAATATCTTGTCTCACAAACCACTATATTGATGTCATGCTCATATCCGAAACACACTTCACGGGCAGGACCTATTTAAGAATCTCAGGGTATACAGTTTATGTCACAGAACATCCTAATGGTGGTACACACACCAGTACGCCTATAATTGTTAAAACCTCAATAAATTACTATAAACTTTCAGGATACAAATACGAATATCTTCAAGCAACCACAGTTGTGATTGAAGACTGAACAGAACCGCTAACAATATCGGCAGTATATTGTCCTCCGAGGTACAACAACAAACAGGATCATTATGACTACTACTCTCACACTCTAGGAACCAAATTTATATCAGGGAGTGATTTTAATGCTAAAAACGTATAATGGAGATACCAATTAATAACAACTAAAGGTAGGCAACTAATGAAAGCAATAAACAATATTGGTTTACAACATCTATCGACAGGCAAAGCAACATACTGGCCAACAGATCTTGATTTTTGTGTGCTTAAGGGGTTTAACTTAAATTATCTAAAGATTTAAGCCTGTCTAGACTTATCAGTAGATTATTTGCTCATTATAGTAACAGTGGGGAAAGCGTGTAAATTACTGAAAAATCACTGGCCTTGTATAATAAGCACATTAACTGGGATTTATATAGAGAATTAATAGATGAACCTGCCTGTGGATATTTCCTTAAAAGATGAACTAACCGAAGTAATAGAAGTTTTCAATCGCATTGTACAGCAAGCCTCTTTTCAAGCAAGTTTGCAAAAGCAGCAGCATATCAGAAGCCCAGAGTGTCCTATAATAGTGAAACAAAAAATTGCCGAAAGATGCAGATTTCGATGAAGATAAACAATAAGACACTCGGCAAATATGCGCAGTCTAACTCAAGCTACCGTTGAACCTGTCTAACATTAAGAATCAGTCCATACAAAACTATTTGAAATCCCTATCTCCAACAGAAGCTACTGACTACGCGCTCTGAAAAACGACCACCAAGCTGAAAAGGCTACAGCAATACAAAACACTATTTCGTACTGACAATGAAAACTGGGCACGAACTGACCAAGAAGAAGAACAGACTTTTGCAAACTCAGGTATTCCAGCCATTTCCATAGGAAATCTCAAATGACGAAGAAAAAGAATTATTGCTGCTCCTTTTTAAATGTGCTTACCTTTTAAAAATATACTATAAGTGAAACAACGAGGGCAATTCATAATCTAAACCCACAAAAAACACCCGGATACGATTTGCTCACAGAAAAGGTCCTGAAAAAACTTCCGGATAAAGGCATTAGATTTATTACATATCTTTTCAATATAGTGTCACGATTACGTTTCATTTTCGTTTACAATGGAAAGTTATCACGATCATCTTAATTCTCAAAACGGAAAAACCTAAAGAAAATGTGTCATCGCACAAACCAATTAGTCTGCTTCCAATATTATCTAAGGTGTTAGAAAAATTATTATTAAATAGAATTACAGCTATGTTAATGGAAACAACATGCTACCATCGTTAACAAAATAAACAAAGACTTAAAAGCAAAAAGGTACTGTGGAGCTATATTTATAGATGTGTCACAGGTTTTTGACAAAGTTTGGCATGATGGCCTACTTTTCAAAATCACGAACAAACTATCTCCAAACGGTTATCAGCTCATCAAATCATTGACAAATGTATTGACTTTTAGGACGAATATCTCAACTATCGCTGGAGAGCAAAATACTATTATACAAAGCCGTAAGAAGACCAGTCTGGTCCTACGGATATTCAGCTGTAGGGAACAATAAGCAACTCTAACATAGACATTTTGAGACGCTTTTAAGCTAAGACGCTAAGATCCATAGTTAATGCCCTATGGTATGTACCAAACGAAATCATACGTCGAGATCTTGGTATCCCTACAATCAACGAAGAGATACCAAGATCGGCTTGACGTCTACCTAAATTCTGAGGTCGAGCAACTGCTACAAGAAGAGGAAGAGTCAAGACATTGAACCTACCAAATAGATTTGAGTGACTGGGCGAGTGTTGTTATATTAGCTCTAAACAAAACTAATTTTTTTATTATTTAAGGAATTCGTTAATGGACAATTTCTGTCATGTCTTGCATGTGAAATATTACACCACTTAGTAAATTTCAACAGAAAAAGATTGTAAAACCTCTAATAAATAAAAAAAAATTATTTTGTAAAAACAAAGAACTTTTAAAAAATAAATTGAATCTGTAGAACCCAACGATACTAGTTATGTTGTTTTAGCTACTTTACTAACGGGATGATAGTTACATAGTGCTTAGTCATAATGAAAATTGTTGAAACTTGCGTGGGAAAGTCAATGGCTTTAGTAAAAAGTAAAAACCAAAACTTTAATTCAAAAATTTTAATTTGATTTATATTTTATTTTTGAAGAGTAAAGACAAGTCGCGAAGTAGCCGAAATACATCATTATTACATATCTATCTCAAGGTCAATTCAAGTATACCGATACAAAATACTTTAAAATCAAGAAAACATATTTCCTATCTAAATGTGCAATTTAAACGCCACTTATGGGTATGCAACAAATTTAGCTTCTAATCAACTTAAAAAAAAAACATCAACAGCAACACTCATTCATCACACAGTAGTCTAAAATATTCACCAAATTTATTTAACCAAAATCAACTGTTTCTTACGCTTAATATATCTTTACATAACCATTAGGGTAGCACATCTGTCCAAAACATCTTTTTGCCAAATAATGGTCAAATACAAGTGAATGGAAATCAAAAATAGGAGCTACCCATAGCAAGTTACCCAAAAATATGAAAGGGGAAAATCAGTTGAAAACATACTATATGATCAACACAACAGCCCAATGTAAAACAAATAGTGCCTTTAAATAATAAATATAATGCAGTCTAAAAACATCCTCTTTTACTACATTTACCATACCAACCAATAAATCAACTTATGTGAACAAGAACATGGAATCTAAAAACATATTTTCTTAATTAATGAACTAAAATAATACTTTCCTCAATCTCCTGGCAACTGTTATTTGAAAATTATCTCCATAAGCACAGTATAAAATTATTCAAAAAAGTATAAACCACCTATACCTAGAAGTATTGAACATCTGTAGGCCGTTTAGCATCGCCCGATATCTAGATTTTAGAAGTTTTTAAGAAAACTTGGATCAACACAGGCTTCATAAAACAGCAAAACCATTATTGAACGAGATTTGAATGGTATAGGGCTTACAAATGTGTCGTCACCAACAAACCCTTGCTAACATCCTTCCAGAAAATTTAATTAAATTTGGATATGAGACGTTCGTCTAAACAATTAGATTGTAAATTCCTTTCTCAAACTGTAAAATATAGGGGGTTTGGCAAAATTGTATATGTTGCCAATTTGTATGGTGGCAGATCACCTTAAATATTCTGTGATGGAACCGTAAATGCCACGAAATACGTTGAAACTTTGGGTAATGGTAAAATTGTTGTTTTCAGTGAGGATAGCGTCTTTGGAAAAAGGAAGTGATTGATTCCTCTTCAACGATGGCCAAGAAAGTTTGCAAATATGATTTCAATTGAAAACCTGAAATATATTGCCCAACAAAACAAAAAATTACGAAAGTCAAGCATCAAACTAAGTTAAAGCAGTGGTAATAGAGTAATAGCAAAATATGCCCAAAATAACAAGATACGATTTAATAGATACTATGCTTCAAAGGTTAATAGCATGCATGACAGTTGTGAGGTATTTGATGTACCTTTTAGTTAAACATTTCAGTAAATTTTGTATTAATAAAGTTTTTCGTTTAAATTCTGTATTTTCTTATTTTATTCTGACACCTTGGTGTATATGGATGATTAAAGCATCATCCAAAATTTCTATCTAAAAAAATAAAATGGAAAAACTAGTTAAACAAAAATGGTTATAACAAGTCAATTTATTTAATTAAAATTGTCTTTGTAACCATCCATTACAAAGTTCCTTTTATTATTTATGTTGTGTATGTTCTTGGTATTTTTTATTAAATAATTATAATTAAATTATAAGTGATAAATAATTAATAGAAGATTTACTTTGTTTTATTAGGGATATAAATTTACTATAACAAAATTTTCCAATTTTTTACTATAAGATTAATTTGATTTTCTACGTTGCACCATTTATTAGCGTCGTAAATAATGTGATTAAAAATGCATTGCGCATTATTATTCGCTTTGTCATAAATCTTAAGCGTACAATATTTACCTGAGCCCCGAAAATTTAAAAAGGGTGCATGAAAAGAGATTGTTGACGTTGATTTCGATAAATTTCCGAGATTTATGATACTTCGTATCATCCATTTTAAGTAGCTTTCTAAGGGAAGGGTTGATTACGGAGCAGTTTGACATACTCATTCTATAATTCTTATGTTACAGATTCCCTAAAATAAATTTATTATTATTTTGCAACCATCGATTAGTGTGGAAAAAGCATTTGGTCAACTGCTTGAAAAGCAAATACTTTTTAAGCAATTAATGCACAGTTAAAAGCTTTTGCTTTGACCAGAGCTTAAGCAAATAATTCAAGCAACGCGTCATTCAAACGTTCGATATTTTAAGCTCGCGGGACTCGACATAATTTTCTTTTTTAATTTTTGTTTGGCGATGGCTCTAAATAACGCCCAATCAAAGACTCTAATGACGTTTGTGATACAAAATGAACATCAAGAGACGAATTATTTGATGCTCACTTTATTTTCATATCTGATGATTGAAATACTCCTAATATTCGATTCTGAAGATTGCCGTACTAATAATAATGGGCGCACAAAACTTTACACGTAAAACTTATGTTTATATTATATTTAAAAATTAATTCCAAGTACATGTTAACATATTTAAAAAAGTACATGAACTATAATTGTTCCGTAAGACCTGCAGCATTTATTTTTGATTCATAATTACTAAAACAAGATAAACAGAGATTAGAGAAAAGAAACAGAACATTAATAAAAGATAATGGAAAAGATCAATCTCAAAAAAATGTTAAAACTTCTAGAAATTCTAAAACTTCCTAAATGTAACCAATATAAGAAAATGTATATAAAATATATGTATTACTTTGGTTTGTTTTATGTGTTTATATTAATATTAAGTATTTTTGTACGTATAAAATCCATGTAAAAATACTGGGCATTGGTAAACGATAAGCACCACAATTTTAATTTTACTCACTCATAAAATATAATTGTTTATTACAGGAAGATCTATGCTCAAAAAAAAGAGAAAAACAATCTTGATCCTCTATCTTAAGCAATGGGAGGGGGGCTAGTTTGCTTAAATTTTTTCTATACAATCTTTTTGAATAATTACAGATTGGTCATATATTAATAATGTAAGTGAAATTGGACTATATACTGGACATGATAAAAAGTCAAAGGCTTGTCGACGCATAGTGTAATTTCTCTTCCTGATCATAGTATTGAAATATACTTAACTCCTATAATCCACAACTATTGTTCTTTATTCTAAAAAATTGTTATTTTAAATGCGATACTTATCATATAGCAGATAATAAACGTTCTCTGCAGAAAGTGTGAGATGTTTATATAGCACTATGTAAAATAAAAATAGAGGCAAAGAGATAGTGATTAAAAGAACCAATTTACAAGGCATTCACTTTTAATATATAATCAATTTTTTGATGTAATGAAACGTCTACAATTTTACTATAATAGTTGCTAAAAACCAGTTGAGAAAAAGAAAGTAGTGCAATTGAAATTGCCTATTAAATTACATTCTTAACTTCTGAATCAGCTTCTTGAATAACGGCATTTAGTGATACTAGGGATAAAAACCAGTTAATAATATAAACATTCCGCGAGTTTAAAGATTTGTACTACAAATTCCGAAGATAAAAATAAGATTAACAGGAAATGAAAGACCCAAGCACTTCTGAACGACATCAAGCACGAGAGCGCTGGCTTCCTAAAATTCTTTGTACGAAAATAGCTTCATCCAGGACAGGGAGATGAATCGCCAAAATAACAGTTGGATCTACCAAGATGCCTCTGAGGTGCCTTCTGCCATGCATACAAAGTTTTCTGCTTCTGTGATGGTGCTGGAGTTGGCGAGCAACGAAGGGGCTATCATGCTGTCCTACTTTTTTGAGAAAAACCTGAAGGTGGCCACCCGCAGTTATATTAATGTGCAGGAGAGAGTTGTCAAGTCCTGGATAGAGGAGGTGGCTACTAGACGGGAGTACCTCTTCCAGTAAGACTCTGATGCAACTCATAACTTGTAGTCAACATCCAATCCCATCTGCAATCCCCTTGACTACTACGTGTGGTGTGTGATCAAAGCGAAGGTCAATGAGAGACATGATAACATAAGGAACAGCTTAAGAGCCTCCATCATGGAAGTAATGACACGTACGGACGAGAAGGAAGTTTCGTTGGTCTGTAGCAGGTTTAGGTCCCGACTCGAAAAGGTCATAAACATTGACGGGGACAACATTTTTTTTATTACAAGTTTATTGCCAGATCAACAAATGACAGTTTGTTATACATAGCATTGATAAATTAGAATACAATAACTAAATTATAATAGAATGAAACTAATTAGCAGTCCCATGGGTATGTAAATACAATAACGATTAATAATAATGATTAACTATAACAATAATGATTGACCATAACAATATGATTTAGTTGTGTTCGCGATTAGGTTGGATGATATCTTGTGGTAACCTGCGTTTCAGGCTAGTGTGGATATTTGTTTGAAACAATTCAACAGTACACGCACTTGAGTTAGTAATAAAATTGTTAGCACATTTTTTAATAAACTCTTTCACGTATAATATGCCTAGTTCTTGATGTAATTGTGTGTTTCGTATGTACCATGGTGCGTTAACTGCGCTTCTCAACACCTTGTTTTGAAATCTCTACCATTTTTGTATGTTGCTTTTGGAAGTATTACATAATACAGGTGATGCGTATAGTGCCAGAGGTCGTAGTAGGCTTTTGTACAAAAGTACCGTACATCCGATTTTTAGTGTTGAATTTCTATTTATCAAGGAATACAATTGTCTTAGTCTAGTATAGCTTTGCGTTAATTTGTGATTAATGTGATATTTCCAACTTAACCGAGTGTCGAGGTAAACTCCTAAGTATTCAACTGCAGAGCCATTTGGATTCCAAGGTATTATACTATTGTTGATATGTACATTAGGGGGGTTATTAATTTTTCGCAGGGTAAATATTTTGGCTTGGCATTTATCAGCGTTAATTTGCATATTCCATTGTTTGAACCAGGAAGACAGGCTGTTTGTTGCATGTTGTAATGCTATCATTGCATTTTCTAGTTTGGTCGCTTGGGTAAAAATGGCCGGGTCATCGGCAAATGTTGCTAGCGTTGCTGTAATTTCAGGTATATCTGAGGTGTATATATTGAATAGGATTGGTCCTAGTGTACTGCCTTGTGGAACGCCAGCACAAATGTTTTTGGTTTCAGACAATGTTAAGTTAACTCTAACTGCAAAGGTTCGATTTTCCAGGAAGGAGAAGATGATGGCTTTAAGGTTAGTAGGCGTATCTATGTTTAGAAGCTCAATTATTCTCTGTAGTTGATGACAGGTTGAGTGACTTTTTCGAAATCCAAATTGAAATGTGGGTAATATGTTGAGATTTTCAATACTGTTAATCAAGCGTTTATGTATGATCTTTTCTAATAATTTAGATAGTGAAGTTAAGAGACTTATCGGTCTGTAGTTGTTTACTTTTTTCTTGTCTTTTCCTGGTTTTGCAAACATGATTATTTGTGCATGTTTCCATGATTGTGGGAAATAACCCTGTCTCAAACAAGCATTATAAGTGGTGCTTAAGTAGGCGAGTGCTTTATCTGTTAGGTGTTGGAGGATGTTGTTTGTGATGAGATCATGGCCGGGAGTTTTCTTTTTGGGTAGTGTATCTATTATACTTTTAAGTTCGTTGGCGAAGTTGGTTTTATGCGATCCGGTATAGGTAAATTTCGTTCAACGTCGTTAATTACTTGCATAAGATGAGTTGGCGTGCAGGTAATTGCTGGAGTGAAGGTCTTTTCGAGGTGTGATGCAAAAGCAGCAGCTTTTTCGGCGTCGGAATTATACTTTTCGTTGTCAGTTGCTGTATTTAGTGTGGGAATTTCTTCTCTTTGGTGTAATATGTTTTTTGTTGTTCTCAATAAACCTATGTCTCCTGGACTAAGATCAGCTATCTGTTGCTTGTAACAATTTATTCTGATGTTGTCTAATTCCCTTTTGATTAGGTGTGTAATATTGTTTAGGAGATTTTTTGGTTATGGGGTTCTTGGTTATTTGCCATTCACGTCGAATTTGGCTTTTGGTTTTAATTAGTTCAATTATGTATCTCGGGGGATAATTGTAGTTTCTCGGAATGGTCCTTTTTTGTGGTTTGCAGGCCAATTTTATACTGCTTTGTATCTATACGGTAATGTGGTTTATCATCGAGTCTATGTCCTCGGTGGTGTGGAGGCTTGTGGAAAAATGCAAATTGTCGTCTAATAATCTTTTAAATTGATTCCAGTCTATTTTCCCATTGATAAGTTTTGGGTTCGGTTGTTTGACAGATAATGTATTTGCAAAAGATACAAGAACTGGAAGATGATCAGAGTTGAGTTCTGTTATGACATTTTGAAACACTGGTTTGTTAAAGTTTTTTTGAAGAACAATGTCGAGAATATCGGGCTGGTGATCAAATCGATAGGGGTAATAAATGTACTCGTCGGGAGTTAAGATTTGGAATGCGTTGTTTATTGCAAAATTTTCGAGTTTTATTCCCTCTGGGTTAGTAGCTCTACAGACCCATAATGTGTTTTTAGAATTTATATCGCCTATAACTAATAGTAGTGCCAGCATGGTCCCGTGGTTGAGGGACGGGCTGCGGTGCGGACGGACCTGGATTCATTCCTGGAGCTCTCTGATGCCTGGCGGGTGACCTACTCAGTCACTAAAAATAAATGAGTAGCTGCGTTCACTGGAACAAGGGGTAATCATCGCGGTCGTCTAAGGTGCGGTGCTTGCCGCATCGCCTCGCGTCAGAACGTATGAGACCCTTAACCTCTCAGTTCGCAGGCCGTGCTCCCACGCGGGGCGTAGAGCCTTACCGTTATTATTATTATTATTATTATGACTAAGTACTGGTCCAGTTGTATCAAAGATTTTTTTAATATCTTCTTCGATTAGTTTTTGTTTGGTTGCCTGTAAGCACTTATTATTTTAAATTGGTTCTGATCATCTAGTGTAACCTTTATCGCTGTTGTTTCAATTTTTAAATTTTCGATTTCAGGAAGTCATGTGTGTTTGAATTTTGTTTTTATAAGAATCGCTACTCCTCCTGCGGCTACAGTAGAAATCCGATCATTATGATAGGTGTGATATCCTGGAATTTTAAATTTGATGGTGTCGTCTAGATGGGTCTCTGTTATGCAGGCAATGTGAATATTATATCGGGCTAAGAAGGCTATGAATAGTGAACGTTGGGTGTTGATTCCGTTCGCGTTCCAATTAAGGATGGTTAAATTTTGCATGACTTTTTTATGTTTATGGTCCATTGAAAAGTAGCGGTAACAGATTATTTGTGATAAAGAATTTAATTTGACTTAGATAAGGTGTTATTAGGTCTACGATGAGTTTTATGATGTTATCGGGTATTGTTAGTCCATTAGCTGAAGTGGTTGTATTGTTAATTGGATTTAATCCACTTTTGAGTTTTTCTGCAAATGTCTGCGTGTTTTTTACGTTAGCATATCTACGATGGGGAGCACTGGTGGTAGTTGGTTGGGATCTAGTTCGCTGCTTTAATAGCTCTATGTGGTGGGGGGCATCCTCGATAGTTTGCACTGTGGTTTCCTCCGCAGTTTGCGCATGGTGGTGGATCGCTAGATTTCATTTTGCAGTCTGTATGTAGGTGGCTGCCAGCACATTTGACACATGCTGGTTTTAATGAGCAATAATTTTTTGGATGCCCATATTGTTGACAACGGTGGCATTGCGGTATGTTTTTCGTTTTCCTTCTGGATTCTACTGTTACTATTGAATGGTACATTGAGGTTAACGAGTAAATGCGTTTGGCTTGTTTATTTTTAGTTAAATCTACTGCGCAGACTGGCAGTGGTTTTTTGTCTTTAGTATATAAGCGAGTTACTTTTATTATTGGCAAGGTTTTAATTAATTCTTCCTTTATTTCCCGGTCGGTGAGGGAAAGTGGAACATTCTTAATAACCACTGATATCGGTTTGTCGTTTGGGTTTTGATAAGTATGGTACTGTCGCTCGTATGTGGTAAGATGTTTTTTTAGTGTTCGACAGTCTTCGTTTTTGGATAAGTTAATACGGCGTGTAGTTGTGTTGTAAGATGTTGAAAATGGTCCGGTACAGAGTTTTTGGTTAACAGCATTGTGCAGGTATATTGGCGGTACTCGGTGCCCGATTGTGTATTTTGCGGGCTATCATTATCCGAAGAATGTGTGGGTGCTATGGCTGTTTCTAGATGTAGCGGTAGATAGTATATGTTGCTTGATAAAAGATCTTGGGTGGTCCATGCGTACCGTTTCTGCACCTCATTAATAGGCGGTGATAATTTATCACATTTGCGTTTATTTTGTAATTGATAATCCATTTTTAAATTATGGTTGGCGATTGTTAATAATATTTAGTAGAAATAAGTAAAATAAAATCACTTACTGCTTGCAGCGATAAGCGTTTATGTCAAGCGTGTAACACTGTTATCGGAGCGCATGCAAGGCGTCCGCACCGATTCACTGCTCATACTCGACTAGGGGACAACATTGAATAATATGATTATCTATCATATTTATTTTAATTTTGCTAAACTTCAAGTAAACTAATTAAATTTTTCTTTTATTATAATATTTTCATTGCTTATTTATTTTACTTTGAAACAAAAAACGATTTCTAAAGAGGAAACAAAACATATATTCAAAAGTGTATGTGTTTCATTACAGATGTTCATATTTTACACAAGTACCTTTCTTTGTTTTTAATATGAATACAAGACTATTTCAACTCCACTTTACAACGTATATCCACATAAAAGTAGATCATTTAAGTAAAAAAGAATTTGGGCGACCAGAGCGTTCAGCATCATCGGTATTTGTACGGTCGCGTTTAAAATCAGCAAAGAGGGAACACTTCGTAGCCTTTTTCGAAACTTCAGGATTAAAATTTATCACCGGAGGTGATTACAATAGTAAGCACACACTATGGGGATCACGTTCAATTACAAAAAATGTAGAGAACTTGCCACACTTCTGCAAGACAAAAATTACTTTATTTTATCAAGTGGCTCATCAACATACTGGTCCACAGATGTCAACAAAATTCCGGAGTTACTAGACTTTTTTTATAACAAATTGTATTTCCTCAATATACCAAGATATTACAGCTAGCTATGATCTAACATCTGATCATAGTCCTACAATTCCTTCAATAACCACATCCGTAATAACTATAATGACCACATCATGATTACACAGTATTAAAGCAAAGTACTAAAACAAATAAATGACAGAATATAAAACAAATCTGACAACGAGGCTTTAAAAATCGCAAGACGTAGATAAATAAATTACCAATTTAATCAAATTACTGCAAAAGTCAGCCATAAAGGCTACTCCAAATAGAATTAATCAGACAACAAACAGCATACCACTAGAAATAAAAAAGTTGGTGACAGATAAGAGAAGGACAAGATCAGTTTGGCAAAGGACTTACCCGACAATAGAAGAAAATATAATCAATTAAGTAATAAATTAAAAATTAAGCTAAAAGAAATAAATTATAGCTATTTTTAAAAATATGTTAAAAGCCTTAATAAGCAAAATAATTCTATTTGGACGCAGATAAAAAATAAAAGAAAGCCAATAACGATATCATCGCCAATTCAGAAATACACCGTGGACAAAAAGCCTCAAGGTAAGAACAGACATATCCAAAGTATCTCCTCGAAGTATTTATGCCGCATAATAATGACTGAGATAGAAATATAGATATAGAAGCGCATATCATGGAAGAGCTCCTTAGATACTTCACATTAAATGAGATAAAAACGGAAATTAATCTGTTAAACCCAAAAAAAATGCCAGGGCAGGATTTAATAACGACCATAATGTTGAATAAATTGCCAGGAAAAGGTTTGAAAGCACTCATGTACATATTCAAGGCTATAATAATGTTAACATATTGACTATTATCGCTTAAGTCTGCCCAAATTATAATAACACCAAAACCTGGTAAACATTTAACAAATTTTGCTTCGTTCAATAAGCTTACTGTCAACAGTATCTAAGTTTTTAGAAAAACTACTACATAAAGATTGAACGAGGAATTAGACCCACAAGATTGGATGCCAAATCATCAATTCGACTTTCGACAAGCTTATTCCACGGTACAACAATTCCACCGATTAGTAGACTTAATTAATAAAGCTTTGCAAAATTGAGAATACTGCACAGCTGCATTCCTAGACATAAGTCAAGCTTTTGGTAAAGTCTGGCATCTGGGATTGCTAGTATAAATTAAGAGAATTCTTCCACCAGGGCATTTTAAACTTTTGGAATCATATCTTAGTCAACGTGAGTTTGAGGTTAAAGTACATGAATAAGTTGCAAACAGATTTCCATCCTCAAGAAAGCATTCTTGGTTCTTTGCTGTATGTTCTGTTAACATCCGACTTACCAATATTAAAAATAAGACCAGTAGGTACATTTTCGAACAATGCCGCTATCATAGACGTACATAAAAATCCTATAACTGCTTCATTAAAACTGCAGAAACACTTAACACAACTTGAAAATGGCTTTAAAATGAAAAATTAAGGTTAACGAGACCAAATCTTTACATATAACCTTCACTCTTAAAAAAGACTATTGCCGTCCAGTCAGTTTCAATCAAGTATTTATACTACATATATAAGTAGTTACATATCTGGATTTCCATCTTGATAATAAGCTAACCTGGAAGGAACATACAGTCAAGAATAGAAAACAAATCGACTTAACTGATCTCATCTATCAAATGAAAATAAATTATTAATACACAAAACCATAATTGTGCCAATATAGACCTACGCGATATAACTCTGAGGATGTGCTAGTAAGACCAACGTAAATATCTTGCAGAGATGCCAATCCAAAATACTGCGAGACATTGCAAATGCACCATGGTACACGCGGATCTCAAAATACCATTCGTAGCACAAATCATCCAAGACAAAGCCGATAAACACCGCACAAAATTGGAAACACATCCTAATCCATCAATAGTGTCAATATTACACAGAAGACCAAAAAGACAATAGCCATCAGACTTGCAAAGAAACTAAGATGACATCGGTGGATTAACACACGTCAATATTTTTTTGTGTATAGTAATATTATCAAATTAACTTTTAAAATGTATGTTCTGCTTGTTAATAAAATACTTTACAACTTAAAAAGAAAGAAGTATCGGGCTGACTTGGTCAAGCTGCACTCACAAAAATTTAAAACAAAAATTCCGGGTCGTCATAAAACTTCTTATAAAAATCTATATCTTTGACACTAGAGTGTGAGATTTTTCTCTTTTTTTCTAAGCCTAGTAGCCGACTATCGGGTTTAGTACGGTAGATACATAACAAAAGCTTTAGCTTAACTGGTATTAAATTTGCAATAGAACAATAAACAAATTGGATTAAACTGAAATTCTAAATCTGATCGCATAATGTTATTAATCGATACTTACTCAAAAACAGATTTGCTAAAAATGTTTATGTGCCACCAACTTATGAAGGTACTTCAATTGCACAGTATTCTTCAAATGATAAAAGTGATTCTTGATGAAATGAGGCCAATGGGTTTATTTTCGTAAATGTAATAACGAAGATCCTTATTTGCACTAATAAGTAAAGCAAATATTTTTTAAAATTTAGTAATAAAAGAAATGATTGTCTCAAATAAAATTTAAAAGAGTATATTCACATTCATTGTGATGTGCATCACAGATGTAAATATACTCGTCACTTTTTTCCAGGGAACATTCTAAAAAATAGACATCGAGATCTTAATTCTCATTGGTTTTCTGATAATCCTTTACAATGAAATTTGAAAAAGTTTATTAAATTTGTTTAGTAGATTTATTTCTGTTTAGGCAACGAAAATTGCGGGCTTGTTAACAGATATTATACATGATATTGAGAATAGAACTTTTGACTTTGAAGTTGAAACAATGTAACTTGAAGGAATGCCATCAAAGTAACTAGTAATTGAACACTGAATGAATGTGTTGTCTTATTGCTTATATTATCTTTATTTTATTCTTAATAACAGAATTACCATTATATATGTATATAATAATGTGCAGGGTAGTTGAGTTGAATATGGTCATCTTATGCACATGTGAAATTCCTTATTAGGTAACACAAGTAACTTAACATAATCAGTAACCTGCAATTGTCGACAATATAATCGCAGAGCTACTGCACTCCAATCTCTTTGCACCAGAAAACCGTCGACAGAAATTATTGTGTGTTTTAGTTACAAAAAGGCCCAAGAACTATAGTAAATCTAATCATCAGAACTAGGTAACAGGGCAACCCCCAACAAATGATCTGGTTGCAAGGAAAGTGACCAATTCGCCCATGAATTGGAAGAGAAGATCGATCAGAATCCTAGGCGAATCATGACATGCTCTATAAGTCGTTCGCCCTGTGAAACCGCTAGCTGTTGACTGAGAAAAACAAGATCGACAGGATGTAAAAGGCCTAAGCACTGCTCGAGGATATCAAACACGACAGCGCTGGAGTCCTGGAGTTCTTTCGTACAAAAAGAACTTCATCGAGATCAAAAAGTTAAATCATTGAAATGACCGTTGCGTCTCCCAAGATGTTTTTGATGTGCCTACTGTCATGTAAGCAAAGTTTCCGACCTCTGTAATGGTGTAGGGAATTATGACTAGCAAAGAGGATCTCATGGCTCCCTAGTTCTTTGAAGAAGGCTGGAAAGGGACCGCCGACAACTATATCAACATTCTGGAAAAAGTTGTTAAGCCCCAGATAGAGGAGGAGGCTGCTAGGATGAAATACGTGTTCTAGTAAGACACTGCTCTGACCCGCAAGCTAAGAAAGACCTAGGTACGGCTATACAATAACTTGTACTACTTGTGGTCTCTCGCCTTGTGGCCACTCTTCAGCCCTACCAGTAATCCCTTTGATTGCGTATGTATCATAACACCAAGGACAGCGTAAGGCCCTCCATTGTAGAGATAATGACACATATGCTTAAGGAGAAGGTTATGTTGTCTTGCTTATGTTATGTCTCGACTCGAAAAGGTCGTGGCTGCTGATGGGGGATACATTGAATAATATAATTCTAAATATTATTTAGTTTAACTGTTTAATTTTTCTTGTATGCTTTGTTATTCCCATTGTTTATTAATTTTCGGGATTTACTGCGACGATTCTGTTTATACAAAAAAACTTTTAAATATATATATATATATATATATATATATATATATATATATATATATATAATAATTTTTGCTGTAACAAGTGAAGCGATATTCCAGGATAACATTTTTTAATGATTCGTGTGGTTTACAAAGTTTTAATCTCCCCTAGTCTAATCGACTAATGCTCTCCGAGGGTGGCACCCGTTCGCGCTCCAAAAATAAAATAAATTCGGGCAAAATCCATAAATGATATCATGTCCAACATTTCTGCCTTTCACACGGAAAGTGGCGCCGACCCATCTTGATAAAACGCGTTACAAATTGCCGTAATATGTTACAGGAGCCAATTTGGGAAGATAATGCATCAGATACTGGCGCGTTGCTGCTCAGCTTGCTATTTAAATATGCCAACGATTGTTTGCTGAAATCTTTATTACGCGATCACTTATTTGCCTAGCTTGCCAAACACATCTAGCTGAATTTAAATGGATGGGAATGCAAACACTGATTAACTACAGCTACATCCAAAGCAATTGACAAAAATAAATATTTGGGACTGCAACTAACTTATAAATTGAAATTATTGCTAATAGCGTAACTAATAAAAAATGCTTATATTTCTTTGTTAAAATATTTATAATTCATATATAAGGTAAGTAGATCATCTTGAATCTACGATGTAAAATCAAAAAGTAAGTGTAATATTTTTTTTCACATAATACATGCAGTAAAATTAAAACATTTTAATACGTGGGCTACTCGATATCTATTACAAAATATTAATAAAAACAAATGTTTAATGTTGTAAACTTTTTATTGTTTTTTTAAAATATTTTTCTTAACTATCGATACATTGTTGCATATGGTGGAAGCATTTTTCTCTAAAACATGGGTTTTGAACGCATCAATCCCCCTTCCGGCGTCGAAAATTGTTGTCCATGCAGTTTGCTCTTCACGTGTGGAAACAAAAAGAAATTTTTAGCAGCCAAATCAGGACTGTACGGCAGATGACGCCGTTCTTTAAATTCATCCGCCAGCGAACTACGACCAAGATGAAATTCATTGAACCAACAATATACAGTGGCTCCATGTGGAGCTTCATCATCAAAAGTTGAAGTAAGTTGTTGAAATAATTCACGTCAAACGTCGTAAAAAGTTGTCTCTCGAAAATGTTTACGAGTGAATGCCATTTTTCGACCGATAGGAAATTTTTCAACTTAATGAAAACAAAACAAACAGCATCCGTATGACAAAACGTTTTGAGTACATATGCCATCAAAAATATTAATTTGTATGATGGAAACGTCAGATCGTACCTAGCACATGCAGGGTTGCCAATTCGCAATAGATATCGAGCAGCCCACGTATTTTTTTTATATAATCCCGGTCACGCTCAATGCAAACATGCCAATATTTCACTAACGCCTAGATTTTTCGATAACAAAAGTCTTTTGGCCGACTGCGTAACTACTTTTATTTTATCGTTATTTCGGAACTTACTGAATTCGCTTTTTTAGTCGACGACCAAATGAACTAATAAAGGGTGGAGACATTTATCTTTGTTCCGTACCACGGCTTTTGTGCGTAAATTGATGCTGACGCTTTTCTGGAATTGTCAGAATTCAACCCAAGAACATTAACAGCTTCACGAGTTGTATTGAGCATTTTTTTTATTATCAAAATTGCTACACACAACTTATCTAATAGCACAAAAATTACAGGTTTTCGTTTGGAATGTGTATGAGATCTTACATATTTACCAGACCTATCGTCGAGTGATTATCAGGAGTTTAATTCTCTCAAGACACTAATGCATGATAGGTGAATGGAACACTGTGCATGAGTGGTTAAGCAGTTAGTCAGAAACGCAGGAATATTTATTTTAAACGTATAGACCATGTTCAAAAATAATGTTTTTCAACATTATTGCATTAACTTACTTTCTGACTTGATTCGTATAATAAATACTTTACGATTGATATGAAACAACTTAAGATTTTGGAGTTTGATATCTGAAAATGTGTGATAATTTGTATGTAAACTAAATAATAATTTTAATCATAATATAATATACGGCTCTCGAATTATTCAATTAGAATAATTCGAGAGATAAACATCAACCTACATACTTATTTATCTGCAATAAAAAAGTAAGAAACTTGACAAAAGATTAGTATAGCATTTGAAACGACATGAGTGAACGTATTGCTTACAAAATGTGAAGATAGAAAGGTGTCAGTTAAGACAAATCTCGTATCAATCTATTGAAAATTTGCTATTATATTTAGTATAAATAAAGAAAATCGTAAAATTCTATTTAAATCAACTGTAAAAGAAGTATGAGTTAAAGAAATGAGGACTACAAAATTAAAAATCGACTTCCCATATGATTTTCTCAACTCATTTACATACGACATTTTATAATACCGTCCCTTACCTTTGAAAAAAAATAGTTGCCATGACTTGTATTTCCTTATCTTTCACTTTTTTAAATTTTTTTGCAAATATGGGTAAAAAAGAGGTTGGTCTACATTTCCAATGCATTTGTATTCCTTTTTTGTGAAGATGGACTACTATTGTTATTTTTAAGCATTTAGGAAGAACACCCTTATACATTCTTTTATTATTAAATCACAAAGAATTGACGAAATAATATCGAATATGTACTTTACAGCTTGTGTTTTTAAACGATAATAATCAAGGGCATTGCTATTTTTTAAACGTTTCACTAATTTCTTATAAATAACAATTTTTAAAGTGGTATATATTATTGTTTGTACTGTTAATGTTAAATTACTTAATTCTTCTATGACAATATTTTTTGTAACATTACTGGCTATGCTAATAAAATAATTATTAAATTTATTTGGAATTATTATATGTTTATTGCTATTTTTATCACAGTTATTGCGTTTTTTTTTATTATATTCCATGATCAAATAGATGCGTAGGCTTCACGGCCGGTGTTAGGGTGCATCGTGTGCTTGGTTCTCGGGTTATTACATATGCTACTACTTTTTATTCTTACTTGTTTAAAATCTTCTATATCTGTACTTAGAGATAAAGAATCTGGTTTCCAGTATTATAGATTTAGAGCCAACGGGGTTTAAAGTTTCAAAATATGGAATTGGTGTGTTGTTTATAATATGAAAAAACAGGAAACTTAACTTTTTAAGTTATTCACTTCCATATTCCAAACTGTGACTTACATAATTAACTGTTGCCAATTTCAAGGTGTAGCTATTGTCATTGTAGGATGCTTCTTCACAGTTCGCTCAATAAGAGCGTGGTTGTGGTCCGCTTCCATATGGGTATGACCTTATAGAAGGAACTTATATATAACTGACATTCAAAAGGTAGAAATAATTTACTACCATTATAATGTTTCAATTTTGGCTTGGGCAGTTATCAAACCAAATTAGTATCTCTGTATCAGAGTTTTTCAAAACTTCATTTGACCATTTTACCAAGGCTGATGCTATTTCATGTCCGCCTCTACCAGACCTTGCAGTGAGCCTTTGTCTCTGTAGCGTCATATAGGGTTAAATTCAAGGTCTATAGCTTCAATGAATAAAAACTTTTTGTATTAGATAAATGAGGCGTGGACAAGTAAGTCTAACATGACTACTTTTTTTCTGGGGAATTTAATTTATTATTTTTCTGTAGCGGGTTTCAGCATCTTTTAAATGACAATCAATTTGCTCTTGAATGACTACTCTTTCTTCTTCTGACTAAGTTTCTTGTAATATCATCGCACATATCGCAAGTGTCATTAGATGGCAGTTTGAATGCTAAATTAAACTCAGTTTTGAAAACATGACGATACAGCCATGATTTAGCTATCTCACTCTTTTCACGATTTTTTTTCTTACATTTAACTTTATAAAGATTTTTCATCTAATCTACGTTAAGTTCACTTCTTAAGTAACTCTTTTTTGTTCTGTTGCAACTGTGTCTGTCATAAACAGGAAAAGACCGAATATGGGCGCGAACATGTTTTTTCATAATTTTTTGGTACATATCTCCCACGTATTCTGATTTTTTTAATGCGTTTCTAACAACGTTTTAAGATATACCTAATGTATTTCAAATAAAATTACACACCTCATAAATTTTATTATCCATCTTTTTCGATATTTTAAACATTTTTTATTAAAATCCAAACCTTTGTTTTTAGTATATTAGTTAAACATGCCGATTCTGTTTGGGACCAAAAGTTTGACTTTCCCACTTTTTGACAAATTTATTCGTTCTACAATTCGTCAAACTCCTCTATTGTTTGGAAAATAATCGACTCCACATTTTTATCTCAAAAAACTCAAACAATTTTTTGTTTCGGCGTCTATACAACTAAATTATAGACACACCTGCGTATTTTAATTTTTTAAGAGATTTTGCAAAATTATGTTTAATAAATTGACTTGGCATATTAATAAAAAATTACTTCGCATTAGTTATGACTAGAGAAAAACGTACTTTGGTTTTTTTTTTGGCGCACTCACAGGCACTGTAGCCTCAAGGGCTTATTGTGCCCACTAACATGCACTTAAATGCTAGGACATTCACACATCCCCATGGGTTGAGCGAGACTCGAACTCGCGCGCGCTGGCCAGAGGACAGAGCCAACTGGTTGAACCATCTGAGCCACCGCGTCCCCGGCGCATACATATTATTCGTTTTCTTAATTTCTGGATGAAATTTTTGATGTTTTTTTAAATATAATCAACTTTTATTGTTCTTTAGCTTATTTTGTTGATTAATTTGCTTAAATAATTTTCTCTCCTTTAGTAATTTAATATATCTTACAAATAAAACGTGTATATCAATGGAAATGTAAAAAATATATGCAACTTTTCATTGTGCAATAGTTAGTGCAATGTCGTGGGAACTACAAGTGGATAAATAAGGTACAAATGCAAATTACATTTATTCCAAAACATCTGAAGTGTACATTGTGAGCATAACCTATTATTATTTATTCGTCCATTAGTGGCTATGCACATTTATTTATTAAATTTAAATATTTCTTAGCCGTATACTTTTGCTTTAAGGGTGATTCTCCCATTATAACATCTTTTTAGTGCACCTTTTTGTTTAAAAGACTATAAATAGTTTAAATTTTACTCTGATTTATCTCTGCTTACAGAAATCTAATAACTGCACCTCAATCTTGGAATACATTTTAATTACGTAGTCCATCATCTCTGAGTGCCAAACTCGGACTAGTAGATGAACCTTTGTGGAATGATTAATAGAAGGAACATCTAAATCTTTCATGTAAGACCGCTCTCGTATTTCACAGTGGATAAGTGATCTTTACATTATTTACTTTTTGACATGCATTACTATAAATACTGTACGGTACGGTATGCAATACACAAATATAGCAATTTTAAGTTCCTAGAGCATCTTAAAAATTATGGCTAATCACCCCCACCCTCACACTTCATAAATTTTACGGCACAAATAATAACAAATCTCTTATTTCTATTCGTCTGATCTTGACAAGCTAAATTCAACAGTAGTGGCAATATTTGTAACTAGAAAATTAATCTTTTTATATTTTTGCGAGTAAAGTTGATTATCAATAATTTATTAAATAACGCATGTATTTTAAAAATATATAAAAGTTTAAAAAGCCATATAATATGAATTGCCTACTTTAATTTAGTACATCAAATAAGAATTTCTGATGATAAATAATTAGATTACAAATATATAAATACTTATAAGAAATATACAGAGACGACAGTTTTCTGTAATTATTGATCTATGTAACATATACACAATTTATTATAGTTTTATTGCACTAGCTTATAGTCATTAATGAATATATTTCACAACTTTCACTATTGAAAAGCAATCGTTCAAAATATAATTTTATTTTAAAGTACCAAACAATTACAAAGTTTTGCTGTTCTTCACCTATCTAATCCAACAGTAATGTAGCAAGCGGGGACGTTGCGTGTTCTCGAGTTTTAGATCAAGTCGTTGCGGTTGCAAGATTTCCATCCGCTGCTTCTAGCGTTTCCATTCTACATTTTGCTTAAGAAGTAACAGATAGAATTACGTTGCTTTCATGTTAAAATTGTACTTTTTATTTTATTTTTGGTCGTTCTCTTATTTCTGTCATGGTTAGTTATATCAATTTTGTATACATAAGGACTTGTACACTTAAGCACTAAATTGACAGATTAGCATAAAATTACAAAAAAGTGTTTTAGCAGTTAAATTTGCATGAACTATTGTTATATATTTTTTTCATCTTGTTTAATTACGCATTTAAAAGCACGCTGAACTTAATCCGTTAAGCTATAATCCAACTAAAAGTTATATGTTGTTAATTAACCATTCAAAAATGTGGTTCAGCGTACTGGGTTTTTATTAAATTTAAAATAAAAAGTAGAATTCAGAAAATTTTTTTTCATTAGAGAATTTATTGCAAATTTACAATCTACTCCGTCTACAGAGTAATAAGTAAATAATGTGACGGTGTTGCTAAATGTCATGAGTTGGGCTCCATCTACTGATGGGTCTCCAAGATTTACTCGACGAGATCTTCAGGCCACTGCCTTTTGAGTCTCCGATTTTCGGGTTGGAGGTTGTGGAGGTTGGCGATGAGTTGATTGGTGTGGTTCAATGTGCGGTCTCGGCTAATGCGAGTTGTAGTTTTGATGACATTTTTGATGAAGGGAATTCTGAAATCGTGGTGCAGAGTTTGGTTACTGATGTACCATTGAGCGTTTGCCAGAGTACGTATAGTCTTCGACTGAAAGGACTGTAGAATCTCGGTATTGGAGGGTTTGCTACATCCACAGAGCTCAATTCCGTAAGTCCATACAGACATTAAGATGGTTTTATATAGTAAAATTTTATTTTCGATGCTTAGTTGTGATTTACGCCCGATGAGCCAATATAAATTTTTTATTTTCAAATTTAGTGGCTGCCGTTTGGCTTTTATATGGGGTTTCCATGTCAGCTTTTGGTCAAGATGAAATCCGAGGTATTTAACCTTAGTTTTTATGGGAATGAGGTGATTATAAATAGTAACTTGTGGACAGGTGGAGCGTTTTGTAGTGAATGTGATTTGGGTGGATTTTTCACTATTTACTTTGATTCTCCAGTGATCTAGCCAAGTTTGTAGGAGGTTTAGGTGTAGTTGCAGCTTCTCAGATGCCCGGTTAAGATTAGTATCAGATGACAATATGGCAGTATCATCTGCAAAGGTGGCATTTAAGGTAGTGTCTGCAATGGGAGCATCTTCGGTATACAGGAGGTACAAAACGGGTCCAAGGACACTGCCTTGTGGAACTCGAGAGTTAAGGGAGTGGTAGGATGATAGTGAGTTGTCAACTTGAACCTGGAAGTGTCGTTTATTTAGGTAGGATTTTAAGAGAAGATAAATTTGATGAGGTAACTTTCTTTTTATTTTATATAGTAGTCCTGTGTGCCATACCTTGTCGAAAGCCTGCTGCACATCTAAAAACACACATATTCTTCCCTTCCAAATTTTCTTTGATGTAGTTAACTATCCTATGGCATTGTTGAATGGTTGAATGCCCCTCATGGAAGCCAAACTGATGGGACGGTATTAGTTCATCTGGTTGTGATATTTCCTTGATTCTGTATATCAGTAATCTTTCAAATAATTTTGATAATAGTGGCAACAGACTTATCGGCCGATATGAGGTGGTTTCATGTGGAGGTTTTCCAGGTTTAGCAATCATGATTATTTTAGCGTATTTCCACTGAGTAGGGAAGAGAGAAATGGCAAGCATGCGATTAAAAATCGTTGTGATGAGTACTACTGTTTTTTTCGGAAAGTGTTTTAGTACTTCCCCTACTACAAGGTCGTAGCCCGGGGCTTTATACGAACTGGTTAATTTAATTTCCCTATATACTTCTGCTGGTGAAAAGGAACTCACGGGTAGGGATAATCGGAAAGGCGCGCATAAATATTCTTCTATTTCTGCATCAAAGTTTTGGTCATTAGATGTCAGGGGTGTGAAGACTTGGGCAAGGTGTAGTCCGAAGGTGTGTGCTTTTTCTTCGTTTGATCTAGCCCAGCTATGGTCAGGTTTTCTTAGTGGTGGAACTAGAGTAGTAGTTCTCTTCAGTCTTTTTGTAGCTTTTCAGATAGAATAATCTACTGGAGATAGGCTATAGATGTAATGCCCGAATGTTGTATTTCTGTTTTCATGTAGAGCTTCGTGAAGACGGTGGGTTAAATTATTTAAGTTGGTCTTGTCTCGAGGGTTTCTTGTTCTTTGCCATTTTCTACAAGCTCTGCGTTTTTCTATGACGAGCTGCCTGATATGTAGGGGTATGTTATATGTTACTGAATCGTTTTTGTGTTCAGTCGGTGTAGCTTCCCAGGATGCCTTTTGGATTAGGTTTGTGAGGTACTCCACGGTTTGATCAATTTCGTTTGGAGTATGCATTTTGTGGGCTAAGCTTATATTACAGTTGATGTGGTGTTGGAATTGCTCCCAATCAGTCTTAGCTGTACAAAGTTTTGGTATTGGGGTTTTACAAATAACATTTGTACTCAAAGTAATTATTATTGCACTGTCTGAAAATAAAGGTTGCTTTCAATTTTGCTGTACACATCAGGAATATCTCTGGTAACTGCGAAGTCAAGCAGGTCGGGAATTTTATTTAGATCTGACGACCAATAGGTCGGTTTGCCGGTAGATATATATTTTAGATTATGTTGCTGTATGGTTTTAAAGAGTGCTCGTCCTTTGGGTGTAATCAACCTGGATCCCCAGGTAGTGTGTTTGGCATTCCAGTCACCTGCTACATGGAAGCGGAGTCCTATTGGTAGTAGAAATTCTTGAAATTCTTCAATTAAAATGGTGTGTCTAGGGGGATAGTAGGTGGCTCCGACAATTAATGGCCAGGGGAATAAATTTATTTTTATCAAAGCGCTTTGGATTTTGTTAGTTGTATAGGGTGGTAGCGGGTAGTGGTCTATTGCTGTTCTGATTATGATTGCTGAACCTGCGTGGACAGTTCCGTCCGGGTGATTTCCGTAATATATAGAGTAATATGGAATTTTTATAACTGTATTTAGTGTACAATGACTCTCCGCTATCAGTAGAACGTCGATTTTATTGATAATTAAAAATAGAGTGACTTCATGAATATGTTTTTTCAGCCAGTTTGAATTCCATTCCGCTATTCTTATCGAAGTAGCCATTATTGGGTTACTTTATTAATGACTGCGGAAAGCATAGATAAAATCATGCTGTTCTGATTTAATAATTGAGTGAACATATTTTTGAATTCGTTTAAGAAGGTGTTTAATTTATCGGCTATCTCGTCATTATTGTCAGTTTTTCTTGCAGCTACTTGTGAATAACTTGGGTATCTCTGAAAGGGATTTTGTAAGATTTGCTGGCTAGTTGGTAAACTTATTACTGGGTTTATTTTATTTGGTGTTCTTATAATGGGTTGCTTAGATGTGGTTCGAGTTTTTAAGTCTCTATAGACCGTGCATCCTTTATAATTGGCGGATGATTGCCGCCGACAAAGCACACGTAGCAGGAGTATTCTTAGATTTGCTGCAGGTTTTGCTATCATGTTGTTGTCCACATTTTACGCAGTAGTAGGGCTTGCTGCAGTATGTCTTGGAGTGGCCATAGGCTTGACATCGTGTACATTGTACTATACTGTTTTTAATGCGCGGTGCTTCTACTCTTATTTTTGAATTTTGTAAAAACTCGACTTTGTAGATTTCTTTATTATTTGGTTTTGGTTCGAGGTCGATGAAAAACATTGGCAACGGTTGTTTAGTTACTCTATGCCTGATATTCATGATATTCCTTACCGAGTGACCTAATTCTTGAAGCTCAATCTTTATGTCTTGAGTATTAATTGAATGATGAAGGTCTCGTATGACCACCCGGTAGGTGCGTTCTTCTTTGATTTGATAGGTGTGTTGGACTATATTTTCTTCTTGTAAATGTGAGATTAGTTCTCTGTATGCGTCGATAGTATTGGTATTTATCTTAACTGTGCTGTCTGATAACGCTTTAGAGTAGAATCTTTCTTCTTCAATGACTTTGTTTAGGTTATCAGTCATGGCTTTAAAGTCTGTAACACCGTAAATATATACTGGTGGGGGGTTATGGTTCGGTAGTTGAGATTCTGTTTGGGTTTCACTGTTATCATTTAGGTTGTTATTTTCTTCATGTTCATTGAATACTTGAAATCTATTTGCCGTGTTTATTGTGGGAGCGTTTTCGACAGTTTGTGTTAGTCGCATTCGTTTTCTCTTCTTAGTAGTAGTTTGCCATGAGTGTTTTTTATTATTGTCCTCTTGGTTTGTTATCATTGTTTCGTCATCGTCGGTTTCGCTATTGTGGCTAGTTTGTGAAGATTGTATGAATGATGCTGGATAAGTGCTGTTAAAGTTAGTTGTGTTAGGAAAAGGAGATTGGTTTTGGTATTGCTGGTAAAGTTGAGGTGCTTAGTTTTGATACATTTGAAATGATTGATGATTTGATTGTGTTTGACTTAGCTGACCTGGATAGATTGACGGTGGTTGAAATTGGCTTTGCATTGTGGACATCGGTTGTAATTTATTCCAGTTGTTTGTATAATTGTTGGATGGACTGGCTATATTCCCGGCTGGAAACATTTCACTGCATGAATGTCTTTAATAAATAAACGATAATTTAAACGAATTTTTAAAAACTATTATAAAACTTATTAACACTATGCGTGAGCAGCTGTGATATCAGCCGTCTGCACTAGTCCATAATCACCCCGACCGACCCTCAGAGATAAGAGAGCGGCGATCGACACGTCTTTATTCTAGAAAAGTCAACCGAGAACTCAGAATTCAGAAAATAATTCGATTTTCGTACATCTGTAATCATTTTTATATTGCTGCAGCATTGTATTACAGTATTATTTAATTTTTCATTGTTTTTCCTTTTTTTTATTAATCTGTAGTATTAGTGCAATTTTGTTTGATACAGTTGATAAAAATTGAGAGTTTTTTAAATAATAATAGGTGTACAACTTTGCTTCCGCTGTTTTCCAATAGAAGGCTTTAGGCGGTAAGTGGTGTAGACCTCATATAATAAGCTTGGGCATTTGTCAACATAATCCCATCGAAACATTAGTCAATTTGTGTCTGCATCGTAAAGTTATTCTCGATTGAAAATGTCAGTTTACGAGCCAAATTCTTGTCATTTGGTGGAGGTTTTAATTTTCTACTTTAACATGAAAAAATCTGCAGCTGAGGCTCATAGAATGCTTTCAAATACTTATGGAGAGACCGCTATTAGTTAAAGAACGTGTCGTGAGTGGTTTGAACGCTTTAAGAAAGCTGATTTTGACATCAAAGACCGGTATGGCGGTGGAAGGGAGAAGGTTTTCAAAGATGCAAAATTGGAGGCATTACTTCATGAAGACTCGTTTCAAACGCAAGAACAATTGGCAGGATCATTAGGAGTGAGTCAACACGCCATTTCAAAACGCCTCAAAGCCACGGAAATGATTCAGAAATAAAGAAATTGAATGGCGTTTGTTTGCTTGTGAAGCTCCTTTAAAAGCAAAGACGGAAGGGATTGGTGCATCGCATTTTGACTGGGGACGAAAAATAGACTTATTACGATAACCTCAAGGGCAGAAAATCATGGGGACTTCCCGGCCATACTTTCACATCGACGGCCAAACCGAATATTCACAGCTCCAAGGTCATGCTCTGTAATTGGTGGTACCAGTTTGGCGTAGTGTATTATGAGCTGCTAAAACCGTCTGAAACAATCACAAGCGATTTGTATCGAAACCAATTAATGCGTTTAAGCCGAGCATTGAAAGACAAACGGCCGCAATACAACGAGAGACACGATAAATTGATTTTGCTCGCCTCCATATCGCAAAGTCGGTCAAAACATACTTGGAAACGTTGAAATAGGAAGTCCTATCCCACTCGCCGTATTTGTCAGACATTGCTCCCTCCAACTATCACTTCTTTTAATGAATGGCACACGACCTGGCTAGCCAACACTTACGTTCTTATGAATAAGTCAAAAATTGGATCGATACACGTATCGATCCACGGATCGCCTCAAAAGATGAGCAGCTTTTTCGACCCGGGATTCATACGCTGCCCAAATGATGGGAGAAAGTAGTGATCAGCAATGGACAATATTTTAATCATAAATATATAACCAGTTTTTTACAATAAAGCCTCGAATGTCGAAAAAAACGAAAGCAAAGTTGTACACCTATTATAAACTATCGAGTTAAAACCATTTCAGTCACTTTTTCTTCTTCTTCTTCTTGTAGCGCTTTTTTATTGGAGGTTGGCAATCAATAGCGTTGTCTGTACTTTGTTTGCTGAGGCTCAAGATAAGGAAACACTACTTTCTCCGCACTAGTCCCTTAAATTCTTCAGGCATGAATCCTTCTTCTTCCCACACTTCTCTTTTCTTCTATTTTTTCTTGTATAATTTCTTACAAAATTTTATGTCGTTCGTGTCGCATCAAGTGTTCACAATATCCTAATTTCCTTTTTCTTTATAGTAAGTCCTATTTCCATATCCTCGTTTAGTCTTTTTCATTTCGCACTCTGTCCGTCCATTGTACCTTTAGGACTCTATGATGAAACCCACATTTTGAAGACACTCAATTTTTTCATTTAAGTTTTATTAACTATCCAGAACTCCGCACCATACAAGAGGATAGAAAATATAGTGCAATTGTCATGCACGTACTCTGATCATTTAATATGCAGCCTAAATATTTAATCGATCTTGTATTCTATAATATTGTATTATTTATTGTAATGCGAGCATTATTCGCTTATCTTGTAATAATCATAGTTTTGGTTCTTTTTATGTTTATAGTTAAGCCAAACCCTTCACTTTTTTGAACAAATTTATTTAGTAGTTTCTGCATATTATATCTATCTTCTGTCACTAGTATTGTATCGTCCTGGTATCGTAATTAATTCTTCTTCCTCTGATCACAGCCCTTATTAACTTGCCTGTTAATACACTTTTCTCTTGCAAACCCGTTCTTATACTTTGTATTGTTCTTTGAATATGTCAGACTTTCTACCACGAACTTCTAGTTCTATATACTACTTTGCTTAATAATATATCTATCATATGCCCAAGTATTCGGTTCAAAAAATAATTTAGCATTACTTTTTCATATACTTTTGTGTATTTGTACTCAAAATTTAAGTATAATCTGATGAAAAAATCTGATAACAGTCCAGATCTAATTAGAATAGTAAAACACAAGGAATTGCAAGTCAAAAGGTATTTTGGCGTTCTAGGCTGACAATTTTTCACCCGCCTTCCCCCATTCATAATAGACGTAACCATAAGCCGCCCATAAGAAATTCGTAAACGTAAAGTTAAACCAAGCCAAAGCTTATGCGCTCGTTCATAAAGCACTCCCGTAATTTTTACGTTTTTCGTTCATACCTAAGAAGTCGGTTCAACTTTATGTACTTCTTACATTTGCAATAATTTTTAATTTTTTCTCTAAATTAATGTCGGCAGCAGTAACAGAATGTTTGTTTTGATTCTAAAATTGCATAACCTAACTTCAGTATTATCGACATTTTGGCTTCGTTTTTACAACGGATAGGGAACTATTAATTAAATTAGTGAATATGTATCTGTTCCTACACCATAAAAGCCGCGCCGCCCGGAGGAGCGAGAGCAGCGCCGACGTGCGTGTAAGAACGCAACAACCTCGTGTACATTAAACGCTCAGAGCGCGGCACGCTAAATTTTGTCAGCCGTCTTTGTCTACTTTCCTTTCAAATATATAGGCTGTCGTTGTTTACTACGCACGGATCTCTTCGTGTAAATCAAGGGCGCAGGGCAACGTCACATTACGTTTGTTTACTTTCTGTTTAAATGTATAGAAAGATTAATTAAGTGCAATTGTAGTTAATCAAAACCATAATTAATTTCGTATTAATACTGGTATACTCCTTTGAAGTTATAATTTTTTAAATCTTGCTACAAAACATTTTTATTCTTTTATCCAAAAAGTTTTATAAGCTTAATAAATAAAACATCATAATATAATGCCATTTAAAAGCAGCATTTAAATGCGAATTTTACTGTTGAAGTTTTGGAACATCCAAAATAAAATGTGACATATATTTAGCATAATCTTCTTAAAAGTAATTCCCTAGGTTATATAAACACCATTTCCAATGCTGTTTCTCCTTTTGTAGGATCTTTTTAGTTCTTTTCTATGAAATATTTTCAAGGCAAATTAATGTCTTGAAAATTAAAAGTAAGTTATAAACTGGGGCCTTGTAATGTAACATTTTTCAACTTTGGAGATTTTCTTCTTTTATGAAGAGTGTACCTTCTAAAAGGAACTTGTGGCACGCCACGTCTACACAATCAAAACGTGCAATGCAGATTATTTTCATATTTAAGCAAATATTGTTTTTAGCTCTTAATGGAAAATTTAAATTTTGTGTGGGCCCATATACCCACATTTATATTTGCAAATTATAAATTCCCTGACAGTACATTACTTTTCGACATAATCGTCATGCAAATTGAAACATTTGTCATAATGTTTTACAAGGTTTGAAAGCTATTCAGCCTGGAGATGATGCCATCCTGTAACTGTATCTTGAAGCGCAGTATGATCATCCGAACAGTGCGATGTAAGCCACTGATTCATGTGCATAGCGGGCCCTTTTGTCAATTTCCTGCACAAATTTATCTCTTTCTACAGGTGGACAGCCACAGTGTATCCATTTTTAAACATGCGACACCATGAACCGCAAACATTACATAGTTGGCGATGAATTGTAGTCGCTGAAAGCTTTTTTAACACACAAAAATCGTATTACTGCACGCACTTCACATTTAGGAGCATTTTTATGTAACATTCATTTTAAATTGATGTAGTGGACAAGTAAACTAGAACATAACTTTTTTCGATCCAGCACCGCTTACTATTTTGCTTCGTGCAGCGTCATAGCATGGATTATTTTCTTTATTATTTGCGCATGCACAAACGGAGGTTTTTTGCATAAAAAAATCTGACTGTATTATAAAATGATCTCGAATTTTTTGTCTCTATGCTATATGTTTATTGTAGTCTTCTTCCCAATTTGTGCTTTTAAATAACCCAGCACCACTATCATATCTTCCTTATATATTTTTGCTATCTCTAGCTGCTCCTAAAAATTAGCTTTCTGTTCTTTCTGTTTAACATCGCTAACTTGTAGAGTTTTGATTCTATTCCTATGTAAATAAATCTTTCATTTATTTGTTTAATTTCTATTATTTTGTCTGGTCCATACTAACCGCCCTTAGATTTTCCTGTATATATGATAGTAAAATCTTTTTTATCTATTATTCTTTTTGTTTTCCCAACTCCTTCTTGTAGAGCCGCAATATTTATCCTATATCGTTCTAGTTATATTTGTATTTCGTTCATTTTTCGTTCTCACATTCCATGTGCATATTTTTAAATCTATTTTTTTATTTTTTACTTTTTTTACACTTTTAAGCTTTTGCTGTTTCTTCCTTCTTCTTAAAAGTTTTCAATCGTTTTGGATTTTTTTTATTAACATTTTCTCTTTCATGCCCCTTTTACTGCTATTTCTTTTACCTTTGTTAGTCGGCTTGCCATTATCATTTTTGTCGCCGCTTTTCAATCCAGTTTTGTTTTCCTCTAATAGTTCATCACTTGTCTCTGAGGACCTCTCAATTGCTGTTTCTTTTTTCTTTATTCTTTTCTGTTTTACTTTCCTTTCCTTTAAAGCTGCAGCGTTTATAAACGTATCTAATACTATTAGCTTGCCATACTTAAGAAAGGCATTTCTTCCATCTATTCTTGTTTTTTCATATGCGGAATGTTTTCTAGTTCCTTTTTTTTGTAAAATCACCATTTATCCAAAGGTTGTACAATTTAACGGCAATAACAAATTTAGTTATTAGCAGCTCAAAGTTTAAATATATTGAAATGCATAAAGTAACTTGGGATCAAAAAACTCAAACACAAATAAACCGCATATTGGCCAAACATAGAAGACAGATTCCTATAAATAATACATATCGTGGAACAAGCACAGATTCCGACCATTTTATGGTAAAGGGGAAAATTAGATTAAAAGTTAAAAGATCAGTGAGGAGCAAAAATATTCCAAAGAAATTGAATGTTGGAAAATTAAATAATGCACACGTAAGGGAAAAATATGCAGACAAGATAAATTAAATTGTTAGAAAATGAAGTGAGAGAAGAAGGATATAAAAATTGAAGAAAAATGGGACAATACTAGAAAAGTAATTGAACAAGCATTCGAACAAGTAATAGGTGAGGCAACAGCAAAAATACCAAGGGAATGGCTTAACAGAACATGCAAAAAAGCTAGTGAAGATAAAAAGGAAAGCAAGGATAGATATTAATATAAAATAAAAGAGTGTAAGAAAACGATGAGAAAAAATATAAGGGACTGGACGGTAGAAACACTACAGAAAATATAAAACCAAAGAAAAAGCAACAACATTAAGAAATGATATAAAGTGTTAAAGGAGCAAAGCAAAATCCATAACGACAAGAAGGAAAGAATAAAAATAAAGAAGGACGGGTAATAGAGACAGAACAACAATTTAATGCAGTATGGGAAAAATATTTTAAGGAATTATTAACTGAAAGTCAAACACAGGAAGAGTAAATGATACAGATAGATTGGAAATCGAAGAACCAGATTATAAAGGAATAAAAAAATTATAGTAAATATCGGCAATCCAAAAGCACCTGGAAAGAATAGAATCAACATGGAACTAATAAAATATGGAGGGGGAGAATTGAAAAGTGGCATATATGGGCTCATATTAAAGATATATAAAGAGAGTGGGAGATAGGCCAAATAGTAACCATACATAAGAAGGGGGATCAAAAAGAATGCAAAAACTACAGGGGAATTACGCTATGAAGCACAGCATATAAAATATTGTCAGCGATAATCTAAAGAAAACTCAAAAAAATATATAAATACATTGATAGAGAAATACCAATTTGGTTTTAGGAAGGGAAAGTCAACTAAATAGACGTGATATATGTAATGAAGCAAATAGTAGAAAAGGCGCAGGAGTATAATATAAACATCGAGCTCCTATTTATTAATTTTCAACAAGCCTTCTATTTGGTCAATAGAGAAAAATTAATGCAGATCATGAAAGAACTCGTTGTAGTGGCAAAGCTAAAAAGAATTATCTGCTATTTTGAGGTTGACCACGGCTATTGTCAAAACACTTAAAGGAGAAACAAAGGAATTCGTAACAAACAAAAGAATCTACAACGCTGTTTAATTTAGCAATAGAATACATTACAAAAAAAATGAACGAAGGAACGATAAGAACAAAAGGAGGGCAAATATTCGCCTGTGCAGAAGATCTAGTCATAATTACTACAAAAAGGCGAAATATAATGTCACAAATGTTAGGAGAAACAATTAGAAAAAAATATAGGATTGAAAATAAATATTAAAAAAAGTAATGAGAATCGGAAAAAAATAGGAAACAAGAACAGTATAATACCGTAAAGGAAACTTTCTACAGCGGTGCGAAATCGTAACAGTCACTTCCGGTTGCCGTCAACCGATTTGGCTGAAAATCAATCCCCTGAAAGGTACTGACCTAGGATGTGTGTATGCCAAGTTTGAAGTGAATCCGTTGAATAGAACGGAAGTTATAGTGTCCAGTCTCCAGGCACACAGACAGACAGACAGGATGATAATCTCATTAACTTTCTACTATAAGCTCCACTGTAGAAAGTTAATAAATACATATAAACTAAAGACTAATATATATTAAAAACTATAAGAGCAGAAGAGATAAGCGAAAAAATCATGGCTGGAAATAGACCCTTCTATGCTAATAGCGCTATTTTAAAAAGCAAAGTGCTTACAATAACGACTAAAATGAGAATTTATAAAACATTAATTGGACCAGTAATGATGTATGCGCCGGAAATAATCTTAATGACAAAGATAAACTAAGAATATCCCAGAGAAAAATTCTGGGACCAACCAAAACAAATAAAAACGATTACAGATTGGGGAATAATCAAAAAGGTGTAGTCAAGAAAATTAAGCAGCAAAGGGTTAAATTAGATCTAGAAGTAATGATACACTTTATAATGGCATGGAGTCAAGAAGAAGAAAGGGAAGACCAAAATCAAAATGGATTACGGACTTGGGGAACGATTTAGGCAGGGCAAGAATAGCTAACGGAGAGATAATATAAAGAGACAGGAAGAGGTGGCACAAAGTATGCAAAGAAATAGAATAGACGAAGATGGGGGGGTGATGTAAAATAGATCGGTAAAATAGATATAGAGTTTCAGAAACAAGCGGCACTACCTTCACAAGGAATACCAAGCCACATGATTGATTGATTGTATTATAACTTTTTATATTAAAAAGTGGCTGAGCAACATTTATATTGCTTCAGTTTTATTCGATATTTTGAAAACAATAAATATATTAGTTTTTATTTCACTATAAAGAAGAGGCTACTGTCTAGAAAAGAGTTTGCAAATGGATCACACTGTATGTTATTTACCTTAAGTTAAAATTTGACTCATTTAATAATGTGGATTATTAGTGGATTTGTGTATTAATCGTGGCTTACTCATTAATTAAAATTATTTTTAAAATTTACATAGTTGCTGTACCAGAACAAAATACATGTTAACAATAGAAACAGTAGTTCTAAAGAGCTTTATTTGTGAAAATATATAAACTAGTTTCGTTAAACCAACTTTGCTTAATACTTCGAGAACATACTTTTATAAATATTTTGCAGTTAGTAAAGATATGCTATAAACAGACTTTTTGTCAAAAAGTCTTTTTAATATCATATTATCAATTAGCAATAAGAAAACAAATCACCAAAAACATTTTTACATATATTTTAATATTTCCCTACTGTCAAAATATTATAATACACATTACAAATGGAAATCTAATTACCAAACAGGCTTTTGTTATAGCTGAAACAAATTAATCAACTGTGAATGACAACATATAGCCTAATTGCGGCTACGTGCATTTTTATGACACTACAGCTATACAACCGCATTGTTTAGTCAAAACACATTAGTAGGCGTATTTTATTGATTTACTAATAGGGCAGTGATGTAGATATCAGGGCCGGATTAAGTTGACTGAGAACAGTTCAAAGCGTCCATCAGCGGCTATTAGAATAAACGCTTCGCTTATTTTGAAAGGAGGGCTGCTTCAATTTGCCTAAGAAGCATTGGGACCACTGTAATGCTATAACATTATTGTTTCGATCTGTTATCTTTAGCGCCATCATTGCTATATTATTGCCTTTACGGTTAAATGAATTTCAAAGATTATTTTGAGAAAACGTATTATAAGTGTACGTTTCTGAATTTTTAGACTTGTCTAATATAAACAAGTATAAAGTTTGCAAAATATTGTGTAGTATGTAGTAAAGACAAATGAAACGTTAAAATAAGCTTTTCGATCTAAACTTACAGCCGCCAGTAAAATTGAGTTTTAAAAAATAAAGATACTAAAAATTTTGTAAATGTCTCAATTTTTATTATCAAAAGAACATTTTAAAAAACATCGATTAATATTACTAAAAAACAATAATACGCTAGCAATTTTTAAATCTTAATTTATTGTCTAAAGACGAACCGTTTATGTACACTTCCTAACACGCACACCAGTAATAGTGAAAAATCTACCAAAGCAAAACAATTTTTTTTCAAAACGAATGCCACAATATTGGAAAATTTTCCATACCTCCGAATTTTTTTAACTTGACTGCGAATTATTTTTTACCATTTTTACCATTCGCGGCTACTCCAAATAACCCCGGTTTTCGTTTGAAAAAAATAAAAACAAATATATACAGTAATACATTAAGTTCCGAGGTTTCCGGTTTGAGTTTCCGAAGCGCGCGGACGTTCTCTCGCATAAATTCGAATACGGCTATCTTTAACGTACAAGTAAAGTGTACCAGTGTGGTTTAAACTGCTTTTAAAAATCGCACGTACAAATACTTCTAAAACTCTTATATTTCCAACGGGGTTCGGCATTGGCCCTGGGCCCCCAACTTTAAATGCACCAGTACCGATTAACAATATGTTTAATCAACCTATTATGCAACTAACAAATATGGTGCCCCAAACATATCAAAATCAGGTATCTTATCTTACTGCAAATTCACCATTCCGACAAATATATCAAAATCAGCTGCCAGTGGAACAAATTCCTATGACTAATAGATATCAACACCAAAAGCAACTACAACCCATTACAATACAAAACTAATAGATATGAAGTGTTAACAGAAACAAACCTAAATCAAATCCAAAATAAACTGCTCACATAACAAAATAAAAATACAAACTCTTAACCAAAGGAACCAAAATCTCCCCTAATATATATCTGCAGTGTTACGGACTGCAAGGTAATGATTAACAATTTAGATTAGGTTGCAGGAAACGAAACATATATTAACAAATCTTTAGCAAATACCATAGTAAAGATTAATTCAACAACTGTAGAGACTTACAGAAAGCTAATTAAGCACCTTTACGAAGAAAACATTATTAATTACACCTACCAATTCATAGAGAAGAGAGTCTACAGATATGAGCCACCTTATATCATTCTATATTATTAGAAGATATAAAAAATAAGTTAAAGGAAAAAAGACACTTAGTCATAAATATTATTAATGTCAAACACAGAGAAAGTAAGGAGCCATCAAAAAGGAAATAATACAATGTATCAGATGTAAAAATTATGGTCACTTACAAACTTATTGTGTGGAACTATCTAATTGTGTGAAGTATGGAAAATCCCATGACTCAAAAACGCCAGCAAAATGTGCTCTATGTAATGGCAGCCACCCCATAGAAGACCAAACAGAGATATAACAGAAAAATATGTTTGCACAACTGCTCAACCAAAACAGCATTATTCTCTCCGTGCTAACAATAGTAATCAATAAACTCGCGCAATAATGGCTGCAGCACAAAGAATAGCGACATGGAACGCAAATGATCTATCAAACCACATACATGAAATTATCTTATTTTTACAAATGTCTATTTTGTTGACATCCACTTAATATCAGTTAACCATGCAACTGACAGAACAGTCGTCAAGATACCAAACTATAACATGCTATATTATGCCAATCATCCTGACGGAGAAGGTCATGCAGGATTTGCTGGTATACGTAATGCTTTGAAACACTGCTTTCTGCAGTCATACATCACAGATAAAATACAAAGTTCAGTAATAAAAATACAAATATTTCCCCAGACTTTGTGCATTGCAGCAATCTATAGTTCAGACCATTATAACATATGTAGCTGTGGTACAGTGATCAAAGGTGACGCAAAGAACTGTTATACCATACTAAGTAAGATACAAAGACGTACGCCATACAAACGACACCTTCAGCAAAAATGGAGATACTACTACACCTTCCTTTTCTTTATTTTGAAATTATGGGAGAAGCAGGAGTGTCTTTTTATAGACTGCTCAACGCACCCATTCACAAAAATTTATGGAAGTGGGACATCTAAAAATTGAACATGTGGGCGAGACATTGGTTATGAATACAGACCTTATGACATGAAAATTTGCATTCAATGAATTTCGAGGTTGATATTATGGATCAAAATAAATATATAGTCAAAATAAGCAGCAGAAACAGACTTGGAAAACTTATCTGACATCCAGACCGATCCAAGACCACGTCTGGAAGGGGGACAGGCATATGCTGTAAAAAGAGAAACTTGCATTAAGCTTTCTATTAGGAAAATATAAATCTGTCTTTCAAACGGAGATATTTTCCTTACTGCAATACGCCAGACAAAATTATTTAAATGCTTATCGACCTCCAAATATTAACAGACAGTCGGGTACCCCTAAAGGCGTTAAAGAACTCGAATCTAATGTCCAGGTTGGTATAGGAATGCCGCAAAGTACTCAGGGCTCCGGCAAACCACAACAATTTCACTCTAAGCACTGCAGACGTAACTGTTGATAAGTCCAATATATGTGCAATACACTAGACAAATATTTGACCAATTTGTAGGTACTGACAACGATTTGTTGTATTATACTATTTTTATTGATTTTTGAAAGCCTCTATGTTCATGGAGACAGTGCATCTGATGTTATTCTTTCCATAGTAGTGTCATCCAGAAATTAAGTCTTTATCAGTTTACTCGTGTTATCTAATATATAATGGCGTAAGTTTCCTAATCAAGCAGTTTGGTCATTTTTTTGTAGTCCTTCTGTGACAGTATGACGGTAACATTGCTTTTATCCGCTGATAAGATTATGATAGTGTTCTCATTCTCTCCTTAAGCGACTTATCACGGCGCAAGATACGTATAATTTTAACCTAAACTTTCTTTGCTTCGTCCGCAAGAAGGTTTTGTATGGTTGCTTCTACTTTAGCTATGATGTCCTCAACCGAAATGGATTAAGGTGCTACCACAAGCTTTTTACCTTTCCTGAGAGCACTGGCGGCTTCCTGACTAAGTTTAAGTTTGAAAAAGTTTATTATCGTTTGTTTAGAATAGAATTTTGTAAAAGTGCTTTTCTTCTGTAAATCCTAGAACTTAGAAAATTGTTTTTTATTTTTCTTGCAGACTGGAATGTGGTGAAGTTTGCGGTATCCCAATCGTCTTTGTAAATTCGGCTGGCTAGGCTTACTTGAATTTACACCAGTTCTCCTTATGATATATACTTATTCTTTGACTAAGGCAACATGTTTTTTTGATAAATTTGTTGAGCTTGAGAAGTACGCAAGTGGTGTTTGATCTGTAGATACTTTAGAACTATCTTCTTATCCTGGCAACACAGTAAGAAGATAAAGTTAGATAGAGTTGAAATTTTCTCTTACGTAACTTCTTGTCTTACATGACATGAGGAGGATTCGGCCAGTGCTTTAGCCCCATATTTATTTCAACTAGTATTAATTAATTATCGTGGGGAGGTAGGTCCTGTGGCCATTTTCTTTTTAGCCTCCTGGTGACGGTAGGTTGGACGGACAATTGTTCCACGAGTTGATTAGTGTGCTCTACCAATTTTTTGATGTACGATTTAGCCAGTCTTTTGATCTCATCCGCTACATAAGGAATTCCAAGATCATTGTGGAGAGTTTCATTTGAGCTATATCACGGGGCATCGGTTATATTTCTAAGAATTTTTGATTGGCATCTCTGTAGGATCTTGGTATGTGATGCCTTGGTACAACCCCACAGCTGGATTCCATATGACCAGAAGGGCATTAAAATTATTTTATAGAGGAGAGTTTTATTTTGTAAGGTGAGCTGAGATCGTCTCCCCATCACCCAGTTCATCTGTTTTATTTTTAGGTCTATTTGTTTTCTTTTTTTTAATATGCGTATTCCAGAGTAATTTCTGGTGTAGATGTAAGCCAAGATATTTTATTTCAGTTTTCTGAAGTATGGGGGTGTTTTTAAATAATACGGGTGGGCTCACGATGCGTCTATTGGTAAACGTAACATGAGTAGATTTATCGCTGTTCACTGTTATTCTCGATTTGTCGAACCAGTCTTAAAGGGTGTTGAGGTGATTTTGTAGATATGCTACAGCTGTTTCCGAATTTTCGCTGCTTGAGAGAATAGCTGTATCGTCGGCAAACGTTACAATTAATGTATTATTTGTGAGAGGACTATCAGAGGTATACAGTAAGTACAGCAGAAGTAGTCTTGTGATAAGTAGACACAGTGCTATTGATCTTGACTTGAAAAGTCCTGTCTCTAAGATATGACTTTAATAACAAGCATAATTGACTTGGGAAGTGGAGCTTAATTTTGTATAGTAGACCTGCGTGCCATACCCTGTCAAATGCCTGCTGAATATCCAAAAATACAGTTGAGAAAATTTGTTTTGTTTCTAGACTCTCCATTATTTTAATAATGATTCGGCGAGTTTGATAAATCGTCGAGTGATGTTGACGGAATCCGAACTTGTAATTTAATATTATGTGTTCCAAATCTACGTCACAATGGATTCTCTTGAGGAGTAGCCGTTCTAAAACCTTGGATGTCAGGGGTAAAAGACTGATTGGACGGCGGGAAGAGGGTTGTGAAGGAGGTTTGCCAGGTTTCTCGATTGCAATAATTTGGGCAAACTTCCAGTGGGTTGGAAAATGGAATAGTCTGAGGATGCTGTTAAAGATTGTGGTGAGGAGTACTATGGCTTTTCTAGGAAGATTTTGAAGGACTTCTCCCACGATCAGATCGTATGCTGGGGCTTTGCGGGTATTGGTGGCTAATATTTGTTGTCGTACTTCTCTGGGTGAGAATGGGTTCATTGGTAACGACAATTGGCATGGAGTCTCCAGGAATGAATTAATTTCAGAATTGTCGGTATTCGGTTGGGATCGTGGTGTCGTGAAAATGTTAGCAAAATGTTCAGCAAATGTTTCGGCCTTGTCTTCCTCTGATCTGGCCCAAGTGTCGTCCGGTTTCTTGATGGAAGAAAGGGTGGCAATTGGTCATTTTTTGGTTGCTTTCTATAACGTGCGATCGTCAGGTGAAAGATTAGTAATTTGATGTTGAAAAGTATTATTTTTTGATTCTATTAACACGTTGTGTAGTTGATATGTAAGTCGGTTGAGTAAGGTTTTATCGTACCTATCTTTGGTTCTTTGCCACTTTTTTCGTGCTTTTCGTTTCTGGGCAACAAGGTCTCGAATGTGGCGAGGAATGTTGTGTATTTGTTGATGAACCATTTGGTTGGGCGTGGCTTGCCAAGCAACATCTTGTATCATTGTCGTCAGGTATTCTGTCGCTTCGTCAAGGTCTTCAGCGCTTTTAATTCGCAGAGCAAGTTTGAGGTTTTCTTCTAACAAATTCCTAAAGTGGGTCCAGTTGGTGAGTTTTGTACATAGTTTTGGAGTAGACTCTTTGTAGATAATTGTAGTGCTTAGGGTAATTATGACCGAGGAGTGGTCGGATGGGAAATCAAAATTAGCTTCTATTTGTGTGAACGTATTTGTTCTACTACGTGTTACTGCAAAATCAAGTAGGTCTGGTAGTCTCTTTGTATCGGTAGGCCAGTAGGTAGGCTGACCAGTGGAAAGATAACTGCATCTGAGGTTTTCAATGGCTCGTAGAAGATTGCGGCCTTTTGGATTACTTAACACCCCACGCTGTGTTTTTAGCATTCCAGTCGCCTCCTATGATGAGTTTTGTATCGAATGTTTGCAGAAACTCCTCGTACTCTTCGGTAGAGATAGAGTGTCTTGGAGGACTGTAAACTGCTGCTATTATCAGTGGAGAAGGGAGAGCATGCACCTTTATGCTTGTACTTTGAATTTTCTTGGTCTGATAAGACACCCATTCGTGATGATTGATTGTATTTTTGATTACAACTGCTATCCTACCGTGCGCCGCACCATCGGGGTGGTTAGTAAGGTATGTGGTATAGAACGGGATTTTTATTACTGTTCTTGTTGTTGCGGGGGTTTCTGAAATTAATAATATATCAATATTTTGTAATTGCAAGAATGAGATTAATTCTGGGATGTGGTTAGAAATGCCATTAGCATTCCAGACAGCGATGCGCCATTTTTATGTTAGTTTATTAATAACTGTTGAGAGCATGTTTAAGACCATGCTGTTCTGACTAATTAGCTGGAAGAACATTGATTTAAATTCATTAAGAAAGTTAGCAAGGATTTGGTTTATAGAAGATGCTTAATCGTTATTTTGAAGGTTGTTAGTTCTTCCTGCTATTATTTGTGAGTAGGATAGTTTATTTTGCAAGAAATTTATAGTGTCGTTGTTCATGTTGTGAATGTGGTTTCAAAGTGGGGGGAATTCGCTTTCATTCGGTATCTGTTGTGGACGCGTTATATTCGAAGTTCCTCTGAGTGGGGCATTCCTGACTCTCTGTAAGTCTTGGTACACTGAGCATCCCTTATAGTTAGCTGGGCGATTCCCGCTACAAAGAGCACATTTGGCTGGAGTATTTTGAGGTTTCTTACAGGTGGAAGTTTCGTGATCGCCACCACATTTAACACATGCAAAGGGTTTGTTGCAATAACTCTGTATGGCCGTAATCCTAGCAACGAAGGCACTGCGGTATTGTATTCTTCTTTCTAGGCGGCTCGACAATGACTTTGATATTATCGATATGTTTTACGTCGAATATTGTTTTATTGTTATCTTTAGGTTTCAAGTCTACCATAAATAATGGTAGTGCTTGCTTAGTTAGTCTGTGACGAATGTTAATTATATTGCAAACTTCATGTTCTAATTTACCTAGTTCTTTTTTAAATCGTATGATGAAGATTTTGTATAGCCACTCTATATCTCTATATGACCTTTCCTCCTTAAGTTGATAGGTGTGGTGTACTACGTTTTCGTTCTTAAAATGCATTTTGAGTTTTCTGTAGGAATTTGACGTGTTCGTGTTGATTTTAACAGTGTTATTCAATAACGCTGTTGTGTAATATTGTTCTTTTTCTAGTACTGCATTTATATTTTTGATCATTTCGTTGTAGTTATTTACCCCGTAAATATAAAAAGGTAGTGGTTTTGAGATTTTAGGTTACTGAGTACTGGGTGTTTGATTCAGGTTTGCACTGCTGCTTAGGATTTGTGAGTGTACCTCGAACCCATTGGAAGTAGACTACCGTATTGATTAGATTGTTGATTTCCCTGATTAGGGAGACTGAATGTGAATCCGTAATTCTCGGGAGCGGGTTGCATTGACGGGCCTGGGGGCCCAGGACCGATTCCATTTTTCATAGGGAACGTGTATTAATTGTTAATTATTAATATTTTTATATACACAGAGTTAATAGATTAATATAACTAATAATGTGTTTGTACACACGATTTACTTCCTGCAATAAGCGTATTTATCGCTTATCAATTGAGCATGCTTGGCATAATTAGCAGTTAGTAAAAGGTATCGTCCTACTTCTTTCGTAAGTCGATAGAGAGAATTTTTGTCTCCATTCCTTTGTCACAAAAGATTCAGTTGACATTGAATTCTTGCCAGAGAAATACATAAATAATTCTGTACCCACCCGAAAGGTCAGAAAATGTCTCATGCAACAACTGCTAAGTACATGTACAAATCTAAAATATTCGTTAGGAAGTGAGTGGATCGATATAAAGCGACAAAAACGTGGTTTGCTAGGTACAGTGTCCCCTAAAGTCGAAAAACAGATCGTTTCGCATAACCCGGGCTTAACAAAAAGATGTAAATATATGGTATGTAGCTGTTCGAACCTATCTCCGTGCGCATGATATCAAATGCCGTAGTTCAGTGAAGAAACCTTTGTTAGGTTTGGACAAAGGGCAATATCGACCGAGATTAGAACAATTTAAGGACGAAGTTTCTGTTTGGGGATATATCATCGCCCTAAAAGCCTGGTCAACCTCAACTAACAGGTTGGTATAGCGGACCGTTAAACACCCAGTAAAAGTGCATCTTTGGGTCTGCTTTGCAAAACTGGGTTTCGGAACGTTGCATCTGTTTACGTACAGCCTAATTACTCTGAAAATGCTCGAGATTTACAAGAAATATGCATTACCGACTGCTAAACGTTGGTTCATCAAGAAAAACAAGGACTGGGTCCTGCAGGAGGACAACGACTCTAAACACTGCAGCAAACGTTGAATCAAGTGAAAAGAGCAATCTGGCATCGTTACACTTGAATGGACGTTGCAATCGCCCGATGCAAATCCAATTGGGAATCTGTAGGCATACATAAAGCACAGTCTTCATTAAAAGTGTTCACTTTGCAACAATTAACAAGAAAAATCCGTCCCATTTGGAGGCTTTGCCGGATAAATACGCCATCAATTTGGTCGAAAGCATGCCTCTAAAATGCCAGGCAATTATCGGCGCCGGTGGTGACTGGGCACATTAGTGATACAGTAGCATCTTTGTTCCATGTATTTGAAAATGTTTTTAAATAATTTTTTTTCAACAATAATTCGAATGTGCTCTTACTTAACTGACTATATATTAAAGAATATTTTAAGAAAAGATATTTAGCCAATATCTAAAAACGTAAGTTCGTTTTATAATAATATTATTAGAGAATACAAAAACTACCCCTACATAATAAAGTACTCTAATCAATATATTTAAATTGAGTATTAATTCATATTGTTCAATTTTGATTATAAATACTTAACTTCATCACATAGCAATTTCTATGCATGTTAAACAGACAACCGAAGTACGACTTGTTTGTTAGATCGTGCTTTAACTGGAAACTAAAAGGCCAATAATCTCGTTAAAACTTGTTAGACAACTGGGACTCTCATAAAATCGAGCTTAATTAGCAGAGATCTCATGACTTTTTGTTAAACATGTAGTGCGTGTACGATAGAATAGATCCCTAATACTCAACTATTTTCAGCTTCCACAGTTCGCAACAATTCATAGTTAGAGCTCGAGCGGCTTATATGCGATCGATGGCAGGTATTATACGTGTCTACACACAATTAGGCTCTGCTGGATGTATTGTCAGGAATTTTCTGTTTTAAAAATGTTATCTCTCATTTCCACTGGACAAGACATTTACTTATTTATAGAAAATTTAATACGAAAAGTACTGAAAATAACAACGAGTCGTTTTTATATCTTGAAAAGCGCAAATTTAAGAATCATAAGACCATGTTGCCCACACAGACATTTAATTATGTTTTAAGAATAATTAAATTACAGAGTCGTTTCCAACAACAAGCGCGATAGGCTATGATTTAGAGCGTCAATTTATAGGAGGCGCCAAAATTTATTGTTATTTAACAAAAATATTAAGGGTAAATTATTATTATTAAGGTTACCTTTCATATCTAAGCCACTGTTTTGAGACAGTACCTATAGCTTTTTATTGTTGAATTATATTCTGATAAACAAAAATTTCGTAGTGCTTTAAAATACGGATATTATAAAAAAGATATTTCTTTAAGAGTTGGGATAGAGAAAATAGCAACAATATCTTCACATGAAATATTATGTAACGAAGAGTAAAACTACATATTTTTCATGAGATTGTTGAAAATACAGTCCTTTACGGAGAGTGGAAATATACTTTATAAGAAGATGCCTAAAAATAACTAAAAGAAACAGAATTAGAATGAAAGACATTTGGAGAAAGATGCGAACTAAACAATCAAAAAGCACTTCTATCGTATGAACACGTAAAAGCAAAGTTACCAAATAGCCTCCGTATGTCAGAAGAAAAAGAGGAAGGCCACCCTTAAAATGGGAAAACTATATAAAATCAATAATGGCGGGAAAAATAAGAGAAAGCGATTAGGAAAATAAAGATTTTTGGAAACAGTAAACAGCATACTCAGAAGGGTAAATCTGAAAGAAGACAAGGATAAAAATAAAACTAGGGATGCCAAATAGTACCTTATATTATTTATTGAAGAGAAGTTTATTCTTGTGTGTTTGCGATGAATGTATTCTATAAAAATATTTCACTTGAGTTTTAGTAAACTTTAAAAAAATCAAAACGTACTAGAAATATTCAATGGCTTAAATTTAAAGATAATTTTTGAAAATTGAGAATATTTCGTAAACCCATTAAGTTATTTATAAACTAGAAAATCCAGCCAGCTACGCTTGGCTACTATAGAGAATGCAAGTGTTACGAACTTTCTGTAGCAATCGTTACCATTGCTGCCCTCCAACGATTGTGCCAGTCACGAATTCCGCCTCACTCTGGTGCATTTCCGTAATGGGCGTTGACGTTATGTTGACATTACGAAATATATAGCAACGATCGGTCGTGTATTTCCGCATGGTCCCGAACGCGTTACTCTGGCAACCAATGCTTCTCACCGGGGACCTCCGCATTATGTTTTAAAGATATTTGATTTGCATTGATAACAAATCCGGCTAGGGAGATTATTTCTACAAACATATTTTTTATTAATTATATACTAACTTGCCAGAACAGCATGGATTCGTTGTGCTGAATGCTGCATTCAACAAAACGGAGAACACTTTGAACAGTTACTCCGAATGTTTTATTGTTAAATAAATATCGATCCCTACATCCCTAAAGTATTTCGGGAATAACCCAAATGCGAATTCCGAAATAGTTTTAACTAAAAAATTATAAGCTATATCAATTTTTTATATAATTTGAACTAACTAACCTCGGGAGCAAAAATACATTTATGGCACAAAAAGCATGAATTTATAAGCGAGACCAAATGTTCTAATCAATTAAATAATAATACAAAAAAAAATTAGTGAAAAAACATAATTTTATTTCTTTGCGTTTTTATTGACATCTCTAGACAAAATAGTAACTTCAAAAGAATGAACAGATTATTCCATTAATGTTGAGCTATTAAATCAAAAAGGTTTTAAAATTAAAATTGAATGAAATAACGTCAAAATAGGCCAACGTTATGCTAAGTGCAGTAAATCTACAACGAAGCGAAATGAATTTGTATACCAACTTATGACGCTCCAAAGTGACATTAGACTTCGCCTACATACCGTTTGCAACAGGTGTTTTCATATAACTTGATATAACATTAATATTACATACTAAATAAATTTCAAGTGCCACAAAACATGTTGTCTGTAGACGTTTCACCTTATAAAAAGGTCCATCTAGGTAAACAAGCATTTAAAAATTTATACAGTAAAATAAGTAATTTTTGAAGTACACGACTAAAACATATATGAAAGGTGTAAACTATTTTTAACTTTTATCTACATTTTTATTATTTTGCTGAAGTTTTGATTTCTTTTTTAAAACTATTTCTGTATTATTAATTAACAAGCTGTCACAATTTCTAGTATTTTTTTATTTCAAAGTGTAATTTATCTAGGCATATTTTTCTTATTTTTATGCTTATCTTTATATAATACAGATTATTCATAGTCTTGTTCAGACAATAAGTTTTTAGTGGTTACTTTACGTAGTTTTTTATTTGTGTTTTCTATTAAATGCTCCGTTTAAATAAAAAAATTATAGCATTTGTTACATCTTCCGGCAATTAAACATCACTTTTTAAATGTTATTTGCATTTATTTTAATCAATTCTATTTAATATTTTATATTGTTGTATAAACCTTTCTGTTATATGTTGTGCATATTTTTTAATGTTTTTTATAATTTGTAATTATATTTGAACGAAACAGAGGTTACAATGTTGATTATCAATTTTTTTACATTTTGTGAAACTTCTTTTTCTTTTACCTATTTTATTTATTGTTGTAGCAGCATTAAAATTATGCGGTTTCTTTTGATAAATCCTAATTTCCGGTTTTGTTTCCTTCTCATCTGTTTATTTATATTGACATTATCAGCTTTTCTTTATTTTTGTTTTCAATAATTGAACTATTATACTAAAAATTAATACAGTAAAAAGATAAGACAAATTTTTTTGGGACAAAAAGCATTTTTCTTATTCAATATATTATTAGTGAAGCAATTAAATGATGCAATGGATGGCAAAAATTTTTCTTAAGTAAAATCAATAGAGTAGAAAATATAATAAAATTGGAAAAGGTTGCAATTACTAAGCAATGCTAGAAAATAAATAAATATAAAATATTACATAATGCAGTTAAAGGTAACGAAAAATTATAGAATTGATTTATATACAGAAGCACCCGTAAAGAAAAAATAATGCAATTGTTTTAATTATTAAACTAAGAAATGGTCACTAAAACTTTGATTTATAGTTTAAAATTTTTTTAACACATTTAAATAATTTTTAAAATAAGATCAAGAGAATAAATTAAAAATATACTTTTTAAGTAACCATATATTAGAGTACGTTTTTATAAGTGACATGAAAAAATGATTTTGTAAGTACACGATGTGTGTAATCAGCGATTCTCTCAGATTAGGTTTTTAATTGACACAAAAATTTAATAGTCTTTCCAACAAAAAAATAACTTTATCTAGTTAGATTTCTAATAGTAGCAATAATACAATTATATTTAACAAATTGTTAGAGGCCTTATAATATTTATATTTCTTCTTCTTCTTCTTCTTCGCTTATTTTCCATTGGACGTTGCTCATAATAATAGCTATATTTATTTTGGAAGTTGGTGATTTGAATAGTTCAATCGATTTCATGCTAAAGTATCCCCATAGGTTATATAGTATCTGATGCTTGCTAGTGTGTGTGATGCGGTCCAAATATTCAAGTTTTCGTCTTTTGAACGTGAATAGTAATTCGATTTTCTTATTCATTCGATGCGGTATAAGGTGTCCATTAATAAGATGTAAGTGCTTTTGTAAGCGCCATCTCTAAACCATTTGAACAAATCTCATGAGTGTTTATAGTTTTCCCGGCAATACCTGTGTGGAATCAATATCAAGATTGTATTGGCACCTACTGTGTATGTGATTCCCTAAGGAGTACAAATCATCGAATACTGGCATAGTTGTGGAAATGATGCGAATGAAACCGTAAGAAAGTGGAAACGAGAGGTGAAAAGGCATATATTTTTACTATAGGTTTGTCATGTAGAAAATTTTTCAATTTTTAACATGATTGAATAAATGAAAAATTTTAATTCTTTTTCTTCTTCATGTCCCATGTCAACTGGGGTCTCCTCAAACGTCTGCGCTAGGATGCTCTATCCTGGCGCTTGGACTTCCTCTAGGTCTTTAGTGATTTTTGACCACCAAGTCATAGGTGGGCGGCCCCTTTTCTTATTCTTCTCGGGTATGTTCAGGGCAACTCGAACTACGTGGTCATTTTCGCGTCTCATCACATGTCCATACCAGCGAAGACGGCGTTCAGTCAATTTTTCGACAATGGGGACTACTTTGAAAGTGCCTCTAATATGGTCGTTACGGATTTTACCCATTCTCGTCACGCCTCTCGCCCATCTTATCCTCATTTCGTCAGTATGTAACTGCTGTTCATGAGATTTCTTAACTGCCCAGCACTCATTTTAATTAAATTTTAATAAATTTCATAGATAGACCGAAACATTGTTGACCAAAGTTAGTGTCCAGAATTATAGAGAAGGTCGACCAATATCAATGAGAACCGAAGTGAATATTGAAGAAGTCCAAAAACTCGTGAAATAAACGCTTTGAAAGACACTATAATTAAGAAAAAGTTTCTTCAAAAGATAATGAAGGGAGATTTGGGTTAAGCCATAAAAAATTACTGAGAGACATAATTTTCCGAACATTTTGAATCAAATGATCTAATCAAAATGGTTCTCAGATGAGTGTCATTATGAATTAAAAAGCTGTCAACACTCAAAACTACCGGATATGGGGAACCGGAAATAATGATCGCATGCCTCTTACACTCAAAGCGGATAACTGTTTGGTGTGTCATTAGCTACTATGGTATTGTGGGTCTATAGTTCCTGACAGAAACAAGTACTGACGGAATTTATAAGAATCAAATATTTGCCAAATTTTTCGATAATAGCCGAAATTCCATAAAACGGGCATTTTGGTTTGTGCAAGATGATACTTGAGTCCATCGAACTTAGGAAAACATTACTGCCATATTACGTGTCTTTGGTTCAAATATCATCACAGACGGAGTAATTGATTGGCCACCACACTTTCCCGATTTAAACCCCTGTGATTAGTCACGCTGAGGTTTAACGAAAGACTTTGCTTATCATGGTAAAGGAATAATAAAGAACATCGATGGCCAGCAATTTTTGCCCGTGTCTGCCGTTTTCCTAAATCAGCGTTCCTAAGTATTTATAGTAGTGGACTTTTCTATTCCCTATATGCAATAGGCTGCATGCGGTTTTTTGTAAATATCAGTAATTTGATTTTACTGATGTGTATAATAAGACTATAACTTTCACTCACTATTCTTACTTTTTTTATCATCATTTGTGGTTGTTGGCTAGGATCATAGTGCCATTCGCATATCTTAGACTATTCATAGGAATACCGTTACGATCCCTTCTTCTTCCGCCAAAGCTTCTCTGAAAATTTATGTTAATAGCAATAGTGGTAATACTTATTGCTGCCTGACTTCCTTCTTTATTTCTGCTTCTTCTGATAAAACTGTTTGTCCTCTATAAGGAATTGTTATTGTGCGCATGTCTTAGCAGTTTTTTCGTAGGTTGTCTAGTATTTTCAACAGCTTGTCATGTTTAACATTGTTGAAGGCTTTTGATTAGTTCATGGAGCATCTAAACACATCGTTACTCATATCTTGACACTTCTGTTCCAGCACATTAAAGACGAAAGCACTTCTCTGATAGCAAAACCGCTGCAAAATCCAAACTGGGCGTAGAAATTTCTGTCACACTTTTTGTTTAGTTTAGTATCACTCGAAGAATATTATATTCATTACAATGTATAGTATACAGTTTTATTGTAATAGCAATAAATGTAGATGTCATCCTGTCGCATGGGATTATCCCTATTATTAAATAATTCTATCAAAATAGTTATGGCACTGTCATTTAATAATTTTAATAATTCGCAGTACAGGTCTAAAAGCATTGTTCGCCTTTGTTAACGCAATTGTTTACTTTGTTTACTCTTGATCCTACATCATTTGATTGTATGTTGTATTTCGTCTTTATAAAACAATTCTTTGGTGCATTCATTCAATCTTCTCCACTTTTCTTCTAAATCCATAATATTTTCATTTTTGTTTTAATTTTGGAGTAGTGCTTACGTCCGATACCCACAGCTGCTTTTATCTTCTTATATCGACTAAAAATATTATGTCTATCCTAAAGTTATTCGATTTCTTTACGTGTGTTTAACATTCAGGCTACTGTGGGCTTTGAATTTTTTTTAGTAATGGATTTTTATGTTTTTATGTTATATCTTTTTATCATGGTAATAATTTCCGTTTCCATTTGTGTTTTATTATATGTTTAAATTTACTGATTATAACAGAAGGAAATAGGGTACAGGGGCCATTCTTAATTCTGTTATGTTTATTTTGTTGTTACTACTTTTTTTTTGTCTAGGTGTAAATATTATGACTACCGTGTTATGATCAGAAGCTACGTTGGTTCCAGGATATTTTTTATTGTTTCTAAATTTCTTGATATTTTCATTATTATCACGCGGTGATTTCCACGTGTATAATGGCCTGTTCAGTAACTTACAATTCAGTGCATTAAAAATTAAGTACACTTTAAGTGAGACATGATTAACAATTACAAAACTATGAATTACTGTGATCTTTTGTTACAATGTTGTTACAATAGTAGTGTATTCTATTTCCCAAAAATTTGTTAGAATAGTTAAAATTAGATAAAGTTAGCTTATAATACAAATGTTTTTTTTAACAAATAGAAAAGGTTTTGCCCTTTGCTATAAATTAGGGAAAAATATATTTAGTGATTCTTTTCTAAAAAGTTGCTTGGACCAGCGCTCTACGGTAATGAATTACTTTTAATTTAAGTGATATTTTTATGAAATACCCTGCAATATTCTTACACATCAAATAATATAAAATACGTAACAACCTAACTTCACAAACTTTTATGCCCAGACAAATATAACATTTGCAATTCAAATAAATTGGCGTAGTGCAGAATAGTGTTCTAGAACTAATTTTTTGCGCCTCTAAAGTTTGGTGTTCGTAAAAAATAAATTGCCGGCAAATAAAGAAAATGTGCGTTCCCAGAGAAGTTGCAAATGCAAAAAAAGCCTTGCTTTTGTAGTACGCCTTAAATCGCTAGTAATTGCTTGGAGCATACAAGAGACGTACAAAATTTTATAAGATGGTGTGAGGTGAAATTGTTACTAAAAGAATTCTAGAATAAAAAATGCATAGGTATAAAACGTAACTTCATATTTAATTGTTAAGCTTGTAGTCGCTATAAGTAGCTCTGATTTAAAATTATTTATCGTGTAGAGGATTTTAACATACAAATATTTCCCCTTACAATAACTCCGCAAAAAAGTTTAAATAAAAATTTTTAGTTACGTTCGCCTCAAATTTAAAATACATTTGGGTGTGTCAGATAATTCACTAACAAGGAGTGGACCAATAATATAGGCTTGAGTTTCGAAGCATACGAATGTGCTTTTGCATTGGACAACATTTATGTATCCGTGCATGTGACTACATGCGACATGCAGCCATATCTATATTCGTTGAAGTCAAGTATCCAAGAAATTTTCGACCTGTCTACGTGTTGATAGGACTCGCACCTACTCACCTGACTTGTAAGAAATAGTTTAAAGTCTTGCAATGACATCAAAACAACATAATTAGCCCTAAGTAACTAACTGTTAAGTAAAAACCAAATTACAATAAGTCACAGATATGCTCACTTAGATGATAAACCGGAAGATGAGAACACAACAAATGTCAAAAGAAAAAGAACTAAACTAAGATCACCTCCATTCTTTGTCTCTAAAGATAAAAATAGAATTATTAGAGAACATTGCGGAAGAAAAATATAACATAGTGGCGTTATGTTTCGTCATATAAATCAATAAACTTACTACACATAATATCATTTTTTTAAATTAATTAAAAAATTAAAAATAATTACAGAAGGCCGAAAACTAATTTCCAATCACCAGTTCCGTTTTAAAAATAGTCACAGTATAATTTAACAAGTTCATACTTAAAAATATATATAATAAGTACATTGAAAAAACATAATACTGTTGCGCTGTTTTTATTGATATTAGTCGAGCGTTTAATTAAGTACCTTCTTTACAAACTTAAGAAAACCTTGCCTCACGATTATTACGAGCCGTTAACATCATATTTTACAGGAAGGTACTTCTTAATTAAACAACAATCTTTTAATGAACTGGATGATTCATAATTATTTTTAGGAAGTAAGCAGATCGAGAGCCCAACTAAATAGTCTTTTAATAGTAGCATTCAAGAAAATACCGAAACAATCATATGAACAACTAGGTTTACAGCTTGAACATTTCCAAAAATGTTAGAACAGAATCGAGAAGAATATATCGCATATTTAGGTCTAGAGAAAGTTTTTGACTACCTCCCAAGAAACGCAGTTTGGGACTTGTTGGAATAAAGAAGCGTTGGGAAAAAGACTATAAGTAGTAATAGACAGTACCATAAAAAGTCAAGCAACAGATATGGAAACTTTGTCAAGGGATAAGAATACGGAAATAATAGACTTTACGAAATGTGTTTTTGCGGATGACGAGCCAAGACAAGAAGCGATGGCGGAAATTAACATATAATGATTAAAATGTATTGAAATGCAGGGTACTGTAATATCCTCACACCAATCATGGTAGAAAGGACTTTTTAGATAGGAATTGCACAAATTGATTTGTTTAAATAAAAGGTAGGTGGCAGTTGATACTTTTAAGGAAATGAAAACTGTACGAGCATTGCAATTCTGGTGAATCTAGCGAATGACATAAAAGGGTGAGATGGTGTCTATAGCGACATGTGGATATAGAGTTTTAGTTACAAAAAAATTCAGGCATAAACCTAATATGGGCAAACGAGCAACGCACTTTTAGCGTGGCAGCCAAATTCCCGGTCGAAATTTCGGGCCGAATATCGATTACGTTGGAGGTAAAAAGCTTTAAAGAAACAGAATATGTTGTTAGAAAGGGAAGAAGACCACGTGAGACTGTTCAAATACCCCAAAACACCCATGTGGTTAAATATTCAAATTTGCAGTCACCTAAACGTTCCGCCCGCAAAATGCGACCACACTTTAGGGCTCTAATTGCACTGTGCAGTAAGATCTTTGTCTTTGTCCGTGTAAGATGATCGGTTGACTTAGTCGAATTGTGGCATGTGAAGAAATTGTAGAAGCTTTACCACATGACGCAGTTGTTTTCTTCAGTGACAAAGCACATTTCAATTTTAACAAATACGATGTTTAAGTGAAACCTATCCGAAGGTGATCTACCAGAAAACTCTGCATAGCGATCGTGCTACAGTTTGTTGCACAGTGTCACGAGTGAGGATTATAGGGTCTTACTTTTTTTAAGAGGGGGATCGGGCAGATACCGTCTATTCTGAGAGGTAAGTAAGCATCCTCCAGAATTTTTTTGTTCCATTTCTTGAAGATCTTGTGCTGGAAAATGTCTGATTTCAATAGGACGAGGCCACGGCCCACTCACCGCGAGCATTAATGCAAGTTTCGAGAGAAATGTTCCCCGAGCGCTTGATCTCCCTAAGAGGCAATATTCCGTGGCCTGTGCACTTCCCACATTTGACCCCGTGCGACACTTTTCTCAAAGCCGAGGTATATATACATCAATCAAGAAACATGCAATCTACACAAAGATTTGCAGTACACTTCAAGAAATGCTCGAAATACTAGTTACACAAAACTTCATGAGACGCTTAGGGCAGTGTTTGAGCAATAGCGGACACCACTTGGTCAATATTGTTTACAAAAACCCGTTGTAAGTTTCGGGTGCAAATTTTTTTTATTTACCTGCAAAACTAAGGAAGTAGTTTTGGCGCACTCTGTATCTAAATAATAATTTAATCCTGGACGTAGCTCAAAGGAATTTCTGTTGCTGTGGTGCCTCAAAACCAGAAACTGACATAGCAGTCCTGTAAAATGTACTTTTTAATAAAATTTTTCAAATTGGTAACTTGAGAACGTCGTAAACCTCAAAGGATCTTTCGTTATATTAAAAACACGTACAGCACAAAACATTTGTGAAGGGTAAGCTACTCTTCGAATGCCAGTAAAGCACGCAAAGAAATATTTTAAAAATGCAGGCAGCCTTTTTTATGTTGAAAGTAAATTGCAAGTGACATTTATATTTCTAAACCAATGGAATTTTTTGTTTGTCTAAAAACCGACCATCAGTTAAAGTCCCAATTTATTCGGATTACTATAGCATTCCTAATTACGCAACGGATAAATTACGTGCATCGTTTACTGCCATCCTATGGCTTGGCATTATTGACGACCGGCTTTCGTGTTTAATTTGACAATTTTTTTGTTTAGCGAGGCAGTTCACTATTTACAGTGATGTAATGTGCTGTTAATAGCAAAGCAGTACGAAGTAAATTTCGTGGTATTTCCAAATGTTTCGCACAATATAATTTAATTATAGACTTGGCCTATTTTTTAAATTTTTTTTATTTGTGAATGTGCCCATCAAAATAACTCTTCGGTTTATCTATGTGTTATCTAAAGTAACATAAATTAGAAAATGCTTTAAAGTTTATGACATAATGCGTATTGATTTTTTTGTAATGTAAAAATAGAAAACAAAGGGGTATCCAATAGAAACGATGTTTAATAACTCGAAACCTTGAAAGCACAATGTTATGTATAAAGCGAACATTTGTGTTTAAATCTAAAATGCTACAATGTTAACTATTGTTCTGTCATTGTAAATGTCTGAATGTGAGTGCAAAATATAAGCAGTTACAGACTTGTTATTTGCCATTAATTCAAGTAATACATAATACATTTTAAAATTGCAGAGTATCATTGTAGTGCCTGTTTTAGTATTAGAAAATTATACGTGGGGTAAATAAATTAACAAAGTTAGATTGTGACGATACAATTCCATAACAAGCATTTATAACAAAATATTTCTTGAACTACACAACTTTAACCGGTAATAATTCCAGAAATACAGGATGTTTCAAAAAGAATCATCCTATTTAAAAACATCCTAATTATTCAGCTGTTAATCCGTTTTGATCGAACAATGTACTGTTAGAAAGAGCGAATTCTCGAGTTTCACGCGGTTGTCGATAGGTAGCACCAGCGCGCTTCGTTCATTTGCCACTTCAGCGTTTGTCAAAATGGCAACTAGAAAACAGAAATCATTTTGTGTTCTACGCTTCTCGAAGCGTGAGTCCGTAATAACTCTTCAGCGTGATTTTCAGGGACAATATGGTGCACCTCCTACCGCTCAGAGCTATAAAAATAACTATATATGTAATATAAAAGGTTTAAAAAAATTACACGTTTTAAACTATTAAAATTTGTATAACCGATATATAAAACGCATCTAAAATAAGTTTATAAAACGCTTTTTGATAATTTAAACAATTTGTTAAAAATATTTAAAAACATCTTTTCAGCAAATAATTTTAAGTATAATAAGATATAATAATAAGTAATAATAAGTATAACTATTTTTCCACAAAAGCGTGGATCGCTAGTAAAAATTCGCCTGTTTATTAAAGTTTTTTTGAAAAACCCTAAACACGTCAACTTTGGTTTACTATAGTCTTCATAAAAAGTATTTTTAAATAATTCTAACCGATTTGTAATTTTTAGAAAAAAAATTATAATAAATAATGATTGGCTCTTATAAAAAATAAGGGGTAAACCCTTCGAAGGTGAAACTACCACGGTCCTGTTCCTTTTTCAGTAACAATTAATTTCCATTTTTTTGTGAAGATAACTCAAATAGAACTTGAAAGATTCTGAAAACACTGTTTTTAGATTTTGAAAAAATACACATGATAAAAATTATTTATTGTGTTATATTTATTTAACTCTTCTGTAGTTTATTATAATATTAGGAAGTTAAATTAAGTTTCGGAAAAACAGTTGAGGCCCGGACTGCGGTGCGGACGGACCCGAATTCAATTCTCTGTGCTCTCTGATACCTGGTGGGTGGCCTACTCAGTCACTAAAAATAATTGGGTACCTGTGTTTACTTCGAACAGAAAGTAATAATCCTGTCTTTAAGTCGCGGTGCTTACTACATCGCCTCGTATCGGAAATGGTGCGCAAAGATCAGGTAGAGAAGGCGAACATATGGAAGCCTCGACCTCTCAGTTTGTAGGCCTTATTCTTAAGTTAAACATAAAGCCTTACCATAATTTTTTATTTGTTATAGATTAAATTCCAAAATACCAACTAAATAAGCTAAAGGATCTTTAAAAATTGATGTTATATCTGTCGCAGTAAAAAAATAGTAAACAATACTATAGAATAATGTGGTACTCAGTTTCTTTAAGTAGCTGAGCTATCAAAACAGACAATTGAAAAGACAAAAAACCTTTCTAATCAAGGACAGCGATATTATTCCTTAGTTCAGTAACATGAAAGGACTATATAAATAAACCCAAAGTTGTAATATTTAAAAATATTTTACTGTATGCTGATTATTTAGAAAAATAACTAAAAATAAATTGTTAATAATAACATAGTCTTCATCAATATGATCATAACAAAACATTTTTAAAAAATTTTGGTTTATTTCAAAATTTCTTGAACTCAAATACTCCAACTCTAATCATCACCAAAAAATGATCGGAGCTTTAAAAACCACTCTAAATGTACTGTTAAAAACTTTAAAACGACCATGAGTGTGGTTTAGAAAAAATATATATGTTGGTTTGTACAAACCCAAAAGAAAGAGATAGAAAATTTATTTCTTGATTTTATAGGACAATTCCTAATTTGAAGCAACGTTTCTTTCTCTTTACTATGTTATATATCCTTGTGGTTTTTGAAAGCAAAATTCTTTTTAACCCTGAAAGTTCCTTTCAAGTATATTGTAAGTTAAACAATTCATTAATGCAAATTCAAATAATTTTGTACATAACCAAAGGAATTAGCAATAAGCTAATACAGGTAAATACTCACAAGAGAAACTTTTACCTTTTTTTTAATTTAATGTCGCTCCAACTTGTCACAATTGTACATTCAGTAGTTGGTTTAACAATTGTGAATAGGTGTAAAAGATTAAGGTTAACTAACCAGAACTACTTTAACAAAATCGGTCTAGTTGAATACATATTCGATCATAGTCCATTATTTTTCGAATCTCTTAAGGTAAAGATGTTTAAAGCGTTTTAAACGTGGCGGTCTCGATAACGCTGTTGTATTTTTTCATTATCTGTAGGAACTGCACCTAATAGTTTCATTGGAGACGCACTATGGAGGATTTACGATAATTCAGAGTACTTTTGATTGGAATCTCCTCAAGATTTTGATATTTTGGCAGTACCCCAAAGCTATATTCGGTACATTCATATTGGTTTGATAATAGTTTTGTAAAGGCGTAACTTGTTCTTCAGGATAGCCACCTACTCTAACATTCAGTACATTTTTTGTATCTTTAGGCCCACCTGTTTGCATTTTGCCAGTGTGTATTTTACAGATCTGTTTTTCGTCCAGATGAATGTCGAGGTACTTAGCAGCTTGGAAATTCTGTTGATTGTTAAACTTCAGCAGTGCACACGCACTTCTCCTTAGTATTGTGGCAATCACTGCCACATAGGAGGTGCGTTCGAGTTCTAAGTTTTCCAATTTTTGCTGAAAAAGTACTTATCAAAAAAAGTCGAAACTTCTGTTACTTCTCAACGTAATCTCCGTCTAGAGGAACACAGTTTTTAAAACGTCGTCGCCATGATTCTATGGCTGCTGAGAACACGTTTAGGAGTATGTTTTGCTCAATGAGAAATCGCTGATGCAACAGCGGCTCAATTGGAAAATGAGCGGCTACGGTTCTTTATAGTTAGAAATTCATAGTGGTATCACGTGTCAACATGTCCTGAGACACTTCCACTTGCGCAATTTTGTGTTTATCTTGATGAAACTTTCCGCATTTTTAAGTTATCGTGCAAGATAGGCTCCACAGATCCCACGAAAATGGCAAGTTTACAGGCGATATCACACACACCTAATCGACGGTTTTCCATAACAACTTGCTCCACTCGCGCAATCATGGTTTTGGTCCGACTGGTTTGTGGCCGACGCTGCTTCGCTTTATTACAACTCTTGACATTATTTAAACTTTCACACTCACAAATACACATTTTTAACATCCATAACGCCTTCACCACATGTCTCACTCAATTGGTGATAAATTTCGATGAGCGTCTCACCTCGTAAGAGGAAAAAACATTTGATTACACATTGTCCTTGAACACTTAACGTCGTCATTTAAAGTATACAAAACAACACTCACTGCAATGGCGGTAATTTGACATGTGTATATTGTACGATGCTAGCATCTTTGTTACAAATTCATAAATATTTTCCACGTATTTTAAAATTAACCGCATCGTTCTACTTACTCTTACTGCTGAGAAAAAAAATTGAAGCTCTTGGAAGTGCAATATATCTTTTATATAAAAGAATTGTAAATAGTTATTTTAATGTAAATATTATTATATGCTTAATCATCTTTCGTACCATAATTCATGCCTAATGCGACCAGCTTTCCAAATTAACATTTCTTCTCCTACTCCGTTCAACCAATAGCCTTTTCCACTCTTTCAAATCCCATAAAACCCAAACAACTAAATCCACCAGTTCATGACGACGATAGTCAACATCTAGACCAACAGTAGTTCTTGATAGCAGCCATTCTGTAGCTCTGATAATTACCATGAATAAAAGGTGAGAGTTCAAACTTTGTGTTTTATTCCTCGGAACATGTCAATCTATCCACTCTGCACTGTTTTGTCTAAGTGGTCTTGCAGCTATCGATATATTAGGTTAGGATCCGTCATAAGCGAAAGTAGCGAACATATTTCCTGTTGTGGTTGGAAAATCTGCCGTAAATCTCCTGGGGAACACGCAAGTTGATAGTGTAAAAAGGCGTTAACCTGCCGATTAGATCTTAAAAGTTCTAAACAATATATAAGTAGGGATCTTTTAATTTTGCAAAGTAGACTATCGAACCCAACATTACACTAATCTGCAATTTTGCAAATTTTTTCTGTTGTTTTCAAATGAAAAGGTGCGTCGAAATTGATTTTCCGCATGTTCCGAAAATGTCCTTCAAAATTCCATACCAGATTCCCTAATCACAAAAATGTGGAAATTAAGAAAACGTAATTTTTTAATGACATTGATATATGGCAACGTTTGCAACGTGTGAAAATGTTCTCTGGATGGACGGAATAAATGTGTAAGGAATACAATACGTACAATTCTTTTCAAATTCCAACAATAGTCGGCTCACTTTTTTTGGTATCCTTTTTTCATCATTTTGATTTTCCGATGGAAGCGCTCGCCATGTTCTTTGGTATAATTACCAAGATAGTCAGGAAAGTAATTTAGATGAGCATGAAGAACCTGAATTTTGACGCTCATGTTGCAACCAAGCAGTTTATAGGATTTCAACACTTCCGCGACTAAAATGGTATAACTCGCAGCCTTCGTATCCCCCAAAAGGTTTCATTAACTAAATTGTCAGTTACTGTCAAAAGCTTTTCAAGTATTGTTGGCAGTACAGATCGGTACCTTATATTGTTGCTTTAGATAACGTGTGACTTTTTAAAGAAGATTTACTTTCAGTGGAGAGAAGTGATTCTAATAGTTTTGGATATTCTGGTTTTCGATGGTAAACAGAAGGTTTTTGAGTTTACCAATGGCGTGATTTAGTACTTATTAGAATGTCTTGTTGTTTTTCAGATTATTCTTAGTCTACGCTTTTCTATAATTTTATGTTCAATAATAATTGGGCAATTTACTGAACTGATATGTTGGATAAAATCTGGAGTAGCTTTTCGAATGGCTTCTTGTACTATTTGAGTAAAATGTAGTACTGGTTTGTCTAGGTTTATAAGCATTTTGAATGGTATGTCCGTTTGTACTGATTTATCAATCAGCTCTTTCAAAAGCGTCTTCAGTTTGAACGCTTATTTGTAAATGATAGCATTTTCTCTTTGAAAATTACATTTGTGCTCAAGGGCACTAGTCTTGGAGATTGGTCGTTAGAGAGATCAAGACAGGAATTAGCACTAAAGAGATTATCTCTTTTACAAAAAATAGATCAAGCAGGTCTCATTGTTTTTAATATCCATAGGCTAATGTATATGTAAGTTCACCTTTGGTCAAAGGCAGTAATTCCAAGTTATTTACTGCTTTTCGAAAAAACTTGATTAATGTTTTAACTAGAAAGTTTCTATTTTATTGTCCAAGTTTAGTAATAGACAAAAACGTTATAAAGGTAACGAATAATTAACAGTAATAGTCATCATGTTCAAAATAGACTAATAATAAAGATACATTATTAAAAAAATCTACAAAACTTGTCATATGGTGCTATAGTTTCTTAGACTTTAAAAGAGACTATATAAAAATAGTTGAAGATAAGAACATGTGAAATAAAATTTAGCTACACATATGTGCTCTTACCTTTAAATCTCAAATTTACAAGTAATAGTAGGTTTACCAATAAATCAAATGAAGTCCTAACGCACTGGGTAATTTCGAACCTGTTCTAATTGTAAGAAAATCATCGCTAGATGTTTATTCGTTCCCTTATAGAAATCAAGAGTAAGAGTCTAAATATATTCGGTTAAAAATAATCGACCTCTCTATTCTAAATTACTACTCGCTGCTAGACACCAGAGCCAACGTCATCAATTTAGCTTGTAATTTTTAACTGTTTAATTTGCAAGCACACGATAATCACCTCAGAATTAATATTCAAGTTCTGTATATTACGACTTTACTAGCAGCAGATCAAAAACGAATTAATTAAAGCTTAATTACTGTATTTTTTTTCTAACTCCTTGAAGAACAAAGGGTGTTTTGAAAGCTGAGTAGATAGCAGAGTTGTTAGTCCTGCGCATCGTGGGTTGGTTTTGTTAATAATATCTAATTGTTCTTGTCCTGGACTATACATTTAGCTTGCCTCCATCATATGTTCTCTAGCTGCAATTTAAAACATTCCTTTTTCATGTGTCCCTCGGTCTTCCTATCTTACGCTTTCCTTGCGTATTGAAGTCTAAAGCTTCTTTTCTAATGGTGGTTTGACTTTCTCGTTGTGTAGCCTATCCACTCCCTTCTTTTTTTTAAATTGTGGTTTAAATCCTTTTCTCGTTTTATATTTTCCATAACTGATGATTTATTGTTCTTTCTGACCAAAATACGAAATTTAATTAATTTTTTAACGTTTTATTTATTGGTAGTCCACGTTTCTGCACCATACAAAAGTACACTTTTAACATTTAAGTTGAAAAGGCGGGGTTTGTTGTTGTTCTGGCGTTTATAAGCATCGCTTTTTTTTAGCAGGTTGAATACTGTTTGTGCTAAAGGTTTTTCTGGTAATATCCCTTTGTGTACTTCTAATAGCGTTAACCATACTGCTTAGGTAGCAAAATTTGTCAATTTTTTCTAAATTAAATTCTGTGAGTGTGCTTTTCCTCTTCTTTCCAATTTTCTAACTTCTTAGGTATCTTTTTCGATATTTATCTTGACTTTAAGTATTCTTATTTTATCTTTTTTTCTAAGTCTAATTCATTGGGTTTATTTTCAACACTTTGTTTTATATTTTTCTTTCGTGTTGCACGACAGCCACGAGCGAAAGGCCTCGACCTGCCAAACTGGCGCGCGGCGGCCCCAGGTTCGAACCCCGGCAATGACAAACATCTGATGCTCATACAAACACCTTTGGTGGTCGTACAGTACATTCTACCCCATCCCAAACAGGGAAGCCTATGCTCAATACTGGGTGCCACAAAAGGCTGAAAAAAATTGCTCTTTCCAACCCTTCAATTCGCGTATTTTGTACTTTTAGTTGCATCCTGAGTTTTTCATTTTCTTCCTTTAATTCTTCATTTTCCGTCCTAATCCTTTCAAATTTAATATCTATTTGATCCAGTTTATTGTTTATACTTTTTAGTCCTTATATGTAAATCATATTTCTTCTAATTTTATATTTATTTTATCTAATATAGTTTAACATTTAAAATCACTTTACTTGATTCCTCAGTCCTGCCTCCGGTTCGTACTGAGAGCATTCTTAATGCAGTTGCTGACCCGAACGCAGGCTGACTAATTCACTGTTTGCTTTACTTCAATAAAATTACATTTTATTTGTTTCTAAGTTCAGTTTATTAAATGTTTCTGATTCCTTTCCTGCTATTTGTTTACTAAAATTGTTATTGGTTACCAATGTCTGCCATTCCTAATGATAAAAGGCTTATATTGTACTTGATATATTTATATGTATTTTATTAATATTTTAATTTGATTGGTGCACTAACCAAAAATGATTTGTAGTATAAATGTTTTTAAAACACTATTATTATACGTTCGTAAATTATTAATTGGAATTCCAGCAAGGAAATGTAATTTTATTGCCACGGAATTATTTGTGTATTTCTCTTTAAAGGTCAGGACTGGACCCATTTGTTAATTACTGTACTACAAGATATACACACAACAAGTAATAAAATGATAAAAATATAGATCCAAGAAAATAACTGGTATGGTAGGCAAAACTTAGGTTACATTTGTTACTATTATCATTTGGAACCACGTGCAAGGATTCAAAGTAGGGCATCGATAGTGGTGATCTAACCAGTAGTACTATCAAAGATAGAAAAGAGGTTTACTTTACACATAATAATTTGTTCACTTCCCTTAAACAGTGAGGTGGTAATGTTGAGTGCTTAGAAGGTAGGTCGTGTTTCTTCTGTTTCGAGGTATAGACTACATTAAAAGTTTGAACTTTGATATATTTTTTTTATTTCGTTGTAGTTGCGGAACTAGATACAGTTCAAGTATATTCAACTATTGTTGATGGCTTGTGTTTTCAGCAGTAATAATAACATTACAGCGATAAAGCTTCACTTACCGCTAAAATCTTAGTTTTACCAACATCTATATCCAAAAGAATCAAGAAGTCAAGAATTGGAAGAAAAACTTTGTCAATTTGTCTTACAAAATTATAAGCTCTACAAAGACCTGGGTTTGTTTTATTTTTATCTTATTATACCATATAACTGTTTTTCTTCTACATAACTACACTTATCAATTAATATATAATGTTTCATCATACTCAACCATCCCTAAATCTAAGTAAAATCTTGGCTCCTGCATTTTGATGTATTTTTATTCATGAATGTGTCTGACACAAAATTATGTATCGTTCTCAAATTTGTAAACAATTGTAATTTAGATACCCATAAATATATGAAAAATATTCTTTAAGAAGAATTTATTATTCCAGTACTCTGTTTCATTGAAAATAGTTTAGCTTTAAAATACATACGGCTATCAGATATTTTACTATTTTTACTATATTTATTATTTCTTTAAATAATAAATTATTTTTAACATTAATGTCAATTTTTATTTAAATAGTAAGTATTTAAGTGCTTTAGAGAAATATGTTTTGGCTAGTGTATACAGGTTCACATAAATCATTCAATTTATACCGTTCTCGATATTTTACAGAAAACTTTTATATTGCAACCAGCTTATTAGCTGGAAAATTTTTCAGTCTAATTAAAAATCGCAAACGTGATATCGGAATATGTGTTGCCACTTAGAGTGCTTAACGGTTTCGGATTGGCATTCCGTAGATAAATTTCCAGCATGGGGTAATTTATAGGTGCAATTTATGGCGGAAAATTCTCATGTGTTCAATAAAAGTTCTTAAAAATGTGTGGTTTAACCGACGAGCCATTGTTTAGAAATGGGGGCCATTTCATTTGATATATGCTGATCCGGGGTGCAAAAACGCAAACAAAATAACCCAGGACTGCATGCCTGGCGTTGTATGCCCTGAAATGTGCATTTAAGAATATATCTTGGTATTCTTGGGATGACTTTGACGCCGCTTTTAAATATTCAATGAATACCTACTTCATAAATGAACTAAGAAGAGCGCCTGCTTCTGTAATGGAAGTGTGACACTTCAATCCGACGTTGTGCATCGGCATTCGGAGCTCCAATTTCTCTAATGTACACAACTCCCAGAAACACCGAACGCTGCAGAGCATGCCAGATATCTCTTATTAAAATTCATCCGAGAGGCGGCTTTCTTTTTAAACGCTTTAAAGATGCTGCCTATCATAGAGCCGTAATTTAATTTTAATTGCAAAAATTTGCCGCCTTCTTTCATCTTATTTATAAGTGTGCAACTCTCGGCTGATTCATATTCATGCGTCATAAAAGTGGGCTGGGTGAATTATGGTGAGTAATAAAAGTAGAGAGCAATTAAAGTCTAAAGTATTGCGGGTTTTTCATATTTAAAAAAAATAATAAAATTGTATCATAAATATTTGTACTAAAACAAAATTTTTGGTGAAACAGGTATTTCATTTTTTCTAAATTTGTAAGTTTGTTTTTATTATACATCTCAGATTGTTTAAAGCACGTCCGGATAATATAACTGAAAATGATTAATTGCAAAAGTTATTTAAATCACATTTTTATTATTATACTTATTGTCAATTTGAAATGCAGAATGTATATAAAGAAACAATGGATTTTTAAATTTTAATTTGTTCTACCACATCTACGAGAAATGGAGTAATGGAGTAATGGAGATAATAACCACAACGCTCCTCATTTTTAAGTTTTTTGATATTTTACGGGAAGAATTCGTTTCAGTTAAACAAAGAGCTATTTTGTGACATATAGGGTGTCTTAAAATAAACTACATGACTTCGATGTGTATATTTCCCTCATTCCATATTTAAGAAACATGTAGACAAAACATAAGAACTTGATTATGGAACACTTTATCAACTTCTTTTAAAAATATTTTATGAAAACTGCTTATCTCTTATAATAACAATAAAAAAATTACATGATTTAATGGGTCAAAATTATGTAGCCACAAGTTCGATTGTTTTTGGTATCGTAATGTACCATTTACTTGCCAATAGATCATCACTTGTACATTCAAGAGCGAAGGGATCAGTTAAGAATACTGCTGCAAGTGATATAAAACACTAAACTCAGTAACTGCAATTGTTTTGTCCTAGTGTGTGGAATGTACTAGGTAAAGACATATTTTTACACATACAAAACATAGTTGACATAACAACTTAAGCCCGTATGCCATTTACGCTTCCAACAATGGAATTAAAGTATTTTAAATATCTGAAGTTTAAGCTGGAGGTGTCAATAGGCCATATTCTTAGGGAAGTGATGCTTGAAATGCTGTTTCTATGACTGGATGGGAGTATAGCAACATACTACAAAACTTTTTAACAACAAAAATGAACAAATTTGGCCTAGAAGAGATTCAATTTTACGCACTATAGTGAAACTTTTACAACAAATGTTTTCTGACAAAATATGGTCAAAAGGTGGCAGTATCTATTTACCCCATCGTTGTGACTAACATAAATTCATTACAAGAGTGCTACGTTTGTGTAGTTATATCTACAATGATGAATGATATCGAAAAATTAAGAAACCATCCAACTAATGAATCAACATTTGGATTTACATGCTTGAATACGACCTTTAGAATATATTTTGCATATTTCATATCATTTGGAGGTGAGAAGTTTGGAGAACCACAAAAAGCCAAATCCGAAAAGATCGACTTAAACAAATGAGGGCAATATTGCAAAGCGCTTTTTTGAAGATCCAGAAAAATCTGCAGCTGTAACAGATCTCTGTCCTATTATGGTTCAGCATTGTGAAACAATTTTATCAGCTGTAGCTTCGAGATTTGGTAGTAAACACATTTGATGTATTTTATTTAGTCCGCAGATATCCTTCGTATTACAGGTTGGTGCAAAAATAAATGCAGTTTTTTAGTTTAAACTTTAATGCTCAACTTTAGGAAAAACTTTTAAAGAGCAAAGTTTTCTGTACTTATTTATGTAATTTGTTTAGTTATACGTTTTTGTTTTTGGTGTGTTTTAGGCTGTATAATGTACCTGCTTATGTTCTTTTATGATACTTATCTATACTAGTGCTGGCCACAATTATTTGAAAATTTTTGTTTTGTTTTTTTAATTATATGTTTAGTTAAATCCAGTAACGATGGGGTAAATAGATACTGCCACCTTTTGACCATATTTTGTCAGAAAACATTTGTTGCAAAAGTTTCACTATAGTGCGTAGAATTGAATCTCTTCTAGGCCAAATTTGTTCATTTTGTATAATGATGGAAAGAAAACACATTCGAGCAATTTTATTGTACGAGTTTAAATTGAGACATAAAGCTCGCAATATTAACCAAGCCAGGCCACCATCAGTGAACGTACAGCTCAACATTGGTTCCAAGTTTCGGCAAGGGGGAGGGCCTTGAAGATGATGAAGGTTGTGTACGTCCTTCTGCGATTGAGAATGATGATTTAAGGGTCATTATTGAAGCGAACCCACACAAAACAACGCGAAAAACTTAACGTTGACCATTCAACAGTTTTTCGTCATTTGAATACGAAGTCTGCTCTGCGCTTCTTCTTCACGACAAAAATTATCTATTTTATGATTGCATTGTGACATGTGACGTGGCTGAACAGAAATAAAGCACCAATTCACTTCCCCAAACCCAAGCAGCATCAAAAGAAGGTAGTGGTTACTGTTTCGTGGTCAACACGTGGAGTCCTTTACTACAATTTCTTGAACGTTGACGAAACCATCACATCAGAGATAAAAATTGATAGAGTGCACCAAAACTGCAAAATTTATGGCCAGCATTGGTCAATCAAAAGGAACCAATTCTTCTCCACGTTAACGCCAGACCACATATCCCACAAATTATTGCACATAAATTTAATGAACTAGGATATAAAACTCTACCCCACTCAACTTACTTACCAGACTTTTTTCACCGATTACCACTTTTTCAAGCATCTAAACAACTCCCTGCTGAAGGTAGAAGCCCAAAACGCCTACAAAGAATTCATCGGTTTTAGAACTCCACAATTTTATGCCACCGAAATTAATAGACTTGTTGGTAGAAATGCGTAGAATCTAATTATTCTTCGATTAAATAAATAATTAATTTTAAGCTGAAATATACTACTTTAACTAGATATTTAGAAATCGCATTACTTTTGCACCAACTTGCTATTTAACCATTGCAGTACACAACATTTTGATTTATGTAGGACGAATAATCTCTGCTGCGGTTCTTCCAATAGGTCAACTATTAGGAAAGGCGCAAAAAATACAGAGTAATTTTAAATATATTTAAGAACATCATACTCGTAAAATTTCTACGAAGGCAACAAATAAGGATTTACTTCATTTATTTCTAATTTTTTAGAAAGAAAAATAATATCTTTGTGCCATAGAATATTATGGTAATTCTATGGTGGGGAGTGGGGAACCAAAGCTTTTTTGAACGACTTTATTGAAAAGAATTTTTCGCATTGCCACCATATGTTTTTTTTTCGAATTTTTTCTCTTTTTCTAATTTTATCTCTAATTCTCTTCGCTTAACCTACACTATGACAATACTATCCTGTGTTATCTCCTATGTTATAAAAGACTTTTCTTAGTTGATTAAGTTAGTCTCGTTATATCTATTACATACTGAATTCAGAGAGTAATAGTTAGTAATATTAAAAAAATGATAGTTTGTAACTGCAATTTAAGGTCCAAGTTTGCATATTTGAAGTTAACAAATTAGATTAAAATGTGATATAAAGATTAAACTTGGGAGTCATAATAATATATCGTAAATATATTTATACCTAACTTATTCAACTATATATTACCTTGATTATTTACAACTAATTATTGAATATTTAACTGAATTCTTACTTCATATGGATAAAATCGTTTTACCCAAAAGAAAGCTGACTTAGGTGTTATAGGTGAATTACTTTGTCATAATAATTACCAGTAATGCATCTTCATGTTTATCAATTTCAAGTAAAACTATAATTACAAACGTTGAGGCTTCTTGTATTGACCAATCATACGCTGATCATGAATTATATTCTTAGGTTGAAACTTTAAATGATCCAAAAATTTAAAATAGCTATCGAAATTTTTAACGTTTAAAAAAACGCGAAATTTGGCATTTAATTTTTTTAGAAATAAGATATAATTTACTTTATCGTGATATAGTTTGGGAGTTTTAGGTAAGTCTCAATTATGTTACAACTAGTTTAAGTACGGGGCATTAGATATCCACCGAACTTCTGTAACAGCTTGAACCCCATAACGGCGTAAGATGTGAAATCAGCAGTTTTATTTACTTCTTACACACTTGCAAGTATAATAAATATAGAAATAATTTTTAGAATCCAAGTTTGCTTTGATTATGAAAGAATTATCTAACTGCTTTTCACTCGTCAGTGTATTTCCGGACTTAGCGAAGTGTTTGTATTGCATCTGTTTTATTGAGGACATAAATAAGTTTAAAAAAATTTATTTATTTACTTACTTTAACTATTTAAATTTATATATAAATTTAAAATAACACACATTAAACATCATATGTGAGGGTCTTATGGCCTTTCCACCTCCATCAGGGGAGATGCAACACCTGTACATGAGACCTCAAACAGCTCTTTAATGACCGATTCAAAACTAGATGTAGAACACTCAGGGCCAACAAATGTCAGGTTGTTACCACCACAACGATTATCATATTCTCAACCTTCTCAACTAACCCAATACACCTACCAACCCCCAGCATTTTGGTGGAGATTATAACGCCAAGCAAACCAACTGGGGTTCCAGACTTACTATGCCTAAAAAGCGAAAACTACTCAAAACTATAAAAAAAATCTGAAGTATATATCCACCGGTGAAACAACGTACTGGCCAACAGATAGAAACAAAATACCCGACCTCGTAAACTTTGGTTATTACAAAAAACACCCCTCATGACTTTGCTACAGCAAAATCATGCTTTGATTTATCTTCTGACCACTCTCTAGTCTTAATTAATTTATCCGCAAAAGCAATAAACACGAATCTAAGTAATAAAAAAAAACATTTAGGCCAATCATCGACAACAATCTACTGTAAAACGGAAGAAGACATTGAAGCAGCTGTCAAACTATTTAATGACATGCTGCAACAAGCGGGTTGTAACGCAATGCTTGAACCAGTTGACCTAACTTAACCTACAATTGCCTCCCGTCAGTCCAACAAAAAGTCCTGGAAAAAAAGCTTAGAAAATAATGGCAGATATTGAGAACGGCTGAAAGCAAAAGATTGCTCAATGCTAAGACCCATGAACTAAGAAAGCTCCTTAACAACAACAAAAACGAAAGCATACAAATCTTTCTAAGTGAACTTACATCTACTGAAGATACTGATTACTCGTTATAGAGGGTAACTAAAAAGGTTAAACAGGTTATAAAAGCCTCACTACCAATCAGGACCCGTCAAGGAACATGGGCTAGAAGTTATGAGGAGAAAATGTGTGTTTTTGCAGAGCACCTCTCCGAATTTTTCCAACCACACTCATCAGAAAATAAACCGGAAGAAGAAAAAATTTATTAAAGATACTTGAAATCCCTTACGAACTTGAGCCACCAGTCTCATGCATCAAAATTGTCGAAGTTCAACGCGTTGTTAAAACACTACATCCCAAGAAAGCACCGCGGTACGACCTAATAACTAGCCAAATTCTTAAACAATTGCCCTACAAAGACAAATATCTCACGCAACTATTTAGTGCAATCTTGCACATTGGGTAGACTCTCCAAATCAGTGGAAGGTAGCACAAACCTTCCTAATTCCAAAATCAGGGAAACCTCTAAATGAGGTAAAATCATATCGATCGATAGGCCTACTACCCATAACCTCTAAAATCTTTGAAAAAATTCTACAAGCTAGAGTCACTACAATCCTTGAGAATACCGAAAATATTCCCAACCACCAGTTCGGTTTCGACTGATACACTCCACGATAGAGTTGATCATTGAAGTATTTGAAAACCAACAATACTGCTTCGCAGCATTTCTTGACATTACACAGGTTTTTGATAAGGTGTGTCATACTTGACTGTTAGTTAAGTTACGATTAATCTTCCCCTTGAACTATTTTCTCCTACTTAAATCATACCTACAAAACCGACACTTCCTAGTAAAAGTTGGCACTGAACACTATGCGATAAATGCTGGAGTACCACAAGATAGTGTCCTTGGGCCTTTGTTATACTTAATACACAGCCCACCTTTCGACTAAACCATAAGTACTAGTAGTAACATTTGCGGATGGTACCGCCGTGCTAGCCGCTGATAATAATTGTTGTCGCCACAAAAACTCTACAAACCATCGCTAAAAAGTGGAGGACAAAATTTAATGAAACGAAATCTGCACATATAACGTCCACCACACTATAAGAAACTTGCCCTCCTGTTTATCTAAACTACACGCAACTGCCACAACAAAAAGAAGTAAAACATTTTGGACTCCACCTGGACAGGAAAGTCACCTGGCGTAAGCACCTATTTACGAAGAGGAACTCTCCGAAAATTAATGTGTTCTGTCGAGAACAAAGGTATATGGACCTTTCTTTTTTTTGGTAACACAGTTACTGGGGTAACGTATCTCTCGATTTTACAAAACTGGCTACTTACTCAAATGAATTGAGATTCAGAAAACTTTATTTTCCAACAGGACCAAGCTTCATCGTATTGAGAATGAATCTCTACTACAACAATGGATAGGTCACACGGGGAATGAAGACTTTACACTTCTGGTCCTCGAAAGCTTCTGACCCTACAACTTCCGACTTTTTCTTCTAGCGGTTCGTAAAAGAAGCACTCTACAAACAACTTTGGAACGTCTAAAGAACCGCATCAAAGCTACGGTGAACTCAGTGACGCAAAATATTCTTTATTGTATGTGGGATAAATTATACTACCGTCTAGATGTTATTCCTACAGCTGAAGGGAGGCGCATTAGATATTTGTAAACTCGAATGTGAGTACAATAAAACGTAATTTACGTAATATTTTTACCGGTTTTAGTTTTGTATTTTTTTTACTTTTTTAGCTACAAGACATATTGTATTGCAAATTTTTCATGTTGTTCATTCACTACATAAATAAAAAAGTAAAATCTACATAAATTTTAGTATAAATAATTATTTTAAAATTATAAACCATAATGAGATAACCAAGTATGCTTTGATTTTGCCACTAAGAATAAAATAATTAGTTATTTCCATAGTCAAAATGAATGATATTATACAAAACTTTGTACACAGCATTAAAGTACAATTTGCATTTCAGAACATTCCGTTATAATTAAAGAAATTCTGTTGGCAGTCTAATAAGTTTAGCATGTAGATTTATTACTGTATGTGGCTCTGCTGCTTACCGCAAGAGTTTGCAACAAGTAAGTTTAATATGTTTACCATTGCATTATAAAAAATTTATAGCAGGTTCTTGTTCTTTGCTTATTATGAGAGTTATGTATTTATATTTTAGTTAACAAGTGTTCCCCACTAAAGTACCACTATGTTTAATACTCACACAATTCAGTAGTTACTTCAAATTATGAATTGTTATTTAAGTAAAATATAAAAGTTGCGATTTTTCTAATCAATTTTAGTTTATAGAACACAAAGCCTCCTATAAAGTTTTCTGTTACAACATGCAATAAATGTATAAATTAGGTATTATTTAGAACGAATTAATGAATATCCGAGAGCAGCATTTTCCAATCATGTTCTTGCTTTAATATTATTTCCATTAATTGTACAGTGGATCTTGATTTATTTTGTTCTAAAGAACAGAAGCAGAGGAAAGATAATACGATAATCATACTTTATTAAAAAATTATTTAGAGATTACAAATTAATTTATGTAGGTATCTAGGACAATTGTATGGTAGGATACTATGGTAACCATTAGCATGGGGCAGAACGTATTTAAAAACAATTAGTTATTATAGATTAGTATTATGAAGTTGATGAGGTTATACGAGGACACATTATAAAAGGTGGTGCAAAAGTCATCACCCTATCGGAAGATGCTCTCATTTTTGCAAATAGAGTCCCATGTCATCGCAACTTTGACATTTGTCACGTAATTGAGCATCAATAGACTGTCTTTACAGCGAATTTTAGTGAAAGACTTGAAGATATTCCCGTACAAAGTGCAAACAGTGCAGATCACCAATCGCGTATAAATTTCAGCCAAGCCTTCTTAAACTTCGACCGCGAAGAGGGTAACTTTTTATTAAAAAATAACCTATAAGAATACGTAAATAAGCAAAATTATCGCTTCTGCAGCACTGAAAATCCGTGTGTAATGCACGAAAAAGCATTACATTCTCTCAAAGTCACTGTTTGATGCGGCGTTTACGGGGGAAAGGTGACTGGCCCATATTTTTTCTAAGACGACGTCGGCAATACTGTTACTGTGACTGGTGAGCGCTAGAGAAGCATGATCAACGACTTCTTGTTGCCGTAAATTGACGAATTGGGTTTGGAGAACATGTGATTTCGGCAGAACGATGCAACCGCACACACTGCACTAGCGACAGTGGACATTCTAAAGCAAGATCGCCCGATTTGACCGTTCCAAACTTCTTTCTTTGGATTTTTTTGAAGTCACGAATCTATACGAACAAGCCACAGATCTTAGCACCCCTAAAGGAGAACATCAGACAGGAAGTGAAGAATTTATAGCCAGAAGTTTTGAAAAAAGTCATGGAAACTGCTCAAATGTGCATCAGCTCTGATGGCGGTCACTAGACAGATATTACCTTCGCGACTTAATGGAAAGAATTTAAATGTTCAAATAAAAATAATCATGGAACAAAACCAATTATTTTTATTTGCAAAAAAAGTTACTGCCTTAGGAAATCGAGTGTTGACTTTTGCGCCATCTTGTATATCTTTCAACTCTTGAAGAAACAAGAAAATTGGCGCCCAATCTGACACTTGATAAAAAGAAAAATTTTACTAAAGTAGAAAGCTTGGTTAACCCGCAAAAGCAGCTAATTATTCCAATTGATTAGCTTTTGTTACTGTTAATGCGAAATTAAAACAACTCGTATTAACAATTTATTTTTTAATATACCATTTTAAATGCCAACTAATTTGAAACAGTTAGGCAATTCAATAGCAGCATTTTAATATTCCAAGTCACCTAACAAACAGAGGCTCTTATTAATGATCAGTTAATCATTTTCTCCTGCAGTTAATTCAAAAGTAAAATTAATAAAATGTTTCCGTTCATTATTTAGTTATCTTGTAAATCTCAACGATATTTAATTTATTAAAACGGTCTAATCTAAATTTAAAAATAATTAATGACATGATTCTCTTTTACGTACACATAATTTCATTGAGATATAAAGAGCATCAAATTGTCTAACTCAGTATCTCCAATTAAGAGTGATTTTCGCCCTCAGTTCCAGAATTATGCGTGGTTTGTTAGAGTATATTTGTGATTTTATAAGCACCTATAAGAAGAAATCACAGAGTGTAAGACCACCGTGCAAAGAAATCACTCGCTTTGGGATTTTTTCGTGGAATAAGACAACCGTTTCGCGCAAAGCGTAGCAGATCGCTCCATCCTGCTAAAACCAGAAGTGCCAATCTCTATATCCTCAAAGATATGCCACAACTGATTGAATATCATGTTACGGTAACGTTTTCCATTAACGGTAACTGCAGTTCTCTCATAATTTTCAAATAAAAACGGCCCTCTCACTCCACCTGCTCAAAAACCACATCACACAGTGGTTCTTAGTGAATACATTTTAGGGTCCTAGATTATTTGAGGATTTTTATCCGGCAGTTCTGTTTGTTGACGAACTCATCTAAGTGAAAATAAGCTTCGTCACTGAAAATTATTTTTTTGGGAAATTTTCGTCCGCTGCTAGTCTCTTCACAACCCATTCAACAAATCACCTCAGTTTCCTATGGTCACCAGGCTTAAATTGTTAGTCAGTGCATATGGGGATCTCTATGCAACATTTTATGCAACCAAGTTATCGGAATGCTCAACTGCTGTCTTCATCGACGAATCTATTTTCCATGAATCACAGTGACACTGTCTTGGACAGAGCTATTTGTTGCTCTGTCCGACTAGAGCCATTCCGTCCAGACGATTTCACCGTTCTTCAAACTGTAAATTCGTTGTGTGCTTCATTTCCTTCTAGAATCGCACTATTTGTGTGGCATTTTTATCGCCTTGGTGATGAAATGTTTTAATAATCAGAACACGTTTCTCCATTATAAACAAAAGTGAACTAAAACAAACTGATGTACTGGAAAAACAACCAAAACTAAATAAAGATACACACAGGATATAGAGCCCAGCTAACGAACAAGAACAATAGGAAAAATAAAACAATTAAAACAAATATCAATAATAATTGGCATATTGCGACATTGATTATAACCATTCTAACAGGAAAAAATATGGAAATAGAAGAAATAAAAGAATTCTGTTCATAAGTGAAAGCGTCCTAAGCACTAAAGCTATCTGTTAACGATCATGTTTATTATTTTGGATTTAATGTATATAAATTACTGTAGTTGTTAATTCATTCATAATCTCCTTAAGTGATAGTATTACTTAAAGGTAATAAGTATTAACTTTTGAATATTTTCTATTGTAAAGAAAAAAACGGTACAATTAGGGTTTTTCTCGATGTACCCGAAATAATCGTGACCTACGGCACAGGTATCAACCCCTCCATCACCGAAGAGTCCTTTCTTTAAAATATATTTGTTGATTCCATTCGTATTCTAGCTTTCGAACTTGTCGAGTATAGTTGTTAAGTTGTTTGTTTGTACACTGTTAGAAATAAATAAGTACGAAGTTTCTAAGAGTTTGAATAGTGCCGAAAACGCATACCGTTGAATTATTACGTCCTACGATTCTATACAAATTGAATTGCTAGGACTAAACGAAACAAAAATAATAGGACAGGGAGTCAAAAGTTGAGAAAATACATACAGATTATATTACTCAGGCGTCTAGAGCAAAAGAGGGAGTGGGTATAATAATTATGGAAGCGTTACTCAAAAGAATCCTAAAATGCAATACAGTATCATCGAGAATAATATCACAGACATTTGAAATTAGGAAAAAATCACCATCATACAAATATATCCACACCAGTAGAGCGTTTAGACGAAGCTACACTATAAAAATTCTATGAAACACTACAAAATACTACAGACGAAGCAAGAAAAATATTGGATAAAGTAATAGACTTAGAAAACTGGAGTGCACGATTGGGAAGCGTTGTGAATAACAGAATGGAATCGGAAACGGAAATAAGATGATAGAATTCTACATCGCAAATTTAAAAATTGGAAATCCCTTTTTGCACCAAACTATTGAAGACCGCTATACTTCCATTGCAGAAAAAGGAAGAGCAAAAAATATAATAAATATATCGTATACAGCCCAGAAATGGTAAATAATATCAAGGAAATTACAGTACAAAATAAGGTAGAACTCGACACCAACCCCAGGCTAGTTATAGTTAAAATACATGTAGATGGAAGAAGTATTTAACGAATTTACGAAAATAAATATATAAGTAGCCTTAAAGAGATAAAACTAAAGGCGGAATATGGAAGAAAAGTAGACAATTAACTACAATCCCAAGAACTAGCTAATAAAAACATTAATCTAGAAAATATTCAAAGAGACTATCTTAGGATGGCAACTGAAATATGCGAAACAAAAAAAATAAAGGAAGTAAACCAACTACTTGGTGGAATGAAAAAGTGGTATTTGTGGTTAAACAGGAGAAATTAGCATGGAAAAGATATCAACAATCAAAAATAAATGAAAACAAAATAAACTACGACAGACTAAATAAACAAGTCAAAGAATTAGCGAAGAACGCTAAAAAGAAATAATGGGAAGAATTCGGGGAAGAATTAAACGAAGAATTTAAGAGTAGCAATAGAACATTCTAGAATAAAAGCAAGGGCCCGAGAGAAAAAGGAATTAAGTGGAATAAAAGACAAAAACAATAAACTTCTAACAAAGGTGACAGAGCTGTCAGAAGCATGGAAAGAATTCTTTGTAAAAAAATTCGATACAGATGAACAACAAGGAGACAAAAAAACAGAGGAAGAAAAACCACCCGAAGATGAGATAGATGAATACAATATAAATAGAAAAGAAGTAATAGAAGCAATAATCAAAATCAAAACAAAAAAGGCCTATTTACAATAATGCTTTATTCTAGTGCAACAGAGACCATCCAAAACAAACATAAATCAACAGTGACAGCCAACAAAATGAAAATCCTAAGGAAAATAGCAAATAAAACAAAACTAGATTGCATAAAGAATGAAGACATCAGAGCTACGCTGCAACAGGAATAAATTAGCAAGAAAATAGAAAGAAGGCAACTAGAATGTTACGGCCAATTCTATAGAATGATAGTGAAAAATTACGGAAGCTAAAATTAATAGGAAAAGGAAGAGAGGAAGACCGATGAAATTCGGCGCTCTTTATGGAACACCCTTTACTAGTGAATTAATAAAATATTTAAAACACAAAAACGAGCCATATTTAAAATTTAAGTACTTCTGCACGTTTGCTTACTGCCATTAAAATTTTACATTTTGTATTTTGTTTATTTTAAAAATGTCTGAATATATACATTTTTCACATAATTATTTATTTATTTTAGATGTACACGCATGATTGTTTTAAATATGAGTCTAACAATTTTTATTATTTTCTCATAATTTAAATGCTTGTATTACATAAGTTTTTCGGCTATAAAAGTGTTTTTTGTATATACAAATAATTTGCAACACAGACAGGCATTTATTGATTCAAACTTAGCGTTACTTTTCACGCTCAACGCCGCCGCTTAGATGTTTATAGATAAACCAAATTCTTATCTCAGTTATACTGTTATATATTTTTTTTTAGTTTAATTTCTTGTGGGCCAACGAATTTCCTATCGCAGATCCGATTTTTTGTTGTTTATACTGCAACTGACGCATCGACGCTATATCTTATACTTACAATATTGTTGCCATTGCAGCTTTTTCTAATGAATTATTGTGCTGGCGAAAGCACAGGTGCCAACTGATCAACAATCCCGTGGCCCTCTGTGTGTACAGTTTGGCCCCGTTTACATTTTTATCAGCATTTATTAAAAATGTTTTTGCAAAGCATACTGATGTGAATTGCATTGATGCTTTAATGGATTCACAGGTAGGTTTTAAATTATTTGGGGCGTTCGAAAATGATTTGGGATTACAACTTTTTCCTTTTCATTAGTCAGTTATTTAAAAAAGTGAATACACATTTGATTAGAGGTATTTCCCTGTACTTTTATCCTTCAACAGCTTCCGTAAAGTTGTTGCAAACTATTTGAGTATAGCACGGCACACTTGTGAATACTTGAATGAAGCTTAGAAGAGAACTTACTGCGTACTTTCTCTTTCATTGCGTCAGAGTGTAGCAACTTGGCGCTAAATCCGACAAATATACATATTTGCCAATAGAATCTCCTTTTGAACCCAAAATACATTCTCCATGGCTTCTTGAGATAAAGACTTCCAATATGTTGCCATTTTATAGTCTCGTGACAGAACGAAGATTGGTCTCATATAACCAGAAACTCAAATATCTACAATGTATAGCTGCAACAACTGATTTTGTTGAGCAATGGGAATATAGGTAAATCACTATACACAAACCTTTATCATCTTTAAGTCTACATAAAATGGTGGTATCCAAAGTCTCACGAAGTAAACATATTGCACCCGCTAGTGTACTGAATGTAATTTGCCATTTTGCAATTATTAATTCCAACATACGCTGGTTATACGTGGCGGATGTGCATTTGCCGGACACCTATTTCTTTTGCTTTTCTAAGCCCAGTCCATGCCGCTCATAAACTTTGATATTTAGGAATATACAGTTTTACAACTCGGAGCTGCGTTTCTACACACCATTACTAACACGTTTTTACTTTGTTTATAATATGTCAGTTCTAATGTGTCAGTTTACAGGAAGTTGACGGCCCTGGGATTGGCACCGATATATTCCTCTTGGCCCACTCTATTTACGATAAAAAATTCGCGCTGTGATGTCTTTAGACTAATTTTGCTCAAAATTATACATCCTCCTTTATTGATTCATGAGGTTTTCATTGTAATTTTTCATTACTCATCCTATTATCAAAGCTTTGAAAGACTAAATTTAATGAAAATAATTTTGCTTTGAGAAAATAAACCCACAAAATGTTGCATCACTTAAAAGATTTCTCTTAGTCTGAAGATGTTTAAGCAGATATTCCCTTTTCACATGAACACATAAATCACTTGATTATCTATTATAAACAAATTTACCATTTCAAAACGTTTTTATAAAAAGCGAAGGCTTTCACTGCCGGATCTTACAATTAGGCTGTTAGATCTAAATTGGAAACTCTTGACATTTGGTCCATAGGTGCGGTGAACATCCTTAGAAAAAAATTTTCAAAAAATTAAGTTACTGTCCCGTACGTTTTCGCCTTCATATTCTTGCGAGTGTGGTAGGGATGATGTTGGAAGTTGTTGTTGTTAACATAATCGGATTAACTGCTGACATAACCCACAGCTTCTAATGTAAATTGGCGGTTGCTTATAACATCCGATATTTGCTGGTGCCACTCAATTTTTCAATACATATACCAGGTGTACCGGAAAGTCTTTACCGGTTTTTTTTTTTGAAAAAAAAATGCATAATTTTCGATATAATTCAATATTTATTCAAAATATTGACCATTTAATTCTGCACATCTTGCCCATCTTTCAGGCAATTTATGAATCCCATCGATGCGAAAAGGTGATAGTCGGACGGGGCAAGATCTGGAGAGGACGGCGGGTGCAATAATATTTCCCACCCAAGCGCTTTCAATGCTTCCTTGACCGGTTTTGCTGTATGAGGCGGCGCGTTATCGTGCTGTAAAATCACTTTACCTTGTCTTCGGGCCCATTCTGGACGTTTTTCGATCAATGCATGGTTCAAGTTGATCATTTGTTGTCGGTAGCGATCACTATTACCTGTTTCATCAGGTTTCAACAATTTATAATACACCACGGTCTGCCAGAACGTTCTTTGTCTTGCACATCGAAACCACGCCTCACATGTTTTTATGGTTGGAACACTCTCGCCGTATGTTTCAACTAGCAAACGATGACTTTCAGCGGCTTTTTTCATCTGATTAAATAAAAAAAGTAATGCATGCCGCAAATGCACGTTTTCAGGCACATAACTTGACATTTTTGAAGAGGTATAAATATATGACGGTGATACTTTCGCAAAATATAACCTACCACGTTAAAGCTTGTGGTCTGTAGAATAAAATGAACACGTGTCAAATCATAATATTGTATATTAAGCCTAGCGACACCTATTGGAAAAAACCGGTAAAGACTTTCCGGTATACTTGGTAAGTCTGTGCGGTGAACTGAGATTTAGGAAAATAAAATCCGTCGTCTCCGATAAAATTATTTTTATGTTTATACATTTCCACCGCCCCTCTGTATAATCTTGGATAATAGTTTCTATAATTAAACAATCTATATGATGAATAAGACGACTTTTGTAAAGGGTTTAGTATAGCGGATCATCTATTAACCCTTAAACTAAATACGAGGTGCGTTCAAGTTTTAAAGTCTCCATTTTTTTTCTCAGAAGGGAGAGTAAATATAAAGAAGCGGTTAATTTTAAAAAAGGCGCGAAATATTTCTGAATTTGTAATATAAATGACAGCACCACACAGCGCAGCGAGTGTTGTTTTGTTTACTTCAAGTAGAGACGTTTAGTGTTCCAGAACAACATGTAATCATCCGTTTTCTCTTCTTGCGTGGTGAAACGCTCATCGAAATTCATCGCCAACTGCGTTAGATATGCGGTGAAGGCGTTATAGATATTAAAAACGTGTGTTCGTGGGTGCAAAAGTTTAAAGAAGGTCGAGAGTTGTGTGATAATAAACCGAAGTAGCCCCGCTCACGAACCAGCCGGACCAATTACCTTAATTGCGCAAGTGGAGTAAGTTGCTATAGAAGACCGTCAACTAATTAGGTCGGTGTGATATCGCCTCTAAACTTGACGTTTCCGTAAAATCTGTGGAGTTTATTTTGCATAAGGACCTAAAAAGGAGGAAAGTTTCTTCAAGATGGGTCCCACGAATGCTGACCGACGAACACAAGACTACGCGGGTGACAATGTCTCAGGACATATTGACATATAATACCGCCATGAATTTCCGACCATAAAGGACACTTTCCGTGGCTGCTCATTTTTCAATCGAGCCGCTGTTGAAGTATTTTTAGCAGCCATGGAATCATGGCAACGCCGGTGTGAAAAATGTGCACGTCTAGATGGATATTATGTTGAGAAGTAACAGAAGTTTCAACTTTCTTGGACAAGTACTTTATTAGAAAAAAAAATTTGGAGACTTTAGAACTTAAACGCATCTCGTAAAGTAAATGAATAAATTCTTCCTTTATACATAGTACTGGTGGACTATGAGAAAGCATTTGATAACATTGAAATGTCGGCAATACACCAGAGTCTATGAAATAGCGAGACCACAGATTTATGACAATACAAATACAACTCCGAAGAGGAAGTCAATATAGAAATAGAACAAAACGCTATATAACAAGTAGAAGAATATACACATCTAAGGCAAAAATTTACACTAAATAAAGCAAACCAAGAAATAGAAATCGCAAGAAGGACCAAACTGGGATACTATATATTGAAGAAAGTTGCCCTAACATCTTAGGTCAAAGGTATTCGATAGCTGTATACTATATGTTACGACTGTTATAAATAACATAAAACACAAAGACTGAACACATGGATAACAGAAGAATCGCCCAGAATAGGGCAAAATAGAAGGAACAAGGAGAATCCTATATTCGCAAATAGCTTGAAGAAGGGTAAATCACGTGATCGGGATTATCCAAGGCACGTTCAGCAACAACTGATTTGTCGTTGGTGTTTTCTTATTCTGGTAGTAATCGTACGGTCCGCTCCTACACAACTGGATTGTAGGTAAACGGTAATAAACCTTTTTGAACATAATGTTAGCCAGGAAGCCGTCAGTGCATTCAGCAAAGAAAAAAAGTTTGCAGTAGTACTTAAATCCATTCTGGTGGAGAATATCATAGCCAATCTAGAAGTAACTATATAAAACTTTCCAACGAATGAAGTAGAGGAAGTTTGGATTGAGGCTTCAGGCATCTTGCGCCATGATAAACCGCTTAAGAAAAACCTACCCAGGGCGGAATTAAATGCTCTACGTGAACTTACAAATAGCTAAATCATCACCATCTTATTTTTTATTTTTTATTATTTATTGTGAGAGTCCTACACAAGCAATATGGCTTGGTTCAAAAACTTACACCGTTCTTAAACGTGATAGCACATCATGGATACTGCGTGACACAAGCAAACTGATAAGCAGTTCCTCTCTAGATAATTCCATTAAGAAAAAGATGACATAATTAAAGGCTGTGCCATAAATAATATATAAACCCCCCAAATTCCACAAGAAGGATGTACCATTGCAATTCATTGTAAGTGCAATATATGGCCTTATAAACTAGCCAAATACTTGTCCAGTCTGTTACAACCGTACATTGGACATACTAGCAGTTACATCAAGCACTCCGCACAATTTGTCAACCACCTTTAAGACATCCAGCTACAAGAGGGAAATGTTAATGGTCACTTTCGATATAAAATGCTAGTTTACCAAAGTTCCGATTCAAGATACCCTAAACCACCTAAAATAAGTTTTTCCTAATGACATCTTGCAGTTCTTTTGGCAATGTCTTACGCCCAGTTACTTTGTTGAGCAAAGTGTATATTACGAACAAAAAAGGGAAATAGCAGTAAGATGCCCGCTCAGTTCTGTAATTGCAGATCAATATATGAAAAAATTGGAAGAGATCATCGGTATACTATTATTAAAACTCACGATATGGCTGAGATGATACCTTTATGGTATAGTGACACGGCAAGAAGACATTATCACAGTTATTTTAAGCATCTTATTTCAATACACTTGAGCATACCATGGAACTTGAATCGAACATTAAAATTGCTTTGCTAGACGTACAGGTGATGAGATCGGAGAATGGACATTTACAACACACCGTGTACAGAAAGCACAAGCATTCAAGAGCGGTTATAAAAGTATTGATAGATCAGGCAGAGCGAAGACGTTAACCTCAGTTCTTAGATACGGAACTAAAATATCTGTACAGGGAAACAACTTCGGTGACGAAAATGAAAAGAGCAATAAAATACAACACATTTATATTCAAAACACAATCAAAATAGGTTGCGACAAGCAATTTTTTTAGTTTATATTAACATAATTACGAACCGGATGAGAATAATTCTGAAAAAAACACAAGATAGAAATCACTAGTACTACCAAAATACGGAACTTACTTCGACCAGGTAAGGACGAAAGAATAAACACCAACTACGCTTCAATCCGCCCGAGAAATCAGTTGCTGAGCATGCCTTGGATAATCCTCGACACGAGTTCGGGAAAACACAAGTTTTATCCAACTGCAGGAATTAATACTCGAGATTATACACAGAGGCGGTGGAAATTTATAAATATAAAAATAATCTTAACAAGGGCGACGGATTCTATTTACGTAAATCTTGGTTCACCGCTTTTAAGGGGCAAAAACAGATCGCCATGCAGTGGAAAGCGAGTGACGTCAGCAAACGCCGAGATGTTACCTGCAAATAGTCGATTTACGTCAGCATTACATAGTGTATGGAAACGTGGACAAAGTCGAAAAATAAAATATTTAATAGGAAGACAGTTGATCCTTAAATCAGTAAAATGTTAGCCAGGTAGCCGAATTTTAACGATTTCTAGGAATTTTGTTAGTATAATGACCTTGTAATATTAGGGTAAATGGGAGGCAAAGGAAGGGTCAGGTAGTAGACGTCGTTCAGTTAGAATTGCACTTCGAGTGAAATCGCAGGTTTTTTTTGTTGAAGTGCATCCATTGGCACTGCAACTCAAAGTCTTATTGTGCCTATTAACATGCAGCCCTACACACTAGAACGTCACATGCATTCATTAGTTTTCAGGACTCGAACTCGCCTGCGCCGGATTCGCGGACAAAGGATCAAGGGTCGTAACCAGGGCGTCATGGCAGCAGCTTGAAATCGCAGGTTACTTAAAGTTAACTAGTGTACATCTTTATGATGGAGAAAGTAGATTCAAGTATGCATTTATATATATTTTGTTGTATTTTCTTGCTTACTTAACGTTCGGTTATCTACCTTTACCAGATACAAGACAGTCGAACTTTTAAAACTTATAAAACTTATAAAATTATAATATATATATATATATATATATATATATATATATATATATATATATATATATATATATATATATATATATATATTCAAGATCCTTGTAATTCAAACTTGATGAATATTTCTTATTTAATTTCTTCGGACTTGAAATCTCAATGGAAAAGTATTTTTAGTATTAAATATAAAGGTTGTCTGAGAAAAAATTAACGCGTTCGAAAAAATTAAAAAAAGGTAAAGTAGAGGCATAAGGAGGAAACATAGCGCAGATGGATTGAGTTTTGTTGCTAGTTTGTCATAAATATGGATTACCCACTGTACTTAGGCGGATTCGTTTTTTGGAATGTTGTTTGAAAATAACATATAGATTACCTTTTCGAAAGTGCAGGGTAATAGCAATACTGCAAAAGATTTTTTTAATTTAATTTGATCAGCAATCAGACTACACATTTTATAATCTAATTTTATGACATTATGATGATCGCCTTGTAGATGAGAAACTTGTTTTCCAGTAATAGTTTTGATTTTCGCCCTATTAGCCAGCTAAGCTGTCGATTTGTTTACGTTTTTTCGCGATGTGTTTTTTCCAAGTCAGTTAATCCACGGTATTTGACTTCTTCAACTTGCGGTATATCTTCGTTATTAATTTTCAGAGCTGAAAATTGTGCTTTTCGGATGGTAAATGTTGTATTCTGAGATTTTTGTCCATTAACCTTTACACGCCATTTTAGAAGTCACCTCTGAAGATAATTTATCGCCTACGAACGTACCTATGTGTGTGTTTCTATTTGTTGGTAAATCTGCCTTGTAAAGTATGTAATAAATAGTGCAAAACATTGTCCTGTGGAACTCCTGCAGTTATTTATTGGATGTAAACTGGATGTTGCACTGTTATATTTAGTTTGAAGTCGTCTATTAGATTTGATCAAATTGAAATATTCCTGTAGTAGGCTTTTTTAAACTTTTGCTAACAGGCTTGGGATCCAAACGCATGGCTTACATTTAGGAGAACAATCGCGCAATATTGTTTTTCTGTTAACGCCTCATTTATGGTTCACACCATGCGATGGCATTGTTAGATTGTAGTGTCCATCACAAAATCCAAATTGGTGATCGGAAATCCAGTTATTGGTAAATGAATTGTCCTTGATTCTTCGGAAAACAAATTTTTGCAGGATCTTGGAAATGATAGGAAGCAGACTTATCAGTCTATATGAGGTGACATTTCTTGGATCCTTACCAGGCTTTAGAATTATGATCATTTGAGCTATTTTCAAGTGCTTACTCTAATAACTAAGCATGAGGATGGCATTGAATAAATACGTCAGAAGTACTACTCCTTTTCTTGGTAATTCTTTCAACATTCTTTCTGTTATGCGGTCAGTTCCGGCTGATTTTTTGGTGTTCAACTTTCTTGGGTGTCACTGGTGCCATCTTGCGTGTGTTATCAATTGGTTGCTTTAATAATTCTTCCATTTCTACATCTAGTTCAGTGCTGTGTAGAGTAAATACTTTTAACAAGATAATCTGACAACAAGTCTGCTTTCTGCTTGTCACTTTTTACCAAGGTCCAAGTACTGGGATGATTATGCGAATTGGAGGAATTATTGTTATGGACTTATTTATATTCTTTAGGGGTTTCCAAATCGTGTGATTGTACTTGCTTAGATTAGTAATGTAGATATTAAATTATTCAATTGCAACAGATAAAAATCGAACCAAAAACAAATTCAAGGTGAGTTCAAGAAGCAACTAGAACTAAACGCTGATAAACCAAAATCCGGATTTGGTAGTCCTAATAATGGCAATACCGCCAGACAATTCTCAAAGGAAAATAAATTAAGTGCCAAAATCACTGGCCTTAATGTGGAATTGATTTAAAATATTTATACAATTTTCAAAATATAAACCTGTAAAGAAAAAAATAATTTTGATAAACTCAAGGAAACCAGACTTATACCTTCAGGAATATTCATGGTATAATATGCTCATGTATATTCATAAAATACTTGTTCATAGGTATGATCTGTCTGAATTTGAACTACTCATCTGAGAAATCTCCAAAGAGTGTCTGGAAGCTAGACACAAAGAAATTTGAAAAGAAAGAATGTTTACTGATTTAAAGAGTTTTTGCAGTAATTCTTTTTAATATTACCCTATGTAGCTTAATTTGCTAAGCCGTTGCAAATGAGCCTGATAATATATTGTGACTCAAAGCTGCAGCACTTCAAAAATGAACCTACTATTTGTCATACAGTTAAGTTCTCCCTACAATGGATTTCTACAGCAATTTTTTCCTTAGGTTCTGACCCCATTCTCAAAAGCTCGAGGGTCTATATCAAAAGAGATTTTTTACATGTAAAATCAAAATAATTACTTTTCGCAAAAAATCTGTTACTTGATACTGTTTTTTTGCAATATTTTGCTTAACGTCGCCTACTCTATTCACAGATTCTCGCCAATATGTGGCCAGTGAGACTGCTAGTATACTAGAGCGAAGTGGCGAATTGAGTTTAAAAAGCTTGGTTTAATTTGAGAAAGCAAATGATTTCAAAATTGCAGTTTTAAAAATTTTCTATCTGAAAAACTACTGTATCCATTTAGAGAGCTTTACTTCAATTTACTGTTCTAAATCCACTTTATTTTCAATAACTCAAGGAAGACTGGTTACCTTTTAGGAAACTAATCTACTGTAATATAATGTTACTCTTCGTTAAAGAGTTTTTTTCAGAAATTTATTCATCAGTGGCAATTTTATGCCCAGAGCTAAAAAGCCTGAATATTATAGCTTCAATCGTCTATTGAGTAGTATGAAGATGGATTTTAATAGAATTGTTTTTTAGTTATAAACTGTATGTACCTAAAGACAACATCTTCCCTTCTGCTGTTATGAAACTTGAACGTCCAGCATTTTTCTGAAGCAGCCTCTGCAGTTGTCTTGAAAAAGGGAGACTTCTTTGCTTCAACGCTCTTTCCGGTGTTTTGAAAATATTTTATGGCTTTGCTGTTTATCGTATAATACAGAGGTAAGTCTGATCTAGATATTTTTTATCCATTTAACTTACTTTTATTTTTCATATAAAGTAGGCTCTGGGAATTCAAAGGAGCCCTCATTTAGTTCAACTAGATTATAGAAAAATCACCGAAACGTGAAGATCTTAAGAAGTCCTATACTTGACCAAAGTGTAATCTCTGTTGACATTACCAATTCTTTTGAAGGTTATTAAAGGGCTTCAAGGATAATCCCAGTCTTATTTTTTCTGCTGCTTCATGGTCTGAAGTATTTCAGATCTTACTTACACATACACTAAGTTAAATATGTAAGTAAATATTTTTATATATTTTATTTTCTTAATTTTTAGTAGTAATCTATTTATATGGGTATATTTAACATATCTGCTATTATTTTTTGCTATCTATAAAATTATCTACTTTTTAGCATTCTTGATTTAATCTGCTCAGTTTTATATTTTTTATCCGCTTGCCCTTTAGGTTGAAGTTGATGTATTTAGCATAGGATTTTAAGAAAATGAAAATACCAATAAAAACAAATTTAATTTAATTAAATAATTGCATGAATTTTATCTATGAAGAAAGATTGTATTAAACGTTGTGCTTTTGCAATTATTATCTTAATTTATATTTTATTATTCATTGTATTTTTGTTTTTCTTTACATTACTCTACTGTTGATCATTTATTACTTCTTATAAATTGAATCATAACGTACTTCCTTGTTGACAAGGCTATTTTTAAGCTGGATTTTATTTTTTATTGCGAGCATCTAAATTTTTGCATTCAGGTACACGTAGTATAGTTCAAACAACAGTAAACTGTTCACAGATATTTAAGAATGTTATTTAGCTGCAGATAGTTTAATCACTGTTGTACAATTTACTTCACTTCTATTCTATCATACTTTGATAGACTATTATAGAACATGAGATGTGAAATATAAAAAATTATTGCAATTCATATAATTGTTGACAAATAATTTTTTATTAATTTTAACTTTTATAATTAATTAAATGTATTTTTTTAAATCTAAGATTTTCATTCGAGGCCTTAATATGCTTACTACACGAAGAAATCTATGAGTGGTTAAAAAACTGAAATTTTATGTTCTCTGCTTCACTCTTTATACATATCTGTTTTTATAGTTTCTTTATAGACTGATTATAGGAATGTTTAATGTAATTTAGCCTTCTAATTTCTTGCTTTATCAAACTAGAGCCAGTAATAATGAATTTAATTTGACTTATTATTAAATTAAGAAATGATGGGAAAACAATAAGAGTACATGATCTTATTTAGTGATGCAAATTTGAAACTGTTTTTTTACAAGAAGTTTGACTTATTTAGTTTACTTCAGTGAGTTAATAGGAAAGAAATGTGGAGGTATTCCAAGTAAACTGCAATGGAAAAAAGAAAAACAAATGTACTGGTGTAAAAAAAGTTTAAACATACAAAATTAATTTTCCAAAAAATTAAAGTGACAATGTCATGTACCTTTATCATCTATAGTTTCTTTATATTAAAATTGGTATCATTTGACTAAATTCGACGAGAAATTAAGAAATTAGAGCAGCAAGTGACAATATAAAAAAGCTAGGGACAAATAAAATTGATTTTCTAAAAACACGCGATGGTATATATAAATTTTGCAACTAATTTTTTTTTGAGATAATACCTGTTTTATGACATAATTAGTAGTCTTACTAACGGTAAAGATAGGTGAATTATTACAAAAATATTTTGAATAGGCAAATTAGTTGTGCATTTAAACTAAGGTGGGGATATTTATAATAATGTAATTTATATCTACTTATCTAAATTTAAAATACTGAGAAAATAAAGAAATATCAGCACGTAAATTCATGTAAAAACACAATGCATAAAATTCATTTTGGATTGTGTATAATATAAGCATATTTAAAATAACTGTTTTTCTCTCTTTTAGGACCACTATCAGCTGACTCAACTCAGTTTCTTGCCAAGGGAAAGGACAGAAAAAAATCTCAAACAAACCCATTGCTATGAACTTTCTAGTCAAATTAACATATTTAGTCCATTTAAAATGATGTAAGTATTTAATTGAGACTTTTTTAATTAAAAAAATGAAGAAGTAGAACAGTGTTAAATAAGTCATCCAAAGTGAAAACTTGATGACAAAAATGGTACTATAAGGAATGTAATAAGAGGGGGTACCATAACATACAATTTAGGACAAACTACTTTAAGATTCCTGTATTTGGGGCTTATCTATCTGAATATATTTTATATGTAATAGCAGCTGCTCCACACGTTCCACTTCTGAGCGACTTTTTTCCCTATACTTTAAGGAATTCATAAATTATTGATACAACAAGCCTAACTTACATTTCTGAAAAAGGTTGCAGATGTTGCTTTGTTATACATCCTGATATTTTTTATTGATGCAGATTTTTTTAATTTCACTAATGTAAATTGTTGAATGTTACACACAATGCATCCTACAACATATTTGTCATACTTTATTTGGAAATTGACTAGAAATTTAAATTATTCAGATATTCATTTATATAAGCCTGCAATAACATAAAACACAAATCCATAACAAATTAGTGCTGTCACAAACTGAAGACCGCTGATGAATTTTCAGTACCTTCGAAGCAATACAAATGTGCTGAATATCAGTGTGTCCATAAGATATTCAGAAATTTACAGTGATGCAGGTGAAGGTAGCTGCCACTAACAGTTGTAAAGTAGGTAGACTAATTTAATCATTCCGTGCGATACACAGCAAAATGCTCTGGATCATTAAAAATAGCAGCGAGACCAGAAGGTCTATATATAAGTTATTAGCTAAAATGAGTAAGCACCATATTTAGTACAAATGTACTTACAGCAAATAATAATGTAGATTACATCCATCTTTAAACAGTTCAATACACCAGTAATTGATGCATTCAATTCGACTTAGCAATATTTATATTATTAGGTATTACAACAGAAGCAGTGCAAGAATTTCAATTTAATACAGACATGTATTTGAGTTTATCATCCACAACTGCACTAGCAGTGTCGATGATAATGAAAAATAAGTCAATTTAAAAATTTTTATTTAAAATTGCTTCTTATTTCTAAGTCATAGTGTTTCTTGTTCTTCTTCAAAACTAAGTGGTACACCTAAAATTTCAGCAACTTTTGTTGTTTTAACTAACAATCCTTAAAAAATTTTTGTGTCATTTATACAATTCATGGCACTGCTCATATCAGTGCTTTTATACTGAAGTTGTTTACTTGACACATTTATTTCATATAAGTATATTATACCACATAATTAAAGATGACACAAATTTAAATTCTGTAATATCTTAAGAAAGGTTCGTTAGTTTCTACTTTCATAGTATTGCCACTTAATTCTGACACGTCATTCGGTAATATCTCTTCCAATGCATTGCCAACCCCAGATAAATTACATCTCAGATTTCAGACTCAATTCGACAAGCGTCCCTAGAGTCAACTAGTGGTAAAACTGGCCCTGTATGGCAGTATTCTAAACAACAAAAAAACTAAATTTTCATCCCATCAATATGTTGAACTGTGAATCTATCAGAATACAATAAAAAAAAATTCGGCTAACTTTTGCTTTAGCGGAAGTGACGAAATCGATCTATTTGGTGTCGATCGATTCGTATCGACGAGCTGAGTCGATTGACACCCCTCCCAACTTTAGGAAACATCGGGGGCAAAAGTTACGGTCGTTAATTTTCCATTGGGGATACATTTTGGATGTGTATCGAGATTGGAGTATCCATGTTGGCCTAATACCATCCACGCCACCAAACTTTCCGACACACCGTGAACCGACGAAGCCCTAGACGAGCAGTGAGCACGGTCCTAATAAAGGTTTACTGAAGGACCGAGGGAGTAAAAGCCGACCGCCTCCACGTGGTGTAATGGTTAATTGGTCCACATTAATTGTTTAATAATAAATATTGCTTTTCTATTGCATTCCGGCATATTCGTTAAACGCCGTTAAACCCTTGTATTCAAAAAAAGTAAGGTTAAGTTAGCTTAAATTCAGTTTTCAACGAAAATTTTTTCGTAATGTGTTTCCTATAACTATAGACAACATTGCTGTCCTTGTTTTCGTCAAGTTTGCCGAAAAAATGTTGACTATGGCCATAAAAACACATCCGAAATATATTCCCACCGGAAACTTTCCACGGCCGTAACTTTTGCCCCCGACGTTTCCTAAAGTTGGGAGGGTTGTCAATCAACTCGGCTCGTTGATACGAATCGATTGACACCAAATAGATCGATTTCGTCACTTTTGCTAAAACAATACCTTACTAAAAATCGCATTTTCGCGGCACACTATACGAATAGGTTATAATCAGTTGACAGCTGTTGGGTTGAAAATCTAGTTATTTTTTGTTTGCAATAATATAAATGTTACCAAGTCAAATTGGGCGCATTGGCCCTACAGTAGGGCGCGTACTGTTACGTCAGAGTGCAAAAGTGGGTGCTAACTGCGTTATTATTCACCGTAAGTGCATCACTACTAAATATGCTGCTTTCTCATTTTTATTGCTTACAACTTTTATGCAGATCCTCTTGTTCTTGCTGCTTTTCTCGAGCATCCAAAACATTTTGCTGTGGCCATCACATGGATCGATTGAGTTAGCTTCACTGCTATGCAACTGTTGGTGGCACAGAATCATCCTTGGTCAATTCAGATTGATTCTGCAGTAGTCACCTCAGCTGCCCTCACCGCAGCTACCCTCACCTGTGTTGCTGCAAATTTTCGAACATCTACATTTAATTTATTATAGATATATTGATATTTAGCACGTTTGTATTGCTTCGAAGCTATTGGGAACTTATCAATAGTCTGCAGTTTCTGGTAGCAATAATTTGTCACAGATTTGTACTTTACTGTGCTTTGCATGATTACAATATTGCTGTAATATAAATCTTCACCCAATTTTCAAATAAATGGTACTTAAATATTATATAGTGCATTGTGATATTTTCCTCTAACACTCGATGGTTTACAAAAAATATTTGAATGTATGACAAAGCGCCATTTGCAAGCCTTTTTGAAAATATAGGTCGAACTTTCTTTGCTAATAACTTTTGGATTTTTTAAAGCATAGAAAAAAAGTTATTCAGAATTGGAGCACATTATTCAATTTTAAAAATTCTCAACAAGTTGTAGCTGGGTATATTCAGGTAAGTAGCAAATACAGGAAATTCGCTTATAAATAACCTCGAAGTACTTTTGTCTTGAATTAAATTGTATGCAACCATACATCTTTGATATAATTCTCACTTCTACTTCAGCTGCCATTTCCACATCGAAGGTTGACGATCATTATTCCTATTGTAATTTTAAAAACTGCTGCTCTGAACAGTTCGCTAGAGGTGCATCTGAACCACTCTGAGGTTTCGTAACCATGATATTTTTCTGCTTTCCACATTCCTTCTTCCTTGGATTCTACCCTGTATTACTAACTGTAGTCTGGTGTACTTTTCTCCTCTTGTGATATATCCAAGATATTCCAGCTTTCGTTTCTTGATAGTATATAGTAATTGTTTATCTTATTCTATTTGTCTTAGAACCTCCACGTTCATTATACCATCCATCCATGATATTTTAAGGATGCTCCTGTACACTCACATTTCAAATGCTTCGATTTTCTTAACCTTAAGCTCAAGTCTTTGTTACATAAAACTCGTTTCAATTTAATTAAATTTGCTCGACTTTTTTCTATTTCGATTTCGTGGATATAGTCGTTTTCCTGGTTTATCGTCATGCCAAGATATGTGTAGCTATTGTCTTGTTCAATGTTTTTCCATTGATACTGAGACTTTCATTTCTTGTGTGAGTTTTCGATATTATCATGAATTTAGTCTTCTGAAGTAAGTTCTGAATTAAATTTGTTTTCCGGATGGACTATCTGGTTTGCATTTTCATATGATATTTTTGAAGTTGAGTTCAACAATCATTAAGGTGTCTTTGTTGCTACTAAATATTTTGCATATATATATCGCCTTCTAAGAGACGGTTTGTTTGGTTATCAATATACACTAATTATTTTGATATAATTGCATTTGTGTGCTTAATTTTGATAGCAATCACTTTGAGGTTGATGGTATTAATCGCTAATACGTTATGACAAATAACTTTATTTAAAAAAATAACTACTTCACCAGAGGTGAATTTTACTATGCTATTTGTATGGTAGTAGTGGAATCCTGGTATTTTAATACTATTTTTTTGGTCAAGTGTGTTTCTGTGAGATATGCCATGTCTATATTATGTCTCATAAATAGCCTCAGTATTCTACTTTAAGATACTGAAATTAACGAGAGCTTTGTCACAGTTAAGGTCCATTCAGAAGAAAAGATAAAATGTTTTGCAAAAATCATATTATTTGATAGGGGAAGGGTTAACGTGTGTGGATAATTGATGTAAATATTGTATTGGCTGTTGATTTATTGTTAGGAGAGTTATTTGTTGAATTCCAATATTGATTGTGATTAATTGGACTTTTGGGATAGTTAATAAGGAGAGAATAGTTGGTTATTTTTTGGGGCGGTTTGATTATTATTAGGCGAATTATTTATAGTGTATAATTTGTTTTTAGAAAATTTGGAATCTTGAAACTTTCAAGTTAACTGGATGATATTTTACATTAAGTTGTAGTCCACAATATTTTTTGCTATGGTTGTAGTATTGGTACCTTTGGTATTGAGGCGTGTTGCTAGATATTTTTTTATAGTTAGAATATATTGATTTTGCAAATTTTGTTCGCTTTTTCGTTATCTGTAAGTTATACTGCACATATGGGAATTGGAATTTTATCTTTATTAAGCAGTCTTGTGATACTAATTATATAAAGATTATATGTGAAGAGTTCTGCTCCTAGATTTTGTTCTGGAAAGTGGGGCATATAAAGTAATGAGAGATCTTTAGGATTTTAAAAACTGTTGAACAATATTTTATTTCATGAAATGTAATACGCATGTAATATTATACGATGCTTTTTAAACCATGTTCCAAATTTCATAATCTATCTATACATTTGAACAGAAAATAAACAAAGAAATGTGGCATGATTCTCGGCCTTAAATTTACACCAGGAAGTCTGTGTGTAGTAAACAAAGACAGCCTATACATTTGAACGGAAAGTAAACAAAATTATTATCCTAGGACGCCAAAAAGTATTTTTGGCGGGCAACCCCTAGTATATAATAAAACACACGGCATGCGTTAGACCGGAACTTGGCCTGGCGTGCCCCTTGATCTGTCAGTAGACTTTGACACACGTGTGTTATGTCATACAAGACGATATCACCTGTACGCTTTAAATGGATTTCAATAATAACAACAAATAGCATATATCTAATATCTACTATATTGCGTACAGCTCATAAACCCTATAGGTAATAATGTGCCGTTAAAGGGAGCTATTTGACTGCACCGTAACATTACGCGTAGTAAATACGCATGCGAGAAACTTGAAAAAACGCGCCCATTTCAATTTAGTTTAAAATATCTAACAGTAGTTTTTTTGGGTTCGAAATTATGAATAAATAAAACTGATCAATTAAGAAAATTTGTTAATTCTGCCAGTAGTTTGATGATGCTTTTTATATTTTTGTTGGCAACTTGCAGTTAACATCGCCAGCTGAGCGGCCCGAGCCTGTTTAGCCAAATCGCACAATAACTTTATCTGATTTTGAGGTTAGAAGTTAACTTTAGCAAAATACACATTACTGACGTACCAAAATAATACAAGAAAAAATAATAACGGTACAGCAAGAAGTGCAAGTACGGACCCACTTTATTTTTATTTTATTCTATAATTAGAAAACTAGGAGCATGTGCATAACAGTGGAGAAATAATACGGTGCAGGTCTGTACCCTAATGACGGCTACGAGGTCGACAATGCCATCTGCAATGTAGTAAATATTATATTTATGACAAATAATTGTTTTGGTGAAAATCTAGTTATTTTATGTTTGCAAGGTTGCATACTTAACAATATAAATATCAACTCGAACTGCAGACATGGAGTTTGGTGCTGCATCAAGCATTCCAGAAATGGATGTTAACTACGTTATTATTCGCTGTAAGTACTTTGTTACCAAATATGATGCTTCTTTATTTTAACTATTAACAACTTTTATGTAGATCCTCTGGTCTCGCTGCTCTTTTTGATTATCCAGAACATTTTGCTGTGGGTACCAGTGGGCTTGCAGGGATTGATTGCGTTTGCTTACATGCTTTGCAATTCTTGGTGGCACAAAACCATCCATGATAAATACAAATGTCAGTCCAGCCGCCGCCGCCGCAGTCGTGCATGCAACTGCAGATTACTCAATGTCTACGTGTACTTCATTTTGGATACACTGATGCTCAGTACGTTTGTGTTGCTTCAAAGCCGTTGGAAAGTCATCGACGATTACGAGTTTATGATAGGAATAATGGCTTGCAGAATCTTGTTTTATATTGCTTTACGTTATTATAACCTTATGTGTTTTGACACAATGTAAATTTATAATTAGTTTTTCAAATAAATTATGGGAAATGTATGATACACTAGACTTTTTCCTTTCATTTTATAATACATTCGTTCTCAATGTCTGTTTTAGCTCGAAAAAAGATTGTAACACTAACTCGTCCATTTTAAAATTATTGCATATTGAACTTCATTCAAAGAAATTGTTTTTGTAGCAATTTATTGGCCATAGGCCTTGCCCTCCTCTTTAACAATTTATGTGGCGACAATAAAAATGTATAGAATGACTTCAAGTAAAAAACATTTTTTGAAAGTTAATTTTGCTCACTCAAAGGTGTTTTACAGTAATGTCATGTTATTTATGTTATCTGTAAAAAGGGCAAAAATTCTATAAGTTTGATTAAAAAGAAATAGCATGGTTATTAGTCAAAACTCATGAAATTAGTGAATAAAATAAAACAAAATGCGAAATATAAGAAAATATATAAAAATGAAGAAAAATTAGAGAAACATTCCATTCTACTATTTGAACAACTTTTAGTATATGAATTAGTTGAATAAAGCTGGTAAATTTACAAGAAAGCAAAAGGATAATAAACTGTATTAATATCATCATTCATAAAGAATATGTACTTTTGAAGAAAAATATGCAGTAGTCTAAAAAAAAAAACGATATAGGACGTGACTGATAGATGGTTATTTAAATAGTGAAACATAAAATATTGTATGGTTAATAAGGAAAGAGAATTTAAATAGGAGAAACAAGTACATTTTTCATTCCTAATTATATAAGATACCCCGCTATGTAGTTACTAGAGTCTGGTTAGATGAAAATTGTTCAGATCATTACATTAGCACTGTTTCTTACAGAAACATTTAAAGTTTGTAATTTTTAAAAGTCAAAGTCTGCCTAATGGAACCCTTTAATAAATATTTCAGAGGTGCCAAGATACTGGAAGCAAATTTTTAACAAAAATCCATGAAGTTTTTCCGTAAACTAGAAATTAGTATAAGCCACTTAATAATCGTAACACGTTTTAATTTATTATCATTCCGCAGTTTATTATTTTGCATTAATTAATAACTTTTCTTTAATCTTTGAATGAAAATTTAAGAGACTGGTGGAAATGGTGGGGTAGTAATTTTTAATTTACATTAGGATTTTAAGTTCAGTTGCCTTAATTTTTTTTGGAAATTATTTACAATTTGCTCAGAGAAGCAATAAGTAAATTCGTTGACAGAAACAAAATGTCCTTATCAGAGTTTTATTGCTAACATACCATACTATTTTTAGTATTCTTTAGGGATGGTCTTCATCAAAAAGTTTTGCATATTCCCATAACTAAAGGATATGCTCTGATAGGCTTCCGATACATTTATAGAGAAGTATCTCACGTAAGTTTAGATCTTCAACCTATTAACCAACTCACTTGTTTTAATTTGCAATATGGGATTTTTTGTAAGCTTTTGAAAGAATTTTATTTTGAATTAGTAGTTGGTCCGATAAGATTTTAATAAAAGTTAGTAGGAAGTGAGTAGGATAAACTTTACATTATATAATAATCCATCATGTCACACACAGTCAAAAGCTTATTCAACGTCAAAAAAGGCAGTTTTTTAGGCAGAATGGTCCTCTTTTGATAATGTGATTGTATATGATTCAAACATAGTGCTTATAGTTTTTTTGTAATGGCAATTTTTATTGCCTTGGATGTCTGTTATATGCACTCTTATCTCGAGGGTTTTGATTTCTTTTCCATATAAGCCTAATGCTCCTTTTTTTCCATAAGTTCTCAATTGTATTAGATACATTTAAACCTGGCTTGGTTACTGTGTAGCTATCTGGGAGCCTTGTATCATCGAGGTCAATATGGCGTTTAATTTAAGATGACATTAAAATGCCAATTATTGATATGCTGTTGAAAAGATATGCCAATTTGTGTTAGATAAAATTAACTTGGTAATTTGGTTGATAGATGATTCAAGTACAAAATGTTGCAATTATATGAGTGTGATTTGATGTGAAATTCCAATTTGGTGTAATATATAGGTAGTTTGGTAGTATGCCTTTAGGTACAGATAAAGAAATTACATTATGGAGTTATTTATGATCTAGTGGACAGTAGATTGGCTAACAGGTAGAAAGATATGTGTAGTAATTAATGATGGCCCTTAACAGATGTCTACCCTTAGTAGTAATAAATCTTGATCCCTAACTAATGTATTTAGTATTCCGATTTTCATTAATTATAATTTGTTTTTAATTGTCGAAATAATGCTTTATACATTTTTTAGTGCAATTGAAACAAAATATGGGAAACTATTATTAGATGAAGAAGAAATGACAGGGAGATGGAAACAATACTTCTCAGATTTGTGGGATGAGGGCGCATCCCCAGCACCAGTACTTATATGGATCCAATAAAATGTATATGATATAAACATCAAAGGAATCGAATGGAAGAAATATGAGGCCCTTAAAAAGCAAAAAATTGCCAAGGCATTAAGTATTGACAGGATAAGACCATAATTAGCAAAATATTTGGAAGATGTACTAATTCAACAGCTACATAAAATATTTAACAAGATATGGAAAACAGCAATTACCAGATCAATTCCTAAGAAAGGTGAGTTTAAAAATTGTAAGAATTATCCTCTTATTTTCTGTTATATAAACTTTAAGGATTTTAGAACGCAAGTTATGAGCCCTGATAGAACCACGCTTAAAAAAAATTAAGCTGGATTTCGTCCTTGAAAAGTACACAATTTTTGCAAGTAAAAAAAATTAATCATATGGAAGGCAATACTAAGAAGTGGGACTAAAGGTAAATATACTTAAAGTTACGCTGATGTCTAGAGATATAGCATTAGGAAACGAAAATCTAAACCGAGTAAATAGAATTAAATACCTACGGTTATTATAACTGAAAAGGGGGGATATTTAAAGTGAAGTGAACAGCACAATACTGCCATAAAAATATAAAGAACATTCTATAATTCATTCTTTAAAAAAAGAGAAATTACTACGAAAACTAAACTCAAATTATACAAGCAATAGTAATTTTGCCCCTAACTTATGGAAGTGAGTCCTGGGTACTAAATAAAAAACTTATAAGCAAACTACCTGCGAATTGAAAATTTTGAGGACTATTGCAAATGTGTAAATAGAATAGAATAAGGAGTACTGGAATGAGACAAAGATTGTAAGTAAATATATTTCAGAATTATATATCAAAGGCAACTATCATGGTTTAGACATGTTAGAATGAAAGAAAATATAATAGTTAAGCAGAACTAGGGGCCTTGTCTGCTAGGAAACAGATGCAGAAGTAAACCTAAACAATGTTGGAATCAACAAATTGGGAAGATTGTAGAGGAACGGGGCACCCGTGAAGCACCGTTAAAGTGAAGCTACTGATAGGAAGAAATGGAAGGCTTATGTCAACCTTGACATTGAAAGGTAGAAGACGAAGCCAATAAGTAAGTGACACTTTAGTTAAAGTTGCATGTCTGGGTGGGCTACACAAACATTACTTGTATTTATTTGTTTGATATACTTGCACTTTACAATATATGGTACTGCAGATAATTATTATAATACCACCATGGACTGTTTCATCAATATAATTAGTGTTATGCATCATGTGTTCTGAAAGCAATAAAATATCTATTTTGTTATATTGTAGAAAGCTAATTTGTTTAGTTTTATGGTTGGTTAAATCATTTGCATTCCTTGAAACAATACAAATTAAAGAGTTATTTTACTAATGGTTGAGGATAGCAAGATTAATACCATACTCTCTGATTAATGAATTAACAACATTGCTTTGAAACTGAGTTTTAAATTTGATTTTGTATAGTAGTTTCTTGTGTTACGCTAGAATATTTCAGATTTTCGTTTTGCTATGCTATTTTTTATAATATATGAATTATTTTGAGTTAGGCAATTTATAATTCCAGAATTAACTTTTGCATTTTAGACTGTATATCTTTTATAGTTAGCTGTATTTGGTTTTAGTTTTCTAACGTACTGTTGATTTGTGGTTGCTTCAAAATTTCACACATTTGAAAGATTTTGTGCAGTATGATTTAGAATGTTTTGTGTTCTTTTACTTCTAGTCCTTTGATTGCAGAAATAGAAATCTAGTAATGGAGATTACAAATAACCATTCCATAAGCTGGACAACAAATGGATATTGCCATACTTTAAAGATATTCTTTAAGTATGTGAGAAGTGAATCATATTACTACTAACATGAGGTGAGAATGAGAATAGTTTGAGTGCTGTTTTTGAATTTGGCTGTTGAGAGACTTTTTTGCTTAGAGTAAATAAAAGTAGAAGGAATATTTATTTACTCTCTTAAAGGACATCAGTAGGTCTACGGTGAAGGGTTCGTTCCGGTGCAGTGAATATGCCAATATCAAGACCATGGAGCATACACCATCAAATATATATATATATATATATATATATATATATACATATATATATATAAAATATATAATATATATAGAAGGTAAAAAAAATAATGCAACTTGCACATCCCTGGTGGGGATCGAACCCACGACCTTTGGATTAGAAGTCCAACGCGCTATCCACTGCGCCACAGGGACTTATAAGAAGAGTTAAAAAAAAACGTATTTAAAGAGTTCTTCAAGATAGATCTAACTTTCACTGTATTTTAAAGTTAATAATAATAATAATAATAGTTCCCCGTAACAGGTCCGAACATCCTTTGGGGTCGTGATAGGTTAGGTCTGCTACAATCTAGAGCCTACGGTACACAAGGGTGGTAACGTGGCTAGCGCTACGTACCGACCGCCTGTATTACCTCAGAGTTTGACCTCCAGGTACTCATTGTGCAGCCTAAGTCGAGCTGGGCCGTGAAATGCCAGCGACCGAATTGGCAGGCAGGATTCGAACCGCAACTCTTCGTTTCGTAGTCTAGCAACCTATCCATTAGACCACGGCTCATTTCAGAGTTACTTGCCTGTATATACCAAAACACAATCTTTAAAATTTTGAAAAATGAATAATACTCTTGATATCTAAGTTTCTTCCTTATATATTAAAAGCTCCAAGATCTACCGGCATAAACTAGAAAAACCTAAGTTTTCACAACCGGTGTTTTAGTGCATCGTGTGGTAGGTTCTCAGGTTGTTAGGCTGTAGTCGGGTTGGGAAACTCTCGACGTTTTCCGCAACTGCAGTGAACATCTTCAGAAAAAATCTACAACTGTCTCTACTAGAACATATTAACAATGAGCCCAATTTACATTTTAAAGTCTACAGATGCCATTTTGTCATACATCCCAATATTTTCATTATTGCAAAATTCGTTTCATACCAACATAAACCATAGATTGCTTTTAAACCACAATTTATTTGAACATTGCTTAAAAATTTACATTGCACCGATATTCATTACAAAAGATAGTAATGACGCAAAGTATAATAAAGTACAAATCTATAACAAAGTAGTGCAACAGATAACTGAAGATGACTGACAACATTCCAGTAGGCTCGAAGCAGTACAGTTGTGCAGAGTATTAGCATATCACTAATAAAATATATGTACATGTTGACAAATTTACAATAGCACAGGCGAAGGTACGCACGGTGACGCTGGCAGACTCGACTTCTAAATTTGTTGTAGGCGATTATTTGCCACCAAGTGTTGTAGATTAGGCAGACTGACGCAATCAACTTGTTTGATCGCATAGGTACCCACAGCAAAATGTTCTGCATTATCAGTAAGAGTACTGGAAACAGGACTGCATAAAAATAATTAATAGCTACAATGGAAAAACAGTATATTTGATAAGGATGTACTTACAGAAAAAAAAAACGTGTTTAGCATTCATTTTAGCTGCTCTTGTGCCACAGAGGTCTGAAGCATCCAATTTGACAATTTCTTTGCAAAAGTGTGGCATTAGTATAAACAATAAAATAACTACAGATCTTCAACTGGTAACTTTTTTGCTTAGAGTAAATAAAACTATAGAGAGAACAATGTGCATACACTAGAGTAAATAAAATTATAAAGAACATTGTGCATATTTTCTAATGCCCATTGTTGCTCTATTTTGTGCAAAAATACAAATACTAATTTTAAGTGAAATTTTATATTTTTCCATGGCTGCAGCTAAGCTTTTATCATTTTATTTATTTTTTATACTTTATAACTTCAAAAAAAATGCCTTCTCGTTGAAGAATTTCTACCAGGCCATCTACTTTATAATGAAATTATATATTACGAAAAGTACACTACGAGCTAGGTACAACAATATCATTTTTATTTTGGGTAGCCAAGAAATAATTTATAAAATTTTTTTTCGAACTTGGCGCCATTATTTCAGTCACCAAGGCGACCGTTTAAAATTTGAATTTATTCACATATAGCTACATTATATCACATCGCCCCCATAGCCAGCGTTCTTTTTCTCCGCCATTTATTTTGTTCGATCATTTTGTTTCAGTTACTATTTGGGTTTTCTTAGTAAGTACTAATTTGTTTAATTATATTTATTGTAATTATTGGTATTGTTTATGCAGATAATGACTACAAGGGCCGTTTGGAATGTCAGGCAGCTGTCGAGATGCTCCCTGGAAAGACATCAGTAGGTCTACGATGAGGGGCTCATTCCAGTGTAACGTACTTATTAAAAACAACATACTTCAGTCACATGCCAATAGTTGCGAACTGTTCGAATGCGTGATCCTTTTCTTTCTGGCATTGGTTTTATGAGAAACGATCAAAGTTATTGTGCTATGGTTTGATATTGGCATATTCGCTACACCGGAACGAGCCCTTCACCGTAGACCTACTGATGTCCTTTAAGAGAGTAAATAAATATTCCCTCTACTTTTATTTACTCTAAGCAAAAAAGTCTTTCAACAGCCAAATTCAAAAACAGCACTCAAACTATTCTCATTCTCTCCTCATGTTAGTAGTAGTTCGCTAAACACGTTTTCTTTTCTGTAAGTACATCCTTATCAAATATGCTGTTTTTCCATTGTAGCTATTAATTATTTTTATGCAGTCCTGTTTCCAGTACTCTTACTGATAATGCAGAACATTTTGCTGTGGGTACCTATGCGATCAAACAAGTTGATTGCGTCAGTCTGCCTAATCTACAACACTTGGTGGCAAATAATCGCCTACAACAAATTTAGAAGTCGAGTCTGCCAGCGTCACCGTGCGTACCTTCGCCTGTGCTATTGTAAATTTGTCAACATGTACATATATTTTATTAGTGATATGCTAATACTCTGCACAACTGTACTGCTTCGAGCCTACTGGAATGTTGTCAGTCATCTTCAGTTATCTGTTGCACTACTTTGTTATAGATTTGTACTTTATTATACTTTGCGTCATTACTATCTTTTGTAATGAATATCGGTGCAATGTAAATTTTTAAGCAATGTTCAAATAAATTGTGGTTTAAAAGCAATCTATGGTTTATGTTGGTATGAAACGAATTTTTGCAATAATGAAAAATATTGGGATGTATGACAAAATGGCATCTGTAGACTTTAAAAATGTAAATTGGGCTCATTGTTAATATGTTCTAGTAGAGACAGTTGTAGATTTTTTCTGAAGATGTTCACTGCAGTTGTGCGCGAAAACGTCGAGAGTTTCCCAACTCCGACTACAGCCTAACAACCTGAGAACCTACCACACGATGCACTAAAACACCGGTTGTGAAAACTTAGGTTTTTTCTAGTTTATGCCGGTAGATCTTGGAGCTTTTTAATATATAAGGAAGAAACTTAGATATCAAGAGTATTATTCATTTTTCAAAATTTTAAAGATTGTGTTTGGTATATACAGGCAAGTAACTCTGAAATGAGCCGTGGTCTAATGGATAGGTTGCTAGACTACGAAACGAAGAGTTGCGGTTCGAATCCCGCTCTCGCCAATTCGGTCGCTGGCATTTTCACGGCCCAGCTCGACTTAGGCTGCAATAAATGAGTACCTGGAGGTCAAACTCTGAGGTAATAATAGGCGGTCGGTACGTAGCGCTAGCCACGTTACCACCCTTGTGTACCGTAGGCTCTAGATTGTAGCAGACCTAACCTATCACGACCCCAAAGGATGTTCAGACCTGTTACGGGGAATTATTATTATTATTATTATTAATTTTAAAATACAGTGAAAGTTAGATCTATCTTGAAGAACTCTTTAAATACGTTTTTTTTTAACTCTTCTTATAAGTCCCTGTGGCGCAGTGGATAGCGCGTTGGACTTCTAATCCAAAGGTCGTGGGTTCGATCCCCATCAGGGATGTGCAAGTCGCATGTTCTTTTTACCTTCTATATATTATATATATATATATATATGTATATATATATATATATATATATATATATATATATATATATATATATATATATATATATATATATAAAATTTTATCCCTCTCCTATTTTTAAGTGTAGAAGGTAAAAAAAAAAAATTGTGACTACCGAAAACCGAGTCACTGAAATTGAAAGCGATAAATCTTCCTAGTTTTGATGATACACCCCAAAATTGGCCAGTTTTTAGCGAGTTATTCACCACTTTGGTCCACGACAATCGAAATTTATCAGATTTAGAGAAGATGACAGTTTTGGTGTCAAAATTGCAAGGTTCGGCCTTAAAGGTTTGCCAGGGGCTCACTGCCACAGCAAGTAATTATAAGGTAATTTGGGAAGTCTTATATGATCGTTTTAACGATAAAAGGTTGCTGGCAAACAATTATGTTAATCAGGTATTTAATTTTAAAACTTTACGTCGCGAATCCAGAGGAGGTTTAACAGCAGTTTTAATTAATTTTTGTGGGCCCATCGCGGCAATTAAACAATTAGGCTTAGAGGATATCGGAGAGGGTTAGAAATTTTAGACCCGATAACAGGACGTTCCTTTGAAGAGGCACATCGCAGCAAAGATATCCCTACCTATCAAGATTTTGTGCGATTCCTACAAAAGCAAATAAAAACTATGCTGTTCTTTAACCCTTCGGAAACTTCAAGACCCAAGATCCCGGAGAAAATTCCACGTACCACGCACAATTTTCTACTCAATCCAGATTCTCGTAATTCTCTTGTAATAAATGTGACTTCCCTCATCACCCCCTCTTGCATTCTATCTTTTCCAAAAAGAGTAAACCCGCAAGCCGGTTGTTGGAGGTTAAAGAGACGGCTTTGTGTTTGCTGGAAAATCTTAAAAGGTCCGCGATCCCAGAAAAGTCGACAGTTGTTTTGTCAAAGGTTGTCGGAAGGGTTTACAACGAGTCGGGGCATCTTAACAATTTGAGATTTTGTTAGATTCCGGAAGCCAGTCACATTTTCTAACTTCAACTTGTGTCGGCGTTTGAACTTGCCAATTGAACACCTGAAGTCTTCGGTTTTAAGTCTTGGGGGCGCCCCACAAACAATTGATGGAAAAACAAATTTGACTTATTCGTCTCGGTTTGATTCCAGTATTTCGTTTACCATTGAACCCCTTATCGTAAAAAAGATTGTCGACAAACTGCCGACCGCGGAAGTCGATATTTCCCAGTTGGCTTATCTTTGAAATCTGGATTTAGCAGATGACTCTTTTCACATTCAGGGAGGAATAGACGGGATTTTAGGTGCTGAGTTTGTCAGCCAGATTCTGGGAAACACGACCATCAAAAGTTCACCAAAACGCCCGGTTGCTATTTCAAGCTCCCTTGGGTTTGTTGTTATGGGTAGGGTTCCAGTTGTGTCTGAGGAGACTAACCTCATAAGTTTGGTTGCTATAAAAAAACCGGTCGAGACGCTCCTTCAAAAGTTTTGGGAAGTTGAGGAAGTCTCTTCAACAACCCTAGTAAATCAAGAAAACAAGATTTGTGAGGAATTGTTTTCTTCGACGGTGAAAAGATCGGGTTCTGGGAAATTTATCGTCTCTTTACCTTTCAAGGAAAATCCACAAAAGTTAGGAAACTCCTACAATCTGGCGTTTCGTCGGTTGTTAGGCTTGGAGGCGCGCTTTCGACGTTTTCCGGAGTTGAAAAGCCTCTATAAGGACGTCGTTTCGGATTATTTGGAACAAGGTCACATGTCAGTGACGGCCGACTCTAATTCTGACGTTGGCTATTTTATTTCTCACTTTGGTGTTTTTAAACCCCAGAACGCTTCTACGCTACTTCGCGTAGTATTTGATGCGAGTGCGAAAACGAGCTCGGGAACAACACTTAATGATTTACTTCACGTAGGGCCGAAATTGCAAACCGATATCTTTGACTTGTTAATAAATTTCCGTCTATTTTCGGTTGCCTTCTCCGCAGACATAAAACAAATGTATCGGAAGATTTGGGTACGTGCGGAAGACCGAAAATATCAAAAATTGCTATGGAGATCTCATCCAGAGGGTCCTGTAGAAGTGTTCCAATTGAACACAGTTTCCTTTGGTCTTTCGGTGTCTCCCTATTTAGCCTTGCGAACAATTCATCAACTTGTGGACGAGGAGAAACAAAATTTTCCAATCGCGGCCGAAATTATTCCCGGAGACATGTATATAGATGATCTGGTTACATCACTAGAAGACATAGATAAATCTCGCTTGTTAAAGGTCCAATCACAACAGATGATGGCTGCTGGGGGATTTTCTTTGGTAAAATGATCATCTAATGTACCCGAATTTGCAGGAAATACTTTAGTTAGAGAGTTTGATTATAGAGATGCCTCGAACCCGGTGTTAGGATTGCTTTGGAATCCCCAATCCGATTGTTTTGGGTTTCGAATTGGAGCAGAGGAACGAAGATGTACCAAACGACATATGTTGTCTACAATTGCCCGTATGTTTGATCCTTTGGGAATTTTAACTCCGACTATTTTAATGGCTAAGCTATTTATTAAGCAGTTGTGGCAGGCTCAAATTGATTGGGACGAACCCTCTCCCCACCAAATTATTGTCGCCAATGGAGTAGCCGGCATTCAAGAGTACTCTTTAGTTGACTCTTGGTTTCACATTGATGGCGGGGAGAATCCAGCGGACTGTCTATCAAGAGGATTGTCACCCCAAGAATTATTTGAACATCACTTGTGGTGGAAAGGCCCATCTTGGCTGAGCGCTCCCAAAGGAATATGGCTAATAAATCGAGTGGTGACCAATCATGATGAAACCGAGCTTCCAGAAACTCGAAAGTTGGCGTTATTTGTCTCCGAAGAACCCTGCCTCGAAAATCATATAGTAGCGTTAATTGGTCGTTCTTCCTCTTATATGCGTTTGTTACGGGTGGTGGTATTGATCCTGAGTTATGAAAAAAAGCTATCCCCGAGGCAGGATATTTCTGGTGATGAATGAAATAAAGCGGAGCGGTCTTTATGTCTTGTCGTACAACGCTGTCATTTTGGCAAAGAGTTTCAGGCGTTGGAAACTGGAAAACTTTGTTCCGATCAATTACAACGACTTGCCCCTTTCTTAGACCACGGCGTAATCCGTGTCGGAGGGCGGTTGAAAAATTTGGGGTTGCCCTTTGATCACCGTTACCCCATCATTTCGCCAAAAAAGAACTCTTTTGTAAAACTATTAATTAATCATTTCCACATAGTTCATTGCCATGCAGGCTCCCACCTATTACTCTCATTGTTGAGAGAAAAATTTTGAATTCTTTCCGCGCAACAAACGGTACATGCGTGTGTCCGTGCTTGTAATAGGTGTTTTAGAGTTCGTGCAAAGAATTGGTCACCTATGATGGGAGATTTACCACATAGTCGAGTTTCAGAGACAAAGGCGTGTCGATTACGCAGAACCGTTAAAAATTTCTTTGGGAAAGGGTCGAAAGCCCGTCCTTCGTAAAGCATACATTTGTTTAGCTACCAAAACGGTCTACATTGAATTGGTTACAGAATTGTCAACTCCTATGTTTTTAGCAGCATTCAAACGATTTTTGGCCAGACGCGGATGTTGTCGCACGATTTTTTCTGATCGAGGTACCAACTTTGTAGGTGCAAAGGCTGAGTTGGAAGAAATAGCACAGTTATTAGAGTCCGACGAACATCGCCGATCCCTACATGACGGTTTAGCCAATCATCGAATAGAGTGGAAATTTTCACCTCCCAGTGCTCCTCACTTTGGCGGTTTATGGAAATCCAATATTAAATCTGTCAAGGCTCATTTGTCTCGAGTAATTGGTGATCAGATTTTGACATATGAAAATTTACTACGGTTCTAACTCAATTCGAGTCTTTGTTGAATTCCCGACCCCTTTGCCCACTGAGTTCGGATCCATTGGATCTTCAAGTCTTGACTCCGGCTCACTTCCTGCACCTGAAACCGACAGAAAATTTACCGGCGGAGCTCGTCTCCCATATCCCCCTGAATCGATTAAGCCGATTCCAGTTGTTGGATCGAGTTGTACAAGATTGGAAGTGGAAAAAACCAACTGAACCTTTGAAACCGGGTACCCTAGTTTTAATTGACCAAAACAACTGTTCCCCTTTAAAATGGCCTTTGGGGATAGTTGACGAGGTGTTTCCTGGGAAAGATGGGGTGGTTCGAGTAGCTCGAGTTCGAACTTTGGGGGGAATTTATACTCGACCCACGGTGAAGCTATTTCCCCTTCCTTCACAATAATGCGGTTGTTTGTGGTTTATTGCCCTTTGTATATAGTTATTCAGGTTTGTTTGTTTGTTTCATTTTGGAGAAGCGATTGGTGCGTATTACCCGATTGCCTTGGTTGTATTGCAATTTTGTTGGGTTTTGATCTGTCCCTCGCAATAGTTGTTGGTGCTGAAGGCGTTGGCTTTAGGGGCGTGGGGATGTTCGCGCCAATCTCCTAATTATATTTATTTTTTGAAATTTTAAATTAGGGCCGGCTATAATTTGATCCCTCTCATATATGTGAAATTTGTTATATCGGCCCAACTGACTGCAAGCGCGCGTGGCGATTAAGGCCGCGAGCCGCGCTCGTGCAATTGGCTTTGAGCACTTGCTTTGGCATGTTGGTTATGTTAAGTTCACGCGACTTTATACTTTTGCTTTATTAAAACCTGCATTTGGGATGTTTTCGCTGTGCTATCGTCCACAAATTATTAGCTCGACGAGGGAACCTGTGTACCAGGAAGACGCCCCCGTTTCGTCTGCTGTGAAGATTGGGGTAACTTGTCCTAATTTTTATCCATATCCTTCTCCTTTTATTCTGGAAGCCCCAGGACCAACAGCAGGGAACCGATATCCGCGGGAAGCGCCGTTTCCACAGGTTAGTGTTTTTAATTTTAGAGTTGTTTCAAGTTCTCTATTCAAAATTACCTATAGAGTCCACTTATTCCGGCCCCACCAATATATATATATATATATATATATATATATATATATATATATATATATATAATGCCGTGGTGGTTTAGTTGATAGATTGTTGGACTACGAAACCAAGAGTTGCGGGTTCGAATCCCACTCTCGCCAATTCGATCACAGGCATTTTTACCGCCCAGCTCGACTCAGGCTGCAATAAATAAGTACCTGGAGATCAAACTCTGGGGTAATAGACGGTCGGTACGTAGCGCCAGTTTACTGCCCTTATGTACCATAGGTTCTCTACATTGTAGCATACCTAATCTGTCACGATTCCAAAGGGCCTTCAAGGCCTGTTACGGGGAACTATTATTATTATTATTATTAACTTTAAAATACAGTGAAAGTTAGATCTATGTTGATGAATTCTTTAAATACGGTTTTTTTTTAACTCTTCTTACAAGTCCCTGTGGCACAGTGGATAGCGCGTTGGACTTCTAATCCAAAGGTCGTGGGTTCGATCCCACCAGGGATGTGCAAGTCACAATTTTTTTTTAGTTTACACTTAAAATAGAAGAGGAATAGATTATATATATATATATATATATATATATATATATATATATATATATATATATATATATATATAATCTATTCTCTTCTATTTTAAGTGTAAACTAAATATATATATATATATATATATATATATATATATATATATATATATATATATATATATATATATATATTAGCTGGCCCGGCAAACGTTGTTTTGCCATATAAATTACTTCTAGGAATTTGTAGGGTAGACAAAAATAACTAACTTATTGTAAGTGTGTGAGGATGTGGTATATGATTAATATGGCTATAAAAAAAATAGGGGTCAGTGATAGAAGGGTGAAAATTTAGGGTTGTATGTATTTTTTAATGCCACATATTTTAAGCTAATAAAATAAAAATTTTTTCGAAAAAATAAAAAAAAATGTTTGGGGTGGACCACCCTTATCACTTAGGGGTATGAAAAATAGACCGATTCTCAGACCTACCGAATATACATATAAAATTTCATAAAAATCGATCAAGCCGTTTCGGAGGAGTATGGCAACTAACATTGTGAAACGAGAATTATATATATATATATATATATATATATATATATATATATATATATATATATATATAATATATACTATATATATTTATATATTATATAATTATATTATATTTTTCCTTTTGAAAATAATATAAGCTATATAATATTTAAAGCATGTAAGCATATTTCCATCATGAAGAAGTTGTGCTTTACATATCATCAGTATAACGGAGCAACATAAGCATATATTAAGTAAGCATTTAAAATTTTTATTTTAATAAGAAAGATACCTGGGCTAGAAGTTCACCTGGAAATCTTACCTACGTTGATTGGGCGGTAGTGAAGGTGAAGGCAGTTTAGCAGACCCTTGGCTCCCTCTTTTATCTTAGGAGCCAGCTGTCTTTTCCTAATGAACTTACTCTGCATGATTATCATTCACTTGATCATGATGTACGCATGCCCCATTTGATAAGCTCCAAGTGATCTAGAATTGTTGATGTGCAAACTATCCAGGAATATATTTCCCAATGCTTCCAACAACCCTTCTGCAGCATTAAATACCACAGAAATTCATTCATCTATGGCCTATACAGTTATGAGATCCTTAAGCCAGTCCCTTCTGTAAAGTGGTACAAGGGGTGGACTAATGCGAGCCCACCAACATCCACGTTAAGCTATCGAAGAAGGAAGTTAGTGGTTGGAGTTAAGGAATCAGTGTCAACGTGATTTAGTTTTTTAGTTTATCTGTAGTTAAGAGATTTTTTTCACCTTTTTTATTTATTAATAATTGTTTAACCTAATTATATTGAGTTGCTGCAAAATATGTCAAATAACAATCGACGAAATGTGTTCTGTTGATACTGAAGGCCTTCTGCTAATGTCCAGATAACTCATCAATCCTAGCTTTATAGAATGTCATTGGTCGTTATGCGAAGAAGTTATCTAGATACTAATGGAGCTTTTCTTTATTGTTAAACTTTTGCTCTTGCAAAGTCTTGTTTAATGCTAAAAAAATGGCAATCGGTTAGGTCAAAACTATATGGCAGGTGAGGTAGAATTTCTTAGATGGGTTCAAATAATATATGGGAAATTGCCAGAGCAAGATTTTATTACGCATTGGATCTGCATGAACTGATTTTGCTGAAGTTGGTTTTGTAATTATTTCTGTGATATGTTGAATTTGACTGTATTGCAGTTTAGCTGTGCTTTGTAGTAGCAATTCGAAGTCTGAGTGCTGAGTGAATTCCAACAAATGCAGAACATGAAATGCAGGTGCAATTCTTGTTCTAGCTGGAACTGTATTCACCATGTTTTGTTTTATGACTTTTCATCTTCTATCATGATGAAATCAAGCAAAACAGAATTTTCTGAACGGCTCCAATGGTTGTTAATAGAAAGACTGTTTGATATCCATTAGTTCAGCTTTGTCATTTCACTTAATGCATGTATATACCTGTGCACGTTACTACATCATATCCTAAGCTTGTCTGCAATCTCAATTTAATCTAATGGAAATTTGCTGAGACTCGATCGAGCAGCTGATCTTTATTAATAGTTGAGAGTAGTTGTGAGCAGAACTGATTTTGAAGTCCAAACCGCCTTTGTGTAAAAGACTGAATCACAGTTGCGTTATGCGTTGATTAACAGTATCTTCATTAAATGCAGCACTAACAGGACGATAACAAATAGATCTAAGCATCCTGTGGTGTTGTACGCAGTACTTCAGTAGGCAGTGTGGTGTGGAGGGTTGGTGGGTTGTGTTGTAGTTTATTCGTCCGCTAGAACAATTGAAAATAAACGCCATCATAGAAAATTCCGTAAAATGTGAAGCGCGTACAGTAGTACGTTTTTTTTTATATTAATATAAAAAATAATATATTTGAGCTTATCCGGACTTCTAGGAATGTGGGGTCCCGTAGAATTCTACCTGGTGGCAGATATTAATAGGTTGTCCGTCTATTTTTAGCATTATTTACAGTCTGCATTTGTTTAAGAAAATTTTCCACTAGTTTTTGGTATATGTTTATAGGAACTGCCTTCCATTCTTTCGTGTAAGTTGTATTCCAGTCATTTTCAGAGGTGTTTGGTGGGATTAAGATTGGGACTTTATTGAAAGCCAGTCCAATTTTGAACACTAATCTCCTCAAACACGGAAGAATAACCTGCGCTATGTGAGCACGATAGTTGTTCTATTACATAGAAGATCATTTTTCAGTCTATTATCAGATATTTTGAAGTATAGAGCTACATCCCAGCGTTCATCTTCTTGGACAGAAGAACTAAAGTACCTAGTTCGACCCACGAAAAACAATTTTAAACTATGTCTTCGCACCAAACTTGACTGTTGACACAATACACTTTGATAAGAAGCGTTCTTCTAACATTCGGCAGATCCAGACGCGTTCATCGGATTACTACTTGTGTAGTGAGATTCGTTACTACACAGAACTTGTTTGCATGGAATCACTGCAAGCGACATTGGGCATTCGCCAAGCTTAAGTTGAACTTGTGGTACTAACGACGACATCAGAATTATTTCGAAAATCACAAGTAACCATTGTCACTGAGGACATCCGATTTTTTATCATTATTCTTTCAAGAGTTCAACGGGTACGATTATTAAGTTTACGTATTGTATCGCTGCGTTTCACAGCTGTTTTACATCCTAGACATTTCATTATAAAATCAAGTCCAGTTGATTTAGACATTTGTAGCAAAGCCGATATTTTAAGAACCGGTTTGTTGCAACGATGGCACCCAATGATCATGCTACGTTCAAAATCCCGCAATTCTGCCGACTTACCTACTCATTGCCTGTCTAACGTTTTTTTATGACTTACTTACGACGTTAACATTAACTTTGTTGGGGACATCGGGGGTCACTGTGACCAATCTCTAACCCACTGGCGTGGATATTGATGGGCCTACATTAGACTGCCCTCATATCGTCTTACTAAGGAATCAGAATCTTTGGGCGCTTTCGGCGAGCTCATAATCGTAAAGGGGGTTATTTTAACCTTCGATGTTTGAAAACATTTAAGTAACGCATTAGGTAGTAAATTCCCAAATGGTTATCACGTCGGCGTTGCGATGGAGAATAAAATTCCGGACGAACTAGGAAGCGCCAAAGATGGTCCTTAGGACCCGATTCTAGATCACCCGGAGCTTGTCGATATGATATTTGGCGCAGTACTCCCAAAAGCCAAAAGCCTGTCGGGATGTGGGATCTCTACGTGAGTTTCTTATACAGGGTCACTACTAGATATCGTGCATTTTCTCTCAAGGGTATCTCCCGATCGAAGATCCTGAACTTTACCAAGTCTAATCGCCAACGAAGTTGTGTCTTTGTGGAGAATAAGACGGATGAACTCTTCTCTGTATTCGCTCTTATTGTCCACGTACTGCACTAGTCCTTTAGGGTCCAGCTTCGCTTGGACTCGTGGGAATGTCGCGGACGTAGACGTTGAATAAGGCCAGGGATAGGATCGAGCTTTGGAAGACGCCGACTCGGAGATGCCGCTCTAATCAATGCACCGTCAAAGAGGAAGGATCAGATCAGCTGGATCATCGACAGCAGGAAGGATGTTGAAGTCATCTTATAAACGAAGCCGTGTCAAACCTTGTCGAAGTTCTTGGTCATATCTAAGAAGACTATTGCGGTGGTAAGCTTCTCGTAGAAGCCTTCTTAGATTTTTTCCATCACCCGGAGGAATTTGTGGGTGATGGAGTGTCCGGAGTGGAATCCTAACTGATTCTCCGGAATCAGTTGGAGGTCTTCGACTGCTGTCTGTAATCGGCAGTAGATGGCGCGTTCTACCAGCAGGTCGGCAGGACGTTGATTGGGCGGTAATCTTGGGGAAACGTGTCGATCTTCTCAAACGTGGAAAAAATTATGATATCCGCGACCTTTCAAAGGCTCTGAAAGTTAGTGGTGATGCAGACGACTGTCTTTTTCGAGGTTGAGGATGCCGTCAGGTACGTAGCTTCAGATACCGGATTAGCTGAAGGACTTCTTTATAGGACGTGGGCTTCAGGTGGTCTTGGGGTTCCGGTCTCTTCAGGCGTCCTGCAGCGCGAATGACCTACATATACTATTGTTAGCAATTTTATCTAGTTCTATAACGTTTTAGTATGCGAACAACCAAATCCACTTTTCTAGAGGGGTATCTGGATATTTTTTGACCATATATTAAGTGTATAAATAAGTTCTCAGCTTTTTTCTGCAAAATTAAAGTTTTATTTAAAAACAAACAAAAAAGCTTAAGTATCAACGTATTCTCCGTTGGAGTCGATGACCTTTTGCCATCTTTCGGGTAGCTTGCGAATTCCCTGGTGATAGAAGCTCACGGGCTTCGAGACGATAAAGTTATCGATGCATTTTCGGACTTCTTCTTCTGTTTTGAAGTGCGTATCAGCCAAGTGATGCTGTAACGACCGGAATAAATGATAATCGGAAGGGACCATGTCTGGACTATACGCTGCATGTGGGAGATGTTCCAAGCCTAACGCGTTTGCAGCTCATCCGTGTCACATGTTTGAGGGCGTCCAGCGCGTGGTTGATCTTCAAGACTAAATTCTCCTCCGCGAAATCCTTGATGCCACTTTTTGCACGTTGCATGACTTACAGCATTCTCACCATATGCAGCAGAAATAATTTCGGTGGCTTCAGCAGCGTTTTTCTTAAGATGAAGTTGATAGAATATCAAATATGCTCTTTTGTGATTGCCATCGTGAACACAGCCGATTATTGAAAGTATGTTCATCAAACGCCAAATCGCATGATGTTTCGAAAGACCAAATGTCACTGCTTTAAAACCGCAAGAGGGCGGACTAATACGTTACACGTAAACGGTGATTTTCGTCCTGTGAAATCTAAAGTTGAGAACTTATTTATACACCTATAGTATATTTATTTTTTGTAAATTATAAAATATGTCCATAAAGCTGTATAATAAGTAACTACAAATATAAGATAATTAAATATTTATTTGATATCAGATGTATACAAAAATATTCATGAATTGTGAAACTCTCCTGAAATGGTAATTTTATATAGAATAATACTAAATTTAATTCAAAATTTACAATTTATCTTTGCACCTTTTTAAATTTTTTATTTGAGATCTAGTGACTATTAAGTAGATTTTGTAGAATTGTAAACACCATCATCATATCACAACTTCCAAAGAATTTCATTGTAGTTTTTTGTTTCGGTCTGGGAGACCAAAGTGGCTATATTATATTTCGTTTTAATTTATTATTTATTTACTAACTCAAACTTACCTTTTGATATTAAACAAAATTTCATACCCCTAGAAAAATCTAGGATTACAAAATTTTATGGTCTCCCAAAAATAAAGAAAAGTTCTTTTACGTCCTATAGTTAGTGAATTTAGTAAACCCACTCATAACCTCACTAAATACCTTTCTTTGGAATTCTTCAACCTCCCATAGAGTAGCCTTATTCTGTGTCCTAAACTTCTACAATTAGCTAAAAATACTCAAAAGTTTTTTTTTTGTACACAAACATGATATCATTTGATGTCGTCTTTTAGTTTACTAATATTTTACTGCCAAACTAACGGTCTTCCTATATTTATTTATTATTTTATAGCCAACTTTGAAACCAAGGCCCTCATTTATATGTTGTCAAACGTTTCCTGGTACGTTAATATCAGACCCTCCACGAAGACCTGGGGATTCCATGTGCATCTAGCGAAATCCACTACATTCTTGTGGGACACGAAAACGATCTCGTGCATCAGCTAACCCAAGAACCAGTCGCACCAAGAAGATTAAATCGAGAAATGGCCGCATGACTTTATATCTCGGCCTAACTAGGCTTAAGCCTTTCATTTTGGAGTAACATCAATGGACGGACATTCCTCAAGTCATAAACTATGTTATACGATTTACTTAGTACTCACTTATGTTATATAAGAGGAGATTGTAAATATGTACTCTTGTTAAATAAAGAAAATCTAAACTGAATACATACCAATATTAAATTTATTACGAAAACTGAACAAAACAATTTTTCTCTTTCCTAGACACTTATAATTAAATATTCCTTAAATGGCAGCTTTCATTACTTTGTCTATAGAAAACCTACCAATAGTAACCGCTACCCAAATGCCAAATTCATTCGGTTGCAAAATCCTTCATCACCAGATCTATTAGTCTTTCCGACATAAAAAATCGAAAAATAGAACTTAAAACTGTTACTACGTGGGCAGTTTAAAAGTTTTGAGCCTTAACATGAATATGGTCCTATTCGTCAGAACCATTTTGCTACTATAATCGTACATGCTTTGAAAGATACTTGTAAAAATTTCAGCCATTTTGGACTTAGTTGTTTGGTCGTTTGTATTAGTCGATCTAAGTGCTTTTGTAAAAATGAAAAAATTAAATAGCGTGCTCTAATTAAGTACTTGTATTTGAAGGGCACCACGGCTCCGAAAAATTAAAGCCGTTTACGGGATTCTGCTCCATCATGAAAATATAGGTACCAGCTTAGCTTATGAAGATTGTTTATGACGACTAACAACTGTGACTTCCACCGATAATATCGAAAAAGTTCACCAAATGGTACTGGACGACCGTCAGAATCCAGGTCAGAAATATAGCAAAGACTAGGCATATCAAAAAAACGCGTTTAGTCATATAGTAACTGAAGAATTGAGGATGAAAAAGTTGCCCGCGTATTGAACCAAAAATTCATTCGAATGGACATTTTTAACGCCTTACTTAAGCGGCTTCAGCGAAACGAGTCAAACTTTTTGCGTCGATTTATCACTGTGGATGAAACTTAAGTCAACCATTACAGTCCTGGGAACGAAGGAACAGTCAAAACAGTGGACTGTGAAAAGTACACCTGCTTCAAAAAAGTCGAAGACAGTTTTTTGGACAGGGAAAGTAATGGTGACTGTTTTTTTATAGTTAGGAAATTCTGTTTATCGACTATTTAGAAAAAGAGAAAACAATGACCAGTTGAAGGCAGCAATTCCTGAAAAACGGTCCCATTTAGAACGGAAGAAAGCACTCTTCGATCAAGACAGTGCACCGGCTCACAGTTTGGCGCTCAATTTACGAATTGCAGTTTCAATTAATTTACGACCCAGCATATTCACCAGATCTGGTCTTCTAGTGATTATTTCTTGTTTTTTAAGCTGAAAGTTTGGCTTGCAGGATAGAGATATTCATCAAAGTAAGAGGTCATCGCAACCGTAAAGGCTTATTTTGTGGAGCAAGACGCCAGCTATTATCTGAACGAGTTAAAGAGGTTGGAGTATTGCTGGAAAAAGTATCGATTTAAAAGGAAATTATGCTAAAAAATAAAATTGAATTTGACAGAAACAATACTTGTTTCTATGTTAGGCTCAAAACTTTTCAGACTTCCCACGTGCAATTTAACTACAAAGTGGGTATTCCAACAAATTCTGATCTCGTAATTATAAATATTAACAAAAATACCGAATTTTCAATCTCAACATTTTTCCAACCAACAAAAAGCATTCTTAATTTACGTCAGTATCTCTAATAAAATAAGCTGCATATTAATGAGCAAAACATACATACGGTCTTCATGAGTAATATATCGATAAGTATATGTATACTGTCTGTTTGCATTGAGACTTTCATATTAAATTAAACATACTATAATCAGAAAACGATTAAGTTTGTCTCTTTGAGGTTTGGTTATATCATTTCTTATATGTGAGACTTGAAGAAATAGTGACACCACGTGTAAAATATATATGAAAGTGTTTTTGGTTATTTAAATTTCGTACAAACAATTTTAATACGAGCGACTGTCGTGGGACCTAGGGTGCTTGTGCACGTGTGAAGACAATGCTGAAATCTTCAAATGTTTTGTAGATGGTTCCCAAAGGTCTTAGAACTAGTCCTGATGGCTTAAGTATCACTTAACGATGTATTGGCATAGTAGTCGGATACCGGAAGTACGTGACTGTGCTAGTGTAGTATAAATAGTGTTACAGATAAATGCAGTGTAGGTTTACGTTAGTAATTCTTTGTGTTATGTACATAAATATTATTCAGAAATTTGATTTTTTGCATAAATAATTTAAGTGAATTTAGAAGAATAACGTTAGTATTGTTGGTCTACATAAAAGAGGTGTTTATTTATGATAAACAGGCCAATTAGTTAGTTGTGAATATGAAACTAGTCGAACAAGGTACTCATTCTCAAAGACTTGTGATTACAAAGCGTAGCGTGACTTCAAGTGCTCTAGCATAATAATGATGGACCATTAGATGCTACTGATTGTTTACCCCCTCTGTTCGACATCGATTATTTACAATGGGACTAACAGCACGACGTCCTTTTTTGCGACTACCAGTGATTTCTCTGTACTGGGTAAAAAGGTCACAAAAAGGTGTTTGTGGACATACGAACACCATTGAAACGTATTTTCTGATGAATCTAGATTTTGTTGAAACCGAAACGATGGTCGGATATTAATACGCCGTAGACGCAGAGAAATGGAGCTATCAGTTGCGATAATAGGTCACATACAGTCAGAGTTGGAGGCAATATCATTAGTCAGACTAACATTGACACGCTCTTATAGCCCGTGGTACTTTCTCTTCTCCAGAGGCTGCACTAAGCAATTTTCCAACAAGATACCGTTCGACTACCCGCAGCACGTAACACTTTAAATATCTTTCAACAAAACTCTCCAGTAGCCGACCCGATCACCTTTTCACCGATCTAAATGTCTAGAATACCATTGTGCGAAGGGTACAAGGATATCCATGAGCTCTAAGGAATCTGGATAAATTATGGGAGCGTGTAAATAATAAATGGAATGCAGTTTACCAACACACCATTCGTTAGTTGTCTGATTCTATGCCAAAAAGAATGAAGGTGGCCACAAATGCTCGAGGTGGAGCCGTACATTATTGAATAGATGTAAATGTTTATGGATACATGTTTTGTAAATTTAATCACTTTGTCTTACATTATTAAATAAACATCAAAGTTTCCATTGTTAATTTTCATGTTTTTTGGTACTGCAATTTTCATAAATGGTAGTGTAACGATATGGCAGTTTTTGCCCTGGTTTATAACGGTACGCACAGGTTATTGTCCCACTCTATAGACGTAATAATTGTCTGCATCACAACAATCAATACGTTTCGTACATTCCATAAAAATTGCTTTCCGTTGTTTAGAAATACAATCCAATTGAACTGATAAAATTTTAATAACGCGCTGGTGTTCAAATATTCGGCTAAGCTGCTGAACAATACGGGCACACAAAAGAAATCTATTAGGTTATAAGCAGGTGGAATATTTCCTAAATTTAATTCTTGCATTTCAGTTTGCACGAGAAATATTGCAATTGCATGCAATATAAATATATATGTAATCATGTAATACCACAAATCTTTTTACGACATAATTTTTATAACACGAAAACGTTTTAGTTTATTAAGAAAACCGGAATTAAAATGGACAAAACTTCTAAAATAATTACACGACCCGAATAATTGCAGGTTTAAAATAAAATATATTATTAAACGGCTGCATACTAAAGCTCGAAATTATCAATATTCGCTTGTGCAAGAACTAAGACAGCAACAAAAGGTCAGAATCAATAGTATTGCGGACGTGGCTTTATTTAAATATTAATAACATTATAAAGGTCATCAGAGGTTGTAATTCCCGTGGAAAAAATTAAAATAGAACTTAAGTATGCATTTTGTTTATTGTGACAATAATTAAAGAATATCTAGGTAAGCACCTTTTCTTATAATTTTTATTTCATTGGATTCTTTACAATCTGTCATAGTAACATTTAGTGAATTATTTGTTGCATGCAATTTATAACCTGAAAAAATAATGTTCTTAAATTTTTTTTCTTGTATTTATAAAATTACCGACTTGGCAATAACTCAAAAATTAATTGATGGGAAATTAATTTAATTTTAATTAAAACTATCAATTAAATTTAAAGAGTCGCGCCTCTTATATTTTTGATTTATAGTTTATCTAACACTATAGCCAAGTTAGTGGTATTACTATTAGTTTTGCCTGAGATTTTCGATTTCTTGCTTGGTTGTGGGCATAAGAATGTCCTGCTAAAGAATCCAGTTGAGAACATTCTAATTGTTTTAGAACCTCTAAAATTTATCGAAGCAACTTTTTTTTTAAGTAAAGAAAACTTCTCCACCTGTATTTTAACCAACACACCAGTTCTATAGTCTAACAGACAAATGTATAAAGGGATTCGTTTAAACGCGTAATTAAAACGAAGACTACGTTAAATGAGTTGGTTAATACGAAGCAAGTTCTAATTACCTTTTGAGAACAAAATATTACTTTACAAAACAATTCTTTAACTAATATGGACCTATAAAATTCAGATTTATGAACTGTTGCTAAAGAACTGACGATTTGTATAGGATCCGGCAGAAGAATTTCTCCTAAACAGCAGTAAAAAGAACAACAAAGATTCTGTTCAATGTTTTATTGTATCATCACAAGGGGAATAATGCTTGTCATTTAGTCATAAATTAGTTTTAAAGATGATATTGTTCAAATGTTTTTTTTTGCACAACCGATATTATCTTGCAGCCTCACCTTCATTTCTATTGGTACTGCATCACGTTGAGAATGGCATTCTTCACAGAAAGAAATTGTAAAGGAACAGGTCTGGTGGCTTAGCCAGCCACGGGATGCCACCATGTAATTAGATAAGGCAGCCTGAAAATATTTGTCCCGGAACTTCTCGAGAAATTCTCGTCGTGTATGCGGTAGCGCCATCTTGTTGGAACCACAGTGGTTTATTTTCATATTCGTTGTGTCTGGGCTCCAGAAAATTGTGTAACATCGCAACATAGCGCGTAGATGTAACAGCTACCGCGTGGCCTGCTTCCTTAAAAAAATACACCCCTATGATGCCAAATTTCCTAACAGCACACAAAGCAGTTACATTTTGACCGCGGAGAGGTAGCTCTCGGCTTTTTTATTTTTAAGCGTTATATTGAGACTGATCGAATTCTATTTACTAGCAATTTTATCTCAACAAAAATGAACTAATGGAAATCCATGGAATTGCCGGGGATTTTTTAGAATCCGATATCGAAAATTTTGCTTGTTGACGCAGTCCGATAAATGAATATGAGCTTCGTCACTATTGAGCATGACATCATCAGAAGGAACAGTTGCTAACATGTCCTCGCAAGTAGCCTTCCGGGTAAATCGGCCAAATTCTTTATGTTCTTGAACCACAATCAGTATGTACGGATGAAACGTGAAAACACAATGCTTTGAATTGAAATTTTTTATAATAACGTTAACCTGATTAAATTTAACTGGTCCAATAGAATGAACATTTTCAGTTCTTTCGAAAACTTCCAATTACGATTTCGAAGCGAACGAATTTGTGCCCTGCTCCGATATTAGTGACCGAGGTGTCTTAGAAATTTACCTGGTGATTAGAGTGGGGCTTACATTATTTAATATTAAAAAGCTGCGTATTTCCATTTCGGTTTCGAGGAGTTAGGACGTTTGGGCCGCCACTGAGGTAGGCTAGTTACGAGCAATGTTCTCTTAACCGAATAAAGCGATGAGTCCGAGTCTCATTGAGAAGTTATGGGTGTGTATCACGTCATAGTATTCAAGTTACGTGTTAGTAGGTATAAAAAATTAAGCTTTAGTGCATCCCAACGATAAAAGGACGTTTTTCGGTCCACTTTTCGGTCAACCTATAAATATTAAATTTACATTTAAAAGGGCACTAATTTTTGCCTATAAGTGTATCATCCGCTGAACTACGTGAATATGCAGTTCTTTATATCCAAATACAAACACATATGCAAAACAAAAGACATGTTTTTTACAAATTCACGCGAGATAACAAACGCCATTATTAATGTATTTTACAGACATCAAATCAAACAAGAACAACAAAGAAATATTTTAAATAGATTTATTACTAAATTCTAAAGTGTAATTTGTAGCACCACATGCTAATTGTAGAATTCTCTAAGATATATGCTGTCAGAAGTTTGGCCACACAAAAATTTATTGTAAAAAGTGTCCGGCAGATCACTTAACTATTGTATGTTCCAGAAAAATAAACAAACTGTAACGAAAATCACCCGCCAAACTAAAACCTACCTAAAATTAAGGGAACGGAAGAAACGAATGAAATATGTGTGTTCAACTAGGTACAACATATGCTCACCAAACTCAAGACGAAATCAGAGAACCACTAAATAAAATGACCATAACCACCCACAAATGATTTAAATGACTTAAAACTAATGATAAAAAATCTTATTGATCAAATGAGTACCGCAATAAACCTTATGACAATTTTTGTTAACAAGAACAAATAATGGTTCAACTATTAAAAATAGCAATAGAACGCCAATGGCCTATCAATATGCTCAGGAAATAAAACTATTCATACAAACATTTGATCCAGACATTCTTCTAATTTTAGAAATCTACTTTACTAATAGGAGTCATAAAAATACTAAATAAAAACATACAATATAAGTAATCTAGATGAAACGGTACCTGGAGGTATAGAAGTAATAATTACACAGAATATTGAGCATAATGAAAGAGCTGAACACAGGCGCAACAATATACAACTCGCTAATATCAGCATCGTAAGCAATATAGGATAAACAACAATATAAGCAATATATTGTTTGCCATGACACAACAATAGATACGATGATTATGGTAATCCCTTCAGAATTTAAAAAAATTGATTTATGTCTATCCAGAACGCGAAAAACACTTTATGGAGTCCAGGTTTACATTCATCAAAGAAAAAGAGCTACTAAAAGTCATACAGAATAATAACTTAGATTATCTACCAACATCACAGACCTAGTAAACTTTTGTCTAGTCAATGGCCTTAACAACAAACAATTTTTAGCAGAGTTATGCTTAGAGCTAATGTCTGATCATACATTAGTTATAGTAACATCTATACTCACACACTGGACAAACAGAAACCATCGATTTATAGCAAAAGAACCATTGGAATTATTTTAGAAAAAAAATTAACTAGGACCTTATTAAGATCTGAAGACCAGTATGGAAGTTTAAGTGTAAATAGATGATGTAGGTTGTTTTAGCTGGTTTTCTGTTTCTTGTTAGTGTTGTGCTTGAGCCCCATATTTAATTTTTAACGTTATAGTTTTCCCTTGCTCTGGACCAAGCATTGAAGAAAGTTATAAATTGTCATTTTTTGATGGTATACTATGTGGGACTGAAATGGTAGTAGCTTAGAGATAATTTTCGTGAAATATTTGAAGTTTTTGTAATGTTTGACTACTTGAGTTGTGTTGCTAGGATAAGGTGTCATATGTATAAAGTAAATTGATATCCTTAACTAAGTATTGGCTGTGATATGAGCTTTGAATATTGGTATAATATCTATGTATTGTGTAGATAGCAATGTTTTAATCTCTTAGCTAGGTTGAGTTAGGCTATTAGTACAAGATGGTTCTAATATGACTGAGACTGATTGATGTGCAAACAAGCCACACTGCGTAGCAGCTGTAAGATCTTGAAAAAGTGAAGTGCGTGGAGAATGAACTGCATAATCTTCGATCACGAACAATCGTCACAGAGTCAAACAGGCGCAGCACTACCAAGGAACTTGGACAAATGTTGTCAATCAGTTTTGGTATCGTAGAAAATACCATTAAAAACCACCTGCACTATCGCAACGCTGGGTACCACGCACTTTGACGAACGTGCGAGCTGCCAGTTTAAAGACGAAATTGATGCATTTTTATAGTCAATGGTGACCACCAATGAAACGTGGGTGCACTACTTCATTCCCGAGGTCTAGCAGTCATCACGCGAGTGGTGGCATACTAGTTCTCCCAAACCCAAAAGAGCGCGGAGGAGCTGTTTGGTGGAAATGAGATGGCAATATTCTTCTGCGACTGGTAGGGGATTATTCATGTAGACTTTCTGACGGATACTAGAACAGTCAATGGAGTTTATTACTCAAACCTCCTGGCAACAGACGAGAAGAAAAACCTCCAATCCAAGCGGAAGACAGGTGGAAAGCGGGTAGCCTTCTTTCAAGACAATACACACTTCTATACGGCCAAAATAACAATGGAAACCTTCCAGAAATTAAAATAAAACCTTCTTGCACATCCACCGTACAGTCCCGATTTGGCCCTGTGCGGAAGGCTCAAATCAGACTTGCAAGGCATGCGGTTTGCGGACAACGACGCCGTGATCCAGACTGTTCTAGAGTGGATACGCCGCCAACTAAAAGCCTTTAAAAAAGCATAACGATGCTTCCAAAACGTTGGAAAAATTTGTTTACTCCGAAGGGGAGTACGTTGAAGAATGACATTTGTAAGTAAGTGTTAGGCAATTTATTTTTTTTTGTAAAAAAAAATTAGTGTCGGTCATATTCCAACCATCTTGTATCTTGCTAATCGACTTGATAGGATAATTATTTTTTACTCTTTCTCGTGCATATCTAAGAGATATTATATGGAAGTCCAAAAATGTTTTATTTCCTCCAACTCTTGTTTTGAATGAAAATGGCCAAGGGCTTGATGTGAGTTGGATACGCTTGGGGAATTCAGTCAATAATTTGATATTTTATTTAATTAAGATTTCGGTGTAATTTAAAATCATTTTGTTTTATTTTTCTTGTTTCATGATTGCTAGAGGTCTTATTAGCTTAATGCTTACAAAGCACACATTCCTTGGTAGTTTAATTATTGTATTGGATATTCTTGTATATGCATTTACATAGGTACTTGTATGTTTTGCTGAGTTTGTCATTAGTAGTGAAGTGGGGGGTGGGGATGGTGTTAATACCCATTAATAAAAAACCTACTGTAGATTTATATCTGTCTACATATTTACTAGGGAAGATAATGAGAAAGATATCAGCGGCTGACTGCTTCATAGCTTATCATTTATCTGTTGGCACACAGGTGGATCGTAGAGAGTTCGATTTTATGCAGCGAAAGTCAGATCACAATTATATAGTGAAATAATGAGGTGAACATTTAAAAGTGATATACAAGAAAAAATCAAAAGATAAAAGTTTGGAACTAAAATAGTTTAGAGGTATCTTCATGATTCTAATGTATATTTTCTTTTTTTTATACATTATATAATGTAATTTTGAACAGCTTATACTGAGTTAGTACTTTTTAACTTGTTTTTGTTTATTATTGCCGTTTTATAAAATGTAACTCTTAATAATATAATTCTGTTAACTATTTTAATATTTTGACTTTTTTTGAACTTAATGCTAATATATTTATTGCTTGAATTGTGACCGCTAAGTGACGTAGAAGCGACATAGCAACTTTTATTGAATTTAAATGTATTCTTCCTAATGATCAATACATTGTCGCATATGCTGGAACTAATTTTCATAGCATTTTACCCATAGCGAATCAGGTATTTTCGAAACATGAGTTTTTAACACATCAAGTGCCGCTTCCGGCGTCGAAAATTGTTGTCCACGCAGTTTGTTCTTTACGGGTGGGAACAAAAAGAAATCAATAGAAGCCAAATTAGGACCAATCAATTCGAAGTTTTGAGTGAGCAAAAAGCCAGATGTTTACGTCGATGTGTGTTAGCTTGCATCGGAGAAAGACCTGGTGACGCGCATTGCTTTTTCTTATCTCTCCGAAGACTTTTGGCAAACAAATGGTTGTATACCATTCAGTATTGATTGTTTTATGATCCTATAAAACAGTGGTTGCGACATGTCCAGTTTTCTAAAAAAAAATTCGAGCACGACGACTTTTGGTGGGTTTGACTAATCTTGGAAGACCCATAGAATCAACTGCTCTTTGGTTTCAGTAAATACAAGTTTTGTCACTGTGACGATGTTGTAAATGGTATTTGATCGTATTTCTTGAGCATTTATTTCGACTAATCGACACGAGCCTGTTATTGAGCGATCGTTATCTTATGTGGGATCCAACACGCACACAGTTTTTCCAAGGTTAATTATTCATGCAATATAGAATGCATACTAGTCATACTAATGCCTAAGAAAGCCTGAATGTTACGACAAGTCACATGACGATCTTTATTTATCAGTTCGCGCACGGCATCGATGTTTACTGGCATTTTGGATGGCCTTCTTTAAATTCATCCGCCAGCGAACTACGACCACGATTAAATTTATTAAACTAATATAGTGTGGCTCCATGTGAAGCTTCATCACTAAAAACCGATGTTGAGATAGTCCACGTTGAAGGTCGTAAAAAATCACCGCACGGAAATATTCACGAGTTAATTCTATTTTTTGGTCGAGAGGGAGTTAACAACTTAAAGAAAACAAAATAAATAGTGTTCCGAGTACGTATGTCAAACAGTATGATGAAAACGTCAGATCGCACCTAGAGTTGCCAATTCGCAGCAGTCTACGTAAGATATATTTTCAAAGATTGTTATTATTATTTGTCCTTATTTGTTTTTTTTTGTTATACCAATCATTAAGTCGATTATAATCCACTACATTATCTCATATTTGTTCCTGATATTACTCGACTATTTTGCCTGCATCTACTATAAATAAAAAAATATTGCCATAAATTTTTTTTTAAGATAAATGCTGATATTTTTTTACTTTTTTTAACTACTGCTGTATTTATTAAGAAAACATTTAAATCTATAAACAATGCAGCAAAGTTATGAAACAAAAAATTTTGTTTTTTACAATATACTAAAAGCTCTGTGCAGATTTATAAATCATACATCGCATAGAGTTGAATATATTATGTACACATAAATTTTAGCGAGTGGCGTATATCAAAGCGGAGCTTAAGCTTCTTAGGGATTAGCGCGCAGAGCTTTCTAACTCAAAGATTGTATTTTTCTTTAATGAGGCAAGCCGCGCAGCTTTGTAGATGTATGTTTGTAAACACGATTATATTTGAATAAAACGAACCTTTCCACTTATAAAAAATTAAATCCATATTTATCTGCGACAAACATTTGATTTTTGTTGGTAGAGTATTTAATATAAACATGAAATATTTTTTTATTGAAATAGTTTATTTTTAATTACTGATTAATATACATGTCGAATCATATTTGCTCGTATATACGTCATTTGAAAATTTATTGGAAGGCAGAAAAAACGGTATGATTTGTAAAAATTTCTATGAGTTTTATAGGAGAATTTTCTGTAATGAATTTTTTTAAAAATGATGTGCCTTGACTCAATTTTTGACAAATAAAGTGATAACTATATTCTTATTTGAATGAATAACAAAATGCTGTTTATACTTATAAATCTAAAATTATTAAGAATCTAAAGAAAGAAAGTTTGGATGAATATTACAGTTGCTATGATACTCTGTACTCAAATTAGCAATTTTATTTTCTATTAGCTGTATGTTATTTAGTTTTTAACTACAAATTTGCTATTTCAAATATGTAATAGTTTGTTCGAATATTATGTAATTTACCAATTATTTTTAAGATGAAATAACAAATAAGTATATAAACAATTGAAAAATATTGCTAGATGATAATCCAATTGGCACGAATACGAAAATCCTATAATAAGAAGTAATAATATTATAAATAAAAAAGAAACGGTAACAAAATTTTTAAATAAAAATACGGTGTTTTATTACTATCATATATTAGTTGGAAGAAATTGTGGACTATCAGAACATAAAGAAAAAAATAAACAGATGTAGCATGTAGGTCGGATTACCGCTATTGCAGTGAGTGTTGTTTTGTATACTTCAAACGGCGACGTTTAGTGTTCAAGAACAACACGTAATCATCCGTTTTCTTCTTTTGCGTGGTGCGATACAGATTAAAATTCAACGCCGATTGAATTAGACATGCGGTGAAGGCGTTGTGGATGTTAAAAATGCGCGCACGTAAGTGCGAAAATTTAAAACACTCGGACTGAAACCATGATTGCACGAGTGGCGCAAATTCTTATGGATGATCGTCGATTAGGTGTGCGTGATATCGCCTCTAAACTTGGCATTTCCGTGGGGTCTGTAGAGTCCATTTTGCGTGAGGACTTAAAAATGCGGAAAGTTTCTTCAAGGTGGATCCTACAAATACTGGCCGACGAACACAAAGCTGCGCGGGTGGCAATGTCTCAGGATATATTGACAGGTAATGTCAAATTTTCGATACTCTCCGTGGCCGCTTATTTCTCCAATCGAGTCGCTGGTGCATCAGCGATTCTTCAGTGAGCAAAATGCATTCCTAAAGAAGTGTTCTTAGCAGCCATGAAATAATGGCCACGATGTTGTAAAAAATGTGTATGAAAAGTAACAGAAGTTTTAACTTCCTTGGGCAAGTCCTTTTTCAGAAAAAAAATTGGAGACCTTAGAACTTGAATGGCCCTCGTACATTTACATAAAAATTCACATTTAGACTATACTGAATCTGTTATTTTTTATATCTTTTAGCCTGTAGACCGGTTCAAATTACAGTGTTAAATGTTTTAGCTTATCCACTGATGAAATGAAACGGGCTGGACAATAAAAAAGTTAGCTTCTCTTCTAGAGGGCGTTTCAAAAGAAACACATACGTTAATTTTAGAAAAAAACATTTTACTTATTAATTAGCTGGCAAAGTTATGACATTCTTTTAAAAGGTAAACATTGCCATTAAATGTGGAATAGGATATTTTGCAAATGTCCTTCACGACTCATTTGATACTCTCGAATGCTTCTAACAAAATTTTCGATCATTTTTTCATACGACTGTGGCTGAATTTCGTTTAAATTTTTACTTTTAATTTAAGAATCGTCATCTTTGTAGTAAAAATTTTGGCCTTTACGAATACCCAGAGGAAAATATCGCACGGTCTGAGGTCGACAGTTTGCTTTGGTGTTTTGGAAGATAAGTTGCCCATTAAATTTTTGCCCCAACAATTGAATTGTTTTACGAGTCGTATGAAAGGTGGCGCCACTTTGCTGGAACCACAAGTCATTCAAATCCATGCAGTCCAAAAGAAGGCACAACAATCTACTATCATCTTATGGTAGCGTTCACCATTGATACACCTCAATTGCGACGACATTGTTTGTTGACGTCCACGTAACGTGCTCATAGTTTCGGCGAAACAATCTGTGTATTTATAAGGAATTTTAATCGTCGTCACTCACTCTTCCGTCAAGTGGCGTTTGATATTGATTAGTAGCAATATATTTACTACAAAATGTAATTAGCAGAACGCTGCCAGCCTTGAAGAAAAAATGACGTAGAATTTAAATTCTGCAATTATTTTTGGACACCCTCGATTTCACATTTGAGGGTATACTACTATTAGTTATTTTTTTATAGCACTAATATTTTTTTAGTATCTTCTAGTTAGTGTTTTACTTAATGGTTTCTTCAATTTGCAGTTCTTAAAATAAATTATAAAGAGCAATAATTACCATATTAATTTAAACATATTCCTTTTGTAACTTCTAAATATTATATTAAAATAACAAACAATAACAATATGCAAGTAAAATAACAAGTGTAATTAATTAATATGATATTGTAGTTAACCAAAAATATATAATGTTAATTAATAAAAACTACTTTCTAAATATGTCTGAAACTTGTTTTGTGCTAATCTTTCAGTTCTACATTTTTGTTTAAATGTGAATTTATTTTGATATACTCTGTAATATTATTATATTTATATTTTTACTTTTCGATAATAATTAACGTAGTTTTTCGATAGGAAATTCTTCATTAAAGATAAGAATAATAAAGTAAGATAAATTTATTTAAAGTTTCATTAATTCATTAGTTTTATTTAGTTCTCGCCTTACTTTCGAACAGCAAAGACGTGTACGCTCCTTTTGTGACTCGGAAGTGCGAGTGCAAATTATTAACGCTCGGTCACAGCGATTACCGCTAACACCAACATTCATTTACATTTTATTTCTGGCCACAAGATCTTATTCAAATTATTAAATTTAAATAACTTCAAAATATTCACTTGACTTTCACAGCATAAAGACGTGCACCAAGCATAATTGTGTCGAGTGATAACGTTTGTGCGATAGACGCGAGGTCAACAGCACCTTCCGCTATTAATATTTAACATCAAATACGAACTGTAAGTAAAATAAACTTATACAATAAGAAGAATCTAATTAAAATAAAAGGCAGCGATGCTGCCAGCCGGCAACGGCTACAATGGACAACAATACATGTTACTCAGCAACAATCCCTAAATAACCTACCTACGAACACCTCTCAAGCCAGTTCATCGGGTTTTATAATACAAAATCGACAACAAAATAATCAGCAAGCCTCTACAACTCTACCACATCCATCTAACCTTACCTATTCCCAAATAGTCTCAAATCAGTTAAACCACAATCACGACCTAACTCTACAACAATTTCTAGACGAATTAAAAGCCTTATTCAATCAATTACTTCAACAAAATATTATAATTCTAGATATGCTAAGTACAGTCATTAATAAAATAGCTCACTAATGGTTAAGTTTTTGCGACTAGCTTTATGGAACGCCAACGGGCTTTAATACAAAAGCCTGGGAATTGAAAACTTCTTACATATAAATAATATCGACAGTTTGCTTGTGTCAGAAACACACTTTACTGATAGAACGCACATAAAAATACCACACTATTCTGTCTATCATACGGAACACCCAGACGGTACGGCACACAGTTCTATTACTCATTACCAGCAACCAGAATATAGAACTGACTATTTGCAAGCTACAACAATCCAAGTCACTGAAAAACTCACAACTTCACTCAATATCTCGGCTGTTTACTGTCCTCCCAGACACAATCTAACTCAACAACTTCTCCAACCGTTTTTTGAGAGTCTAGGACAAAAATTTATAAACGGCGGGGATTTCAACGCCAAGAACACGTACTGTGACTCGCGTTTGACTACAACTAAATTACTTAAACTCATTATAGATAACAACTATGACTTGCTATCAACCGGTAGACCATCATATTGGCCATCACACCCTAACAAAATTCCAGACGTTGTGGACTTCTTCGTAACAAACGGCTTTTTATCCAACTATATGAATGTTATCTCCAATTATGATCTGATGTCCGACCACTCACCAATCATCGCCACTGGGAAATCTTCAAGGCTCATATTGAACAGCATCTTACTACAAATATTAGCCTAAAAACCGCAGAATAAATAGAATTAGCAACGAATCACTTTATAACTATAATTCAGGAAGCGGGCTGGAAAGCCACACAGCAGCCAGATAATATAAAAATAATGAGTCCCAATATACCAAACGAGGTCATGGAAATAGTGAAAGAAAAGAGACGAGCGAGAGCTAGATGGCAACGCACCCACAACGGTGAAGACAAAAGAATGTACAATCAACTAAATAACCAACTCAAACACAAATTAAAATCTATCAAGAATGAATCCTTTCAAACTTACATGAAATCTTTAAATGTCCATGACAATTCAATTTGGAAAGCCGCTAAAAGTATCAAGAAACCACAAACTTATATTCCTTCATTAAGAGACCAAAAGGGATCATAGTTAAGATCAGACAAAGAGAAAGCAGAATCGTTTGCAGACCATCTAGCTGAAATATTTCAACCAAACTCTCTTGAGGTTGATCTTGAAATAGAAGAAGAATTACAATCTCGAATACAAATGTCCTTACCAATACGAAAGTTTACAGCCAAAGAAATAAAGAAAAAAATATAATGGTTAAAAGATGGAAAAGCACCAGGTCAAGATCTGATTACAGCAATCGTGTTTAAACAATTACTTGAACAAGGAATAAAATATTTACAAATTTTATTCAACGGAATCCTAAGACTTACGTACTGGCCGTTGTATTTCACATTCACCCAGATCATTCTGATCCCAAAACTCGGTAAACCTCCCAACGAAATCAGTTTCTACCTCCCCATTACCCTGCTTTCTATATTATCCAAGTTGCTTAAGAAAGTAGTTCTGAAGCATATTAATGAAAACTCATTGCAAGAAGAATGGTTGCCTAACCACCAATTTGGGTTCAGGCACCAACACTCCACTATTCAACAATGCCACCGACTTACCAACATTATACAAATGATACTACAAAATAAAGCGTTCTGTACTGCTGCTTTCCTAGATGTTAGACAGGCGATCGATCGAGTTTGGCACATTTTTTTTTATTACAGAAAATTAAAAAAACGTTTCTTTCTGACTATTAGCTACTATTACGCTCGTATCTTACACACATAACCTTTCAAACAAAGATTGGTCAAGATGTCTCTCAAATTAAAGAAATAAAGGCAGGTGTACCGCAGGAAACTGTCCTGGGACCTTTGTTATACCTGCTATTTACATCTGACCTACCCACATCGGAATCCACTGAAATAGGCACTTTTGCAGACGACACGGCGACGTTCGGGTGTAACGAAGACCCAACAGCAGCATCATCTGCACTGCAAATCCATTTAAATCAAATCGAAGAATGGTTACTTAAGTAGAGAATCAAAGTAAATGAGACTAAGTCGGTACATGTTACATTTATAACAAAACACCAAGAATGTCCACCAATAACCCTTAATGGTACTACTCTCCCACAGTTCACTGAAGTTAAATATCTGGGGCTCCATCTTGACAAAAGATTAATCTGGAAAACGCATATTAATAAAAAGCGGAAACAAATGGACTTAAAAATGGAGCAGATGTACTGGCTCATTGGGAATAAATCCATACTATACTTAGAAAATAAACTGCTATTATACAAGGCTGTTATTAGACCAATCTGGACCTATGGGGTTGTCCAAGTCGAGCCAATGTCGGAATTATTCAACGTTTTCAGTCGAAAACCATCCGCAGCATGGTAGCCGCACTCTGGTATGTGACAAACCAGACACTCCACGCAGACCTTGACATCCCCTATGTGAAAGACCTAATCAAAGAATATGCCATCAAACATCAAACTACACTGGAACATCACCCAAACGAAACCCTGGCATCATTGACAGTAAATCCGCAAAATCCACATCTTCAGAAGAAATGGCCAAAAGACTTATCCGTCTAAAGAAGGGATGACTCCAATGGAAATCTACCCATCAAGTCTCGTAAACACATACCATTAGTTCATAGGATGTACATAGATTCTGATTGCTGATTATAAATAAATTTAAAAAAAATTAGTTTTATTTAGTTTTATAATATATGTAACATAAAATAATATAAAGATATTTTATACATTTTCCCACAAATATATTAGAATTTTAGGGATAAAAAAGAAACAAACAGTAACATTTATTTCAAAAATTATGATCTACGTTTTATTTTTCTGCTGATTGTTGTATCCAATAGTTGCACTACGTTTTGTTCTTAGAAGCAAGAAATGTTTGTATTATAATTTTCGCTACTTCAATTACGAAGAAAGTAATAATCTGATCCCGGAAAAAGACTATATACAGGGTGAGACAAAAGTTCAATTGTATCAAATTTCTAGATTTTGGTTTTCGTTCTTGCGAGAGCGATTATTCTGTTATACGAGTATTTGTTTTGTGTTTACAAGAGCAATATAGTGTTGGGGTAAAGCAACATAGATACATTTCAATTGAATAGAGTAAAATTCTGCAGTTACGCTACGACCACCCTGAGTAAATTCAAAATGTACAAAATTTTTGTAATTTTCCCAAGTGCACAACATTAATGTTTGTTTAAATCAATTTCTTTTTGGAAGGGATTTTGGTGCTTGGATTGGATTTAATTGTTGCTTGCGCATATCTGAACTATTGAAAATAATTTATTTTTTGTTACATGTAATAATTTTTTTGATGGAGCGATTATCGCAAAGATTTGTAAAAACTTTATCTCCTTATTGTGCTTATATATCACTCTTCATCTACTTTCCAAGTACAATAAAGTGGCGATAAACCAATGCTTTAAATTAAATTATAATTCATGCGTTTTAAACAGTTTGCGTTTTGTGAACGTCGGGAGTTTGCATTTATACATTTAGCACATGGCATCACAGTGTCGTGTACTATGCAGAAACGTATTGATATTATTTAAGTTTTTCGATTATACGAAGGAAACTTCGACTAACTAAGTGAACGTGCAATTCGTGATCTAGTGCAAAACTTTGAAACAAGTGGCATGTTTATTGACAAAGCAAAGATCGTTCAGGTAACAATGTTGCTCTAGTAAATTATAGTGTGTGCATCAAGAACCAAATATGTTAATTTGTCATCATTCATAGCAAATGAACCTTTCAAGAGGCACTACGCAATGCATTTTAACAAAAAATCCACATTTGCAGATGGATAAATTTAAGTTGACTAAAGAACTTAAAGAAAAGGACTATCTGAACAGCCATACATTTGTGAACTTAATTTTAAAGAAAAAGGCAATTGCTGATTTTTGAAAAAAATCTTCGTATTGGGCGATGAAGTTTATATTTTAAGTGACTTTGTGAATCGTTAAAATTGTCGCATCTGGGATAATAAAAGTCCATGTGCTATTCACAACAAACCAATCCAACCGCAAAAATTTAGTTTCACTGTGCATTATGAGCTGGAATTATTGATGACCAAACTGGAAGCGTTGTTAATGTCAGTGGTGTATGCTACCTGGAGACGCTAAACAACTTTTTTTTTATTGAAAACAACTATTTGAACTCGAATGATGCGTAGCTTCAACGAAATAGAGCCACTTATCATACAACACGTGAAACACTCACTTTACTTCAGACCAAATTTCCCGGTCGTGTTATCCCATAGAGGGGTGACGATCTAACCCTATTAGACTTTTTGCTCTGTGACTATTTCAAGAAAAGGGTTTTTATTAACAAACCTGTGTTATGATTTAAGGAGTAGAAGAGAGCATAGACTTGTAATTCCTGAAATAGTCACATTTATGGGAAAAATTATGAAATACTTTGCTAAAAGAATGGTCGCATGCGAGCAGAGTCGCAGAGGGCATTTGGCCGACATTTCATACGTAACTACTAAGTCTGTGCTTGATAGCAATAAAACTCGAATTGCTTTAATGTATTGGGTTTTATCCGAGAAAAATTTTCTAAGGATTAATTTTGAATTATCCTCTATAAGTAAAACGATTGTAATAAGAAAACGTCAAAAAGTTTAAAAGTGAAGTGGTAACTCCTTCAAAAGATGCCACCGTAACAAACGTATCAAACAGATTTATAAATAATATTAGAACAAATTTGGGATAGGTAGTCAAACACAGTATAAATATGAAATTAATAATAAAAAAAAAACGCTGAATAAATCGACGAGTTAGTTCGAATAAAAACAATTTTTGTCTAAGGAAACAAATGGCTGCAAGGTTACGCAGCTTTAAAAATTTTGATCTACGAGAAATTTTATTTCATCCACACAAAGCGTTTTTATAGTGCTTTATTTGTCTGTACTCAGTTAATCCCAACTTAATCGAATGAGATAGGTTTTAGTGTAAGGGAACGAAAGGTTATATCGTTTAAAAGATGAAAACTTGCAAAGAAATCAATAAGTGACACTGACTACAGGGTGATAAATTATAGAGACAAATGTATGCGAGTTGTATTATTAACTTAGGTAATATAACACGGTAGTCTTTTGTTTTATTTATTATGTTTGAATTCGTAATTGTTCACTTTAATAACTCGCATTTAGATAGTCGCAACGCTATTATCGAACATTTTAAAAGAGGAAAGTTTTAGTGTGGTATTGTTCGCATTCTCAGTATCCTTTGAAAGGAAGTTTTGAAGATTATCAGATGATTTCAGGTGCTCGTGCATAATAGAGATATTATGAGAGAGGAGAAGGAAACGAATGGTTAGGATCTGTCAGCTTCGTAACATTATTTGAAAGAGAATTCAGCGGAATTCAGGAGCTTCAATGAAAGAAATTTTAAAAGATATTAGTATTGATTGAAAAGGACATTAACCTACAAATGCAGACAAACGTGCATGGCTGAAAAGTTGCCGTTTCACAGATGAGAAGGTTTTTACAGTTAAGGAGAAGCACAATAACAAAAACTATTAGTAGTCTTGTGCACACCTAAGACCGCCTGGTGTGGTTGTACATAATATGAGTGCATTATCTGTCGTGGTATAGTGTGGTATACCGCAGATAAAACAGATGATAATTTCACTGTAGGGAGGGTGTTCCATTGTAGTATAGAACCAATCATTATTTTTTTTGTCGAGTTTTGGCAATCGTGTCGGGCCGAGCGTTGTCGTGAGATCGGATAATGATTTAAATTCTCTGAACACCGTAGCTTGTTCCGACCTCAAAAATAATTTTAATAACCATTAATCAGCGGACATCTTCGCAAAGGTGTCGAACTATACTGGTTCTCGGGCGATGTGGGTGATCTTTATTTTCAACTGCTTCCGTCTTTTGAAAAATCGTTTGTCAAGCGTACACACGAGTTCTTTAATAATGTTGTTCCCGCATCGTGCTTTAAGTCGCTTCAACTTTTCAAACGGTTTAAGGCACTTTTTTGTGAGAATCTTGATAATAATCCGTTGCGTAACAGACAAGAGTACCACTTTTTCTGACATCGTAATATTTATTAAAGAAGCGGTCATGTGAGGTATTTTATGGGAGGATCTCAATAGTAGTGAAACGCAATACATCCAGTTAATATCACATAGCTTCTCTTACTCAATTCCGACTCTCACCTCCAAGTTGACGAACCTAAGCAAACTCATCAAATTTCGAAAATCTTGTTTGGACCAGTAACCATATTCTGTAAAAAGCAATACTGTGAAGATAATACACTAGATTCAGAATAAAGAGGTAACAAGAAAACGAACAAAGCAAATAAATACGGATGTATACATTGGTCATACAATGTATTAAGCTTATAACTTATTAAAGGAATAACAAAATACAACTTAGACAAAACTGCGCTTCAAGTAATAAAGTGGCCTTATAGTGACATAATACAAAGAAAAACATATCTTGTTTTATGGCAGATCACAACAAGGAAAATATGAATTAGAAACTGGATATGTGGTTAGTATAAAATTATTGCTCGAAATAATTGGTTTTGAAGCGGTTATTGACTGACTATACAAACCCAGATACTGAGAAGACGTTTCTGTAATATACCGCTACTGTTTATCTATGCACCGACAGAAAACAAAGCTGGAGATATTAAGAAAGAGTTCCATACAAAACTAGAAAATATTTCCAAATATGTAGCACACAGGATTTGCGAAGGGTAATTGGAAACTTGAACGCAAAAGTAGGAAGAGAGCAGTGTTTCAAATCAATGATAGGCAGCTATAATCCCTATGAAACATCCAATAATAATGGTCATGCAAATGATATGAGAATAGGAGGAACCCACTTCAACACAGAAAACCACCATGCCATAATAGAAAAAATTTGCTTAACAGGAACAGATATAGCCTCTTATCACTTACAAAGATAAGAGAAAAAATTTCTATAATCTATGAAGCTGCAGGGGAAAGAAAAAGCAATGGAACATTAGCAAACTAAAAAGACTAAAATAAAAAAAAAGTACAAAAAACGATTTACACATATCTAGAAGAAGAATACAGAGTGGACAGGAAACAGTAGAAATATTGTGGGAAAAGATAAAACATTGTAATAATTAAATCAACAGAAAATATTATAAGACAAAAAAGAAGTCTAAACAAAAGTGGTTTAGTGAGAAATTTAGAGGCATCATAACACAGAAACAAGCAGCTAGATCAAAAATGTTCTAACAAAAAACAAGACAAAACGTAAACCGTTATATCTAAGAAAGAAGGAAAATAATATAAAATATGTATAAAGAAGAAAAGGACTTCGTATCAAAAATTGAAAACATTGAACCATACCATAGACATAACGATACTAAGAACGTAAATAAAACAATCAACAAAAGCATAAAAGGATTTTAATCAAGAAACAGCCTGTGCAGAATGTAATAAAAGCCGTAAAAATGACATTGATGACAGAATTTTTTTGAATTAAGCCTCGCGAGGCAATTGAAGAGGGCAGACGCGTCGTGTCATATATATAATACACTATTGCAGCTTAGTGCATATATAACAGTTTGGCTGAAAAGTTCGTCGGCTAACATAGAAAAAAATTTTTTTTTGATCAAATTCGATTTTATTATTCAACATAGTTGCCTTCGAGGGCGACACAACGATTATAGCAGTCATGCAATTTTTCGATACCATTTTTATAGTACGATTTGTCTTTAGCCTCAAAATAGGACTCATTCTCAGCGATTACTTCTTAATTAGTGCTGAATTTTTTTCCAGCGAGCATTATTTTGAGGTCTGCAAACAGGAAAAAGTCACTGGGAGCCAGATCTGGAGAATACGGTGGATGGGGAAGCAATTCGTAGCCTGATTCATGCAATTTTGCCATCGTTTTCATTGACTTGTTGCACGGTGCATTGTCTTGATGAAACAGCACTTTTTTCTTCTTCAAATGGGGCCGTTTTTTCGTGATTTCATCCTTCAAACGCTCCAACAACCCTATGTAATAATCGCTGTTGATGGTCTGGCCCTTTTCAAGATAAGCAATGAATATTATATCTTGCGTATCCCAGAATACTGATGCTATAATCTTGCCAGCCGACTGTTGCGTCTTTCCACGCTTTGGATTCGGTTCATCGCGTGCAGTCCACTCGACTGACTGTCGATTGGACTCTGCAGTGTAGTGATGAAGCTATGTTTCATCCATTGTCGCATATTGACGGAAAAATTCGTTCTTATTACGGTTGAATATCGCTAAACATTGCTCCGAGTCATCGACACGTTGAAGCTTTTGCTCGATTGTGAGTTCGCGCGGCACCCACTTTGCACACAGCTTTCGCATGTCCAAATATTCATGCACGATATGTCCAACCCGCTCTTCTGATATCTTCAGAGTCTCAGATATCTCGATTAACTTCAATTTACGGTCATTCATAATTATATTGTGAACTTTTTTTATATTTTCGTCCGTTACAGCCTCTTTCGGGCGTCCACTGCGTGCATCGTCATCAGTGCTCATCTCGCCTCGTTTAAACTTGGAAAACCACTTCTCAACGGTTGATTTTCCTGGTGCACAGTCTAAATAATGCTTATCAAGCCAAGCCTTGGTTTCAACGGTATTTTTTTTTGCCAAAAAGCAGTGTTTTATTAATACTCGAAATTCCTTTTTATCCATTTTTTTAAAATTAACAATAGTTGCTTCACTCAAAATACGATATCTCCTAAACTAATAGTCCGACAGTTGTCAAATTTATACACGAGTCTTTTGAAGGTTAGGGTTAACTAAAAAGCACATGGATTTAATACTACTAGCGCCGCTTATGTGTCAGCCTACGAACTTTTCAGCCCAACTGTTACGTTAGAGTTGAAACTATCAAGTATTGTGATTAGTGCCATATTTGGTGTTAGTGGCTAGAGACACGCTGAACTGTGTTGTGTACAGCCGCTTTTGCCAGAGCAGGTGACAGCCTTAGCGATTGTGAAAGTCCAGAGTGATGTGGAAACGGAGAACTTAAAACTTTTTTCCAAGGCCAACAGTATCAGTGCCGCGGAGATAATGAAAACCTTAGCGCAACAGCTAAAAGCAAAAGTAAATCTTCCAGCTTAGAGGAGGACAGAGGCGTGAGCGAGACCCACGCCGCCGACTATTATCTAGACAAATACTCTCAATGACTAGCACCTGCAGTTTTCAAAAACAGAAAATTTGCCAAACTCCATCAGTATTCAGTTCTACACTATAGAAGAAAACAGGGAAATTACCAGAGTCATGGAGAAGGGTAACATACATTACTATAGTTATCTACATTTCAGTGGAAAATCTTCCCGATAAGGAGATTAAGGCGGATTTTCCCTCAAAACATGCCCAGTCACCCAGCAACCAACTTTGCTGTCTGACGTCTCCCCTCCCTACTATTTTAGATAACTCGTTGAACTTTAAATTTGTTAATATATTAATAGAAGAAAAAAGAAATAAAAATTTAGAAGACCAGAAAGAAGCCCGTACAGTTTTTAAAAAAGTTGCAGATATATTTTTTATTCTAAGGAGGTCTGGCAGCGGCCCCCCCGGAGGGCTTGTCCAACTGCGACATGCTTGAGCCCCTTCGCCTAGTAGTTTTTAAAAATAAATAAAAACACGATTAAAAAGCTCTGTTTGACATAATTGGCGTACGCCGTTGCCATGACAACGCATTTACGTATACCCAGTTAGAGTTGAACTTTAAATTTGTTAATATATTAATAGAAGAAAAAAGAAATAAAAATTTAGAAGACCAGAAAGAAGCCCGTACAGTTTTTAAAAAAGTTGCAGATATATTTTTTATTCTAAGGAGGTCTGGCAGCGGCCCCCCCGGAGGGCTTGTCCAACTGCGACATGCTTGAGCCCCTTCGCCTAGTAGTTTTTAAAAATAAATAAAAACACGATTAAAAAGCTCTGTTTGACATAATTGGCGTACGCCGTTGCCATGACAACGCATTTACGTATACCCAATTAGAGTTGAACTTTGACCTTTGACCTGTGTGACAGCACTCATAATTTTTTTTATGTATAAGTGCTTTATTACCCGCTGTCAAACGAAAATTTTCCATCGCTTGCGATTCCGGAAATATATTACCTCGGTCGCGTCTGCAGCCGGGCCGAAATTTGTCCTTCGGAGGCGCTCGGGTCGGCACGGAAAGCCACGAACGATTTGACCTTTGACCTGTGTGACAGCAGCAGCAGCACTCATAATTTTTTTTATATATATAATTAGTTGTCCAGTTTGACATGAAAATTATTGAAATGTTATAGTTACTAATGAATGAACAGATTGATCAGACTAAAACTTAAAACATACGTGGGCAGTCTGGGACGTTTTTAGTATCAATATGAACATGGCCCTACCATTTTGCTACTATAATCGTACATGCTTTGAAAGATACCTGTAAAGATTTCAGCCATTTTGGACGTTTAGTTGTTGTTTGGCAGTCGTTTGTGGCAGTCGATGTCAGTGCTTTTGTAAAAATGTAAAAAATCGAATACCGTGCCGTGATTAAGTACTTGAGTTTGAAACTCAATGCGCCTATGCAAATTAGACAGCGTTTGCGGGAACTCTGTCCCATCGTTTGCCACCGTGAAAAGATGGGCTTCTGGATTTAATCGTGGTCGTATTACCTTGGATGATGAAGCGCATTCGGGAAGCCCAGTAAATGCCACCTTCACTGATAACATCGAAAAAGTTCACCAAATGATACTAGACGACCGTTGAATCAAAGTTCGAGAGATTGCAGAGGCTGTGGGTATATCGAAAGAACGCGTTTATCATATATTGACTGAATAGTATGGTATGAGTTAGCTGTTCACGCGTTGGGTCTCACGCTTGCTTACTTTGAACCAAAAATTCATTCGAACAAACATTTTCAAGGCCTTGCTTAAGATTTATCACTGTCGATGAAACTTGGGTCCGCCGTTACACTCCTGAGACAAGGGAAGAGTCAAAACAGTAGACTGCTCCAAAGAAGGCGAAGACGCTTTTATCGGTCGGGAAGGTAATGGCTACTATTTTTTAGGATAGCCAGGGAATTCTGTTCATCAACTACTTAGAAAAAGGAAAGACAATAACGGGGTCGTACTGCACATCATTATTGGACGGGTTTGAGGCAACAGTTGCTGAAAAACGGCCCCATTTGGGAGGGAAGAAAGTGCTCTTTCCATTAAGACAACGCATACTTCGGCGGTCGCCATAGTCAAAATTTACGAATTGCACATTGAACTGATTGACCAGATCTGGACGCTAGCAACTATTTCTTGTTTCCTAAGCCTAAAGTTTGGCTCAGAAGACAGAGATTTTTATCAAACGAAGAGATAATTGCAACCGTAGACGCCACCTACTATTTGGATGGGTTAAAGGAAATGGAGTATCGCTGGAAATTGTGTATCGACTTAAAAGAAGACTATATTAAAAAATAAAATTGAATTTGATAGAAAAATACTTGTTTCTGTGTTAGGCTCAAAACTTTTTCGACTGTCTATGTAGTTTCCTTTCAGGTAACTACTTAGCGTCGCTTTTAGGAAAATGCAAAGGTTTTTATGGTCGGTGATTTGATGCATCGTATTGTTTGTTCTCAGGTTATTAGACTGCGATCGGAGTTTGGAAACTTTCACGTTTCGTCCAAAACAAAGAAAAACATCTTCAGAAGTATATTTTCTAAAAACGAATTTACTGTCCCGTGCGCTTTCGCTTTTATATTCGTACGCGCGTTGTAAACATGATGGTGCTGACGTAATCAGGCTAGCTGTTGAGCTGAATCGGCTCGTTGCTAGTAACATCTCGGTATTTGCTGACGTCACTCGAATTTTTACGCATAGGTTTTTGTCCTTCAAGAGTGTTGAACTAAGATTTAGATAAACAAAATTTTATCTCTGTTAAAATTATTTTTATATAACCTCGGGTTTTTATTTGGTACCTCTTTACGGGGAGGAGGTATATAAATAAGCAAAACAATTCAAGAAATTATGTAAGACGAAATTTCAGTTACTGTCCAGCCTTGTCTTCTTACTACATTGCGAGATTACATAAAAGAGTTTCCAAGTTTTCGAAAAATAGAAGCTGTGGCAGTCAAATGCATACTATAAAAAGGACCATCGCTTTGTGTTCACTAGAACTGATGCATCTTGACCAGAAAAATTTACAAAGACGACTAGGGTACCGTAGACCATAGACGGAGAGCTAGCGACAAAAAATCAACGTGATAAGGTACAAGGGTAATTTATGCCTAAAATGTTAGTATTATTAAGTGGCGAAGCGAAGCGGAGTCACTTACTAACTTCATGTTGTCTGTCCGTCCGTCCGCAATAACTCGAGAACGGCTGGGAATTTCCAAATTCTGTTTTCAAAAATCGACAGGTGACCAAAAAGGCTTGTTTGTTAGTGATTTTGAAACTGATTGGTCAAAGGTCAGCGTTAGTTTCGGAGACCGCTTCGCCACTTCGCTATGCGTTGTAAGCTTTGCAGGTTTATTCTAAATTAAGCAAAAGCTCGGTTGGCAGAAATTAGTTTGTTGTCAAATATGCAAATTTTTAAGGAAAAAAACGTGACAAGATAGAAGGCTGAAAATTGGTATTTACATTGTTTTTGTAAATATAATAAAGGAAAAAAATTGTCAGGAGCATAGGTGAAGACTAAACGGTTGGCAGAAGTTATCAAAGGTCAACGAAAATTAATGAAAAACACGTGATAAGGTACACTTCTGCCAATTTGCATATTTACTTGTTAGGCAATATAAAAACTGTATGTAAATTGGCAGAAGTGAAAATGATGAACTGATAGTGTTGAAAAGTTGAAAAACATGGGAAGTCCACTCAGCCCTGTAATCCCCAACTATTACATAGAGAAATTTAAAGAGATAGTCATCAATATATCACCGTTCAAGTCGGCGATATGTCTAAGACGATACGCTTGTAATATGGAGACAAATTATCTTTATCCAGCCTCTTTTTTCGTTTACAGTTGAACATAGACTTTTCCATGTTTATTATATTTTGTGCTTCGTTAATCCAGTTAGTTGTTATTCTTTTAATATGATCTGCCAGCGCATGGGCGGTCTTCTCTCATTTTGATTATCAGGTCTTGGTCTCCATTCCAGCATCTTCCGTGGTCACCTTTCATCTTTAATCTTGGATATATGTTCTACCCAATTTCATTTTAGCTTATTTATAATTTCAATAACATCTGTAATTTGTGTTTTCTTCTTAATTCTTTATTTTTTATCCCTAAATGTTACTCCAGTCATTGATCTTTTCATTTTTATTTGAATTATTCAAAGTGTTTCTGCTGTTTTTTAGTCAATGACAAGGCTTCCGCTTCATATGTCATTACTGGAAACACACACTGCTCAAATACATTTCTCTTGAGGTGGATGGAGATGTTACCTTCAAATATGTCACTTAAGGATCCATACGCTGTCCAGCTTAGATTTATTTTAGGAGTTTGATTATCTCGCTATATCATGATCTCATGATATTTCCGTTATTTCTTACTGTATCCTTTAGTTTTGTTTTTTCGCTCGATACTAAGTTTGGTATTAGCTTTGTTTTACCGGCGTTTATTTCTAAGCCAACTCTTCTATAGGCAGTGTCAAGTTTAGTTCCTATTCTCGTGATTTCTCTTAGGTTATCGAATATTAAGACTACGTCATTTGCGAAACGTAAATGATTTAGCTGCTCTTCTTCTATTGATATCCCTTGTGTACCCGAGTTAGGCGTTTTGAACCATGTTGTAGGACAGCTGTAAATAGTTTGGGTGATAGTATGTCACCTTACTTGACTCTTCGTTCTATTTTTATGTTTTGTTTCTTCATGCAGTTTAACCGCCATAGTTGCATTTGTGTTATTTATAAGTGTATCTATAATAAATACGAATTTCTCTACCACCCTTTTCGATGATATCGAAAGGTTTGTAAAAATCAATAAATATTAAGGTAGTAGTTTGTTGTATTTAATATTTTTTCTGTTAAAACCTTGTATAAATTTGGCCTGTTCTTTTGGCTGATAGAAATTTTGTATCCTTTCAAGTCTAGTTGCTATTATTCTAGTGACTAGCTTATGGATATGGTTTAAGAGACTTAGTGGTCCATAATTTTCTAGATCTATATCTATATATGGCTAGTTACTGTGGCATTCCAATTAGTGGGTATTATACACTCTTCTAGGCATATATTAAATAGCTTTCTTATTATTTTCTGTAAAGTGTAGCCTTTGGTTTTTATAGCTTCTATGCCGTTCCCCATAAAACTCTTTTACGATGTTTAAAATCTCTTCTCTGTTTGACGTTTTACTTTTCGTGTTTCCAATTTTATTTTATTTTTTATTTTCCAGTGCTGAGTTTTGTTTTGAGTACTTTAAGGTGTTTTATTTTCGTTAATAGTTTGTTGTATTTCTTTACCTCTCTATTTTGGAATAGCTTTTTTGATGGCCTTGGATATTTTTTTGTTTATTTCTTGTAGTTCCTGTCCGTTTACGGTTCTGTTACTTCTTACCTATCTACTTTCTTCTATTATTGCTTTTGTTTTATGACTAATTTTTTGTCTTTATTACCTTCACGGTTTGGTAATTTAAGGTATCTCTACTGAATTGTTGATATTTGTTAATGTTTTTTGGGTCGATCTAATTTGAACTAGCTTTTCTTTGGATTAGTCTGCATTTTTCTTTACTAAGGCATATATCTATCATTATGTGGTTACTGGCCGTTATAAAATTATTTAACACTGTGATATTTTTGAAGATTTGTTTTTTCTTGATAATGATGCAATCTATCTGGTTTTAAGTTTTGTCGTCTAGGCTTTTCCATATTCACCTTCTTTGTGTTTTTTTTGTAGAAAAAGTTATTTTTTTAATAACTCAGTAGAGTCGTTCCCTTGTCATTTCTGATTTCAGAACCAAATTGTCCCTTTGCGGTTTCTATGTCTTCTTCTTTCAGGCACATTTTGGCATTAAAATCGCCACATATTATTGTGAAATGAGCGGCTGTTTTGTTCATTGCTTGAGTAATATGATCATAGAAGGTATCCACTTTTAAACAAAGGTATGCTACTTTCGTCGACATATCTTTTACTGAGCTGATGTTGTCGTACTTTTTGTGGATGAAAAAGCCAACACCTCCATAAAAAACTTGTGTCTTGATTTTGCTGTATTTAAGTTTGTTCTATATCTTTAATGCTCTTTTGCTTCTCATATTTTGGTCCCTCTAGAATACATGGGACTGACTGAAACAATGGAGCACCATATCTTGAAAATATGGCGTGTTACATTTTTACAGGAATTTAGCAATGTTTTATAATCCGCCTCGTTTGCCATGCATGTTGAGTTATGGAATAGGATGAGAGGAATATAAATCTTATGATTTGACAGTATCTAGGCTTAGGACATGGCTTCTTCGAGTACTGTGATGGGTGAAGTAACCATGAACTGATGTGGGCATGGTTGCTAAGGCCCTGAAGTAGGTCTGTTAGCTACCGGGGTCGTATGGAGACAAGACAATTTTTAAACACCTTGATTCGATATAACATGGAACTGAAATTGAACAAAAGGCTGTACTTCGTAACATATAGGTGCTGAGATTGGAGAATGGACATTTATAATACATTGTGTACAGATAACTCACGCATGATACTTACACAAAAAGTTAAATTAACATTTAAGAAGGGTTGTGAAAGCATTAGTATATGGAGCAGGACGAATATGGCAACCTCAATTCTTAGATATGGGACTAAAACATCTGGAACAAGCCTTACAAAGGACTACTCGAGAACGGAGATGAAAATAGCAATGAAACTCAACAGCTAAGCATGCACAACTGAAATCGGTTGCGACAGGCATTTTTTTATTATCTTATATTAACGGAGTTACAGATTGGATAGAGAGAACTCTGAACAAATACAAAATGGAAACTATTACCAAAAAGAAAAAAAAACGGGACTGTAGGTAGGTGCAGATTTATAAATATGAAAATAATTTTAGCGACGATAGATTTATTTAACTAAATCTTGAAAACAATAGACCACCATACAGAAAAGAAGCGAGTGTCGTCAGCAACCTCTATAATTTATTATCAATTTTTGATATTTTTGTGCCATCGGTAAATCCACGCTGCAGTAGAACGTAATTATAGTTATTAATGTTATTGCCTGTTTATATCCACACTTGATTGTACTGTTTTATGGTGCGATATTTTAAGAGAGTATTACACTATCAAAAAAAAACTGTCCTGCTCTATACTTGCACCATTCTATAAAAGACTTATTCATCTCTCACGCAAAATTTTAGAAAATATAACGATTTTATTTTTAATACTCTCCAAATATAAAGGTCGTACGTTTTTATTTATAAAATTTAGTTTTTTACTAGAAATGTAAAGCTAAAATAAATAAAAATCTATAGTTTACATTAACTAATAGACTATTCTGACTATAAGCATATGCAAACATTTTGACTTGCCTCTGTACATATTTCCTACCTCCATCATTGCAATAAATATAAATATTTGGTTGAGTAGGACATTTATTAGAAATAAATAATTTATAGCCTAAATATTTAGCAAGCAATCTGCAGCATGCATGCATAGCTATTACTTAACAGAACACAACTAGTTTATCTTTGACTGGGCGCTTCGGTCAACTTATTTATAAATTATACGTGACCCAGATTCGAGAAGAAGATGAATGGACACTTGAAAAAAATTTTAATATTCATTCCTTAGGAGTATACTCGACGCGGTAATAAATCCCTACAAAAGCGGCAACAACATTTTGGAAGTAATCAATCAATCTGCGACTTACTGTTGTGCATATAAGTTGGAATTTTGGGTGCTTAATCTTAGGGAAATGCGCGAAACACGGCGAGCGCATTTTATTTCTTTCAAAAGCACCAGGTGGGAATGGAGGGGCTGAGAATAAATACGTCAAAGAAAATTGGTCGCATAATTTTTTTATTCAACATTTTTCTTTTATTCACACTAATGCAAAATTGTTGAAAGTCTGAATTATTTTCAATAAGGTTTAAGACTTATCTTTAAAATATTTTTTTATAGATACAAAAAATACTTAAAGCTTCACATTGTCACAGTTAAACCTATCTATTTTATATGTAGCAGTTGTATATGTAGTTTTTTTTACTTTCCTTATCCTATAATAAGAAAAGTAATGTAATCGGCGAAAATTTGACCTACCAAGTTTTTCACATTTCTGGACGAATTGTAGCATCAGGACATATTCAATAGGAATTTACAACACGTACTGTTGTATTAGTGCGTCTGCGATAAATACAACAGGTTATCAAGTATTTGCATGTGCATATTTGGTTATCAATATCTTCTATTAGTTTTTAAAGAAAAATATTTTTTATCATTATTAAAGTGTTTGTTAATTTTGCGTTAATGTGTTTTCGTTGATGAATTTTGTCTCTGTTGTAGGTTAACAACTTTGTTTATACATAGTATGCCTATAAATACTGTTATATATTGATTAGAACGACAAAATAACGCGATTAAGAGAACGTATAATTAAAAGAATTTATTCAAAATGAACACTCTTAGCCTCTACATAAGCCATAAAACGCCCTAACCATTGGAAAATTGTTGACTGCAGCCGTCAGGGCTCGCTTCAATGAATCAACGTTACGGTGTACTTTTGAGCAAATTGTGCTCCCTAAAACTGCCTATCATTTCTAATCTAATGGAATGAAATCTGAGCTACCAGAAGGCCAATCCTTTACTATTAGAAAATGAGGCAAATTGTTCCCTAACCAAGTTTAAGATGATCTTGCTTTGTGGGGGGGGGGGGGAGGTGCGGATTCTTGCTGAAATATTCTAAGCTCACCTCAGAGTATACCTTCCAAAACATTCTGTTGATACACAGCGGCGGAAGTTTTGACTCCCTTTTTACGAAAATGAATATCACTCCATTGAGACAGGCTCCCTGCTAAGCCATTATAGCTGCTAGATAATGACCTCTTTGAATTCTTGGCACTAGCTGAGATGCTTCTTTGGACTACCTAGCGTATACCCTGTCATTTTGTTTATTGACAGAATTATTTACTGTAAACATTTTTTTATCCGTACAAATTTTTTCTATGGCTATCATGTGTGTATTCAGTCAACAACCTGTTTGCTTTTTGTCTCTTACTTTTCTTTATAGCATCTTTAACAAATGTCTGGTATGTTTTTTTGTAAGCAGATAGTTAATAATACCAAGTTTTGGAAATTTGCATCTCCTTAGATATAGTATTCTGCTACGAAGAGGATTTCGTTCAATTCGGACACTTACGGCTTTGACTGTCTCAACAGTCCTTCTGAATTTTAGTCTTCCAAATTTTGAACCATCTTTGACGTCATCAGTCTCATTAAACAATTTTGTAGCCCGATATACAAACATATGGCTAATACCGAGAGAATCCAGAGTCTTAAAGATGACACTTTCTCAGTTCTCTGTTTCTGTGATGCTATTATAGTAATACGCCTTTCTTTGTCACCCTACTCTAATGGTAAATAATCGAACCTGACTAGAAGCACAATGTAACTTACAATTTTAAGAAATTATAATTGCAACCGTATGTGCATTTTATAGATATCTTGACGCTCTGCAAAGTAAGAGTAGGATTGATTTTGTAATAGTATTTATGAGAATATTAGGTAGATGGTTTTATTTTAATCCGCTTCAATTTTATATTTTTCATTTGTGTAAAAATGTTCATTGAATTAATGGTATTAAATTTATCACATCCTAGATGGAATCTTAGTTTTTCGTGAATTTGCTTCAACTGTATTAGTTATCAGAATGTATACAATCTATGAGGTAATTTGAAAACTTTACAATACTTAATATATATGTATATGTTACTGCCAAAATCCGAAGTTCGGCGAGTTTCCGATTTGTAATTTAGTCGAGAGGTTTGGCCATGTACTTGAAATTACCAGTGCATATGCTATTTTGGCCGACCATTTCGGGAAGTGGCGGAAAATCCCTGTCCAAAATTCGATGTGCTGAAGTAAGACTGCTCTGTAGGCAGCAGTCGGCACACCTTTCGCTTCCGGTGTGCCGGTGGCGTGCACGTAGTGGCAAGGAAGACAATATTTCTTTCGTCTAGTGCTCCTCGGAAAAGGTCCTGCCTCTGTAACTTGTAATTGTTATCCTGAAGCAACGGTTTTATTGTGTGTACTGTATTTCTCGTATTTAGATAGCGTTTTAAATTGATACTTTCAGTTTAAAAGTTAGGTAAACATGCATAACTTGTGTTGTGGGATGTGATAAGTTTGATATCACATATTGATGAAAAAAGGCTAATAATAGATTGTTGGTTACTAAATTTTTCTTTTAAGGGGTGTAGTAATTCAGCAACCAAATACAATTTATTGGGACGGTGCCCCATTATAACGGTATTTTCATTTTAGTTATTCATATTATTCTTCTATAGGCCATCTAATGGCTACTTCTGATGGGACTGATACGCTGGGTGAAGTTGGCGTGCATGTAAATGTGGAACCAACATTTGATATAAAAATCAGATTCTCGGATACTTTGAATGAGTTTCTATAAGAAAAAGAAAATAATAGCGGGCTCCTTACCGGAAGCAAATACTGCGCTTTTATAGAAGACGTTAAACAAGCTACAGCAAAGCAGAAAAAGAAAGTGTCGACTGTTGTCGACTTAGAAAATATGATGTTAATCGAATCGATGCCAAAGGAAAAGTTAAAAAACTTAAAAATTGGATATAGAAAGAAAAAGAAGCTACAAACTCAGTACAAAAATGTTACCAAAGAAGACATTACATTGCATCTCCGCATATGCAAGCTATGTCAGACCAAATTATTTAATCCTAAGAAAAGTCTAGTTTCTAAACCTTTAATATTTAAAGAATTTAACTCAAGATGTGAAGTAGCTTTTATAGACACGAAAAGTTATCCTGATGGCAAGTGCAAGTTTATACTCAATTACCAGGACTATTTAACAAAATTTATGTTATTGCGACCTCTGAAAAGCAAAAGGGCAGAAGAAGATGCTTACCAGTTACTAGATATCTTTACCACTATAAGTGGTTCAAGTGTTCTTTAATCAGATAATGGGAGAGAATTTTCAAACCAAGTTATAAATGAACTAAAGAACATGTGGGCAGAATTGAAACTTGTACATGAAAAACCGAGGTATAGCCAAAGCCAAGCATCCGTTTAATGTGTCAATCAGGTTTTTTAATATATGATGATGATATAGATCCAGATAAATCAACACGTTGGTCTTTGATTTATTTGATTTATAAAAACCGTTCTTTTTACCAAGACATTTAGCAGTCACCATATGAGGCCATGTTATCTGCAAAGTAAAATTGAGGCTAAGTATTTTAAATCTGCCCAGAGAAGTTGTCGGTAACTTAGTTACAGACGAAGATCTTGAGAATGTTGAACGAGAAATTGAGAATGCTGTAAATCCAAGAATTACCCTCTGGAAATAAAGTTGCTGCTGTTGCAGTGGAACCATTGGAAAGGCCAGACCGATTTTCTGATTATAACAATGAGAAAATATTTTGCGTAGTGTGTAAAAAAAGTATTATTAAGACCATACTTGTGGATCCTGCATCAAAGATATCCATGCAAATTGTGTAATGAGTAATATAGCAGATGAAGGTCATGGAGGGAAACTTATTTGCAGACTATGTTATAATAAACAAGAAATTAGTAACAAGAGGTCAGTAGTTTATGTTAGTTTGCAATCTCAAAGTGTGAGGATGCAAAATTTCCGCCAACGAAAGTCGGAGATAATGTACGCATCCGTGTACCAGATGTAAACAAAGGTCGCGGTTATCTAAGAAGCGTCCTTGCAGTTATTTTGAACACCGAGGGCGCTTTCTAGAAGCTAGGAACAGAACACGGTGTTCTCAAACAACTGTATTCCAGAAGTGTTCCGTTCTGCGCGAAAAACTGCTCACACTAAAATGTGTGGGTCTAGAAGAAAAATCAATCGTTTCATGCCATTTCGCAAAATTTTAGCGAAATTTTCCATTTCCCGGTTTAGCCGAAATTCGTATAATCATATGGTTAGAGACATACCCTGGTGCGTTTGCAATACTTCTGAGGTTTTTGGATTAAGTACGTGGAATGATACTCGTATTGAATTTACTAGCGCAGTTCCATAGTTCTACCTCGGTAGTTTATATTGGTTGGATTACTGGTATATAAATCATCAATATATTTTCTACTGATAAATTTACTTTGCATTCTAGAAGTCAATTGAGATCTTTTGCTTTTACGTCTAACTGTTTTTGTTTTTTGAATATACATTATTTCCAGTTAAATTTTCTATCTAGGTACTAATCCTGGATGCACAAAGACTTCACTTCGTTCATGTTTATTGAGAGATACAGTTTATTGCGCAGGGTGAATTTTATGTGTTCATTTTGTTTCGAAAAATGTCCCTACTGTTTTTGGTAAATCGGCTGTGTAAAGTACATATAATAGTTGGTCTAGGATAAGGAATCGGTTGAACTTTTCAACATTAATCCTAGATTTGAAGTGACGGTCGTACAGGTAGAATTTCAATGATAACGTGTTGGAGGTGTTCTTTTACTATTGAATAAAATATTTGTTTGTTACACCTTATGGAAGACTTATTTTAAGCCCAAAAATTAGGGGTTTATTAACAATATTAATTAAACTATGGCAATGTTGGATGTTTAAGTGGACCTGCCTAAAACTAAACAGACGATCCGCGATCCATGCTTGCTGATTTAAATATCTATGTATTTTATTAAGAATAAGTCTATCAAGGAGCTTAGAAATTGTCTTATTTAATGCTAGGATGTGACATCCGTCAGGCTTTTCTCAGGAATCATAATGATTTTTGCAGATTTGAATGATTAGAACTAATATTTGAGTCCTAAAATTGTATTAAAAATATACAAAATTTTCATCAGCCTTTTTTTTTGAAGTTCGTGTAGTATTTTTCCAGTAGTCATATCTATGCCTTGTTCCTTTTTGCCTACGGACCTGGAGGTGTTGTGTATTTAAAAATAGGCGACGAAGTAGCTTTAGGTTTTCTCTTTGCTTTGGATTTCAGACAGAATAGTATTTGATGTATTAGAAAGGTAAATTTCTACTTATTTATTTTTTAATTGTTAAAGTTGTTATTTTAGCTTGTTGTTAGTTTTGTTATATTTTCTTTTATTATCTGGTGTTAGTGTACACTACCATGTCGACTTGGGTCTCTTTGTTTCCAGCTTCTTTATTAGTATTATTTGTTTTAACCTATCGGTATGGCTTTTCTTACTCTTTTTTGTAGCGTACTGACTAGATTATTCTATTTTATTTCTGTATCGTCTCCCTGTAGTCTTGTAGAGAGATCTATGGTATGCTGCATTATTTGAAGGCAAGTATTCCAATTTGTTTTGCTGTTGTACTTTCCAGGCGTAAAGTTTTTTACTATTACCGTTGTGCTTAATGTTGCAGTAATAAGACTATGGTCCGAGATTAGATTATAACTTAATGATACTTATGTATAATTTTAAGAAATTTTATTAGTCTGTTCATCAGTAGGCTAGTAAGTTGAAAATAAAGTAATAATTGTTTTTTCGTATTATCTAGGCCAATTTTTTGCTCTTGTTATGAGGCTCAAACCCCATATGAAGAGAACGTATGTCTTCCACTTTTCATGCTCTCAATATGTTAAGAATAAAATTAAAATGCATTTTTATTGGATAATTGTAACATTCACTGACAGCTTATACTTTAATTTTTATATTCTGCTTACTTAAAAATGGAAAATAACGTTTTAAAAAGACAACCGTTAAAGAAGCCAAAAGGTATGGCTTATGAGCGCATGCTAAAAAAGACACGTGTGTCGGGGAAACAATGGACAAATTTGAGAAAATTCGGCTTGCAAGAATCACGAAAAGACTTGATAACCCGAATATTACTATTTATTGGCTATTACAAGACGATATCAAGCTAACTAAGCTGATTATGGGACACCGACATATTAAGTGAATTTTCAAAGGTATGTCAAGGTTAAAGAAAATTTGTACAGAACTCTGGAAATTGATGAAATTTCGGTTTATCTTTATATGCAACCACCCAGAAACTAATATTATCTATAACCGGATGAAGAAGCGTCTTCTGCGTTAAAAGAACATCAATTTGGAGAAAAACAACTTTGTTGCTGGCTTTGGACTTTGTAATGTTCTTATCACTACTGAGTACTACAAAAACACCTCAATTGAAAAACCCCTAAAATATTTACAATAATGCCCTTTTAAAAAGCTGTAGGCCTCCATAAAGCTTGGTTTGTCCAAATTTTTTTGCCATGGAAGGCCATCAATTACTGGTCTCACCGTGTTCATCGGATATTAGGGCTAGCAATTATAACTGTTTTGATTTTCTATAAAGATTTCTTTATGGAGCTGTTCATGGTAATCAGATTGAGTATGAAGATTAACTCAAGATAGTTACATAACAGAGAGCAAGCTAAGGATTTTATTGTGGTGTTTAACATTTTCCCATTGTGTGAGTGGCAAGTAAGAGAATTATATTTAATTATTCTAAGAAAAATAAATTATTAAACATCTTGTGTACCGTTGTACTCCATAATTTGTTAATTAGTATTTTATTATAAACAAAAATTTAATAATCAGAAAAAAGTCTGGTTTACTAAAAAGGATAGATAAAACCGCCAAATAAATGAAAAAACTAAATAAATAATAAGATAATTAAATTCTACACCAAGAAGTAATTTTACGGATATTAGAGTAAGCAACTAAAAGTTGCTTTAGAAATTTTTTTTTCAGTTTTATTTTGCTGCTTCATAAAATTGAAATTAAATTTCACTGCTTACAAAATTTTGCAGCAGAATAGTCTTGAGTTTCTTCCACTAGGGCGATAATAAAAAGATTTCAAAGAATAGCTTAAGAGTCTGACCACTATTGCTGAATTAGAACTTTTTTTGGTTATTTCTACACAATATCAGTCACTTTAGTTGCGCTTGACTATGTGTAGTATCAGTTTTTAAAAATGGAATTGTAATTCCTTTTAAGTTTATTTAGAGATAATTATTCAGTAAAGTTAGTACGAAGAAAAACCTACTGGATAAAAAAATATAAGGGAATTGATATGTACATAACAACTACAAGTGGTATCTCATGCCCAAATACATTTAGAAGACATTTATTTTTAGTTTTAATTTAGTTGATCTGTACAGGGGCCGGCAGAATGATTTCCCCTTTTTGAATTGACCCCCGCACGCAATGTGTTGGTAGAAGGCGCTGGAGTCGCAAATTCTTGAGCAGAATAAAGCACAGCAATTTTAGCGCCCATCATGACGTTGAGTGGCGAACACCGTGCGTTTGGGTTAGAGACTTATTTTTAAAATTGTGATTCTGTAATTGTAAGGCAGCGGCTATTTCGCGGGTATTTCCATTAAAATGGAAATCGTCCGGTAAACTTCAAAGCTTAATATGACTGGTACGCCCCGCATACTGTTTGCGAGGATAAGTTGACGTGGTCATTAGTGATAAAGCTCTTTTTCACTTACCTGGTGTCAATAAGCAGAATTTTTGGTATTGGGCTTTACTAAATCTCCAGCAACTTCATAGGCGTCTTGTAACTCTTTGATCTGCTGTTAAAGAATTTGGCATCATAGAGTCGTCTTTTTTTGAGGAAACAGGACGCGTGCTGACCGTTACATCTTTCCGCTATGTTGTGATGTTATGCAATTTTTTGGAGCTTAGACTCAACGAACATGAAAATGCACTACTGTGGATCCAACAAGATGGCGCTATCACACATATGGCGAGAACTTTTCGAAAAATTTTGGGACCAATATTTCCAGTCTGACTCATCTCATTACATGGTGACATTCCATGGCCAGTTAGGTCACTAGACCTATTCCCGTGCAATATTTTTCTGTAAGGACATCTAAAGAGTAAAGTCTTTTAATATTGGGATGATGCACGTATCATCTACAATGATGACTAAACGGCAAGAATTATTTTTTGTGATGGTACCATAAAACGTTGAACAAAATCTATTTTATCATTACTGTTGTTTCAAAAAAGGGAGATCATTCTGTCTGACTCTGTATTGGTTAAATATGTTGGAATTACAGTGGGAACAAAATTTTGTGAGGGAACGTTTAAATAGTTGTATATGAATTTATTTAATCGCGTGTATGCTAATTTTAAGATAATATCTTTGTAGATCTGGTTTGTATAAGGTTGTAGAAAGTTGAAAAGTTCTATCTAGTCTCTTCTAGTGCCCGGAATAAGTGTTAAACTATAGACGTACGGTCAGTTAAATACGAAGGGTAAGATGGAACATCCCAGCCCAGTCAGACTAATTTCTGCCGGGTTTTTACAATCACATGAAATCTGATATTGTTTTGGTGAAAGGCGATATTCTAATATTTGGTCTATACGAAAGCTTTTTATCAACGACTGACTTCAATAGATTCATTTAGGAATAGCGTTGTCCAAATTAAACGTCTGGTTGTGCGGAAGAAACTTGTAGTACGTGATACTTTACAAACGTACAATATATACATTATTACCAACAGGTCGGGTTTTAATGCTTAATTCATTGCATTTTACATAGAATACTTTTCGCTTTGAATTGTTGTACATAAATCTCGCAATTTTTTGTTTTAAAAATAACCTTTTTTATGTCTAACTGAAGAATATCTGATCGAATTTTTTTCTTTAAACTGTGAGGTATCTACATACTGTAATTCATGTATCCGAAGATTTCAAATTACTTAAAACATTGATAATTAAGGTGCGTTCAGATTCTAAGATCTTCAATTTTTTTCTGAAAAGGAAAGTTGGCGCTTCTGTTACTTCTCAACGCAATCTCCGTTTAGACATACAGTTTTTTTTCAGCCCCGTTGCCATGATTTCATGGCTATTGAGAACACTTCTTTAGGGGTGCGTTTTGCCCACTGGAAAATTGATGATGCTACAGTGGCTCCATTGGAAAATGAGCGGCCACGGAGAGTGTCCTTTATGGTCGGAAATATATGACGGCATTAGGTGTCAACATGTCTTAAAACATTGACACTCGCGCAACATTATGTTCGTCGGTCAGCATTTGTAGGATCCACCTTGAAAAAACTTTTCGTATTTTTAAGTCATCATGCAAAATGGATTCCACAGATTCTACGGAAATTCCAAGTTTAGAGATGATATCACGTACACTTAATCGACGGTCTTCCATAGCAACTTATTCCACTCACGCAATCATGGTTTCAGCACGACTGATCTTTTGCATCTACGAAGACACATTTTTAACAACTATAACATGTGCATATTGTATGGTGCTTCCATCTGTATATTAAAAGTTCAGAAATATTTCCCGCGTCTCTTAAAATTAAGCGCATTTTTCTTACTGATGAGAAAAAAAATTGGAAACAGAACTTGAACGCACCCTCGTATGTACTATATATTTGTGGTATCCGTTGCTATGCGTCGTAACAATTTGAACATTATCAATACTGCAGGGCTTAATCTTTCAGATTAAAATTGACATTTTTGAACCGAACAGTACGACACTAGCTTTTTAAACAGAATATATTGTTCGTGCAATGTTTTATTTTCCCATGAATAAAAAGTCTCGAACAAACTATGAACCTAATTGTTCATTTATTTCTAATTATTTTTAACTACGGCAACCGAACATTTCATGACATATGTTTGTAACGAGATAAAATAATCATAGAATTATTCCTTAATATGTATATATGATACTAAAATTGAACAGATAAAATAAAAACTAAATACAGATTATTAAGAGAAATGAAAAAATCTGCAAAACAAAGGAATTAATGTATAGAGTTGGGTGCCTTAAAATGTTTTTAACTTTATTTAGAATAATTAAAATTTAGCAGTTAACTTTCTAAATGATGAGAAATCAAAATATATCAAAACTGTAAACCTTTTATAACATGAATGTTATGGAATATTAAATTAATAATATTTATCATATTATTTGTTAGCGGATAAAGCGAAGAGACATTATAAAACTACAAAAATTAGCGAAGTGTAAAAAAAATGTTGCTCAAAATGGGTGCATATTATTGTTTACAAAGGTTTTTTTTTGAAAGAAAATTAAAAATATTTGTAAGCCTAACACTATAACATTATATTAATAAATTATTGATTAAAAATATGCCTTGAATAAACATTTACTTTGTCATAAATTTACACATACGAGGTACGTGTCGAAAATTTTCCGGTCTGAATGTGTTCCAGTGGTAATAAAAACAATGTAGTAGTAGTGACAAATACAATATTTGGTTTAACGTTCGTAAAAATTTCAGTAGCAAAATTGTCTCGGTCGCCTAGCAACATTCACTTGAGTTGGCATCATTTTGCACTATGTGCAAATGTGGGGAACTAAGCCGTGATTAAATTTTCCACTAAAGAAAGTCTTAGTCTCGGTGATAATAAAGAACGTTTGGATGTAGTGTACGGTGATGCTTCGCCTTCATATTTTACGGTAAGGAAACTAGAGGTTGCCTGCAAAAAGGTGTTTTTTTAGGGTCTAGACTGACAATTGTTGCAAGGTCGAAACGTATACATTTTTTTTTAAATTTAAAATATTGCCAGATCAACAAACATGTTTGTTATACATAGCATTGGTAATAGAAATGTTAATATAACACTAAACAAAACTTGTGTGACAAAATAATGGTCACAATAATTTAACTTGTTGGTATTGGCTTATTCGTTAATAGGATTTGTTAGCACTATATCCTGGGGTAATTTGCGTTGAAGCCTGGTATGAATGTTCGTTTTAAAGAGTTCATAATGAACCGCGCCACTACATGCACTTGAGTTTAAGATTAATTTTTCCGCACACCTTTTAGCAAACTGATCGACGGGTAGGATGCCTAGCTCTTCGTGTAGCTGAGTGTTACGTATATACCACGGTGCGTTTACAGCAATTCTTAACACCTTGTTTTGAAAGCGTTGAATTTTTTGCAAATGTGTTTTCGATGTATTGCACCACACTGGTGATGCGTATAATATAAGAGGTCGTAGTAAGGTTCTATACAATAAAACTGTGCATTTAATTTTGAGACTAGACTTGCGATTAATGAGCGGGTATAGCTGCTTTAATCTGGTGTATCCTTGGGTAAGTTTTTGGTTTATGTGGTATTTCCAACTTAAACGGGTATCGAGATATACCCCTAGGTATTTGATTGCACCATCATTCGGATTTCAACAAATTGCGGTATTGTCAATGCGTAAACAAGGAGGATTATTGATTCTTCGCAAAGTGAAGATTTTCGCTTGGCATTTGTCGGGGTTTATGGTGATCTTCCAGAGTTTGTACCAGGAAGATAACTTGTTAATTGCATTCTGCAGCATCGCAATTGCTTCAATAAGATTGTCCGCTTGGGTAAATACGGCAGTGTCGTCCGCAAAGGTAGCAATTGTTGCATTAAGCTGAGGTAGGTCAGAAGTAAATATGTTGAAAAGCACTGGGCCCAGAATGCTTCCTTGTGGGACTCCTGCTCGACACATTTTGGTTTCGGACAGTGTTGTGTTAACTTTAACTGCAAAGGTTCTATTGTCTAGAAAAGAGAAAATAAGTGCTTTAAGGTATACATGCATGGCTATGTCTAGGATCTTTTTTTTAAGGCCTTCGATCCACACCTTGTCGAATGCCTGTGCTATGTCAAGAAAAACTGCTGTAGTGTAATGTTTGTTATGAAATCCGAGTTCGATAAGCTCGCTGATTCTTTGTAGTTGATGGCTTGTTGAATGGCCTTTTCTAAAGCCAAATTGAAATTTAGGCAAGATGTTGAGATTTTCAACGTGTTCTAGCAAGCGGTTGTAAGCAATTTTTTCAAGAATTTTTGATAACGACGTTAACAGACTTATGGGTCTGTAACTACTTATTTTGTTTTTGTTTTTTCCTGGTTTTCTGAACATTAGAATGTGCGCAAGTTTCCAGGACTCTGGAAAGTACCCTAGTCTCATGCAGCCATTGTAGGTAGTACATAGATAAGCTATAGCCATCAATGTGAGGTGTTTAAGAATTGTATTGGTGATCAAGTCGTGGCCAGGAGATTTCCTTTCGGGGAGCTTTTCGATAATATCCTTCAGTTCGTTAGGTGAAGTTGGTTGAATTTCATCTGGAATTGGCACCCTTCGTTCAATATCGTTTATGATTTGTGTGTTGTGAGTGGGCGTGCAAGTGATTGCAGGTGTGAATGTGTTTTCAAGATGATCAGCAAAGGCAGCTGCTTTTTCGGAGTCGGAAGTGTAAGTGACATTATCAGATACAGATGATAGCGTTGGCAATTCTTCTTTTTGATTTAGAATGTTTCTAGTTGTTTTCCAAAGGCCCCAATCTCCTGGGCTGAAATCTGCTATGTGTTTTTGATATGTATTAATTCGTAGGCTGTCCAGTTCTCTTTTAATTTGGTACGTTAGGTTGTTTAATTTATTTTTAAGTTGAGGGTTCCTGTTTCTCTGCCATTCACGCCGAAGCTGGCTTTTGTTTTTGATTAAGTTAATGATGTATCTGGGGGGATAATTGTAATTTGTCGGATGAGTCCATCTAGTGGTTGCACAAGCTAATTTAGCACTATCTTGAATTGTTGATGTAAAGTGGTCCACGGCCGCATCAATGTCTTTGGTTGTTAGTAATCGTGTTGGGCAGTGGAGTTTACTATTGAGCTGAGTTTGAAATACGTTCCAATCGATTTTGCCATTAGTTAATTTTGGAGTAGATTGTTTAATGATTAATGTGTTGGTGAATGACACCAGTGCTGGGAGATGATCAGAATTTAGTTCTGGAATGACACTTTGAAAGATAGGTTTACCAAAGTTTTTCAGGAGAACAATATCGAGTATGTCAGGCTGGTGGTCTTCTCGGTACGGGTAACAGGTGTAATCATCTGGTGCCAAAATTTGGAAGGTGTTTGCTATGGCAAGATTTTCCAGTTTAATACCTTCGGGGTTTGTGGCTCTGCATCCCCACAGGGTATTTTTGGAATTCATATCTCCTAAAACTAGTACTGATTCAGTAGTGTCAAAAATTCTTTTTATATCTTCCTCAGCAATTCTTGTGTTTGGCTGCCTGTAGACACAAGCAATTATTACACTACTCTGATCATCGAGTTTAACCCTTATTGAGGTAAATTCAATTTTTAAGTTAACAATTTCTGGAAGTTGAATGTGTTCATATTTCGTTTTAATAATGATCGCTACGCCACCAGCTGCTACTCTGGAGTTTCGATCCTTGCGATATATATGATAACCTGGGATTCGAAATTTTATGGTCTCATCAAGATCAAAAAGGCAATAAATAGAGAGCGCTGATTGTTGATTCCATTTGCATTCCAGTTAAGGATGGTTAAACTTTGTATTGGTTTGCTTTGGTTAAGGTCCATTTATTAAGCATTGGTAAGAGAGTGCTAATAATGAATGTTTTAATTTGGCTAAGGTACGGCGTAATAAGATTAAGGAGAGTTTGAATGAGATTGTCGGGTAATGCTGATGGAGTGGATGAGGAGGTAATATTGTTGTTCTGGGCGAGTCCGCTTTTAAGCTTATCTGCAGAGGTCTGTGTGTTATTGATATACGAGTTTCTAGGTTGGGCTCGAGTCCGTTGTTTTAGTAGTGTAATATGGTGTGAACAGCCACGATAGTTTGCGCTGTGGTTGCCTCCACAGTTAGCACACTTTGGTGGTTCGTTTGGCCTCTTTGACATTCGGAATGTAGATGATTACCAGCACATTTTACGCAAACTGGTTTTAGACTGCAATAATTTTTAGTATGGCCATACTGTTGACATCTGTTACACTGAGGTATATTCTTGGATTTTCTTCTAGCTTCAACAGTAACTACGGAGTGAAAAATTGCTTTTAGTGAATATATACGTTTCGCTTGCTCGTTATTGATTAGCTCTAGTGCACAAACAGGTAGAGGTTTTCAATCTCTGGTGTACAATCGTGTTACCTTTGTCACACGCACCTGACTAGCTAGTTCAGTTTTGATTTCCTCATCTGTCAGAGAAAGTGGAACATTTTTAATTACTACGGAAATTAGTTTGTCATTTGGGTTTTGGTAAGTATGATATTGGATTTGATTTTCTGTAAAATGTTTGGTTAATTTTCGAAAATCTTCGTCTTTTGTTAAATTGATTCGTAATGCGGTTGTGTTATACGTTGTTGTGAAGCTTCCAGCAGCTAGTTTTTGTATGTCTTCAATTAAGGCTTTATGATTTAAGGTGTTTGGTAAGTAGATAGGTGGGACTTTGATGGTTGGTATATTATGAGTTTCTGGCTGTGATTGTGTTTTATCGGACACGTTTGAGTCATTTTTGTTGGAAGATTCGCCATCAGCTAATGTATTTTCCAAATGCGCTGGTAGATAGAATGTATTACTGGTTAATAAATCTTGGGTGGTCCATGCATACCGTTTTTGAACTTCATTAACGGGCGGTGTTAAACTGTCTATTTTGCACTTGTTATGCGCTTGATAATCCATTTTTAATTCATTTACCGAGATTGTATTAGTTTTGTTGAGAATAAGTAAAATAAAATTTACTTACAATATTATCTACGGATAGCTTTAAGGTCAAGCGTATCGCACTGATATCAGGCAGGCCAAGGAACGTCTGCACTGTAACACTGCTCGTACTCGACTCGTATACATTTTTAACTGGATAGGCTTTTTTCCCTGGATTAGGAACGTGGAACGATTTAACTTACAATAGAGATCCGCTCGGCCAAATCAAACTAAATCGTCGTGGCAGACTCGTTTTTTGCGTTCGGCAATGATTGCGTATGCGTTCCCAATTCGCAGGTCGCGCAATTGTGTTGTGCGAACCAAAAAAAAAATGTGTGCCCAGCTAAGCCCCTCAAATATTTAATACGCGTTTCTTATCTAATGGTCCATTAGGCAAGGAGTGAGAGCGGTCCCGACGTGCTTGCACGAATGTACGGACCTCCTCGTGTATTTACACGAGCTCAGAGTGTGGCCATGCCACATTTTATATTAGCTGTTTTTGTTTACTTTTCATTCAAATGTATAGGCTGTCTGCTTACGCACGGACCTCCTCGTGTAAATTAAGAGTTAAGACCACGCTACATTTCTTTGTTTATTTTCTGTCCAAATGAATAGATAGATGGGCTGAAGAAGCATCGAAGGCCAACCACGTGTAAGTCGGCCAGTTGAACTGCATTTGGAAATGCAAACGTCATCCTCATCGAACGTGAGGTACTGCAAAATGAGCGTTTAAAAGTAAAATAATTATTAGGGAAGTTAGAGTTTTTCGATATAGTTGTGTGACGAATTGTTCACGAGTACTTTCATATAATATATAATAAGGTTAGTGCTAGATGGGAACCCCGACTTATGTTTAAAAACAGAAACGTGTGACCTGTTGTGAACAATTTTTAAATCTCTGTTGCGGCCATAAAAAAGAATTTCTCTAAGTAAGTTAATAGAATGGCGCAGGAAGAACAAAAAAGACCAAAAAAGAAAGAAAAAAATTATAGCAACGAATTTTTGGTAATTTATTTTAAGGAAAATAACACAGTGGTAAACGTATCACATTAGTATAAAAAAGGAATGCTATGTTAAGTCGAATTATCTGCCTTTTGCACGATAATGTTTATAAAGCCGAAATTTTCCAGATTGTTGTAAAGGACATCGTTTTAAGGAGCTTTTCCATCTATGCTTTAAGATGTAGCCTTTAGTGACTATTTTCTATTTTCAAACAAAAGATAGACCTTTGAGAGGTAGAAAATTTAAGAACGATGAAAAGTTGTGAAAAACCGTTTGGGACAATTTTCTAATTTCTAGATGTTATAAATGTTTTGAAATACACATATGGAAAAATAGTTTTATTGTTTCTATCACTCCTGCAATATTTAGGCCTTAAACTTTTGGCGCTTACCTTGTAAATCTAGTTACAGATTAATTTTATTTTACAAATTAACATTTATAACTGTGTGATTTTTTTAGAATTTGCTGCGTAACAATTTCATAACAATTTTAATTAACTTATTATATAAACAAAAAGTACTAATTTAAAAATTAAAAAATAATAAGTGTAAAAAGAGAGGTATAAAATCTACATTAATTCTCAGAGCGAAACTTTTGTAGTAAATAGACAAAACGTTTCGTTGAGGTGAGTTTCTTATTCTAATTTATTCTAATAGTTGCAAAACGACCATACACAAAATATAGTTTTATAAATTTAATATTGATTTTGTTTGTTCGAATATGTCCACATTGGCGAGCAAAAAAATCGTATTGAAATTGTGATATATTTTTAGAATTCGCAGTTAAATGCTTATATTTGTAAATTGTAAATTATTGTATTATTTCTATGTTAAATTTAATATTCATTACCGAATCAAAAAGCATATTTTTTGTTTTTTACGATTTACTTTGAAAAAGCAACAAATTTACATTTTAAACGAAGCTCTACTTTTTGTTATTGGGGCCATTATGAAAATAAAACAATGAAAAAGTTATGACTAACAACTTGTATTCCTAACCTCTTGGATTAATGACTGCTTGAAGTTAAATAGGCATATTTTCAATTAAGTTGAGGATCACATCCTGGTCGATGTTTTTCCACTCCTGGGTAGTTCTTGAAGCTGCTGTATGTCTTCGCATACGCCGTCCCAGCTCATCCCAAACATGTTCAATGGGATTCATGCTTGGACTAAGGTCTAGCCACTCAAACCACTTAATCCCACATTATAGAGATACTCTCTGACAACTCTAATTACGTAACGTTTAGCATTATCTTGCATGAAAGTGCCATGCTCGCCTATAGTGATCGTGAAAGACATAACATGATCTTGTACCTGTGAGCCATTTTGTATGTGAAGAGATTCCCGCCCAAACCATAACCGACCCACCGCCAAATGGAAGTCGCTCGTCAATAAAAACTATAGCGTATCTCCGGGTCTTCTCCATATTCGCCGACGTCCGTTGATCCAGTGAGGTAAAAACGCGACTCATCTGAAAATAGCATTTTGCTCCAGTCCTCATTATTCCATGTCAGGTGATTTCAGGCAAAAGCCAATCTTGCAATTCGATCCCGGCGTTGCAATAGTGGACTCGTAGTCATCCTTCTAGAATAAAATCCACAGCACAGTCTTCTTCTAACGGTCCATTCACTAACATTTACATCTTGGAGTTGATTTCGTAGCCAAACCGCAGAAGCTGTTCTATTCCACAAATTTGCGGACATCAAAAAACATTCATCTCTTTGGGTGGTGTCTCTTTTTCGGGTCCTAGTCTTTCGGTTATCAGGCCAGTCTCCTCAAAGTGCTGATGCATCTTTTTACAGCACAAACGCTCTTACCAACAATTTTTGCAGTTTCGCGTTGTCTTCGACCATCTTGTAACAACGCTATAATTCTTGACGCAACAACAAGATGTAAAGGCATTATGATCTGTTACATAAACCCTAAAAACACTTTACCGTGCCATTGAAAGGATTTACTCAAAGAAATTGACATTGAATACCAATACACAGACACAGAAATGGGAATTTTAAAATAGAACGAATGCACACTAATTAATAGAACTTGTAACTACGGTGACAATACATGAGAAACAACAACATGACGGATAACATTTCTCGGAACACAAATAATTAAACACCACTAATGGAAATATAAGTGTTTAATTGAAAATTTTAAAAATATATCACAATTTCAATGTGACCTCAATTTTTTGCTCGTCAGTGTAGTAAGCGAAACAATTTTATAAAATATACAAGAAAAATATTTAACATTACCCTATTCTGTATAGTTGGAAACTACAGAAAGTTGGCTTTTCAATTTTTTTAATATTTATTTAATATTATTTTGCAATCAAATTTTCAATAACTTATTTCAATAAACTGAAATTAGAGGAATCACTAGTAAATACCGTCAATTTTCTTGTGGAGGGAGTTTCGATAATTCTAAATAGAAATTATGAAAACTCTTTTACATTAATAAATGCTACTCTTGCTGAATTTTGATATCTTGCACGGTTTGTAAAATACCAGAGTCTCCCTCAATTTGAAGTTCAATTGCAGAATCGGTTTTGGCATAAAAAGATTATTGAATGTTCGATGAATGCAAATTATTTAAAATAAAATATAGCTGCTCTAGCTGTTTATAAACAATATCCTCTCAATTACAAAGACGTTAAAATAAAACAATAACACAATTTTGCAAGCGCACAGGGGCATTGGAACAGCTATTTTAAACACATCCAGTTATAAATATAGGATAAAAAATCTACTAAAATTATTCGAATGTCGCTATATTTCTTTACGCCTCATAGTTAATGTATAAGATTTTATCACCCGTAACCTAGCTAAGTATCTCGTTAAAGTCCTTCAACCGTTCATAAACCAAACTTTATTTTATATCAGAACTTTTTACTATTTCCTAGAAATGTTCAAAGCGGATTTTATGTTTTATGTAAGAAATATATTATTTATTTATTACAAAATATTATAAATCATTTGTGCTAGAAATTCGTGTTTCGCAAGTGAAAGCGAGTGGACGTGCCTTGAACGCAAGCTGTCCTATCTTCCGTTCTCGATTTTAACTGCAATCTTGTGAACGATAACGCGGCCCCGAGATCGCTTTAATAATTCTAATCGCGCTCAACGAACTATTTATTTAACAGTGATACTATTATTAATTTAAATTTTTAATAACATAAGTGTCTGCCAATAATCAGGTATGTAGACAATTTAAAAAATTATTTAAAATGTTACTGGTTGCTTACGTCACCGAACCAGACAACATAAATAATAATCAATAAATGTATTCATAACCGCACATGTCAACCGTGCAATGAAAATATCTATTATGCTAATCAAACTCATGTTAACTAGTGCAACAAACTACACTAACAAACAGCAATATTAATCAAATCCTGCGAATTCCATCCTCAAGTGAAAAAGAAGGGGAAGTCCAAGGCAACAACAAAAACGAATGGCAATCTATAAAAAGCGCCAAAAGAAAAAAAATTACTAAAACACCAAATAATCCATTTAGAGAAATAGTAACAACAAATAACAGATTTGGCCCACTAGAGAGTAGAACAGAAAATAAAACCAACGTAGTACAAACAAAGATATATTAGAAGATAAATACTATCTTAAATAAAGCTTTGCAAATAATATCAAATTAAACTGTGTAACGACAGACTCATATCGTGAGTTAATAAGAAACATTAAAGAAAACAATTTATTCTACCAACTAAAGGAGGAGCGAACTACAACTGCTGAAGAAATCAAACAAGCTCTAGCGGAAAAGGGACACCGGGTGCGTAATATAATAAATTTATGACATAAAACAACAAGAGAACCTCTTAAAACATTTTTTATAGATCTTGAGCCCGCCGATAATAATAAAGAAATCTATAATGTGCGGTATTTACAAAATAAAAATATTCTATTTGAACCTCCAAGAACAACACATGACGATGTCCAATGCACTAGGTGTCAAATCTATAACCACACAAAAAATACTGCAACAGGCCATATGCCTGTGTTAAATGCGGAGGGCAACATGACACCAAAATTTGCAAGAAGACTAGAGACATCGCCGCTACTTGCATACTATGTAGTGAAGCGCATCCGGCAAACTATAAAGGATGTAGTGTATATCAAGACCTCCAGAGAAAATATCAACCAAACAAACCTCCCCTAATAAAACCCTCATCCTCAAAATTCCCTCTCCTCCCAACGCAACAGAAAGTTCAAACTCCTCTAAACAACACAGCACCAACTTACAAGTATTACTCACAGGCACTTAAAAATGCCCCCTTCAAATCCTCAAGACATAAATCTCTACCAATTTCTTAATGAGTTTAAGAATTTCTTCATTCAATAATTATAACAAAATACCATGATTATAAATATGCTAACCACTGTAATTAATAAAGTAATACAATAATGGCTCAGTTTCTGCGAATTGCCTTATGGTTCATAACAAAAAAAGCTATAACTAGAAACATTCTTAAATCTACACAACATAGATATAATGTTACTTTCCGCAACCCATTTTATCGCAAGAAATCATTTCGAAATACCTTATTACTCTATATACCACATCTTGACAAAACTGCCCATGGTCGAGCAGCAGTGTTAATTAGATCATCTATTGCTCATCATGAACTTCCACAGTATAAAACTAATTTTTTGCAAGCTACATCCATTCAAATAGACAAATTGGCTATGCCGTTAAATGTATCAGCTATTTATTGTCCTCCAAGGCACAACATGACTAAACAAATGCTACAACCCTTCTTTGAATCTATGGAACAAAGATTTGTTGTAGGTGGCGACCACAACGCTAAACATACGTACTGGGGCTCACGATTAATAACAACCAGAGGAAAGAAACTACTTAAGCTCATAAATGATATGAACTATAATTATCTTTCCACCGGTACGCCCACCTACTGGCCCACATATCCTGACAAGATCCCCGATCTGCTTGATTTCTATGTCATAAAAGGCCTATTCTCAAATTACTTAGACGTCACATCTAATTACGACATTATGTCAGATCATTCTTCAGTAATTGCAAGTATCAGTGCCACAATAACATATAGAATACCAACACCCTCGCTCTGTAATAGGAGAACCGATTGGGAGGAATTTAAAAAATACTTGAATGTAAACATGAATTTAAATGTACGACTACAAACTATCGAGGACCTAGAAAATGCCACAAAGATTTTATTACGATCATTCAAGAAGCAGGATGAAACGCTACACCAGTACCACAAAACCTAAAGGTAAGCTCACCTAATATTCCCAATGAAATAATGGAGTTGGTTAAAGAAAAGCGAAAGGCAAGAGCTAAGTGGCATCGTAGCCAAAACATAAATGATCGAAGAATATTCAATCAGTTAAATAATAAATTAAAAAGAGCCTTAGCAAAAATTAGAAATGAAACTTTTCACATATATGTGAACTCGTTATCCGCACAAGACAATAAAATATGGAAAGCTGTTAAATGTTTCAAACGACCTACAGCGCATATTCCTCCACTATAAGATCCCACGGGAACATGGAAGAGAACTGACAGGGAAAAAGCAGATCTTTTTGCACAACACTTAGAGACCGTCTTTACTCCAAACTCGGAAGAAACTGACGATGAAGTTGAAGAATACCTTAGTACTCCATTGCAAATATCACTCCCTATTCGTAAATTCACCATTAATGAAATTCGAGAAGAAATTAGATTCCTCAATAACAATAAATCTCCAGGATACGACCTGATCACAGCAATATTACTAAAACAACTACCAGATAACGGCCTGCAGTTTTTGCGAATATTATTCAATGGAATCTTACGTCTTACATACTGGCCAATGCTATTAAAGTTTACCCAGATTATTCTTATACCTAAACCTGGTAAGCCCCCAAACGCAATTCAATCCTATCGTCCCATCAGCCTCCTCCCTTTAACATCCAAGTTACTGGAGAAGCTTATTTACAAAAGAATCCGGGAAGATGAACTAGAAGTCGATTGGATCCCAAATCATCAATTTGGTTTCCGTCATCAGCATTCTACGGTAGAACAGTGTCATCGCATAATAAATACAATACAAAGAGCGATCGAAAACAAAAATTACTGTTTAGCGATATTTTTGGACGTCAGCCAGGCCTTCGATAAGGTCTGGCACAGAGGATTATTATACAAGGTTAAAAACCAATTTCCCCGTCAATATTTTTTGCTGTTCCAATCCTACCTAGAAAATCACTTCTTTCAAACAAGAATTGGGCAAAAAACTTCTGACATAAGACCAATCCAAGCAGGGGTACCGCAAGGAAGTGTTCTGGGTCTGCTCCTGTACGTATTATACACATATGACATACCCACTACGAACCATAGTGATAGGAACCTTTGCTGAAGACACGGCAATTATTGCTTGTAAAACTTTCGTGCAAATTTAATGCAATTATAAGATTGGACTATTGCCCAAAATCTCTCAAAACAGCACAAACTATTATGATACCCAAGCTTGGAAAAATCTGGCTGATTGTTCTGTCAACAATTTCTAACCTACACTAAAGACTTCTTCTGAATAGATTAAAATAAGATTTAAACCAGCAGACATGGATCCCAGATCATCAGTTTGGTTTTAAGCAAACTTACTCGACCATCAAACAGTGCCATCGTTTAACTAATATTATTAATAAATTCATGAAAAAACGGAAATACTGTACCGTTGCTTTTTTGGAGGTAAATCCAAGACTTTTGTACAAAATTAAAAGAACACTTCCATTACGTTATCTTAACATACTGAAGTCTTATCTGAAGAACCGTCATTTCAAAAACAGTCAATTGTAAAAAATCCAACTATTTTTCCATACTATCTGGGGTACCACAAGGCCCAATACTATATGTACTTTACATAGTTGCCCTTCAAACAACCAATAAAACAACATTTGGTACATTCGCGGAGGATACGGTGGTTTTAGCAGTACATGACAATCTTGTTGTAGCTTTAACCAATCTCCAAGAACATATTAATCACATTGAAGCATGGCTAAATAAATGAAAGATCAAGGTAAATTAAACAAAATCAACACGTACAATCTTTTCGCTACAAAAAGAACAGCCCCCTCCACTAAGCATGAATCAAGTAGTCAAACCGCAAAGCAAAGTCGTTACCTATTTAGGTCTACACCAAGACAGCAAACTTAATTGGAAGCAACATATATCAAAGAACGTTGTTGGAATTTATGGTGAATTTTAGCGGAAAGGACGTTTTATCTAACGAGGAATTTGATCACAACTTTAGCAACTCCAAAACAGGACTGAACAGGTTCTAACCCGATCAGGAGGGACAGTGGATGTTGTGGCTCCACTCTCTCAAGGCCGCACATCTGCTGCCCAGTACGACTTATAAAAATCAGTCCTCGTCATGTTTGAACCACACATTAATCAAACTAAATTGAATATTTGTCTTAAATTATCTAGACAAGCTCATTTTCGTATAAAGAAAAAATCAAACAACATTGTAGTAAAAAATAATCGATGAACATATTTACGGCATCAAAAATTGCATGATCTTATCTAACTTGTGTGCATAAATGATCAATTATGCATAACTGAACGCAATTTAGCTTTAAAATACTTAGTTTAAAATTTATTATACCATTATCTACCGATATAATTGTGTATAATATTACTAGAGATGTATTATGTTTAACTCATTATATCAGATTCTGTATCCATCGAATAAAAAAAGCTAAATTCAAAATAATTTCAAGAAGACAGAATTATAAGAAAATTATTTTGCATGTCATTTTTATTAGATATAAAATTTATAAATAACCTTTTCCCAAATTTAATAATTTTTAAGGCAAGGTAGGCAAAAGTAAAGAACTACTAAAGCCCTTATTAGTTTCAGTAACTCGTATCACAACTTCCGTCTGAAAAATGTAGAAAGCTTTTACTATTTAATTTCCGACAAGGTCTTGTTAAAGGAAAATTCATTTTATTGATTTTTCATCTTTGTAGCGTTCATTCGCCTGAATACACCATGATGTAGAAAACGTTGATTTTCTTTTAAGTCTTTTTAGTAAGAAAGTTTACGTTATATGAAATCAAAGGGCACTAGCTATAACTTTTCTAAGTATATTTGGATCACTGATTGTTATATTACGTTGCTCGCGGATGGGTGAGTGGTTAGATAACTTTAGTTACAATAGTCAAAGTATTATTATTAAATTTGTTATAAGTTGCTATTAGCACAATATCAAAGAAACTACACCTAAACTTACGAAGGCAATTCGGAAATAAACCTTGGTTTGCGGATATTTAGTTCAGTGGCAGTGTGGAAAGGAAGAAGACGGTTGCGTTGTAGTTTACTAGTCCACTAGACCAATTAGAACCGAAGGCTACCATAGAAAATCGCGTCAAATGTGGAATGCGTACAGTAATACGATTTATGTGTGCGAACTGTGTAATGTGTACGAACTAAACGTGTAAAATTGGCAAAATAATAATAGCTTGCTCTTTGACGAGGACACTGCGCTTCAAGATGCTGTTATGTAGTGGTTAAATTCCCGGACGGGGGAGTTTTTTGTAAAAGGAATTTTAAGCTTTGCCAGATGAAATAACAAGAGCCCCAATTTACTGTTGTGGGTTTCTAATGTGTACAAATAAACTGTAAATCGAAAGAAACATTTTTTTCCAAATTGCCCTCGTAATATGAAATCGCCGAGGAATCTTAAAGGTACCATCTTTTTTTTAAATAGAATAGTAATTATTATATATAAATAAATTTCTTTATAAAAAAGCTACCCTAAATGAATTAATAAATTGTTACCTTTGAAGGCGTAATAAATTTAGTACTCCCCTAGCCAGCTATTCGTGCAAAAATATCAAATTCATGGATTTCACTAAACAAGAACGATGGAAAACCGAAGTCGACTGGGCGGCCACCGCGAAACTGAAAAATTTGGTAATCAATTTTATTAAAGCTCTACCTCCGTTGGTATAGTGGGATCCGAAACAGTTTTAAATACGGGGAACGGGACTGATAAAATTTAGTTTCTGTGGCAGCTTTGGAAGCTTTAGAATGTAAACCGATTGAGCCCACATTAAATTCGCCGAATCGATATTTGGTGGAAATTAAATTGCTTTATTAAAATTGAGGATTGGATCTCAGTTGGCTAAAATTGTCTCATTTATTAACTTTCTGTATCTTTACTTAACGCGAATTGGGTAATTCGAAAGCGCTTTAGGTTTAAACATAAAAATATAGAGATACTAGAATATCCATTCTTCTTTGGCTTAGAATACATATTTTAGTTAACAAAACCAAGAAATTAGTTATAATAATTAAAGTACATTAAATAACTGTTGTTATAAATTTGTCAATTACCTGCTTACAAATATACACTTTTCTTTTATTTATTAAAGAAATTAAAACACCAAAAAAAAACCGAACACTTGATAAAGTAAATTTTGTAAAACTCTTCTTTGTGTTGATTACAGTAAATATCGAATGGCGAGACAAATCTAAATGGTGCAATATACGAGGTGCGTTCAAGTTCTAAGGTCTTCAAATATTTTTTTGAAAAAGTATTTATCCAAGAAAGTTGAAACTTCTGGTACTTCTCAACGCAATCTCCGCCTAGACGTACACAATTTTCTCAACGCCGTCGCCATAATTTTATGGCTACTGACAACACTTCTTTAGGGGTGAAATTTTCTCATTGGAAAATCGCTGATGCAACAGCGGCTCGACTGGAAAATGAGCGGCCACGGAGAGTATCCTTTATGGTTGGAAATTCATAACAAAATCACATGTCAACATGTCCTGAGACGTTGGCTCCAGCGCAGCCTTGTGTTGGTGGGTCAGCATTCCACCTTGAAGAAATTGTCTGCATTTTCAGATCATCATGCAAAATGGACTCCACAGATCCTAGGGAAATGCTAAGTTTAGAGGCGATATCACGCACACCTACTTGACGGTCTTCTATTACAACTCCACTCGCGCAATTATGGTTTCGGTTTATTGGTACACAACTTTCGACCTTCTTTAAATTTTTGTACCCACGAACGCACATTTTTAACATTCATAACCCCTTCATGGCACATCTCACTCAAATGGCGATGAATTTCGATGGCCGTTTCATCAAGCAAGAGGAGAAAACAGATGATTACGCGTTGTTCTTAAACACTAAACGTCGGTATTTGACGTGGTGCTACCATTTATATTGCAAATTCAGAAATATATTCCGCGTCTTTTAAAATTAACCGCATTTTTCTACTTATTCTCACTGTTGAGAAAAAATGTGGAGACTCTAGAACATGAACCAAACAATGGTGAAAACATCAAAGAGCTTTTATTCAAACATGAATAAAAAGTAATAAAGAAAATAAAATCATATTGTAGAAACTCCCGTTCATCAGCGGTTAAATAATTTTTAAACATTTGTAAATAGTTTAGCAACATTTGAATCATGCCACGCTTGCCTGGATGTAAATATCTAGATGATTTATTGACGGGCTTTTCATAGACTTGGTTGATCGTGGTGTCCAGCAATAATAAATAAGGGCTTGTTTAAAAATGTCCTTGTCAACATCATCAATATTAAAAAAAAAGCACACTCAACACCCTTTGCATAGTATTGAGCTATATAAACGTGCCGCTTAGAAGAAATCTTTATTGATATCCTGTCAGTAAAAGAGGAATTATTTTTCTGATAGCAATCTGTACTGCTAATTTAGTGAACTTGAGTACGAAAATATTCGAGTCATTACAATTATCACGTAGAAAAGAGAGCAACAAATTCTTCACGCATGAACCCGATTAAAAACTTGTAACAAATTATTATAAAACATGAACAGAAAATCGCAAAAGCTCAGCAATAAAGCTGAGTTATATTTGATATATAAATGTTAGACTGATAGAAAATAACTTAGAAAGCGATAAACGATTTAAGCAATACTAAGCTCTTCAAATTTTTTTCTCAGCGGTGAGGACAAGTAGAAAATTGCGTTGATTAAAAAAAACGCGGAAAATATTACTAAATTTGTAATATAGACGGCAGCATACAATGTGTACAAGTCGAATTGCCGCCATTGCAGTGAGTGTTGTTTTGTGTTATTCAAATTGCGACATTTGGTGTTCAAGAACAGCATGTAATCATCCGTTTTCTCTTGTTGCGTGGTGAAACGCCCACCGAAATTGATCGCCATCTGAGAGAGACATGCGGTGAAGGCGTTATGGATATTAAAAACGTGTGTTCGTGGATGCGAAAGTTTAAAGAAATTTGAGAATTGTGTAACAATGAATCGAAGCAGCCTTGACCACGAACCAGTTGAATCAAAAATGATTGGGTGAGTGAAGCAAGTTGTTATGGAACACCATCGATTAAATGTGCGTGATATCGACTCCAAACTTGGCATTTTCGTAGGATTTGCAGAGACCGTTTTGCATAATGGCCTGAAAATACGAAAGTCTCTTTAAGGAGGCAATGTCTTAGGACATATTGAAATGTAATGCCGTCATGAATTTCTGAGCGTGGCCGCTCATTTTCCAATCGAGCCGCTGTTGCTTCAGCGATTTTACAGCGAACAAAACACCTATAAAGAAGTGTTCTTAGCAGCCATGGAATCTAGACAGAGATTACATTGAAAAGTAACAGAAGTTTCAACTTTGTTGGGTAAGTACCTTATCAGAAAAAAAATTGGGATCTTTAGAACTTGAACGCACCTCGTATGCACTAGAGGTTGAAAAGATTGCCTTCTGATAATATAAAAGTTACATTAAGATATAAGAATCTCATACATATATATTATTTAATTTAAAAACGAATTAATTATAGACGATTAAGTCATCCATTGGCAATATTAAAGTGAGAGTTACACATTGATCGTCGATTGTTTAGAACGGTCAGTATTATGGGAACACTGCAACATAATACATAATTATGATTCATTGATTGAAGTTTATTAAAATCAGGTCCAGCAAAAAGTTTACTGGGACAGCAAAAATACAACTTTTTATCGGTTATTACTTCGATTCGCAGAAGCGGCGAATATTTCCTATAATAAAATGTACATTTTCAGATCTCTAGTTAATTAAAATAGCAATCCCAGAATTATCTTGTTTTATAGATTTTGTTTGGTACGGGTCTGTTTTTTCCTTTACTGGGAACGGAGCTACCGAAATTAAAAATGGACGCAATTAAACAGCTATTTATGTTTAATCCAAGCATCGCTAGCCTCGCCGCGCGGCTGTGGCGTGGGTTGCGGAGGGGGCGAACCCGGTTCTCAGTCACTAAAAATAATTGAGTATTTGCGTTCACTCGAACAAGGGGTAATAATGGCGGTCGTCTGAGGCACGGTGTCTGCCACATCGCTCAGCATCAGAAATAGTGCGCGACGACCAGGCAGAGAGAGCCTCAACCTTCCATGTGAGACGTTAGACGCTTACCATTGTATTTAATCTAATTGTTGGGCATACAAACAAAATATAACACAGGTATTTTATACTATATATAAACTAACAAAATTGTAAGTTATTTTAAAATTTTATTTTTAAGAAAACATTGTAGAACAAACGCCAAATAAGTGCGGCTGTGTTTATGTGGTTAGGCCATTGATAGCAGTTCTCAGAGTAGGTTTCGACTAAAAATTAAAAAATTGCCGATTATTAATAAGTATAAAATTGTACAACCCACACATTACGTGAATATGTACATGTCAAATTATTTTAAAAATCTACACTTGCGATTTATGTTATTAAAACTCATATGTGAGAGACGCTGTGGTTTTTTCTTTGTTGCGTAGGAGAATTCACCAAATTCCACCCATAATGGTACTATGTGTACTGCTCGACGTCTATTGCAAAAAACTAACAAAAATAAATAGTTAATGTTAGAAACTTTTTTTATTGCTTTTCGAAATATTTTCCTCGATGGTCAAATTGTTTTACACGCTGGAACCAATTTTCATAGTGAATCAGGTATTTCCAAAATATGGATTTTGAATGCATCAACCGCCTCTTCCGCCGTCGAAAGCCATTGCCCACGCAGTTTGTTCTTCACGTGTGGAAATAAAAAGAAATGGTTAAGGGCTACATCAGGACTGTATGGTGGATGACCTATCAGTTCGATGTTTTGAATGCTTAAAAAGCCAGTTGTTTACATCAAGTTAGTTCGCATTGTCATGGTGGAGAATAATTTTGCGTCGCGCGTTGTTGTTTATTTCTCCAAAAATTTCTGACAAACAAATGGTTGTGTATTATTCTGAATTAACTGTTTTACGGTTCTCCAAAACCACGGTTATATGTCCAATTTTTCAAAAAAAAAACAGGCGGCCATTTGTTTCGAGCGCGAACGACTTTTGTGGGTTTTGGCTCATATTGGAAGACACATACAGTTGACTGCTGTTTACTTTCTGACTCATACGCATAAATCCAATATTCGTCACCTGTGGTCATGTTGTAAACGGTAGCATTGTGGTCGTATTTCTTGAACATTTATTTCGACCAATCAGCATGAGCTTTTTTTTTGAGCGATCGTTAACTTATATGGGATCCAACGCGCATACATATTTTTCACGGTTAAATGTTCATACAATATCAAATGTATACTAGTCATACTAATGCCTAAGGAAGTCTGACACGACGAGCAGTTTGCTCACATTCATCCGCCAGCGAACTACGACCACGATTAAATTTATGGAACCAACATACATACTTATATACACTGACTCTGTGTGGTTCTTCATTATTAAAAGTCGAAATGAGTTGATCGACGCACGGAAAGTTGTAAAAAATCATCACACGAAAATGTTCACGGGGGTTAATCCATTTTTGACCGAGAGGAAATTTTCAAATTAATGAAAACAAAATATTCCGAGTACATGTGCCGTCAAAAATGTCAAACTGGATTATGCAAAGGTCAGATCGTACCTAGCACACGCAGCATTGTCAATTCGCAATAGATATCGAGCAGCACAAGTACAATCGCCAATGCGGACATCTGACCAAACGCTGTTATAACAAATGGCGCTGTGTGGTATTGTGTTGGAACTTCTATAATAAAAAATATATAATTAATTAGCAATAAACAAAGACGAACAGTAAAAAAGACTTTCTACGAATAACCAGTGTGTTTATTAAAAAATTTACTACCTGCTTTTTCTTAGCTATTTATTTTCCGTTTAAAAATTAAATGAAAGCATTTACTTCTCTAGGAAAATGTTTATTGTAGAAGGCGATTATAACGTTAAGCATACTGGCCGAATCTAGATTTAGTAGCTATCTGACCCCAGCAAAATGGCTGATTTAGTCGACTTCTGTATAACAAGATGTATCCCACAAAATTATTTTTATCTGCTCTTCAATCTTCATTACACTAACCTCGAAAACTTAACCCAAATTGAAGAGGTAAAGCTTAGTAAAAGATTTAAAAGAATTCTGAATGTAACCTTTAAAACTGATGAAGATATTAAAGTTGCTGTCATATATTTTAATGATTTGATATGCTTTTTTTCTGGGTCAATAATTTTATTAATTTTTAAAAACTCTGTTAAATGCATATATTCCCCAAAGAATGTTTTGTTTAAATCATAACCATAGTTTTTCAATAGCTATTTTTTCCTCTACCGTCTTTAAAATCTGTATATATTTCTTTATAGAAGTCTAGCTTCGGAGAATCAATTGCGGTATAATATATTTCTATCACAAAATACTATCATCTAGAAAACCTGTAATTTTTATCTTGTTTTCACCAAAAGGAACTCTTGGCTTCCTCTTTCTTGTAATGTCTATTTTATAGACGTTAGTTACACACATACATTTGGTGTATTTTCTAGTTTTGAAAACTCATATTCGTTTATGAAAGCTTTTAAAGTAATAACCTTTCTTGTGTCTGTAATTCTTCTTTAAAACCTTTCACCTACTTTTCGAGATTATACAGAAACGTTGGTCTAGAAGCTTACAGTTAATGCCAATTGTTGACAAAGCTTTTAAATCTTTTTAAGGAAAGACTGCAATGTATCTCATCTTTAAGTTAAAAATCTAAAAACGTTGTAGATTTGTTGTTCTAAAGTAAAGAAACCCAACACAGTACTTGCTGCTCTCTGCAGATGTAGAAGCAACTAGTAGAAAATGGCCCATGCAAGGGATGTGGTCAGAGGATTTAATTTTTTTATTCTAGCCTGAAGACCTCTGTAGCATCCAGATATGTTGCTGGCATTGTCGTAGCTCTGTCTTTTACAATTATGTAGATCAAAACGTACGGTCGATATTACATTACTCGCCATTTTTTTACCTTTTTTTTAACTTACGTACTACAATTTCAACAATTCTTAAGAGAAAAGTTTTCTCCGTGTTTAAAGTTGTTGACATAATTGTTTATTATAAGGTTGTTTTTCTAACCATCAAATCTCTTAGTTTCTAGTTACGTTGTTCCTTTATAGAGTTTGCACGGCGCATAAAATACTGGTCCGATTTATTTTGAATAAACAAACCAACAAGTTTTTCTTGACGCTTTCTTTATTCATTAACTTTTTATAAAGCAGCTGATGGGCACAAAATATTTTTGGCATACTGTCTTTTTTGCAATTATAGGATACAAACTCATAAAGTTCCTCATTCACGCAGCACAATACAGGGTCATTGAGTGATATAATTGGGTCTATATCTCTGAGAACATTTTCAGAGCTATGTGAGTTTAAAGTCTCTTTGCAGCCGTACATTTGAAGCACTACAATTTGAATTCAAGAGTGTCACTAGAGTGTCGCAGACAGCGATCGATCATTTTGGAGAGTTCCTGACAATTTCTTTGTGATATGTTACTTTTGTTACAAAACAAATGTTTTTAAAATTCATTATTGATCAATAAACGATTTATGTACGATTTTAAAGTTTAATAGTTATATCTTATTCAGTGAGTTTACTTTTTCCTTTGCTGAATTCAAACTTTTTTGTTCCCCAAATCCTGGCACATTAAACTGCAGATTAATTAGCCTATAGGCTTTGCCTAGTAAAATATGACATTGAGTATACAAAGCTCTTTCCAATAAATGCACTTGTATCTAAAATCCTTAGATCACTACATATCTCAACACTACAGTTTTACAGACTACTTGTGACGTTGCAATTCTGACTTCCTTTAGTGATATCTTATAGAGATTAAAAATTAATCAAAATGCAATCGAAGATCGGTCTAAGAAACAGAGAATTGATATCAACTGAAACAAGTACACCCATATAAGTTCCAGCACACGTAGATAAATCTGCCTTCTAGTCAATTTAAATATTGAGCAACTTGTTGGAGAACAAGAGGTAGACTACTTGACAGGTAATTTACACGATGTAAAAATTGTTATAAACAGAAACAACTAGACCTGAATTTTTCCAAAATGTACAGATTACTTGGTCTACAGTCCAAGCTTTATGTGGAAAGTAATTTATATTATACATAACCATTATCAAACCGATACTGACTAACATAATTTAATAACAGAGTACGGCTGCTAAGTCTAATATGATAGGAAACGCGCCCTGGTCGTGTTGGATGTGGTACAAGAAAAAATCTACAAATTCCATCAATCAAAGAGGAAATATTCAATGTACATTGTTTTGAATTGCAGCAGTACAGCAGTGCAGGACTTTAATGTAAATCTGCAGAAGTATATTGTATATTGTATATATTTGTAGATTTTTCTGGTTCTTTTTTTGAATGTTGAAAATTATTTACATTGTGCTAGCTCGATAATCTTTACAGGGGTGACTTGAAAGAACAGTCTTAGTCGGGATAAAGTCTGTATTCTTCTATACTTCTATGCTTCTAAAGCAAATTTATTTAAATTATGTATGTGTTACCAAAATGCTTAGATTGATTATTTTAAGATAAATTTGTTGTATTTGATATAATTTGTTTAAAGTTTGTGACAACTTTGCATATATAATCTCAACAACTAGCACAAATAATTCTTTATAAATTTATATAAATACTCAAACATCTAAAATTAAATATTACATAGTAAAAAGTTTCGACATAAAATTTGTTGTACTGTTGCGTGCACTAAAATCAATATTTTTAATTCTGTTTTATTAAAAAACAATTGTCGATTAAGTGAAAAAATAATTGAAAAGTAATCGTACGATACCTTACTAAAGCATTCTGGGAATGTGAGTTGCTGGCGGTAGACCCTTATTTTCATTCATCTGAAAATTTAATTAAATTAAAATTAGGTTGTACGTTTAAAATTAAAAACTGTTAGATTTCGCGATTAAACATACAAGGGTGAATCAATTATATACCGACCGTTGTTTTTATTTGTTGTTACATTACTTTATAAAACAATAGATATTCTATTTTTTAACCTTTTCTATCTTTTAGTCAACGCATAAAAGAAATTTTAATTTTTGTGTAATAGAAAAGAAGAGGGCGTGCCTGTAGCTAGTTCTATAATCATTATCAAAACTTTCTTCTCTCAAAACCATTTAAAGTGATCCAAAAAGCTAGAAATTATACAATGAAACTTCTAGACTATAAAAAAAGTGTTTTAGGATAGTTTAGAAAAAGACAACTATTTTTATTTTTTGTGGATTACGGTGCAAGATCTGAATTTGCTATGAAGCAGCAGCACTTCTCTAGTAGGGAGGCCTCGTTTTAAGTTTCTCAACTTTAATGAAGTTACGTAATGATATAAAATTAAGTTTAAAATGCTGGTCATTAGAAAATATCTTGACTAGGACAACGACGACCTCAATAAAGGTCCATGCAGTTTTTTCTTCACTTATCCGGCGTCGCGAGTTGGGTTTTCTTATTTCTCCGAAGGCCTTTGGCAAACAAATGGTTGTGTACATGGTTCCGACATGTCCAATTTTTCCCAAAAATCGGACGATTACTTGCTTCGAAGTGCTTCGAGTGCGAATGACTTTTGTTAGGTTTAGGTCAGCTTGGAAGACTCATGCGGTAGACTGCTGTTCACTTTCGGGCTCATACGCACAAATCCAAGATTTGTCACCTACGACGATGTTGTAAACGGTATTTGAAGTACCGGGATTGTTTTTCTTGAGAATTTTTTTTCTATCAATAGATACGAGCCTGTTTTCGAGCGATCGTTAACTCATGCGGAATTTAAAGCGCACAGAGCTTTTTTTGGTTAAATGTTCATGCAATATCGAATATATGTTAGTTATACTAATGCCTAAAGGTACTTGAATTTGACGATAAGTTACATGCCGATCTTTCTTTATTAGTTCGCGCACGGCATTGATATTTGTCGGTGCCATAGTCAATTTTGGACGGCCTTCTTTAATCCTTTGTTAGGCGCGTGGGCTACTGATTTCTTTTTCTTTGGACAATAAGGTACTAAGGTGCAGCCTTTCTGAAAGCCAAAAACAAAAGACTTTACTTCTTTATTTTTATTTGGTAAAAATTCCTTCTGAATCTCTTTTTTGTTTTTTCAAAGTGTCCCGAATTATGCTAATGTTTCTTTGGAAAAATTTTATACTAGAGATCCACCGGCAAACCGTTATTACTGGTGATATTTCGAATAGTATTTGCTACGGGTTCTACCGGTCTAAAAACAAGATTTCCTCAGAATTATTGAATTTGAATGGCTTTTCATGTTGAGTACCTACATAAGTTTTCTAGTTAATCGTATATCCGGATTTCACATCTACTAGAGCGAACATTTTTAGACCATGTCGAGCTGGCTTGTTCGGAATATATTATACGAATAAGCAACGTCCGCGAAATGCAAGAAGTTGCCCATCAATTGTCAGATATTCGCTCGCCATGAAATATTTTTGAAAGTTTGTCAAAAATAGTTTAAACACCTCCCTAACAGTGGCCATTGTGTCACGTTTCTTTCTTCGGAGCCTGTCTCTAATATCAAAAGAAACCTAAAACGTTTCTCGCTCATTGCGAGGTAACCACTTCCCACGCCATTGTATTTTAAATTATCCCATCTTTTGTGTAGGTTTTCAAAGAAACAATTAGACAAAGAATTCCAATAAACTCCGTAAAAATCGCTGTCGAATATCTCGAATACAAAATATTTGAACAAAAAATGATAGTTTCACAAAAAAAAAAAGATGCAGCCACTCAATCCCCGATTTTGTATTTTTAGCAATTTTTTTTGGAACAGGTAATGGGATGATAATATTCCGAGCAGTTATTCTAATATGCACATTGGCTGTTTTTTTCTCCATTTTGTTATTTTATCTTTTCCCATGTAATAATTTTTGTTTGGTTATTATGAGTCACCATTTTTTCATCGTCAATGTTTTTATTGCCGCTTTTTTGTTTTGGAAAAAACTCATGTTCACTTTCATTTATATTATCTTCTTCGGGGTCATCAATTTCATCGTTATTTTTATGCTCAGCATCACTTTCTTCACTTGACAGTTTATTGTACCGTTACAACCAAACATTTGGATGATTTGATGTTTCATTTTGTCTTCTCTTTTCCTGAGACATTTTGTAATAATTTTCTCTGAAATTTAAGTCAAAATGTTGTGAAATTCCACAAATCAAAAGACATAAAAAACTTCCGAATTTAGACGCCTAGGCTACGATTGTAGCCCAGATCAATTTAATTACTAATAACTCACACTTAAATGTCTTTTCATTAGTGGTTGTAAAGCAGTCATGTATTTTTAGCAGCTATCTAAAGTGGTGTGTGCGCAGAAGCATTTATATATAAATTACAGTGAAACAGGGAGGTTTGGGCTACTGCAACTGTAGCCCACGTGCCTAACGTAGGAACCAGCGAACTACGACCACGATTATTAAATTAATTGAATCAACGACATACAGTGACTCTGTGTGGAGATTAATCACCACAAGTCGAAGTGAGTTAATCAACCCACTGTTGTTGAGATAATTCACGTCGAAGGTCGTAAAAAATCATCGCACAAAAATGTTCCCGAGTTAATTCCATTTTCTGGTTAAAAGAAAATTTTCAATTTAATGAAAACAAAACAAATACCGTCCATATGACAAAAGGTTCAGAGTTTATCGCGAACTGTGTAATGTTTACTTGTAGAGGAAATTGACAAAAAGGTCCGTTATGCATATGAAACTGTGGCGATGACACTGCGTTTCAAGACGATGTTACAGAGTGGCTTTATTCCCAACCGGGAGAGTTTTTTGTAGAAAAAATTTTAAACCTCATAAGACGTTATAAGTGCCTCAATTTGCATATCAATTAAGTCGAAAAGTAATATACTGTTCTAGGTTTTTAATATGTATAATAAAGGTTCTGTGTTTACGCGTGTCCGTCATTTATAACCAAACAGGGTTTTTCTGAATTGCTCTTGCACATTATGATAGAATCATATATTCATATTCCATGAATCATAAACTGTAATATAAGTAATAATAGACTTGTAATTTTGTCTGTTAAAAATTGCAAAAGTGAAGTGAAAGGTCTACTTATTTATATTTAGAAGAAATATTCACAGCGATAGATTTTATCGACTGCTTATTCACCTTCAGTTCTTGTTTTTGAATATATTTTTTAATTATGTTCGAAAAATAAATTACCTAAGCAAAAAAGTTGTTATAGTAAAATATTATTGTAACTAACATTGATTTTCAGCAGGTTCAGATAATTTTATAATAAAAAACTTTCCCGTATAAAACGTTGTTATAAATTTATATATTATATACTTAAGAAAATGAAATGCAAATTTACAAATTGAACTATAAAATTAGACGTGTATTTCTTTATTAATTTTTTCACAAAGTGGTTGCGTAAGTAGTGGACATAAAAAACTAATTCTCTGAATTGCCATTCAACGGCCTCCAACAAAGAGTTATGTCTTTGTAGACTTTTTGCTTTTTTGGCCTCATGTATAATTAACTGCTTTTAGATGCAGATAACTCACTGAACCAGAACTCGGCTTCCGCTTTATTACATGACTACCGCCTGAAGCGACACTCGGCGCTTTTCGGATCAGACCGCGAATCTCCATCTGAATTCAGTCAAAATTCGATTAAGTCAGTTTTTAAACCTTGATAACACTTTTTCGCTCATAACTTACTTCAAAATCCACACTAAATTGGATAAGGCGAACGAAGCAAATTGCATCAGCGGATATATTTGCTTTTCGCAGCGCATCGAATAAATCGCGCTTCTGTGCTTTTAAAATAACGATAAAAGCTTGATATTGTCTTGCAATCGCTGGAAAGTACTTACATGTAATATTGCTTTGAGAACGAGTAGCATTTATAATATAAAATGCTATTCAAAAATATTATTGCTTTTATTAATTATTTTGCATGCATACTTATTTATCTTACTAATTATAAATCTGTAATATTGAAACCGAATCAACTTATATTTAATAAAGAAAATATCAGACATAATAACTGCATTATAAGTTATAAGATAAAATATCAAGATAAACTTTTGCATTTTTTTGCAATAAACAACAATATTTCCGATAGAACAATGTTTTTAGATAATTTGTATATATATTTTCCCGTGTACATTCATGAAGTTTTGAACAAATGATTAAAAAAATATATTGAGTGTATTAAAAAAGAAACAATGTTACACTATATTGTTGTCAGACAACCCTCGTACATTATCTAAGGAAACAAAAAGTAATCCACTATACTTATAAGATTAATGAAGATCGTACTTATAGAATTGCTATAACTCGTGCATTACAAGACGCATATTAAAATATAATCGAACCTAGATGTACCATTCGATTACACACCAATTATAATAACCTTCAGTTCAACTAAAATTTAGAAGACTGTCACACCAACAATGTACACTAATAAAACCGATTGAACTTTATACTTGTAATAACTGGAAGTAAATATAAATTTAAACATTCCGCCCAACTCGTTTAAGAAGAAACTACTCGAGCAACGTTCCTCGATATATACGCGAACTAGTCATAGAAAAACGTAAAGTTAGAAAAGGATGGCAAACTTCAAGAAATCCAACAGAAGAAACTGAACATGACAGACTCACACTTTTGCTCTTTTAAGCGACAAATTAATAATTCACAAAATACATCACAAACTTATCCAAAGAGTATTATAAAATTTGGAAGGCCACAAAAATGTTCAGAAGACCAAAAGTCTACATCCTAATCACTAAACAAAACGGCAGCTGGGCAAGGTTAAATAAAGAAAAGCCAGATCTGGAAACAAATGGCAACAAAGTCAAAGATTTTCTAGATGTCTCTTGTCAGCTCTCACTCCCTAATAAAGGCGCTTTTCTCCAGAAAAGTGGAACAAAATACAATACATTAAAAACCACAAAAAATTCGGGATACGACCTTAGTACAGGTCAAATGCTCAATTGTTTACCCAGGAAAACCTTGGTGCTGCTTACAACTATATTTAATGAAATGTTACGTCTTTTATATTATCCAATAATATGGAAATTCTTGCAAATTATTATGACCTCTAAATCTGGAAAATTGCCTAATCAAACAACATTTTGTCGATCTATAAGTATTCTACCTATACCATCCAAATTATTTGAAAAACTCAAGCATTCAGCAGTCACTTAGAATAGTAAACGTAATTACAAGCAGTACAAGTACTGCTTGGAAATATTTATAGATGTAAGACGTCTTTGATTGTGTTTACAAAATTAAACTTTACTTTCCTAATTTTTACTATTTTTTTCTGAAATCCTATCTGATTGACAGATACCACCCGACTGAGTACTATAATGAAATATCTAAGTACCACGAAATACAAGTTGTTTTTGTATTTGCTATACACATTCGCACCAGCTAAAGTACCATAGTGTCCATATACGAGGATACTAACATCAGACGAAGGCCCACGTGAGCGATTGGTTAAATAAGTGGAGGATAACAGTAAACGAAGGCAAGTCAACGCAAGTGACATTCACTAAGAAACGCAACATGTGCTTCTAGGTGTATATGAAAAACAGCCCTATACGCAGAAATACAGAAGTGAAATATTTGGATCTTCGCCTGCACAAATGACTGAAGTGGAAAACTAAGATCCCTGCAAAGAAAACATAAAAGAATTTAAAACTGAAGCCATTGTACTGGATACTTGAAAGACGACCTCATCTGTCATTCAATCGCAATAAAACCAATTTGGATGTAGGCAAATACCTTATACAACTAAATAAATACGTAACTTAACCAAAAAATACCATAAAAAGCTACTAGGACGAGAAAACACTTTAATCAGAAAAACCGCAAGACACCAGAAGATTGAATCAAAAATGGCTTAGAGACCTGATACAGTCAGACGAAGACGACTGAAGTACCGTCCCTGGATGGTTTCTTTCTTCAAGTCTCACTCACTCAACCAAAAAATGTCGAATAGTGGACATAATTGGAATTATTATTGGATTTTGATAAAATTTTACAAGCATATTTATTAGGTCGTCTCGGCTAATTTAGTTAATGAACAAAATCGGGTAAAGCAGTGGAGGACAATGGAGGGGGTCGTATAAAGGAGTGGGAAGATATGACTATAAATATAGTAGTATATATACTTCTTTATTTTGGTATCTTTGGGTGTTGCATTTTTTTGGCACAAACTTGATATATTTGTTCTGCAGCCATTCTAAATTTTTTTTCGCAATGGAACCCAGATATATTGAGTTTTTTTGTGTCTCAAAATTTTTGCTCGTGAGACGTTGTATTTTGTATTTGTATTAAATTACTTATAACTATCTAAGCTTTGAGATACTGTAGTAATACTTGAGGCGTTCAAAAATGATCGAAGTTACCATTGTTTTCATTCGCGTTATCTTTCTTAAAACTATATGTACTTTTGTCATCGTCTTAGAATTTGTCGTAAAGCTGCTGCAAACTACTCGTTGAATGTAGTATGTAACCGCTTGTGGACAGTGATTAAATTTTTTTAGTGGAGAACTTCTTACTGCGTACTGCCCTTATTAAAGTCGAACAATCAGTAGTCACTGCTAGTTTTGATGAATATAGGGCTTCAGACAGCATAAAGTATCCGAGAGTCTGTATGACAACAGATATGTGACCACATATTGTGGTAAACAATATTCTACGCCTCAATTTCCTGTGTACTTTGCTGAAGTGGTAGCCAACTCAATAGAGTTTTTCTCCAATGCAAAATGACAATGTCTATTTGTTTTGGAATGTATGTATTCTGGCTGTGACTTCTTGTGACAAGAGTTTTCAATATACGGCTAATTTATAAATTGTCGCTTGCTTTTCGGCGTTTTGTGCCAGAACCATGATTTGTCTGTTGTGGTCACACCCAAAAAACTTTCAGATTTACGCTATTCAGCTTTAGCAACTTTTGGCATACCCCCATCCACTTATATACGATGAGCAGTAAGAATATGGAGAATCTATTGTGCAGATGCCTTGGCCATCTTCAAGTCTTCATGGATGATAGTATTTAAAGCTTCACGAAACAGACCTTCTGCATTCCGCATTGAATGTGATTTGCCTGTTTGCTATTATCAAGTTGGATAATGTGTGGTTTGTGCGAATTCATCGAACGACTGCTGCTTTTGCCCTTCTCAACACAGTATTTGACACATCTGAACTCTGATATCGAACGAAATACAGTGGTGTGGAGGCCTTTTCGTCCTTGAACCGCTTGTATATCGCGGTGGCATACTGGTGACTTTGATATCTGTCGCCACGTTTTGCTACCGCACACAAAACGGCATATGGGCTTTTGCTCAGCCGGCTAGTCTGCATACGCCGTCGGCGACACTCTTTGAGACGAAAAGTGCTGTCGAATTAAAATTTCTCGCAAAAAGACCTACCGCTAAGCCAGGCGCGAAGCCCGGCGATATACTCACACTGCATCGCGTCCAGTACGGCCGCATTTAACCAACCCGCAATATATACTCACACCGCATCGCGGCCAGTGCGGCCGCATTTAATCAACCCGCAATATATACTCACACCGCATCGCGTCCAGTACGGCCGCATTTAACCAACCCGCAATATATACTCGCATCGCAACGCGGCCAGTGCGGTCGCATTTAACCAACCCGCAGATAACTACCCTGCAAGACATACTCGATCCGCGTCGCATCTCGGCCAGTGCGGTCGTGTTCCCGGCACGAAGACATCGCAACAAGGTGGCCACCGTGAAACCATCGCCGCCGAAGCCGAAGCCGATTACAGGTGAGCGATTTGGCTTTACTTATCGGTTGATATCGGTAGCCGCCCCCATCCGCTTTCGCGCCGGCCGTTTAATGGACGATTTGGGCTTCAGCGCTTTACTTTTCAAAACGGGCCGTACTTAGTTCCCCACACCGCACCACGAGGGTACGGCTATTTACACGCCTGCCTCTCCATACAGTCTTGCGACTAGGTGCTACATTTCTGTACACAATTAATAGTCTTACATGTGTATCTTAAGCAATCACCACCTTTCTATAAAGAACCTATGTCATTCATTGCTACTTATGTTTGTCCCCAACGGCACGCGTAGCAATGCACCAATGATTTATTGCCTTTTTTGTCCATTTCTAGTAGTATCATTTGGAACCGTGATCTATATTTATACACAAATTTGACGCAGATTTTGATCTGCTATGCAACTGGAGTTTTATGGGAAAGTACCAATCATTTTTGAAACCCCTCAATATCATATTGTAGCATAATTGTGATTACAAAAGCTTTATGCATAACATACAAAATATGTAATATTGGTGAAAGAATAAAAACAACAATTTATATCTTTAATCATTAATTTAAAGCCACCTTGTAAGTTTCATTTTTGAAAAGTATGTCTGTTCCTATTTTTGAAAGAAATGATTTTATCAATTTAAAAAAATTAATTGAACTTGGCAAATCCACAACTAACAAGTTTTTTTTTGTAGTTTTGTACAGGATATAATTTTAGCCAGTCTGAAAAATTTTGAGCCTCAACATAAAGATGGCCCTATTCTACAAAACCATTCTGCCACTATAATCATACATACTTTGAGACAGATCTGTAAAAATTTCAACGGTTTTGGACGCTTAGTTGTTGTTTGTCGATGTTAGTGCTTTTGTAAAAATGGAAAAAATCGAATACCGTGCCGTAATTAAATACTTGCACTTGAAAGGCAATACATTAAAGCCGAGTTAGACGCCGTTTATAAGGACTCTGCCCTATTATTTACCACCGTGCAAAGAATTTAAACGTGACCGTACAGTTTGACTGATGATACCAAATGGTACTGGACGACCATCGAATCAAGGTTAGAGAGATAGCAGAGGCTGTGAGTATATCGAAAAAACTGAAAAATTAGCACGAGAAAGCTGTCCGCGCATTGGCTCCGTGGATGCTGACTTTCATTCAAATGAATTTTTCAAGGCTTTGCTTAAGCGGTTTCAGCGAAACGAGTCGGACTTTTTGCGTCGATGTATCACTGTCGATGAAACTTCGGTCTACCATTACACTCCTGAGACAGGTGTGGCGAATGTTTTTTGGGATAGTCAAGGAATTTTGTTCATCGATTATTTAGAAAAAGGGAAAACAAAAACGGGATTGTACTATGAATCGTTATTGGACCAGATGAAGGCAGTAATTCCTGAAAAACGGCCCCATTTGGAATGGAAAAAAGTGCTCTTTTACCAATACAATGTACCAGCTCACACTTTGGCGCTCGCCGTGGCCAACATTCACGAACTGCAGTTTGAGTTTATTGACCACCCACCATATTTACCAGATCTGGCCCTCAGCGACTATTTTCTGTTTTCTAAGCTCAAAGTTTCGCTCGGGAAACAGAGATTTTCACCAAACGAGATGGTCATCGCAACTGTAGACGCCGATTTTGCACAGCAAGACTCCAACTACTATTTGGACGGGTTAAAAAGATTGGAGCATCGCTGAAAAAAGTGTATTGACTTAACAGTAGATTATGTCAAAAAATAAAATTAAGTTTGACGGAAAAAAACTTGTTTTTATGTTAAGTTCAAAACTTTTCAGACTGCCCACGTATATCTAGGCTTAGTATCTATCTATATTACCTGTTGGAATAGGGGTAGGTCGTTTCAATTATCAACTACTTCACTTTATTAATGTATTCGTACTGTCATTAGTTGTGTTAATTAGATAGACATGAAAACTTTTTTCCACATAGCCAACAAGTAACAGATAAAAAAATTAATACGTTTTAGTATTTATATATAGTAGTGATAGATAATTGTTATATGTTTTTGCCTTTCTAAATTAAAAGTAAGCAGAAATAAATCAGATAATTATGTTCAAAAGGTAACTGATGTATTCGTCCACGAACTGAGAAAAGATCTATCAAAATCCTAGACGGAGTATGACTAATCTGGAAAAAAAGTAGCGAGGTCGACAATCAGTTTAGTAGTGCACCAGGACTTACACTACATATGTTTCCTCCTGACCTACCGCCAACTATTGACTAAGAAAAACAAAATAGACGGATATTAAAGGCTTAAGCACGGCTGAACAATATTAAGTACGACGGAGAAATACTTTTCGGAAAAAAAGTATTTCATCCTGAACAGGAAGGTGAATCGCCACAATGAACATTTGATTTGTTAAGATGCTTACCGACATACATACAAAGTTTCCCGCCTCTGTGATGGTGCTGGGGCTTGTGATCAGCAAAGGATTGTTATGGCGCCCCATTTTTTGAGAAAAGCCTGAAGCTGATCGCCAACGTGTTGCAGACAATTGTCAAGCCCTGAATAGAGAAGGTGTCCGCTGAATGGAAGCACTTGTTCCAGTAACACTCCTCTCTGACCCACAAACCGAGGAAAACCCAGGCATGGCTATACAATAATTTGTATTCGCACTGGCCTCCCGACTTGTAGCAATACTCTACCCTTGACTCCAATCTCCCTGGGATTGAGATTACTATATATGGGGCGTGGTCGAGGTGCAAGCAAGATAATGAAAGGCATGATAACACGAGCGACAGCTTAAGGGCCTTCATTATCGATGTAATGACGCATATGGACAAAGAGGAAGTTGTGTTGGTTCGCAGCAGGTTTCGCTCCCAAATCTCGAAGATCATGACCATTGATGTGGGCTATGGGTTCCATTGAATATTATGATTTTTAATACTTTAATTAAGCTAAATTTTATGTTAATAAATTAAATTTAATTGTATATATATAATGTATTTTTATATATACATATATTGAAAAAATAGATTAATAGTTATATAATAATTTAGTTGTTTTAAATTTGTTATTAAATTCAATAATTGTTGTAAATTAATATTATGAGTTGCCATGTAAAACTTTCTTTTCAGGTTGCATTCACTAACTGCCTACCTACAATTTGCTTGTTATTTCAAATATCTTTACCTATTGTTTAGCTAATTTCTTTCACAGGAAACAAATGTGGCGACTTATTATTGCTTTCCATTTAAGCTTTCAGCAAACGAGCCTGCTTTCAGCCGAATTCGATACAGCTTGCCGTACAAAATATACAAGTCGCACTACAAACGATAGCGACATAAAAGGGGCTAAAATTCTCTGATCTTTGAAAAATATTTGTATGCGCGGTTTGATACTGCAAAAACGCTGCGTACTCCTAGTGCACTGAAATGATAAATTTCGTGCTTTCTAAGATACGAAAAAGTAAAGTGGGACTTCAACGCGTTTTGCTCATACTCGATAATGAAAGGGTCTCTTCGAACAGCTTCGAAAAGAAATGAGCTCTGTTCGTATGTTTTGGTCGTTTTGCAATATTTCAGAGAAGCTGGCGTGACTTTTTTACTTCAGTTTCGAACGAAACTGTACTAATATTTCATAAATGTTTGTATTAGCGGAAGAACCAAACCTGTTTTCACCCTAGACTTGTTATTGTTTTTATTGTGTGCACAAATCCAACTTATATAACCTGAAAAAATGCAACTGCAATTTATAAATCTATTTTTCTGTTGTTAACAGATTTATAAGTGGTGATAATACAATATTTGTGTCAGTGTTAGTATATATACTAAGGTTTTTTTTACAATAACTATCTTGCATGGATGAAAACGAAGTTTTTGATGCAAAAATTTCCATGCAGTACGACTAGATAAATGAAGAGAGGCTGTATCGATGTTTTACGGTATTGGCGTAATCCAATATCTCCTTCTGCTTTTCTCATTACAGAATTAATGCTCCTGAGGTTTCCTGCCTACAACAAAATTGATTTTTGATTGGGAATGTAGGCTCGAGATGCAAGTTAACCTTGAACATGTAGATAAGTCAACAAGTAGTATACTGAACATTATTTTTTAACTTTACTTTATCAGTTTGTAAATAACATTTCACCTTGAAAAACAATTTTTAAAGTTTATATAACACTTTGAATTCTTATGATCTTGTATTGCATACAACGTTTTATAGGGTTGTCGGAAAAGTCACGACGAATTTTGCAAGAGATGGCGTTACACGTATTTTTAGGTCAAAAACGTCATCGCAATCGGCACAAGTGTCATATATTTTGACAGATGACAGTTTAAGTTTTATTTTAAACAAATAAGTATTTGATTTGGTCACGTCCCCTTCAGTTCTTACATTAAGTTGAAAATGAAAGACCAAACTGTGCATTTTCGGCGTATTTTGCTTTTTTATTTTCACCCATGAAATCACGTAAAACTGGTTTGTGAAAAATTGCGTAAAGTTTACAGGGACAATGCCCTACAAGAGCGTCAGTGTCAGAGATGGTTCGCTAAATTTTGGTGCTGGTGATTTTGACGTCAATGATGGTCTCCGCAGGGGAAGGCCCGTCGAAGTTGATGACAATCAAATAAAGGCACTGACTGAAGCAAACCCACGTTCGACCTTGAGTCTTCATCATTCAACCGTCCACGACCACCTCAGGAAGCTGAGATTCATCAGCAAGCTCAATTCCGCATGAACTTAAAGAAGTCCATCTTACCAACCGCATCTCCGATACTCATTTCAATCGACCCGTTTTTGAAGCGCGTCGTGATCGGCGATGAAAAATGGATTGTTTACAACAATGTTCAACGTCAACGATCGTGATGCAAAGAAAAAGAGCGAGTCAAAACAATATCCAAGGCCGATTTTTACAAAAAAAAAGTTATGCCCTCAATATGGTGAGACTACAAGGGTGTGGTATTTTTTGAGCTTCTACCGCGGAATGAAACGATCCACTCTGTTGTGTACTGTCGTCAACTGAATGACTTGAATACATCTCTCACGGAGAAACGACCAGAACTCGTCAATCGCAAAGGCATGATGTTCTATCCTGACAATACGAGACCACACACAAGTTTGGTGACTCGCCAGAAGTTGCTGCAGCTTGGATGGCAAGTTTTGGCCAATCCTCCTTACTCACCGGAGCTTGGCCTATCAGATTACCATTTGTTTCGTTCTTTGCGAAATAACTTGAATGATACGTCTTTCGATTCTGATGAAGCCATCAAAGAGCATCTCACCCAGTCCTTCTACGAGCGCGGAATCATGCAACTCCCAAAAAGATGACAAACGGTCATCAATCAAAGTGGCCAATACATTATTGATTGAACTTCGTTATGTTATTAATAAATAAGCCTTCAAAATTACCCAAAAATACGTTTTGATTTTTCCGACAACCCAATATATAAGTACATACCGAAAAGCTAATTACAATTGTTATTTAATTTTTCAAATTACTTTTGCAACAATGCCAGATATTAAACATTCAGATACTTTGATACTTAACACTATAATTAAGGTTTTCATAATAATAAATATTTATTTTTTAGTTTTCAAAACAGGTCCGTATGCCACACCTTGTTAAAGGCTTGTTATATGATTAATAACGCCGCTGCACAAATTTTTCTAGCCTTGAAGTTTTTTATTATTTTGGTAACTATGCAATGACTGTGTTGGTTGTTCAGCGGAATTCTCGAAAATCAAATTGAGAAGGTGTGATTCTATTATTTAAGCCTACAGTTTTATGGATGCACCAATTTCTCAATCAAGCAGTCTTATTGGTCTATAAGATATGGGATGTGTATGTGATTTACCAGGTTTAGTAAGTATAATAACTTGAGCAAATTTCGATGGGGAAGCAACATAATCTCAAGATACTGTTGTATATGATAGTTAGGAAAACCATTACTTTTCTAGGAAGATTTTGAAATCGTCTTTTACTATTAAGTCATAGCCAGGAATTTGGCGGCAATTAGTAAGTTGTATTTGGTTCCAGAATTCGGTTGGAAAAAACGCCTCCAAGGGAAGTGAAAATTGGCAAGAAACTTCAATATCATCATTAAGTTGAGGTAATGGTGTCGTAAGAACAGGAAATTCGTCTGCTTTTTCTTTGTCCAATCTAGCCCATTTTTTTAATTGGGGGATTGCTGTAGTTGGTCGTTTTAGTTTTTCTGTGGCTATAAGCATCACTTTTGTGGGTTATGTTAATAACAAACACACAAAAGCAGATACTTTCTAATGGAAAATTTGTTTTGGTGAGTAGATTTTAACTTTTAAAGTAATTTAAAAACAGATATTTTTATTTATCTAACTTCTTTGTACATATTTTGTTTATATGGATAAAGTATTTTAAACTTAATTTACAGTATAATTTAAAGCATAAACGCATTAATTAAAGAATGTGTTTGGACTTTTTTTAAATAAAAACGAAACAGTTTTACTTGACCAACTATAATAATATTTTTTTTACTGCATATTTACAACTAGTCTAACTAGACTAACAAGCAAATGAGTTAATGTACATAGCATGTGGGGAGGAACACCAAGAGTGACCTCCTGTCATTACAAGGTATACAAGTCTTATTACTAATTTGTTAGGTCACTAAACTTTGTCCGTTTCAGGCGTCTAACTGCGTTTGCATTATTTAATAAGTCTGTCACTAGAACACTAGGGTGATCACTAATACGATCGTTGTATCTGATGCAGCAAGCTTTGATGACATCTTTAATCCATGGGATCTTTAGATCGTTATGTAATGTGCGGTTGTTCACATACCATTCGGCGTTTGCTATTGCGCGAAGTGTTTTGCTTTGAAATCGCTGTAATATCTCGATGTTCGATGACTTAGCAGATCCCCAAAACTGGATCCCATACGTCCAAATCGGCACTAACATGGTTTTATATAACAACACCTTGTTTGTTAAACTGAGCTGGGATTTTCGTCCGAGGAGCCAGAACATCTTCTTCACGCGGATATCTAATTCTTTTCGCTTAGTCTGTATATGTTTTTTCCAGTTTAGTTTGCTATCGAGATGGACACCGAGATATTTGATATCTTCTTTGTGTGGTATGTTAATGCCGTTGAAGATTATAGGAGGTGGAACAACCTTGCGGAGGGTGAAGACCACTGAAGCCGATTTGTTTTCATTGATTTTGATGCGCCAGGTCTTTATCCTGTTTTCTAAAGCTTCCAGCGCATTTTGCAGGTATATTGATGCCTGAAGTGGATCTCTGTGTGAAGATAATACAGCCGTGTCGTCCGCAAACGTAGCAATTAAAACATTGTCGGTAACAGGAAGGTCTGCCGTAAACAACTGGTATAATGTCGGTCCCAGTACGCTACCTTGTGGTACACCTGCCTCGACTGAGTAGATTGGCGAGTGGCTGTCATTGATTTTGACCCGAAAGTATCTGTTTTCTAGATACGACTTGAAGAGCAGATAGTACTGTTGCGGTAGGGTTTGCTTGATCTTATATAGGAGACCAGGGTGCCAAACTCAATCAAAAGCTTGGCCCACGTCTAAGAATGCTGCTAGGCATAACCGTTTTTCCTCGAAGTCTTTTTCTACCTTATTCACTATCCTATGGACTTGTTCCAATGTTGAGTATTTTCTGCGGAAACCGAATTGATGTTCCGGAACTAAATGCAGTTCTTCTATAATGGGTTCAAGTCTTCTTAGTAGAATTCGCTCAAAGAGCTTAGAGAGGAGTGGTAACAGCGAAATCGGTCTATAAGAAGCTGGTAATTGAGCTGGTTTTCCTGGCTTTTCAATGACAATTACTTCAGCAAATTTCCATTGGATTGGGAAGTACTGAGTTCTTAAGATGGCATTATATATACGTGTTATAGCTGCTATCCCTTTTTGGCAGTTGACGGAGTAATTCGGACGTAATTAGGTCATATCCCGGTGCTTTGCCAGTTTTAAACATTTAACTTCTGTTTGGACTTCGTTGGGTGTACAGTGTCGAATGGGTAAATGGAGTTGGAGTGGTGATTTGAGGAATTCGAGAATTTCGTAATCATCTTGTGGAGTTCTGTCTGATTCGTGCGGTTGAAAGGTTGCAGCTAAGTGTTCGCCGAATACCACCGCTTTATCTTTGTCACATCGGGCCCAAGAGCCATCATTTTTACGAATAGGAGGGATAGGGATAATAGGCTTTTCAAATTCCTAGTTGCGCGCCATAAGGAGTAGCCATGGTGTTGACTGGGGATAAGTTTCGCACGTAATCATTGAACGTTTCGTTTTCTGTTCCTTGATTAATCTTTTTAGTTGTGTGGTGAGAGTGTTTAGTTTATTTTTGTCTCTTGGGTGTCTTGTTTGTTGCCAGATCCGTCTTGCTTTTCGTTTGTCGCTGATCTTTTGTCTAATTTCTAAGGAGTAGTTGTTAGTGTTTTGTTACATTTATGTTGTAGTTTTATGGGCGTAGCTGTCCAAGAAGCATATTGTAAGGTTTGTGTTAGTCGTTCTATTGCCGTTTCAATTTCATTTGAAGTGTTAAGTACTGCTGGAATCGATAGATGTTCATCAATATATTGTCGAAAAATGTCCCAATCCGTAAGACTGTTGTGTAGGCTGGGCCTTGCAGGCTTGTTGATTATGCAGCTACTCAACGTGCATATTATAGCAGAGTGATCCGAGTTTAGATCGTAGCAGTCAGCAACATCGATGTAGTTGGGCGAAATTTTTTGTAATAAGGAAATCTAATGCATCCGGCAGTTTATTCAGATCAGTTGGCCAATATGTGGGTTTACCTGTGGCTACTGCATTATAATGATTATTTAAGATGGTTTTATATAGTTGCCTTCCCTTTGGGTTAATTAATCTGGAACCCCACAAGGGGTGTTTAGAGTTAAAATCACCACCTGCTATGAACCGGTCTCCTAGCGTCCTGAAGAAGTCTTCGAACTGGTTCTGCGTTATTGAATGCCGCGGAGGGCAATATACTGATGATACTGTTATGTCTCCAACGTGGTCTTTAATTTTGACATTTGTGGCTTGTATATGATATTTTTCAAATTTCTCCATTTCGTAGTGTGATAATTTGCTGCTGATTATAATTGCCGTTCCAGCGTGAGCTGTGTTGTCGGGATGACAGGAGTAATAAGTTCTGTAGTTGTGGATATTGAGGTAGTTGTAATTAGTAGTGTGCTTCAGATACCAAGAGCAAGTCGATTTTTTTGAGTGTTTAGAAACGCTTCTACTTCTAAACGGCGTTGTAGAAGTTCGTTTGCGTTCCATACGGCTATTCTTAGGGTATCCATTATTGGGAGATTTTGGTTATCAGGCTAGTGAGTAGGTTGAGCATCATAGTATTGTTTTGCATTAACTGGCTAAACATGGTTTCAAATTTGGAAAGGAACTGAGACAGGGAGATGTCATTGCTGTTTTGATTTTGATTTTGAGTGTTGTATGAGTCTGACGTTGTTATGAAATTTTGTTGTCCAGCCACGGCTGCGGCATAGCTAGTTGGAAACCTGTTTGCCCTATATGTGTTTGGTTGAATTGTGGCCGCCTTTAGAGCTTGTGGTGTTTGCATCCTAGGGTTGGCAGTGTTGTTTCCTCTTTTAACTGAAGTTGTTGGTAGATAGACCATCCTTTATAGTTTGCTGGGTGGGCTCCATTGCACAATGCACATGTAGCAGGAGTGTCTTTTGGCTTTGTACACGTCAGGGTATTGTGGTTACCACCACACTTTACGCACGCGAATGGTTTTCTGCAGTGTTTTGCTGTATCCGTATGTTTGACAACGAGTACACTGGATGATATTGGTTTTTTTCCTTGGTGGCTTAACTGTAATTATCATATTTAATAGAGATCTAAGTTCGTATATCTCTTTGTTGTTACTGGCAGGCTCGAGGTCAACAAAGAATAAAGGAAGTGGTGTTTTGTCTACCCTGTGTCTTATATTCATTAAATTGCGTACAGTATGTCCTTTCTCTTTCAATTCTTCTTTTATCAACGCGGTATCGACTGTTGGGTGAAGGTTTCTGATTACAACTCTAAATGCCCTTTCTTCTTGAATCTGATAAGTATGAAAAATAATTTTCTCGTCATCAGGATGTCTCACAAGTTTTCGATGTGTTTCAGGGTTATTAGTATTTATCTTGACGACGTTGTTTGCTAGTGTTTTTGAGTTGTATTGTTTAGTTTCTAATACTTTTGTCAGATTTGTAATCATTGCGTTATAATTTTCTACTCCGTGTATATATACTGGAGGAGGTTTCTTAACTGCAGCTTGTGGTTCGTCTCTAGTTGTTTCCATTACGTTATCTTCGTGTATGTCATTTAATAAATTAAATCTGTTGTTATCGATGGTTTGGCTTTGTAATTCGAGGTTATTATCAGGGAGCGTGAGCATCTTTTCTCTTTTCATTACTTGCCACTCATGAGAGCTCGTTTGGGGTTAGTCATCGTTTGTTGCGGTCATTTCAGGTGCTGAATGCTGGTTATTAGGATTTTGTGGCGGACAGTGCATGGGTTGTGGAATATTAGTAGGATAAGATACATATGGAACATATGTTTGGCTTGATAATAATTGTTGCGTAGGAGGATTAGTATGGGGCGTTAATGGCTGGTTTTGATATAATAAATGATGTTGAGAAATTGGAATTTGTTGTTGAGCAATAGGCATTTGTGGTTGAAACGGAAACATATTTAAAATAAATAAAATAAACTCACTGATTAATGCGGGTCACTGGCTTTCGAGTGCATGCATAGATAACACGCGCGTCACAGACACATCCACTCATCTACGAGGCCAGCGGCCGAATCCACTATAATAATATAAAGAATTTTTAAAACGCGAAGGAAATGCTTGGCACTAGATCTGAAAGTAACTTTTGTATTTTAAACACTTAGATGCTAAAAATATATGTAAATACGAGGCAATATCTAAAAGTTTTTGTCATTATTTCTAAATAGAATATACAGTGCAACAAAAACGTTTACTTAAAGCCTTTTAATGTCCCATATGATTTCTACTTGAGTTAAAAATAGTACTAAAGTGGTATCTTGTTAGCTTCAACAAAGAGAAGGAGTATGGAAACCTCCGCTAAGTCATAGATAATTAGCTAGAAACTACCTCGTTTTAAGTGTAAATAATTATGTTAAAGAGCTTCCCAATTGTTAAGTTATGGCCTTCATAAATAAGTTCCTGAATTTTGTCAGCATTGGGTTAGCAAGAGGTATCTTTGATCATATGTAAGGTGGTTCAAAACGATGGACTCAATTACATTTTATTGTACTCATATTTAAGTTTACAAGTGTTTAATGGTTTAATAAGGTAGACGGCAGCAGAATTAACCCCACACACGATGAACAATGTTTTGTGTAACTGAGTTCACAGCAGCTGTGATACGTATTCGTAGATTGTCAAAACTTGTTAGTAGATGTGGTCATAAATTACTTCTTTTACGAACCCCCAACAAAAAAAGTTGCAAGGTGTGAGATCAGCAGTTATCGAGGGCCAGAACACAAGTACCGAGTCTTCATTTCCTATGCGACCTATCCATCATTGCGGTAGAGATTAACTTAGAAAACATCGAACATCCCAGTGCCGTTAGAGAATGAAGTTTTCTAAATCTTCAAGCATATGATAAGTTTTACCATGTTACCATAAAAAAAGAAAGGTTTATAAACCTTTCTTCTTGATGCAGCACGGAACTAATTAACTTTTGGGGGAGTCTGTTTGAACACGTTCTAGTGTTGCATGGAGATTTTGTAGCCCTTATATCCAAACGTTGTGTCGATTTACTTTCCCACTTAGCATGCCGTTAGCGCGAAGAGCTTGTAAGTGGTATGGTTTGAACATTAAACGGCGCATCAACACGTGCCAGGTAGTTCAAGTTCTTTACTCATTCTACGTATTGACTTTATTAGGCTACACTCTAAAATTCCTCGAATTTGTCCCATATTTTCCTCAAATACACGCGATCTAACTGTCATTTTACCTTTACAGAAGCAGCAAGTTTGATCAAATTGATGATTCCTACTGCAAATGCTCTTTCTTGTGAAAAGTTTAATGACGACGAAATGCACGCTGCATTTCAGTCATCGACTTTGGTTTAATGAACTTACAAATGCGAAAACGTTGTGATCATCTTGCTCACAACTCATGATCCCAAATAACGCTGAGGGCGCTCTAGCGGTAGTATTCGAAACTATACAATATCCCCTTTAAATGTTATTTTAATCATTCATATATAATGTTTAGTTCAGAAAATATTGCCATATAAAGTTGAGCCTGGGATTTTGAATCATCCTGTATTGTCCAAATAGTTTAGCGGGCTTTGAAATATGTAAATATGTTAAATAAACAAATATCTTGCTTGTAAGGAACACAAAAATTTTACATTTATTTTCCAACTACGACAGTTTAGGTTAGGAAATTTTTTGTCACATTTTTTTATTGAGATTTATAATATGATGATGGGTTTAGTAGTGTTTAGAATATAAATTATATAGTCAACTAATTTTCGAGTAAAAATAGTCTTTACTTTATGGGCCGAAAGCTGTTGTAGATAGAATAGTGTCTCTCAAGTATGATTAGAAATTCAGAAAATGTTTTTTTTGTGACTTAAACAAAGGGTTAATACTACAACGCAAACTATTAACCGTGACCTTAAGTTATTTTGATTTTGTATATAACATGTCTCGTTAAGCGGCGTTTCTTTCCCACAGTATGGCTTTTTTATATTTGCTCCTTATCTATAAATTGGAGTAAATATTCTTTAAAAAATTTTTGAGCAAGGGTTAATTTTACCCTTGAAATAAGACATGTGGTACAGCAATTAAATGCAGGAAGGCGGCGTGATACGAGAAAATTTTGTTTGGAGCTCCAATGAGGGATATTTTTCTGTCCCGTCTTTCAAAAAGCACCATAGAAATTATTTTTTTTAAAGTAAAAAAATTAGTATTGTTAAAATAGGGGTCTGTAGAAAGGCGGAACTAGAAAGGACCGGTGGTGTGAGCCATTTAGCATCTAGATTCTGTGGTGGAATGGAACTGGATTAAACAAACGTATTTTTTCAACGAATAAAAAAAAACTGAACTTCCTCAGATAAAATACGAAGAAGTGAACCCAGTTAACCTTTAGCCTTCTATCGTGAAGCGTACAAGACGGCACATTCTACAACATACAGAAAAATTAGGCGCCGTCAATATTTTTCCTGTATAGGAATTATATAAAATTTATGGGAGTGCCAAGTGGCATAAATCTATAATTCGAAGAATACGGAGCATTTCCAGTAAGGTATACAATTTCTACCTACCTGTCCTTTACCGGAAAATTTTAGAGAATATTTGAAAAATGATTTGAGATTTAAATTATAAGGAAAGTATAATGCGATTTGACGATTACAAAATATTGTCCAAATTTGAACTTATTTATTGGAATAAAATAAAATGGAATGTCACACTTTCCACTTAAATTTGTTTAAAATTTAATTACTCATTATTAGTTACCCCTCAGTCTGTTCCATTTATAAAATTTTGTTATGATTTTATTATACTAGCATGAATCAGAAAGTAAAGTAATTTTGAAATGAATGTGCGTAAGAACATCCAGAGAGTGGATATCTTGATAAACCATAGTCTGATTGCCACATCTTTGACCCTAAGTCACAAGTTCAGCTCGGATGGTGAGGTTCACCAAGCGGTGTGGACATGACTTCGTGAGTAACCGAAAAGCTTCTTTTTCGAAGAGAGGAAGAATCTTGTTAAACCATACCAGAAGTGCATCACAGTTTTTTTTTTTAATAATAAAAAAATATATATATAATATTAATGAAATATTGTATATGAAAGTGGAGATTGAAGCATTTAAAAAGCCTACATTACTTCCACAATGCAAAAAATGTCAAGAATATGGACACACACAAAATTACTGCGGCAGAGAAGCCAGGTGCGTCAAATGTGCAGGAAAGCACCATACAAAAACTGCCAAAAGCAGAAAGACACGAAACCCAAGTGTATTCACTGTGGAGGGGAACACCCAGCTAATCATAGAGGCTGCAGCACAGCGATAGCTCTCCAAAACTTAAGAAACAAAAAACTTAATAAGAAAATTCCAGAAAGACAAGAAGTTAACACGAATAGAGAAGAAAATAGATCTACGCAACAGAGGAGAGTAGAGCCGAATATAACTTACGCCCGAACGACAAAGAAGGAAACACAACGAGATGAGTCCGGCACTGACACTTCAACTCTAATGCTCCAGCAGATTAAGAGTATGATGGAAAAGCGGGAAAGAAAACAAGAAATATTTAACCAAATGATCTTAGAAAGATTAACTAAATTAGAAAACGCTATCAACATCAAAACTAAACATTAGTTATGGCTAATGATCTTAGAATACTCCAATGGAATGTTAACGGACTCTTGCAACACCAACAAGAGTTACTAATTATACTAGAAACTCAAAATATTGATATATGTCTAATCTCAGAGTCACACTTCACGAACGAAACATATATTAAACTGAAAGGCTACCAAGTGTATCACGCCCTACATCCACAGAACACAGCTAGAGGACGAGCAGCTATTGTAATTAAAAACAGTATAACTCATTATGAGAAAGAAAAGTATGAGACAGAGGCAATACCAGCTGCTAGTATATGTATCAAAACACAAAAGTATTTGATTACTGTAGCAGCGGCATACTTCCCACCTCGACATAATCTGCAAAAAGAAGATTATATAAACTTCTTTCAAACTCCATGTGAAGGATTTATCTTAGGAGCAGACTTCAATGCTAAAAATACACATTGGGGGGGGGCGAGATTGACGACAGCTAAGGGTAAAAACCTTTATCAGGCAATCTTGGAACTTAAAGGTAGTTGGCATTCAACTGGTAGACCCACGTATTGGCCGACGGATACTGCAAAATCCCAGATCTACTGGATTTCTATATTTCAAGAAAAATACCAACAAATTTTATACAGATCCAAGATTGTGATGACTTAATGTCTGACCATTCCCTATCTTGCTGACGTTACAGGAAAAATAGCGACTAGGAATTAAACCCGACACTAACTAATAGGTTTACCTACTGGGAAGGCTTTAAAACAGAGCTCAGCGAAAGATTTCACTAAACGTACCAATTTCAACAAAAGAGCAACTTGAATATGAAGCAGAGAAATTTATAATGGATATTCAAAGCGCAGCATGGAATAATACACCAGAAATAAATAGAAAGCCGACAAGGAATAATTACCCAAAAGAAATCATAGATTTAATAAAAGAAAGAGAGAGCCAGAAAGACGTGGCAGAGATCGAGAACAAGAGAAAATAAGCATACGTTGAATGCTCTTACATCACAACTCAAAGGGAAATTTAAAAATTAGGAATGAAGCACTGAATACCTACCTTAAAAAATCACGGCAGATCAAAGTACTGAATACGGATTATGGAAAGCTACTAAGGAATTAAGAGACAATAAAACATATTCCACCGATACGTAAAGAAGATGGGTCTTGGGCAAAGTCTGACAAACAAAAAGCAGACACATTCGCAGTTTATCTAGAAGACATTTTCCAACCAAACGCAGAACAAATTCAAATGCAAGCTCAGACAGAACCAACTACAAGAATGATAGATATCCCATTAACCACTCCCAAAGAAGTATCTAGAGAAATAAAAAAAAATATTAAACCAAAAAAGGCTCCGGGATTCGATTTAGTCAGTGGGAAGATATTTAAACAGTTGCCAAGGAAAGACATTATGAAACATACACACTTGATAAATGCAACATTTAGGTTACAACATGTCCCAGTTTTGTGGAAAACAGCTGCAGTTATCATGATACTCAAACCGGGAAAGCCTGTTAACGATGTAAGTTCATATAGACCAATATCATTGTTACCTATAATAGCAAAGCTGTTTGAAAAGTTATCTTTAAAAAGAATGAAGACGATAATTGACGATCAACAACTCATTCCCATCAATTTGGGTTCCGTAATGAACACTCTACGGTAGACCAAGTACATCGTATTACAGATGTGATAGAAAAAGCACTCGAGGAAAAGAAAATATGCTCAGCGATATTTTTAGACATTGCCAAAGCATTCGATAAAGTCTGGCATGAGGGTTTACTAATGAAATTAAAAAGATACTTCCCTAAGCAATATGTGCAGCTCTTGGACTCGTACCAGACCGAACCTTTAAAATTAAGCAGGAAAGCGTGCTTTCTTAACTCAAAATAATAAAAGCAGGTGTCCCACAGGGAAGCATTCTTGAGCCAGTACTATATCTGTTGTATACATGTGACATTCCTGAAAAAGAAAATGTTAAACTAGCTACATTCGCACACCGCAGTATTAGCTACAGGAGATAATATAGATGAAACAACGGCCAAGCTCCAAGGCGCAATTGATGAAATAAATACGTGGATGAAAAGGTGGCGTATAAAGGCTAATGAAGAAAAATCTGCTTATGTAAACTTCACGAATAGAAAAATAAACCACCTTTCAGTAAATCTGAACAACAACATAATTCCACATCAAGGAACAGCCAAATACCTAGGCCTAAATCTAGATGCAAAATTGAAGTGGAAAGAGCATGTCAAAAAGAAAGCAACCGAAGTAAAATTGAGATATAACAGCATGTACTGGCTTATGGGAAGAAATTCCCATCTATCCACCCGAAATAAAGTACTAGTTTATAAACAGGTAATAAGACCAGTATGGATTTATGGCATCCAACTGGGGGGTGCACAAAAAGGAGTAATTACTCTTGTATCCAGAAATTCCAGAATCGAGTTCTACGAAATATGGTAAATGCCCCTTGGTACGTGCGAGACAGGGATCTGCATCGGGAACTCCAGGTGGAGATGGTCGAGATTTTGAAAATGATAACTTTTAAATATACATTGGTAATTAAATAAATTGACATAAATCTAACAGAAGAAAGTCAGCATTATTTATGTAATTCAAGTTTATAATTCAAATTTTAGTAAGGACGTAATAGGATAAAAACGTGTATCATTGGTTACAGTTATTTGTTTATTCTTTTATAAGTCTTAATTCTATTACGTCACTTTTGGCGGAAAGCCAGTCTTTAATTTTTTGCTTGAAAATGATAATTCTTTTAGAAAATATAAAAATACGTGCCTTTTATTTTGAAAAACCTATTTCATGTAGAAAATTTATTTTATAAGTAGAATAGTATATTGTAACATATATTACACTAGCTTAGCATATACTGCTATAAATGACAGAGATTGTATATACATTGTTTAGAATAATTTCAGTACGGACTATAACCCACCATTGATGGCTTGTTCTTAGGGTACACAATTATTGTTAATTTACTTGGAGATTATGTAAGATGTTAGTCAATTATCACTGTTTAATAAATCTATTGGATGTTTTCTTTTGAGTCTGGTGTGCATTGATTTGGGTCTAACGTAAAAGTTAACTCCATCGCATTGGTTAATATTGTCATACATTTGTTTGGTGGTTTTGGTAATAAACTGTTGAACTGTAGGGATTTGAGTTTCTCTGACTAGTTGCAAATTACGAATGTACCATTAAATTTTAGTAATTATGCGTATTACTTTGTTTTGTAGTACTTGAAATTTTTTATATTTCTTAACTTGGACGGTCCCATCTGTTAGAAATAGTTTGCTTGTGTGTGTTAAGTAAGGGGGTAGATTTATCGTTATTAATTTCTGATAAGTCGTAGTGTCTTCTTCTCTTTTTCTTCTACTCTTATATAGGTTATTAGCCTGTTTCTAACTACACATTTCGTGTAGTACTATGAGCCATGTTGGGCGTACCCCGGGCAAGTGGCTAGTCTGACCCGTTAGAAGAAGGAGAATGTACTTTACGACCGCCAAAGGTGTTTGTATGATGGCCGGAGAGCACTCGATGTTTGCCGTTATTTTTGACCTGGGAGTCGAACCCAGGGCCCGCCGCGCGTTAGTCTGGCAGGCCGAAGCCTTTACGTCGCGGCTGTCGAGCTCGTCGTAGTGTGAATACCTAAATCCAAATTGAAATTGAGGGATTATGTTAAGGGCTTCTAAATGGTTGTTAAGTCGTGTATGCATAGTTGTCCCAAAAAAGTTTGAATACAGAATTGAGGAGGCTAAGTGGGCGATAGTTTACAGGATTGTCATGTTGTTTGCTATTGTTGATTTTTTCCAAGCAGTGAAGAATCTTATTCTCAGAAAAGCATTGAATATCACTGTTAGGTTAGCTATGGATTTGTCTGGGGGGCTTTTGAGAAGTAAGTTGTGGATTAGACCACGTCAAGGCAATTATTAGATTTAATTTTTTTGATTTGTTTTTTGATTTCTGTTGGGAAAACCGGTTCAATAAGAATTGTGTCGTTAGAACAGATTTTAATCGTTTCTGATAGTTGGACTTTATTTGTGGAGGTAAAGACTTTTTTCAGATGAACTGCAAATAGTTCGTGTCTTATTAGTCTTATAAGTCTATTTAAATGTTCCTTGAGAGCTGGGTTTGGGGTACTTTGCTACAATCTTCACGTCGTGTGTTTTTATTTCATTAGTTGTATGTGTAATGGAAGGGTTTGATCTTTATGTGGTTAATATGTTTGAGTTTTTTTTAGTAGCTTCAGTAATCGCTAACGTGGTTGCTACTTAGAAAGTTTCAACCTCATTATTTATTTCTTTGTGAGTATTTAGATTTTTTGGACAGGATAGTTTGATTATGATAGTTATGAAATATTCACATTCTATTGGTATTTTAATTAGTTTTAGGAGGTTGGGGTAATTATAGGGCAAGCAGTTAAGGATAAATAACATATAACGGGAAGATGATGGAAATTCAATTCAGTAAGCATAATTTGAGTCATTGGTAGGTTGATATTTTTGTGCAGTATGATGTAAAAAATGTCCGGAAGCTGATTACGTCTATAGGGGTAGTGGGTATATTCAGTGAAAGCAGCTATCATAACAACCAGTTGGGAGGTGTAGTCATTTAGTTTTACTTCATTAGGGTTGGTCTCCTACTAAGATCGTGGACTGATGACCTTTGAAGATGTGATGGATCTCATTAAAGTAGAGCTGATTATTTGGTGGTTTAAAGGTGGAGACTAATTTTAGTGTAGAATTATTATTTAGAGGTAGCTTGACTTCAGGGGTTTTGAGATTTCTGACATTATCTAGTTCTATTGTTGATGCAATTAGATTACGCTTAATAATTATGGCAGAGCCGACCAAGCCAACTTTTGCGAATCTATCATTTTTATAAATATTGTATCCTGGAATGGTAAATTTTTTGTTCAAAATGAGGTGCGTTTCGGTGACATACGCTATATCAATTTTATGTCTATTTAGAAAGGAGATAATTAGAGATCGTTGGCTTTTAATGCCATTGGCGTTCCAATTGAGTACGATTAACTTATCTATAGAAATACGATTATTTAATGTCATTTTGGAAAAGGATGGAAATTAATGAGATGATAAAATTTTTAATTGTCTTGACGTCGGGTGTAAATAGTTCTATAATAACTTAAAGAAAATTAGGTATAGTGGCATTAATTAGTTAATTAGTTGTTTGGGTGAGATGGATTATATAGGTTAAATGCGTAAAGTTGGGTTATTTGTAATTTTTCTGGAGAAATTGGAGTTGGGGTTTGTTGGTTTGGCTGTGTGGTAGGAATGTGGGTTGTGTTAGGGGTATGTTTACTTTCGCAGTTTACACATTTCGGGAATCCAGAATCCTTTGTTTTTTTTTACATTGAGAGTAGTGGTGACTTTCTGGGAATTTCACACAGCGAGGCGGAAAATCACAGTAGTATTTCGTGTGGCCCATTAATTGGCAGTTGGTGCACTGTGGTGTGTCATTACTTCTTCTACGTGGTTCAACCGAAACCACACAATAACGTAGTCTATTCAGGTTAAAAATATCGTTAGCATTTTCTGTTTTATTCAATTCTAGAGCAATAACTGAGATCAGTTTTTTTATGATTGAGTAATCGTGTAGTCTTAGTTACTGGATATTTTAATTTCACTAGTTCGGCCATTGTTTCTTCTTTAGTTAAGAAATGGGAACGTTGGTTATTATTACTGAGATATTTATGTTTTCGGAATTTCCACATGTGTAATAGTTGATTTTCTTTTCATCGTAAAATTTGGTTAATTTTCTAAAGTCATCTATGCTATTGCTTGGTTGTGAGTGTAATGCGTCGGCCCGCGCTACAATCAGCTTGTGACTGCCGCGCTTCGTGTTTACCTGCTCCACTGCATTTTGTGTAGTTAATAATTTCGTTAGGAACTAAATTTTAATATTGTTAATAATCGGTTAAGTTACACACTGTAGCGAAGAAAACTCAATCACGTCCCTTAGCCCTAAGTGCATTGCAAATAATACTAAACATTAATATTGTTTATATCTTATAATAAAAACGAATCGAGTATATACTAAATAATTTTTCAATCGTAACACCTAAAGTAAATTACTTGGTATTGTTTATATAACAACAAACAAGATTTTAGAGGTTACTGCAGGAAATTTTAAAACTAAATTAATTAGTAATAAACAAATAATTTATGAGAAGAGGTTTATGTCGCTGGTAATGGATATATTTTGTATGTGATAAGTTAACAATTTTTATCTTGTGATAAATATTATTTAGATATCCAAAATATCAATTTTGAGAAACTCTAAAGTTTTTTAGCATATTATAGGGTGTTTAAATAATATTTAGATATTCATAATTTTAATTTAATGCGCGGACATATACTTCACAAGTAAAAAATTGAAAAAATTTATCTGTGGAATGTTGGAAATTTTAGGAAAATCTTACCCGAATGTAGGAAAAAGTCTCGAAAAAAAGCTTCCAATGACTACTCCTAATATCAATATGATTTTTGCAGTAATATTTGTTGTTATTAAGTTATCAAATCTATTGAAACAAAATATAGCTAATTTTTTATATTTATTATGCTACAAAACGCTCATTTAAAAAAATCTGGATAAAGACTATTGAATATGTCCAAAATTAAGAGCTAGAAATGAACAATTGCGTTGGATGGTTTTTATTGTTCATTATGTTACTTTGATACCTAAATATAAAAAATCACAAAGTGCTACTAAATTCCGGAGTGCGTTTTTCAGGACTAACCGAAAAAGCTTATTTTTTGGTTTTTTCAAAATAACTCGAAAACAATGCAAATTTGGCGATTTTTACATGAATACTTTATGTAGAAAATAAAATTTTATATCGAAGTACGTTTTAAAAAAATTTTTCTCGTTTTTAGTATCAAAAATAATTAAGAAACAAAGTTAAAAATTTACTAAAAATTACGTTTTTTGTTTTTTTTCATTAATTCGCCCATAACTCTTTTTCACAACATTCTAGTGGATATAAATGTTCGGAGAAAAGAAAGCTCTTGAAAAAACAAAGAGATTGCTTTTTAATGGACAACGTACGACCAACGGGGACTGAGATTGCCATTCAAAGTTGACCATTTTTCGCAATATCTTATCAAATTTTACAATATTTTGTCTTTTTTAACTAATCGCCAAAAAAAAGGAAAGCAGGTCAAGAGGATTCGCTATCTTCTGGGCCAAGCAGAGCATTACTAAAAGACAGTTTCAATGGTCTAATAGGACAATTAACACAATAATTAATCATCTAATCGACATGTGTTCTAAATGATTGAAAATAATATAACAAAAATTTACAGGACACTCAAAAACTACGTGCGATAAAGATTGTCAGATTGTAAGATTATAAATGTTTGGTGTGTTAGTATATTATAATTTATTACTAATTTTTAATCTACTTATACTAAGATATGATAAGTGTGATGCAACAGCTATATTCTGATGTTGAAGGTCATAGAGTACTTAGGATGCGGTTGCGAAATTGCACATGTTTAAACCTTGATTTGCAAAGTTAGATAAAGAACTGAGATTGCTCTCCATTCTATCCGGGAGACGACGAAATGAGCACGGCTGTTCTAATATCTTACCAAGTAACTTTTGAATAACTATAGTTTTTGGAAGATTATATAAAGCGACAAATGTTTAAGATAATGTAGTTAACATAAATGTATTTTGGAATAGTTTATTAAAATTTATATGGTCATGTTTGTTGCAAAATTTGTCACAAATTACTAATAAACGGGCATTACACTTTATGTTATCATAATAATAGTTTATTTATAAAGGAACTTTAAAAAATTATTCTAAAAACCACACATTTTTTGCGTAAATTAAGTAAGTACAAAATTACTTCTTCCATTTTTTCAATGTTATTTTTTGTTTGATTTTTTAAACGTAAATTTATAGGGAACGCTGCATCTAAAAATTTAAAATGACTTTTAAGTAATTAATTATAACTTTCTATAAGATCATTTGTATGTAGATTTTTAAAAAGTGCAGGATGTAATTTATATATTTTGTAGGTATGCTTGCTAGCTGTCGGCGGGGTAGTTTAGTGTATTAAAGTGCTGCTTTCAGAACTATATTTTCACGTCCAATCCCCGGCCGGCATCGCTAGATGCCAGAGAAATCTGTGAGTAACATAAGTTTCCTAAAATAGAGCTATAAGGCTTCAATAGCCTGGTACGGCTACTTATTATTGTTCTTGCTAATTACTTAGTTTTATTTTTTAAAATTTGATTTTTTCTAATTTAGCATTTGATACTTTTCTTTGGGCATATTGTTATTACTATATTTTTTAAATTTATAATCTCCTTCAACCTACTGTTAATGTTTTCTTATTTTTATATCTTAACTTTACAATTTTCATTATTAAATTTTGTTAAAGTAAACATTTATAAAAACAATTAAAAATAATGAAAATAATATTGGAAGATAAAATTAAAGGTGGTGTTTTAAAAATAAAAATTGCAATTAATTATTTGTTTAAGAGACACAATTAAAAAAATAATAAACAAATAGAGCATATTAAGCTGGAAGTAAGATACTACTAGTTAAATAGTAAAATAAATAAAAAAAATAAATGGAGAAAATTAAAATTAAAATTATGGTACTCTACTTCTTCAAAAGACAAAAATTCTATTTAAATAATCTTTTTATTTGATGTAATTGGTTTAGTTTAACTTAATTTGGGATTGTTATAACAAAATAATTTGAAAAAAAACTTGTTTGCGTATGTGCAAGTAATAAACGGGGACGATGAGAATCGCTAAACCTTATGCATTATTATTATTATTATTATGGATTGAGTGTAGCCTCAAAGTCTAATAAATACAATATCAAAATGATAACTATGTGGTATTTCCAAATAACTTATATGGTTAGCTCTTAGTAGTTACATATATCGAAAAGGAAGCTAGTCTTAACCATGGTATTTTTGGTACAAACAGAAATATTATGATGAATAATTAGTTTGATTTTGTCCTACATTGAAAAAATGAACTCACGATTGCACGAAAACCAAAGGTTAAATTCAACAAATTTTTTTTATAATTTTTTATTTTAATTTGCGATTGTTAAAAAAGAATTTTGCACAAACTTTGTGTTTCCAATGTGCACTACGGAGAATATATTAATTAGAAAAAACTAGTAACAATTTGTTTTTAAAATTTATAAAAGTACAACTCTAGAGTCGAGTACGAGCAGCGATACAGTGTTGACGTTTCTTAACCAGTCTGATATCGGTACAATACGCTTAACCTCTAAAGCTCTCTGCAGCAAATATTGTAAGTAAAATTTATTTTACTTATTATTAATGTAAAAAAATTTGTCAATGATTTAACAATGAATTATCAAGCGCATAGTAAGCGCAAATCGGATTACGTCTCACCGCCTATTAACGACGCCAAAAACGGTACGCATGGATCTCCTAAGACTTACCACCAAATCTAAAAAATAAGCTAACTGGTGGCGAATCCTCCAGCAACAACGCCTCGGAGGTAGAAGATAAAATACAACCAGAAGCAACTACACCAAATGCAAAAATTCCACCAACCTACTTACCAAATTTCATAAATCACAATGCTCTAGTTGAAGACATAAAAAACAAAGCAACAAAAATTTTTACTACAATATACAATAAAACTACATTAAGTCTCACACAAACAAAAATAAAATATTTTCGAACATCAACCAAATACTTTACAAAAAACAATATTTAATATCATACCTACCAAAATCCCAACGACAAACCAATAGCTGTAGTTAATAAAAATGTTCTATTATTACTCACTGACAAATAAATTAAAAAGGAACTAACCGGCCAAGCACCAATATTTAAAGTAACACGTCTATACACCAAAGGCAGAAAGCCTCTGCCAGTTTGTGCACTAGAACTAACCAACAACGAGCAAGCAAAACGGATATACTCGCTAAAATCAATATTTCACTTCATAGTTATAGTAGAGGCCAGAAGAAAATCGAAAAACATTCCTCGGTGCTATAGGTTCCAGCAGTACAGCCACGCAAAAAACTACTGCAGTTTAAAACCAATATGCGTAAAATGCGCAGGAAACCACTTACATACCGATTGTAAAAAGAAACCCAACCATCCACTGTGGAGGCAATTATAGCGCAAATTACCGCGACTGTCTTCACCACATTGATAGCTGCTAAAACAACGCAAAAGAACTCAATCAACAAACTCGTACGTAAACACCACGCAGACTTTCGCAGACAAATTCAAAAGTAGCCTAACCCCGAATAAATCTACTACCTTATCAAACACGTCTTCAATACCAAATAACCTTATCCAAACTTTATTTGACCTCATTACGCCATACCTTAGTCAAATCAAAATCTCTTTATCAACACTCTCCTACCAATGCTTATCAATGGACCATAATCGAAGGAAAGCGATACAACACTTAACCATCCTCAATTGAAATGCTAATGGCATCGCCAACCAACGCTCACTATTTATTAGCTTTCTAGTAAGATATAAATACAACTAGACCAGACGATCAAATTTTGAATACCAGGCTATAACGTACACCGTAAAGATCGAAACTCCAGAATAATAACCAATGGAGTGGCTATACTAATCAAAATACGTGTATTCACTACTCCTCGAAATCTTCAATTTAAAAATCGAGCTGATAGCAATTAAGGTCGATGATCAAAGCAGCATTACAATAATGAGCACCTACAGACAGCCTAACGTTAAAATAGTTGAGGAAGACATCATTAGAGTTTTTGGCACGTCCGAACCAACGATAGTTCTTGGTTACCTAAATTCTAAAAATACCTTGTGAGGTTATAGAACTTCAAACCCCGAAGGCAACAAACTAGAAGATCTGGTCACAAATAATTCATTTCAAATCCTAGCATCTAATGACTACACTTATTTCCCGTATCGGGCTGATCAACAGCATGATATTCTTGACATAGCCCACCAGAAAAACTTTAATAAACAAATTTTCCAAAGAGTCATAACCGAACTGAATTTGGACCACCTCTCTATCTTGGTATTATTCATGAATGCATTAACCAACCAAGCAACCCATTTTAAAACTAATAAATGGCAAAATAGACTGAAACGTCTTCGAAGACTAGATAAAACTTCACTGCCCAACAAGTTTCCAAACAAAGGAAGACATGGATGTAGCCATAAATCATCTCACTTCAACAATAGAGGAAAGTGCTAGACTCGCCACTACAACAACCTATAGACGAACCTACCAGACTAATTATAGCTCTTCAAGATACGTTATTGACCTAATTAAAACTAAAAGCCAACTTCGACAAAAAATGGCATAGAACCAGGGATTCCCAACTCAAAAACAAATTAAGCAACATAACCCATTAAATGAAACTAGAGTTAGATGCCTTAAGAATTAACGCATACCAAAAATACATAGCCGACTTTAGCACAGGAGACTGGGGCCTATGGAAAACCACAAGAAATTTTACCTCTGCAATCTCTTGTATGCCTGTTCACAAATTACAAATTACTAATGAAATAAAAAGAAGTGCACCTATCCCAGACTATATTCAACCTCGCCTAACGAACTCACTAACATCATATATAATCTCTCATACAAAAAATCTCCCGGCTATGACTTAATCACCAATAAAATTTTTAAATACTTTACAAAAAAGACAATAGCCTACCTAAGCTCTATATTCAACGCATGTATGAGATTGGGCTACTTCCCACAGACGTGAAAGTACGCACAGATTGTAATATTTCCAAAACCAGGTAAAAACAAAAAGGAACTAAATAGGTATAGACCCATTAGCCTACTGACATCACTTTTCAAGCAGCTCGAAAAAATAATCCATAGTTGACTACTGAAGCATATTGAAAACTAAAACACAATACCAAAATACCAATTTGGCTTCAGAAAAAGCCACTCAGCAAATCACCAGCTTCAAACAATAAGTGAGCTCATCGAACGAGGCTTCAACAATAAACAATACATGGTAGCAATCTTCCTCGATGTCGCGCAGGCATTCGGCAAGGTATGGGTAAAAGGCCTCAAGAAGAAAATCCTAGATATTACAATGCCCATCCATCTCAAAAGAATTATATTGTCCTTCCTAGACAATAGAACATTTGCAGTAAAAATCAAGACAACCCTGTCCGAAACCACTAAGATTCGAGCCGGAGTCTCACAGGGCAGCATCTTGGTGCCGATCCTTTTTAACATATACACGTCCCACTTGTCAGAGCCTGGCGCAACAATAACAACCTTCGCAAATGATACCTCTATTCTCACACAAGCCGATAACCTTAATGAAGCAATCACCAAATTACAGATCGTAACAGACAAACTTCTAACATGGTTCAAAACCTGGAACTTCAGAATAAACCCTGACAAATGCCAAACCAAAATCTTTACGTTAAGAAGAATCAACAATCCTCCCTGTATACAAATAGAGAACAATGAAACATCCTGGAACCCCAAAGATAGCGCTGACAAATATCTGGGAATATACTTCGACACTCGCCTAAGCTAGGGGTATCACATAAATCAAACGCTTACTCAAAGCTACACTAGGCGAAAACAACTATACCCACTAATTAACCGCAAATCTACACTAAAAATTAAATGGGCAAACCTACTCTACAAAACCCTAATTTGACCTATTGCCCTATATGGATCGCTGATCTGGTGCAACACCTCAAACACCAGTATACTGAAAGATACTGAAGATGTCCGCCGCAGTTGTGGACGAAACATCAAGAGTTTCTTAACTGCGACCACAGCCTTATAATCCGAGAACTAACCACACAATTCTCAAACAAATCCAACAGCAGTAAACATGCAACTCAAATAACACGGGGCCTCTGATTCCATCAAACAAAAATAACATCGCAGCTAAAGAAATGCAAGAAATATTCAACTATTCGATTAGTAAAAACGAACAAATTACAAACGATAATAAAACTATAAGTTCTCACCCCTGGCTGTACGTCCAAAATAAGAGAAAAAAACTGAAAGTACAAACAGTTTCTATAACCCCTTCGCACACCGTAACCTCCAAACTTAGAGAGTAGTAATATGTGGTCTTTATAATTCAATTTCAATTGATATAGTAAAGGAACTAGCGGATAAAGGACACCAAGTCAGAAATATCGTCAATGCACGGCATCGAGTTTTTAAAAATCCGTTACCACTCTTCTTCGTAGACGTTGAACCGAAAACTAATAATAAACAAATTTATGACATTGAATTTCTACAAAATAGAAAAATAAGAGTTGAACCAGCTAAACATAAAAACGCCATAATTCAATATACTCGATGTCAGGCTTCTGGATATTCCATATCATATTACATGAAGTCATATAATTGTATAAAATGCAGCGGACCACACGACACAAAAATTGTAAAAAACTTACAGACACTCCTGCAACTTGTGCATTCTGTAGCGGCGAGAACCCAGCCAACTACAAGGGTTGCACAGTCATCCACATGGATGGATCTATATATTAAAATCTAGAAATATAAATAATACAAATTACTCGATAAAATCAAACCTTGGATTACACAAATACAAACTCCGTTATTTATCAGTAAATATAACAGCCTTCTTGAACTATAAGTAATTATGCACAAGCAGTCACAGAACCATTTAACACTCAAAATAATAATGAAGACCTTGCCAGTACAATGAAAAACTTCTTATATAAATTTAAAAATGTATTCAATCAACTATTAAACCAAAACAACATGATTTTAAACCTGCTTACTACAGTCATGAGTAGATTAGTCCAATAATGGCTCCTTCGGTACGAATAGCTTTCTGGAATGCAAATGAGCTATCAAATCACGTTCCAAAAGTCACTCTATACTTAAAATATGTATAACACAATTGATATTATCCTAATCTCTAAAAGTCACTTGACCGAAAGAACATTTATCAAAATACTAAATTACATCATCTATTAGACGCATCATTCTGACGGAACGGCGCACGCAGGCTCATCATTAGATCAACCATTAATCACCATGTTTTGCAATCCTTCAAAACAAATAAAATCCAAGCTACGCTACTGAAACTACAATCACTTTCTAGGCTAATAATTATTGCAGCCATGTATTCCCCGCCACGACACTCTTTTAAGACGGAAGAATACAACTTTTTCAACTTTCTTGAGTCGCAATTTGTAGTAATTGCGGACTGAAACTCCAAACTCACAGCATGAAGGTCTAGATTAAAGGCCAATAATACAAATCCCATCTATAAGAAAACCTGGTCATAACTGGGCACTTGCAGAGCATCTATCAACAGTATTTACGGCCATCAAGATGATAAAGTCGAAAATTATATCAATGCGCTCTGTCAGTTATTATCTATTCTGCTCATTTCACCAGATAATGTTTGCCAACAAATCAACAAAACCAATTTATATAAGATTCCTGGGTATGACCTTATAGTTGAAGAGGGGCTGAAACATTTACCAATAAAGGCACTTGTGCTATTAACAATATAATATACAGTAGCATTCTACGCCTGCGCTATTTTCCGATTCAGTGGAAATATGCACAAATAACTATAATTGGAAAACCAGGCAAACCGCCAACCAAACCTACATCCTATCGCCAGATAAGTTTGCTATCACTCATAGCAAAGATACTTGAAAAAGTTTTCGGCAGAATAAACCAACACCCACAGGTTACATAATCTCCGAACATCTATTTGGATTCAGACAAAAACATTCAAAAATATGGCAATATCATCGAATTGTAAATAAAATCAAAGAAAGTTTCGAAGGAAAGAAGATATGTGCTGTAGTATTCCTAAATGTACAGCAATTCTTTGACAAAGTCCGGATCAACGGATTACTGTACATATTAAAAAAGCATCTTCTTAGTCCTACCTCAGTGAACGATACTTTCAAGTCAAAGTCAATAATACATTCTCTGATTACCACTTAATAAAACCTGGTGTACCACACGGTAACATCCTTGAGCCATTCGTTTAACTCATCTACAGTACAGATATTCCTAGTTGTATAAGTTCTTTATGTCCAAAGAAATATATATATATATATATATATATATATATATATATATATATATATATATATATATATATATCAAATTATTTTTAAACCAATAAGGCCGAGAGTAAATATTTTTTAACACGGTAAAACAAAATGCCTGCATAATTTTTTAAAAAATGTAATGATTATGAAAATAAATTTCGGATAAATTTTATCATGCTATTGTTGATAATGAGTAATAATTAGATAACGGTTGCAACACGTTAACTCTACGAAGTTGCAAACCCTTTAAGATTCTGTATTAAGTGTAGTACTTCCGCCTAGAAAGTGCCTCTTCTAATTAGCGGTAAAACTATTAAGAGCAGATTATTAATAAGTTAGTTTTCAGAGATTACTGCAGTATCGTCTATTATGTTTAGTATATATATTTATTAAGTAAGCATTTTGTTAAAAGAAAAAAACGGAAAAAGTTTATAATTACTTCGTATGCCCATAGATACTGTTATATACAGTTAGAATTACAAAAAAATGATCAACTGTTTTTGCGTAGGATTATATAATTATAACGGATTTATATAAAATGACCACGCTTAGCCTCTGCACAAGCTTTAAAACGCCCGGGCCACTTGTCTATGGCAGCATGCACTATATCCATTACAAAATTATTGACTGCAGCTGCCAGGGCTTATTTAAAAAAAATAATATTAGGGTTTTTTAAGGACACTTTGCCTTCTAAAACTGTCTAAAATTTGTAATCTAATGGATTGAGATATGGGCTACCAGAAGGCCAATCCTCTAGTGTTAGAAAATGAGGCACATTGTTGCTCAATCAAGTTCGAGTTGATTGTGCTTTGTGGGCGGGTGCGGAATCTTACTAAAAGATCCAAAGCTCGCCTCCAAAAATCCAGAAATTCCAAAACATTTTGTTGATACTCGGCGATTGAAGTTTTGGCTCCCTTTTCATGCAAATGAATATGAGCTTATTATGACACCCCTCCCCACAAAACCATTGCAGTTGCTGCATGATAACTTTCTAAACCCTTCTTTCGGTGGCCTAGTGTATATCTTGTCATTTTGATAGTTGATAGATTTCTTTATGGTAAAGCTTTTTTCATCTGTCAACAAATTTTTTCTGTGGCCATTACGCGCATATATAGTCAACAATATTTGTAGGCATATATCCCGTATATCTTTTGTAAGCAGCTAGTTCTAGGTTTTGCTTGATTGCCTAAACAGTCCGAACTGAACGTAGTCTTTCAGATCTTGGACGATCCTCGACATCTCCATTCTCATTAAACAATTTTATGACTCGATACAAAAACATACGGCTAATGGCAAGAGGATGCAGGATCTTGAAATTATACTTTTTCTATTTCACACTTATGCAATTACAGCAGTACGGTTTTCTTTGTCACCCCACTCCATTGATAAATAACCAAATTTGAGAAAAAATATAATAAAACTTACTAGTAGTGCTGCTCCTATCGGAAACTGGCGATCAATAGCTCTGTCTGTACTTTGTTGCGGTTGGAGACGAGAAACACTACTTTCTCCACACCAGTCTTTTAAATTTTTCAGACATAAAGTCCTTTTTCCTACACTATCCTTTTTTTCTATTTTTTCTTCTATAATTTCTTGCAAAATTTTATATTGTTTATGTCGCTTCAAATGTCCAAATGTCAAATATCTTAATGTCCTTCTTTTTATAGTAAGTTCTATTTCCATATTCTTCTTTAATCTTTGCAGGACTTTATCATTTTGGAGTTTGTCCATCCATGGTATTTTTAAGACTTTACGATAAACCCACATTTTGAAGGCATTTAATTTTTTCATTTCAGCTTTGTTAACTGTTTCTAAATAATCTACGTTTCTCCATTAATTCAAGAATTTTGTCACTTATTCATTCATGCTTTTCTTATCATGTACTGGGTTTTATCTATTTCAACTTTAGAATTGTTTTTTTAGTTGTAACCAATTTTGTTCAATGTTTTCATTTCTTGCTGGTATGTTTTGAATTTTTTGAGAGAATTTTTGTTGTACTTTTAGTCTGATCTTTGTTTTGTAGTTTTTTAGTATTCTATTTTTTATACTTTGCTAATACAGGATTAAGGTTCGATCCCACATCGGCACCAGGCTAAGTTTCAACCGACAAAGTACCATTTTTGTATCTCTTGTTAATCATTATAAAGTCAATTTAACTTCTAACCGCTATCTCTCTGAGATTCCCAAGGATAAAGGAGTTAGAATGGTAATGCGAAGAAAAGGCATTTAAGACAATTAGAAGTTGTTTTTAATAAAATCATATCATTCTGTCTTCTCCAAGACCGTATTTTTAACTATATCTAGGCATTCATCTTGACCTAAAATCTCCCATTACTATATTAGTGTCGTGTTTCTTTGTTGCTTAAAGCGCTTGGTTGCATCGTCTGCTTTGGTGATCGGTGCATAATATTATATTTATATTTATTGGTGTTGTCGATAACTGTAGTATTAGTGCCAGAGAATAAAGTTTTTAACCGATTTATCTATTTCTTTTGTTATTATCAAAGCGATTCCGGTTTCATTTTGTTGTTCCAGAATGGTATACAACATAATTGCCAATTTTTAAATTTTGTTTCATTTTAATCTTTCCATTTCTTTAATCGCATTGATTAATTTTCCTAAAGTACAGATGCTTCTGACAGTTCATGTGACATTTCAGCTGTCTACTTCCAGGAGTTTTGGGTATGCTTATTTTCTGATGGCAATATTTGCCATGACACGTTGCTTTCATTGAACATTGCAGTATTTCTTGAAGAAAGCTTTTCCAAGGCTGACCCACTACATTATCGAACACGCCGCTTTTTGGTCGCGGACTGCTTATTCAATATATACGCAACTAATCTCCATATTTAGACGTTGCCACCTGTAACACCTCCAGTAGCCTACAGCTCAGCCCTAGCAATTTTAACATTTAGCAATTGCTACCGTATATCGTCATCGATATCTTGATGCTGCATAAAGTAATGTTAGATTTGTCTTTGCAACAGTATTTATGATAATACTAGGTATATAATTGTCATTTTAGAAATAATTTAGAATAATTAAGTCATCAAAATATTTTGTTAGGTGTTATATAGAAGTTATCATTGTATTTATATAAATTACTTTTCACATAAAATATTTAAATTTAATTATATAAGAATTTTTTATGGGCACACAAATTATTTTACTGCACATGTTAAATGTTAGAAATACATTTTAAGTATATTTAAAAAAATGACATTAATTATAACAATTGCAAATAATGAATTGATAATATTAATGCTGGTATAATTTAGATCATTGACGCTAGTTTAATTAAAAAAGTGCTATTAAAATTTCGATAATGAACTTGCAATAGGCGACTGCATTACATTCATCACACTCCTGACATTTTCGTTCGAAATTAGAACAACGGTGAGCGTAACGTATTTCAATATAGCACGTTGTGACAATGCTTTCTGTTCTGGCGCCGACAACACACACTACCAATGTGAAACTCCGATGTCCTGATCATGATAATTCGCTCTCAAATGGGATTGCTTTTATCTCTTATTTTAATTAACCAAATCGGCGTGTCAATTTCATATCTGCCGTAATTTTCGGTTGATTGAAAAGGGACAGGCGAATTTAACACTAATCGAAAAGTACAGCGTTCGACCGCTACAACGAGATAACCTTTGATGGAGTGAGCGTCATTTTGTGTTTGCGGAAGAGCATCAGCAGAAGGGTATGTAATACATATTGATACACGAATATAATTTCGGATAAACAAAATTAACTTGATAAGCTTCAGAAATTGTCTAGCAGCTTACATTAGGTATAGTATCGTGATGAGGCTTTATGTAGATGGTACACGGTACATTAATCGGGAACCTGTTAATTATCAATCAAATATAGATTGGAAAATTATAATTTTATAAAAATATGCCAAAAATTTAAGACATTTAATTAAACAACAGTATTATACGTATATCACTTTTACATCATATTTGCTGATGTTTTTCAGAAGCAACATGTTGTTTCTGAATTTTATGTATACTTAATAGGTGTATAAATAAGTTCTCAGCTTTTTTCTGCAAAATTAAAGTTTTATTTAAAAACAAACAAAAAAAAGCTCAAGTATCAAAGTATTCTCCGTTGGCATCGATGACCTTTTGCCATCTATCGGGTAGCTTGCGAATTCCCTGGTGATAGAAGCTCACCGGCTTCGAGACGATAAAGTTATCGATACATTTTGGGACTTCTTCTTCTGTTTTGAAGTGTGTATCAGCCAAGTGATGCTGCAACGACTGGAATAAATGATAATCGGAAGGGGTCATGTCTGGGCTATACGCCGCATGTGGGAGAAGTTCCCAGCCTAACGCGTCTGCAGCTCATCCGTGTCAAATGTTTGAGGGCGTCCAGCGCGTGGTTGACCTTCAAGACTAAACTCTCCTCCGCGAAATCCTTGATGCCACTTTTTGCACGTTGCATGACTTACAGCATTCTCACCATATGCAGCAGAAATCATTTCGGTGGCTTCAGCAGCGTTTTTCTTAAGATGAAGTGGATAGAAAATCGAATATGCTCTTTTGTGATTGCCATCGTGAACACAGCTGATTATTGAGGTTATGTGCATCAAACGCCAAATCGCATGATGTTTCGAAAGACCAAATGTCATTGCTTTAAAACCGCAAGAGGGCAGACTAATACGTTACATGTAAACGGTGATTTGCGTCCTGTGAAATCTAAAGCTGAGAACTTATTTATACACCTATTATATACATATTGAAATAGAAAACATGTATTATTAAGCTGTAATTTTAATGCATTGCTTTTTTTAAATGCATATCACAATCAGAAAAAAACATTTTTATAGTATCACTGTAAATAGCACATTACAATTTGGAATTATTGTAAATATGACAATAATAGATATTTTCATATAAGCATATCTACGCACAAATAAGCTTGTTGCATATTTAGTTTTAATACACAACGCATAATTATAGTTCTGTGGCCTAATTTATACACGGAAATTAACAATTTCACTGCGATCGAAAATCGAATTAAACAGGTTACGCATTATAAGGCCTATATACTGTACTATTAATGTGTAATGGCACGGTCAATATATACATGCGTTTAACGGAAGCTACCATTTCTATCAGGCGCATTAGAAATCGGTAAGAAATTAAGAAACTGGCATTAACTAGGACAGACAAAGCAATGCAAATGAAAATACCACTTCTTGTTAAATAGTAAATTAGATAATTGGCATTTTATTGTTTTTAATGTTAAGTGATTTTAGGTTCGTTAACCGTTTTAAAATATGTTGGTGTATTATTAAGTAAATTAATAAATTATAAAGATTTTTTCTATAGCTTTAAGGTTATATTTTAGCTTATTGTTTACTCATTTGGGTAATTATAATACAAGGTTTGGCAGAATAGTCTTCCCTTTTTGAATTGATCACCGCGCTAAATATGTTGATAGAGGGTGCTCGCCTTGTACAACTTCGAACAGCACAATATGCGCCATTTTAGTACCCATCATGGCGTGGAGTGGTGAACAGATTTCTGACAGACGAAAATCAGCTGGTAGATCTCGTAGTGTTCGGACACTCGAAAATATCACAGTAGTGAGGCAGGCTGTTGGCACATTGCTCCAACGTTCTGCCGTTAAACATGCTTTCGTCTTGAGAATATCTGATCGCAGCGTGCGGAGAATTCTGCAATCTTATGATCCAGTTATACAAACATGGTTGTTCAGGATCTTAAGGAATGACTGGTGCGCTCGGTAGGCTGCTTGCGGGTATATGTTAACCAGTGTTCTAGTTGATGCTGTAGTGCTCAGTAGTCACGAAGCTCAGTTTAATTTATCGAGGTGCCTCAACAACTCCATAAGCATAGACCCGTATTTTTTTACATCTCTCGTCTATGTTGCGATGTTACGTAATTTCCTGGAACCTAGACTTAAAGAACATAAAAATGTACCACTGTGGTTCTAGCAAGATGGAGTTACCGTACACATGGCGGGAATTTTTGACACGAATGCTTCCAAGCCGCCTCATCTCATTATATGGTGACATGTCATGGTCAAGAAGATCACTAAACCTATTTCCTTGATACGTCTTTCTATGGGGACTTAAAGGCTAAAGTCGTTCAATGTAGGCCACGGACTATTGAGGAATTGCGTGTAAAAATCCTAAAACATTTTGCGTTAAAATTAGCCGCTGCTCAGAAAATGTGGGGACAAAAAATAAAAAAATATAAATACAATAAATAGTTTTTCCTTTGTTAAGAATAGTTTTCCTATTATAAAAATTTTTATTTATACCTCTTAGTATTATTATATTAGAATAACGTAGCTAATGCCGCTGTATATACAAATATTAAACTAATTACCATAGTGTTCACATGTAAGATCTTGAAAAGTGATTTTATTTATAAAAGTGAACTTCAAAGAAATTTTATTCAACCTCCATTGTTTTATTTTGACATACGTATTATATTTGACACGCCAAATTGTATGATAATTTTATTTACTCACTTTTTTTATTAGCTTTGGCAATTAGAGTACTTGTGGTATTTTCTAAATCAATTGCAGTCCGATGTATAACAAAGTATATTATATGTTATCAAATACTAAGATATTTTGGATAAAAACCTTTTTTTAAAAATATTTATCGGTTAGACAATCCACTGCACACTTAAAAATTCAAAAATGTATGTAGTACTGATAGAATGACAATCAAGATTACAATAGACAAACAGAAAAGTTATTTATATTATTGTATACGAGTGCTTTATTACCCGCTCTCAAACGAAAATTTTCTATCGCTTGCGGTCCCGGAAATATAATACCTGGGCCGCGCCTGCCGCCAAGCCAGAATTTGTCATTTAGAGGCGTTCGGGTCGGCACGGAAAGGCACGAACAATTGTGTGACAGCAGCAGCAGCACTCATAATTTTTTTTATATATATAATTATATCATGTAACGCAAGAAATAGTCACTGTGGCATACTTATTAATTCATTACTAATAGTAATAGTTCAAATCAAAATTTTAATTCGTTTTATTTTTAGAATAAACTTTATCATAGGGTGTGTACTAATTATTATATTATTCAAAACATTTATATTTCAAATGTAAGTTAACATAATTTTAAGAAATATTTTTTATATAATAAAATATTGTAATATTTAACTATTTGTCGATTTATTGTTGAAATAAGTTGCATCTAATTTAAAATTAAAGCACTGGATGGAGTATTTCATTTTTATTTAGTTAATTAATAACAGTTTTAGTTTAATCACATTTTGGTTTAATAATAGCAAAAATGAAATAATGGATTACACAAAAATATTACAAGCCATTGAAAGCTCCCAAATTAAAGAAAGTTATATTATTATAGTCGTAAAAGTGTTCTACAAATTATTTAACTGTAAAATTAAATGATTCTTTTCTATTTGTTAATTAAAGATGAAACAGTCGCATCCGTATAAAAGCTTTCTAAATTTTTTTTATTTTTAGATTGTAGGTCGAAGATTTTTGTTTCTTTATCGATTCCTTCCTTTATTTTGAACGTTTTTATAGCTTCGACATGTTGACAAGTCGCCTGACCTTTTCAACAATGTCAGCCGCTTTATGTTTCATTTAAAAAGCTATTATGAACGTTGTTGATTCTTCTAATACTTGGATAACTTAAAAGATATCACGAAGCACTTCTAGAAAAATTATTACAGCGACATGCAAATATAGGCTGTAATTAAATGCTTACTATCTAAGAAATAAAATATAATTATATACAAGTTCCAGAGTTCTAAACTATATTATGCTCCAAATTTTTCGTATTTTAAATATTTTAATTAAAATCATTAATGTTGTGAAATGTATTCTTATAAACTATTTCTTATAAGGATGGTTAAAAAACCTGGGTTGAACTTTTTAATAAATTGAATTAAAGTTTTAATAAGCAAGTAATATATCAAGTTTTGTAGTAATCTATGGCTGCAAGAATAAGCCTTAAGTTGGAGTTCTTTTTATTAAAAAAATTGTAATACAAAGCTGGAGCACTAAAGGGTGTTCTAAAAGAAACGCAGAATTTATATAGTGCGCCATTTTTTCAGCAAGGTTGGCGGTGTTCTGCTTGGCGACAGTTTATAGCAAACATATTGCGGCCAGTCAATATGGAGGAGCGAGTGATGATTGTTAAAATCATTATAATCACGAAGAATGTTTTGCCGAGGCTCTGCGCAAATTACGTGGCATTTCCGGAAGGAGTAATGCACCAAATAGGACAAATGTGAAAAGACTAATGACTTTGTTTAGTTGAAGATGCTACAACTACGAACGATAGTTCACGCAGTGCCTAGAAACTGAACATTTCAAAAGGCACCATGCATGAGATGTTAACAAAAGATGTGCATCTACAACCATATAAGATTCAATTAACGCAAAAACTAAAGCCAAACTATTATTTCGAAGCTTCTGGTATTTGCGAGTTAGGTGTTAGAGAATCAAGATGTTTATGGCAATTTTGCCAACAAAATCATTTTTAGCTACGCATTTGGGGCATAGAAAATGCTTAGTTTGTTTAACAACAGCTTATGCATATTCAAAGAGTAACATATTGGTGTGGATTTTATGTTGGTAAAGTGATTGTTTTTTTTTAAATCAGGCCCCACACGCAGTAACCATCAATGGTGAACGTTGTCGTGAGATGATAGTGGATTTTTGTGGACTCATTTGGATGGTATTAATTTGGATGACTTATGGTTCCAGCAGGATGGCGCCGCCTGTCATACGACGCATAAAACAATCCAATTGTTGGAACAAAAATTTAGTGGGCAACATCTCCCAAAACAGCGAAGCGAACTGGCCACCAAGATCTTGCAACCTCACACCGTGAAATTTTTTCCTTTAGGGATTCGTGAAGACCGAAGTTTATGCTACAAAAATAAGAACAATTTCTGAATTAAAAGCAAAAATGCGAAGAGTTAGTGGCGAAATTAGGGCACAGTGATGCGAAAAAGTGATCTAGAATTTTGTTAGACAAATTTGAGAATTCCAAATGAGCCATGGAGGATATTTGTCAAATATACTATTCTATTATATTATTGGCAATGTTTTACCCGTTAAAATATTGCTATAACTTCGTTAACTAATAAATAAATATTTTTTCTAAAATTAAACTGCCTCTTTTGGGACGTGTTTTAGCTATCTATTTAGTATCTTCGTTACGGAAAAATTAATTTATCATAATGCGTTATTTACATCCTCTACGTTGTTGTTCTAGCTTTTACAGCATTATTTGTTACCCAATGTATAAATAAAAGACAATAAAAAAAGTCTAAGATTGCATATAACCCTAAAGTTAATAAAAAATTAAGTTAATAATTTTTTATGTTTAAGGTTTTTATTGACAACTTTCAATAACACCTTTTTCTTTCTTATTGTTCTACATCATTATTTCAAAAAAGTTATTACTTTTAATTGTTGTTATAGAAAACTTCCTTGTTAATTAGAAAAAGCGACCAAGTTAATTTTGTAATCAATAAATTAAAATTTGTTTTATTAGGAAATGATTTAAAGAGTAAGTTTTGGTGGAAGCAAAAACATTTATTTTAACTATCAAATGTGCAATTAGTTTATTTCTTAAATTTCCATAAGTGACATAATACCAGGACTAATGATAAAATTGATAGACAACATTGAAGATTTATTTGCAGTTAGGAAATATTTATTTGCAAACTTACAAATTTCACATATAGCACGCATTTTTCCCTAACATTATTTTGGTTGATACATTTGTTCTTTCTTTTCTTTTAAAAGCAGCACAATGTGAAATCCCATAAGATTTCTTTAAAAAACCAACGCTATCTGCTAGCCAGACATTTATAACTCGTTACAAACACATTACGGTTAAGCGTTATATAATTACATGAACAACTGTAAAGGGATTCTCCGTTTATGTTATGGGAAATGTCAAATAAACAAGAAATTTACCGTTCATAGTATGTGAAAACTTATTTAGTTGGAGTTTTTGTAATAAATCCAGATGTATTTTCAAGTATTTTCATATTACAGTAAATTGTTAAGTAAAGATATTTCTGACTCTGTTTAATTTTATTACTATTTAATTTAATGGCAGTAATATTTTGTGTACGTATTCTTTATTTAAAGTTATAAGAAAATTCAAATATTTATGTGGAAATATCTTTTAGGCCCCAGATTGTCATAAGTCTGACGAAATCAAGGACAACCAATTAAAAAAAAGTTTATCTTAAATCGATTATAGGATAAAGAAAACTACTGATCTATTGAAAAAATTACAAAAGATGCTCGTTAAATGCAAAACTTGTTGCTCGAGCACAAGATGTTGACATAATTAAAATGAAAAGTGCTTCTATAATTTTGCTGAAAAAGTATGAAAGTATAATTAGACATGAAGCTTTCAGAACTATAAAATGAGAATACACGAATGTTTACAACTAATTCAATCGGACTTAATAAAGGTGCTGCAACATCACATTACAGCCTATTATAAGAAAAATAGTTAATCGATAATGGTTTTAGACAACAGTGATGATACAAATTCATTTTTTATGCTTTTGGTATTCCTGTAATTTGTATGGTTTAGTTTTATATACTAAATATTGAATATTTATTGTCTATTTTTGATTTGTTTTAATTTTGCTGTATGAAGTTTTAACTCTTATAGCTTTATGCATGGAAATATATGTTATAGAAAATATCTTGTATTACTATATCCTATAATATGCTTTCAATATAACACTAAACATATTTCCTGGTTCGTATTATTTTTAAATTTCTCATAACAAAGTTAAATACAACACGAAACTAATTATCTGTGTTATAGAATGGTTGACTATAGTCTACTTCGACACGTTAGTTTTAATATATCGCCATAATCAGTAGTCTCAGTAAGTAAAATCGGGTACATGTGCAGGGTAATAAATATCTTCGTAGGGTGAAACAAAGGGCTAGTAAACATATTGCACAACTCATCCATTTTTGCTTTCGCTTAGCTGTTGAGCGACGCCCTTTTTGTATGAATGAAAGTTAAAGTTTGCAAAATGTTATTGAATAGTTGTTCTTACAATTTGTTTACAAATACAAAGTTTTCGTTTTTTTTTGTGTTTTAATCAAAAACACACGGTGTTGCCCAATCTACTGGTCCATGACTACTAAAATAACAAAAATCATGGTAATTTTTTGTGTTTATTTTACTGCGTTGGTTACTGCAGTAAAGGGTAAATGCTATATGAAATTCGTTAAGTTGTTTTGCTCCATCACTTATATTTAAACAACTTATTAAATTATTTTGTTATTAATAAGAAAGTTAATTAAATGAATTCATTCAATTAAAAATAATATTTAACATTACTCTATTATGTTGGATTAATTGTTTTATTTTTGTTTATCAATTTTTATAAATGTAATTACATTTTTGTTAGTTATACTTAATTGTTGTTGGATGTATCAACTTATGTAACTTTAAGTGGTAAGAATACGATCATCTCAGTTCGACTTTAATAGTTTGATAATTAGTATATCGGGTTAATTTGCATATATAGTATGATAGAACGTGGTTATAAATTTTAATATAAAAATAAAGAAGTTTTATGAAAAAACATGATTAAGTAACGAAGCGCATTTTTGCCCGGCGAGACATCTAAAAAATCAAATATGTCGCAGAAAGTTTTTCAATAATCTTCAAAAGAAGGATTACGTTCGTTTGAAGTTATTTTGGCTATTTTTCTTTCCATGTGCTGCAGGTTGCTATCAACTAATGATACCATAAAAAAAGTAACTTTTGGCGCATAAATTGCACTAACGAGATCAATAAGTATGTATTTTTGACAAAACACTGCAATACCAGATATAGCTAAAGAAGCAATATCATGAGGTTGTGTTGATGAGTTAATATCCTGATAATCTTATAGGAGGGCTCCGAATTTGGTTATTTGATTTTAAGCCCACAGAAATATACAATGTGCTTTAAAACCCTAAATAAAAATTTTCATAAATTTTAGATTAATCTATGCCTGAAAAAGCCATCCGGTATATTAACACGTGTTTTATTTCAATTTCTAACTGTTCTCTTTACTGTCAAATATACAGTTACATCAAAAACGACCTAGAGATGATTTTCAAAAAATATGCAGGGCGTAAATCTTTAGAAGACGAGACCAGTTCCGACAGACCATCAAATTTAAATGTCGATGCATTAGAGACGATGATCGACACAAATCCTATTTTAATGTGTCAACTGATTGCAGAATAGGCCAAAGGATTAAAATAGGAAAGAAGTCGTACCAAATACGAATTAACAAATCAAAAATAACAAATTACAGCGTCTTACAATCTGCGCATTTATCATTTCACATCTAAAACCAGATAACTTTTTGAAACAATTATATTATTATAATTATAAAGTTGACGCTATGAAAACTTATCTGAGTTTGTATATCTACAAGTTGGTCACAATCTCACAACAAACATTTTTTGAAAATAAAAAAATCAGTTTTATAATAAGAGAATGTATAGATTATCTTCTCGCTGAGAAAAGGTTGTTCAACGCCAAGGTGGATAGTTTGGTGAATATAGTTATTTTATATAAAAATGTACAAGTGTATTTTCTTAATTTCGAAAACGAACAAACTAGTAAACTACCTTTACTATTTTTTTGCGCTATTGTGGAATAAAACATATTACATATAAGATCCGTTTGTAGAATAACCGGATTGATTTCTTCATATTATAGAGAGTAGGGAATCGATCTGTGTAAAAAGAACATTATTTTGAAATAAATTATTTTATCAAAATTAAATTAAAAGTTAAAATTGAGTCACGAATTAGTGTTAAGCCTCTCGCAAGCATAGTAAATCAGCTACGCATATCTATACTTAGTTTACACCAATAAACAGCCAGGTAATTTCTCAATCTCCTATTGTTAATACTGTTTATTCACTTAATAATTGGTCATATCTACCTATACGTTCCATATACAACCTCAAATACCCCCGTCAGCAACAATGTCACACCTATGAAAATTAACAACTCACCAGCTATGAATATGTCTGTCAACGATAGTGACATTAAATCCTCTACAACACAAACTAATGAATGGCAGTGTGTACAAAATAGAAAAAGAAGAACAACAAACCAACCAACACTAGACAAAGCAAATAATGCCATGTAAAATAACAGATACATTGTTCTTTCTAATCTTAACAAAAATACAAGCAAAAATATTATTGTTAGTACGTCAAACACAACAAAATATAGTGCCCAAACCGCCACCGATATTTGTTTATGGAGTTACAGATTACAATAAAATGATGAATGCGCTAACAACAATTGTTGAAACGGAACAGCTTAGAACAAAAATAAAGGCTAACAATGTGGTTAAGATAACTAATAATACCTCCGATACATACCGAAAATATATAATATACTTAAAAGATTAGGGTAATGTACCACACATATCAAATAAAATAGAATAAAGCATATAGTATAGAGTTATCATTCGTGACCTACACAACACCGTACCTATTGCAGAAATAGCAGTCACTAAACGAAAAAGCATTTATTGTTAGATCTATAAAAAATATTAAACAAAGGATTGAAAAAACCTTTGTCACTGTTCTTCGTAGACTTGGAGTCTGCTTCAAAGAACAAAGACGTTTACAATCTTCGGTATTTAAGTAATCAAGTTATAAAAGTTGAGCCACCACAAAGAAACACATCTATTGTCCAGTGTACGAGGTGCTAACAATATAAGTACACGAAAGTTTACTGTAATCGTCGACATACTTGTGTAAAATATGGTGGACTTTACGATACGAAAACTTGCGAAAAAACAAAAGAATCACCTGCTAAGTGTGCCCTATGTGGTGGTGATCACCCCGTTAACTTCAGGGGTTGCAGAGGGCACAAAGAATTACAAAGTAAACTTAGATTAAGTATGCATTTTCAAGATCAGTCTACAAACCAAAATCAGTTATAGCATTCAATACACAATAGGATATCTCAATACCCGTCATGCTCGCTACCCACCTTTAGCCAAGTAGTACAGGACAACACAGCGCAAAATCAAAATCAAGACCCTAACATTACAATAGTTCTTAGATGAATTTAAAAATATGTTTTTCAGCTAATGCACCAAAACAATATGGCGATAAATATTTTGTCTGCTGTTTTAAATAAACTCATTCGTTAATGTCTAAACCTCTACGTATAGGTTTATGGAATGCAAATGGCATCTTGTCAAAAATAAATAAAGTTGAATTATTCTTAAAATTAAATAATATTGATATACTCCTTATATCAGAAACGCACTTTACAGGTAGATCATATTTAAAAATACTATATTATACGTGCTATCATACAGAACACCCTGACGGTACGCCCCATTGAGGCACAGTTATCTTAATTAGGAGATCAATGGTCTATTATAAACTATAAAAACACCAACAACTATTTCTGCAAGCAATTCAAGTTAGTAAACTACTGAACCCAATCACAATATCTGCTATATATTGTTCACACGGACATCCAATTAGCAAAAAGGTTCTTAGGCCATTCTTTCAATCACTGGGCAATAATTCTATATGTGGTGGGGACTTTAATTGCAAAAGCACCTACTGGGTCTCCTGTCTAATTACGACTAGAGGCAGAGGACTATATAATCTCATACGCGAGGAAAATTACAGTTATATTTCAACTGGTGAACTGACATACTGGCCCATGGACCGGGACAAAATATCCGATTTATTAGACTTTTTATCACAAGTGGTATTTCTTCTAATTACACTGGTATTGTTAGCAGCCATGACCTAGCATCCAATAATGCTGCAGTTATTGCTACAATCAGTACAAAAATAGTTAAAAAGCCGCTTAGACCATCATTATGTAACCACAAAATGGATTGGGATTTATTTAGAGCACTTTGAAGAAAATCTACAAATCGGTGTCAGTCGAAGTACTCCCCATGAGCTAGAGGAAGCCACCATCCATTTTATCACTATTGTACAACATGTAGCATGGCGTTCTACACCTGTGGTTACAAATGAGGTACGGCAAAATACCAACGAAATACTAGAACTAATACGACAGAAGCATGGGGCAAGAGCTAAATGGCATAGAACGCAAACCCAACTGATAAAACAGTGTATGATAGGTTAGCAAATAACTTAAAAAATAAATTAAAAATGCTAAAGCAAGAAACCTTCGAGCACCATTTAACTTTATTGTTGCGAGCAGATAATAGTATTTGGAAAATTGTCAAAGCAAATAACGATTGGGCCAAAGCGGACCAAGAAAAAGCAGATTTATTTGCTAAACACTTTGCTGGCGTATGAACCCCATACTCCAACGTACCAGATAATGAAGTAAAACTTTTCCTAGAAGCGCTATTACAACTGTCGCTTCCCATTAAAAACTTTATAAAGGTGCATACAGAATAAAATACATTCAACAGTGCCATCGTGTCATAAATATAATTAACGCGACTTTAGAAACCAAGTCCTACTGTCCAGCAATATCCATGGACATAAGACAAGACTTCGATAAGGTATAAAATTAAATTACTTCTTCCAAGCAAATTTTACGTGCTTATTAAATCTTTCTTGTCTAATCGACACTTCCAAATACAATATGGAAAAATATATATATATATATATATATATATATATATATATATATATATATATATATATATATATATATAATACACCGCTAACATACCTACAACAGCAGATACCTATATCGGCATTTTTGCTGATGACACTGTCCTCTCAAACCATACTGAGCCTCTACAAACCTGCAAAATTATTTGCTCTTTCTACAAATTTGGAATTTGGCTAAACAAATAACGCATACACGTCAATGGGCACTCGAATTAACTTTACATTAAATCGCCCGGAGAACTCTGCACTATAACTAAATAATATAGCAATCTTTCAAGCGAATGAAGCACATTACCTAGGTCTTCATTTAGACAAGCTAACATGGAAACACCATATATTAAAGAAAAGAAGATTGACTTACGAATTAAAAAAATGTACTAGTCGCTAGGCAAAAAATTGTGCTTACATTTAGAAAACAAAATCCTTCTTTATAAGGCGATAATTAAGTCAATTTGGATCTATGGCACTGAATTTTTGGGCTGCTATTACAGCATCATACAACGCCCACAGTTTTAAACTGTATGGGCCGGTTGCATAAAAGTAAGTTAATCTGTGGTTTAGCGCTATATGCGTTGCATAAATCATGATTAGAGGATTGTCAGTTAACACACAGTTGGTATAGCAAAAGTTCCTAATTAAAGACCAAATTCTCTAAAATTAAAATAATAATTACTTCAATGTCATTAATCTCATAAATAATAGACGCGGTGAAAGATGTTTTTTGAATACGTAGATTCATAAAATAAAATTATATATTTAATTAGTAATTTGTAATAGATCAGTAAATTATTTATTTTATAGAATATTATTGTTCTTCATTTGAGTTAAATTTTCAAAAGTAATAAAAATGTTATTATATAATTAGCAAAAAAATATTTTAAGTAAAAACATGCAAAACAAAAATTTCGGCCATTTTTCTAAATGGCGTATTCTATTCCGAAACGTCCTTTTTCTTATTATTGCTTCTGTATCTTTCACGAGTTCCATAAAACCTTCATCGTCTGTTAGCGGTTCCATTTAAATTGAATTATACGTATTTTATTTGATAGAAATGTTAAACTTATAAATTAGAATTAACTTTGAACTGGAGCTAAGCCGTCAAAATCGGAAGTTCACGCTGACCCGGATTTCACTACGGTGCAACGCGCACTTACCGCTTATACTCGGTTTAACCCTGACTCTTCGGTCACCAAGCTTTATGCAACCGGCCCTAAGAATGCTCACAAATGCACCTTTGTATGTCAGTAATCTGAATCTGCACCAAAAGAAGTATTAACAATTTTCAGCTCATCCCAATACTCTTACGACCAACTTACATCATGACCCTCCTACCAAAAGGTTAAAGAAGTAATGGCCAATTGATTTAAAAGGAAACTCCAAGTAACGGGATAACATTGTTGAATGGATTCCCTTCCTGTTATTATTGTCATCCCATTACCTCATTGAACATAAATTGTCATAATTAGTTTTGATTGCTAATAAAAAATTTAGAGAGCAGAAGGAAAATGTGCAAGCAACCCGTCTAGTTCTAGACATCAGACATTGTTATTAACGCCTAAAATGTTAGCCAAATGAAAATTATATTAAGATATTTAACATCTTTTCATTTGTGGTGAAAAAAAAACACTTAAGGAACTATAATTATTTTTTTATAGTTTACATTGCTTGAATTATTTAAGTGCTTTAAAATAAATCAGATAAAGCTCTTTCAAATTAGATCTTAAAAGCCTTATGTACATTTTATCCATAGTTTTTTCAAAAAAAATATCTACTGTATTTACGGCATTTATATCCACATGTTCTGTTATTTTTAATCATAAAATCTAAATTAAAACATTTGCATTTCGAATAAACATTTTAGTTAAAAAACAACAACACATTGTTGAAAAGTGCAGTATTGGAAGATTTCTATGCAGTAATACAGGAATAATTTTCAAACCGTCCATTTAATTAAATTTAATTTAATTAAATTCTTCAGTCCACATAATTATGTGGACTGAAGAAACTTTCTAGAATGAAATAAACTGATTTTTAAAAAATAAAAGCTGTTAATTAATATAAAACCGAAGGTTTTCAAAACTACCATATGTTTAATGGTTTATAAAATATATCTAATTTGGAAATTATAATTTTAGTTCATAATGAAAGAAGTGTTATAGAAGTGCATGTCCTATAAATGGATTTCACAAAGTATAAAGTAAAAAAGTGCATGGCTATGTTATCTAATAATAAATATAAAATATAAATATGAAATATTTCTTCAAAAGGAAAACTAGCGGCAATTAAATTTTTTTCGACCAATTTAGAGTTAGCTGAAGTATTATATTCTTTACAGCTTTATAAGCACAAGGTAAATTTATAAATCCAAAATAGTTACACCCTAATTAGCACATTAACGTCTTACCTAATTTTTGGTTCCTTAATTTTACAATAATAGCTGGGAAATGCTGTCAGTGTTAAAATTAAGTAACAAAGGTTACAAGGCGAGCAAAAACCGAATAGTTCAGAAACCATCGCGTTGGCGTGAGCGAGGATGATACGCGAAATTTGACAGAGCTAAGTCCCCCAAACCTATGATATTCTATTTTAGCCACACGTGACGAGAAAATATTTCAGAGATTTTCATAAGCGCCGGGTATTTCCACCGACTTTGATCCTCGCGGCCCAAATTAGGCTCTTCCGAGTTTGAAAGTAATTCGGGCCTAAGACGCGCGCTCCGCAGCTTTCAATACAGAAGTTTTACTTTGTTTCTGCCACTGACGCCCTGCTGCGTTATTTATCGCGGCGACAGCTCGCGCAATTTGGCGGCAAATAATTAATTAACATTCAGGTAACTCACGACGTTGAGCCAATTAACTTCGAACGCGACCCGCGCCGGACGTCCTGGCAGCGATTAAGGGCCCTGCTGACTTACCGTAACGAAGTTGCTCTGGCGCTGCAGCAGATCACGCGTGAAGCGGAACTCGAGCGGCGTCGCGACGGCTGCGTCGCCTTCGCGTTGCGGAACAACTGGCCGCCAGGCAGACGTTGCGACGCCACCGGCGCATCGGATCCTGCGCTTTCTGGATACTCTTTTATTCGGAATGCTCAATACACACATTATTGCTTCTGTTGCAAGAAGGTAATGATTTAAACGGCGCGTCGTGGCGCTTCCTGGTTGAGTTATATTAAGGCTGGCCACCTTCCTCGAGCTACTCGCGGCGGTGCAATTTGGCAGAGCAGAGCTGCCGTAAATTCTCAGCGTTTCGCAAGCGGCTGCTCTGGAGGGCTCGCAAAAGCACGCAGCTTTCAGCGGTCTGAAAAGAAGCACGGCCTGCTGGAAATTACTAATTAGATATTGATTTCGGCTCAGCTTTAACTCCGCTGTTCTGAACACAACGTTGTTTATAATTTGAATTAGATTATTAAGTTACATTTAAATTAGAATGAGTTTACAGTTATAAGTGCTAGGCTCAAAGAAAGTAATAAACCGGACTTTTTGCTCACTTGTTAATGTTATTTATTTATAGATGTTACTTTGGCTCTCAACATCACCTTACTGTATTATTTATTTTTGTTTAGTCAATATAACAATCAACATAATTTACCTTTGAATACTTGCGTGGAAGATACTTAACTAATAGAGGATCTGGAAGAATAATCTTCCATTTTCATTTTTCATCAAAAGAACAGCATAGATTCTGTCCAATGTTCTATTGTACCATCACACAGAGAAATGCTTGCAATTTAGCCATCAATCAGTTTTGAAGATGACATCGTCCAAATGTTTGCCCGCACGAGCGATGCACTCCTGCAGCCTCACCTTAAAGTTCCGAATTGCTTGCCGAGTCATTTCCGATGGTACTGCTGCTATCGCGTTGCGCATAGCATCTTTTAATTCCTCAATAGTCCGCAGTTTGCGTTAAAAGACTTCAGCATTCAGGCGTCCCCACAGAATGACAAGTCTGGTGACCTCGCCGGACATGGAACGTCACCATGTAATGAGATGAGACGGTCTGGAAATTTTTGTCACAACTTTCGCTGTGATGTAACGCCATTTCGGTGGCGAATTCACATGTTCGATTAGTCTGGCTTCCAGGTGACATCACAACATAGCGGGCCGATGTGAAAGTCACCGTGCGTCTCTATGATGCCAAATTCCGTAATAACACTCCAAACGGTGTGCTGCTGACTGTGGAGAGGTCAGTCATGAAGTTGATGACTTTGTGGGACCCAATACCAAAAATTCTGTTCACAGCTACCACTGGAACATTCGCCAGCGTGTTCTTGCGAGCAGCTCTTACCAGTTACATTTTGTAAGATTTTGAAGCAGCAACAGTTTGTATAATGGGTGGCCCATCGGGCACCCCGCATTTAATTTTAAAATGAAACAGTAAATTATTATTTAATTGAGCAACTTTATTGTTTTATAAATTAAACATGTTGAGGTTAATTATGGAATGTCGGCCAAATGGCCGTCGCCGTTGTGCTGGCATGCCCCGATCCTTTTGATCAAAATTTCGAAGACTTTTTCCGAGTCAGTTGGCTTAATTTCAGCATTAGATCTCTGTATTCAGTTCAGGAACTGTTAGTCTTAACAAATCGATGGTTTCTGTTGCGGTATGGCATATGGTACTATCCCGTTGAAACCACATTTCTTCGAAGTTTATATCGTCCAAATGATTCCACAAAAAGTTCGATGTCCTGCCACGTTATCGTACTCCATTTACTGTTAAAGCTTGGCCAAAATCATTCTCAAAAAAAAAGAACGGTCGAATTACATCCCCAGTCCACAATCCGCACCAAACAGTGGTTTTTTGGGGTGCACCGGTTTTTCATGAATAGCTAGAGAAATTTTATTGGCCCAAATCTGGCAATTCTGCTAACAAAACCATCCAAATGAAAATGGGCTTCATCGCTATAGATGATGTTTTAAAAAAATGTTATTCACTGTTTGGTTTTTTATCGCCACAATTACTCCCTTACACCTAACGGTAAAAAGGCATAAGGATTAAGTAAGTAAAGTAATCGCCACAATTAGCGAACTACCTCCGTTGCAAATGGTCTCATAGCATGAGCTCCTGAGTTAATTGAACTTTGTAAGAGTGGGGCTAAAGGTCTTTATTGAAAATTTGTTATAAATTTATTCTGTTAATGTTTAATTGTTGAGAACGATGACGTGTTGATGTTTCACAGAACGAGCACGCGGTAGATTTTGTTTGTCCATAGCCAAACCAGTTTCCTCAAATTTTTAAATTGGTCTTCGAGCGGTGGGCTCATTTATTGATTTATGGATATCAAGTATTCCACGCACTATTCGAACAGTCGCCGCAAAACTTTCGCCAATTTGTAATGTGTTTTAACAATTACAATACGTTGTTCTTTTGTACAGCGATCCATTTTTAATAACCTCAAGGACTCCAGATGGCAAATGTGAAACATTAGGATTGCCTACTTTAACTTATTTTTAAAATGCTGGGAAATGTAAATCCGGCGTACCCGATGGGCCACCCGTTACATGTAACATAAGACCGCAGTATAAAATTCTGCGGTTAGATGCCCTCTTAGCGACGGAACGTTGTGGCGATATGACAACACACTGCCTCACTCGGGTGTCTGAACGCTACGATGGCTACCAGTATTTTCCAGATGATTTAAATGCTAAACCAGTTTGTCAAAAATTGTGTACCCATAACATTATGGTTTTTTTGATCGGGACTTTTCCATGATGACCCCTAAAATATCTACGAAATAGCTGTTGCGTCAAAATCACAGAATCACCATTTTTAAAATAAGTTTCTAGCACAAACTCCTAATGGGCACTAAAAAATGTACTCGAACAATACATTGCGCACGTCGACCAATTCGAATAAGGGAGATTATTTTGCCAGACCCTGTATTATCCTATATATTTGAATAGTTTTTTCTCATTAGATGGGCTCAGTTTTCCTAGGAAACGTTTGAGCTTTAGAGTACGTCGCGTTTTATTAGGCAGGTGTTATCGACCTTTTCAGGTTCATTCTGCTAAATAGGGGTGCCTCTGGTCGGTTGTGGCTTTTCATGACATGCAACTGTCTTAGGTAGGGTGAAGATGTAGTCTAATCCGTTCTATAGTTGCGCTACACCTATCTACTATTTTTTTCGTCCGGGCGCACTTACCGTCACCGCAGCCTCAAGAACTTATTGTACCCACTAACATGCACTTAACTAAGTTAATACTAGGGCGTCAAATACACCCACGGGTTGACTCGATTTCGCCTTCGCCGGTCGCAGCCAGAGCAGGAGCACTTGTGACCACAGAGAAAATACGGCAGTTTTGGTTAGTACCTTACGCCGAAGATTTAGTTATAATCCAACAAAATAAAAACGACTTTCAAATTTTTATTTTTGTTGAGAAAGAACTTATTGTGCTTCTCTCATTTTATTTCCAGTATCTTTGTTCTACGTACCAGCTTGTATAAGTCTCTTACTGAATAGCTGCTGCATTCTTCTGAATCCATTATTGGTTGTCTATAAATATCTTACCTCCTCTGAACTAAAGTCTCATACTCGTACAAGACATGGATGGTTGTCTTTGTATCCCTGTATTATTGTCTACAACTTAGGACTCCATTGTACAGTTCTTTTTTAACATGTGCTCTAAGAAAGTAATATTCTGCGAGAAGACCAATAATAGTTTGTAGAGGGTTTCCGCCAAGCGCCTGTTAAATTAAGGTGGAATAGTTTAAGATTAAGGTAGCATTTTAAACTTTAGTAGACTAAGAGCAGTCTGCTGTTCAAAGTCGTCTGCAATACTCGGGTTTTTCCGTGGTCTTTGCGAGTCCTGCACTAAAGCGAATGCCGAGGCGGGTTGCACTGACTATGGTAAAAAAAGAAAGAAACAGATGAACTGACAAAGCACTGAAATATAAAAAGTAATTTAGGAAATGATGGTGTAATGCCGTAAGTAAATTAGCTCATCAGCTTTTTCGTTACCTGCCATTCCACAGTAATCTGGCACCCACAATGGGGTTAACTTGTTGTGGTCCGTCAAAAAGCCGAGTCCTTCGCGGCATTTCCATACCAGCCTGGATGTTACCTTCGGCTTTTTGTATGCCTTCAGGGATGCCTGACCGTGAATATGTTGATTTGCCTATTTTGATTAACCTTCAAATTATTTTATCTGCCTTACTGCAGTATAGCAAACATTTCCACATGAAAAATGGGTGTATATTTTTCTAATAAAAAGCTTAACTGCAAGTTTTCTTTTCCATAGTATATGCCTACTTCCGTTCTAGACCAGGTCTTTGATCCATTTATATACCAGATATAGTTTTTTCGAATCTGTTCCTGTTGCTTATTTCCTTTATACATTAATTTCGATCCATAATATTAATCTGGAAATTTATGTTTTTTTGCCGTCGCATGGTTGTCCTCATACCCAGTAGGCCTCCGGCCATATATCCAACTTTTAGATTCTCCACTTCTATACAATCTTTACGGATGGGTGCATTGCGCAGTTTGGAAAGAACCATTTATTATGTTTCTGACTTTATCATTTGGTTGAAATAATTCTTTTTTGATGTATATTTTCATATATTATCAGTAATGTAGATATTTTATAATTACTCTGTAGTAATTAGTAGCTGTAACAAAAAAATTGTTTCTCTTTGAATTTGTTGTTTGCTTTTTGGTAGATTTTTGGGGTATAACATTTTACATTCCCAACATTGTTTGTTAGACTTTTGTAAAGTATTACTATTCTTCAATTATGTTTTTAATTGAATTTACCACTTTATAGTAATTTGTTATGCTATGTATACATATTGGAGCGGTTTTGGTTTTTATTGTAGTGAAATTTGTATTACTGATAGGATTTGTTTCTTTGGTTAGTTGGTAGTAACCATTGTTAATTTCGATTTCATTTTTGATCGTAGGGAGTTGTGTGCTAAGACTTTTTTCTTTAGTACTTTTTATTATATACTATCCAATGTTGTTCTCTATTTGATTACCTTCTTCCTGTTCATTTGTTGCCGCCATTCTTTATAAACATTGATCTGTGCTTGTTACATTCGTATCATTTTTGTTAAATGGTGTTATTTATTGTTGGATTGGCTGTGCAAAATAATTAGTAGAGATTTGTTGGTGTCACACTGATTGCATTATTGAATATACATAGTAAACCCATAAATACTACTACACACTAATTAGAACAACAAGATAAAAAATGAAGTAATTAGCTAATTTTGAATAATATTTTCAGGATCTATTAGATGATTATTGGTAAGTATAGTTACAACGGTTTAACGCAAATCGGCAACACTTAGTCTTTACGTAAGACTCGTCTATGACAGCACGTACTACATCCATTAGAAAAGCATTGATTGCAGCCGTCGAGGCTCGCTTTAAATAATTAATCTTTTTGAGAAAACTATGCCCTCTAAAACTGCCCATAATTATTAATCTAATGGATTGAGGTCTGGGGTACCAGAAGGCTCTACTCTTAGAAAATGAAGCACATTGTTGATTTTGTGAGTGGGTAAGGTTTCTTGCTAAAAGATCGAAGGTTCACCTCTAAAAAGCATGTGATTTAGAGGTTTCACTGCACCTTCCAAAACATTCTGTTGATATACAGCGGCCGAACTTTTAACTCCCTTTTTACAAAAATGAATATCAATTACTCCATCGTAACACGCATCACACCAAACCATTACAGCTGCTGAATGATGGTCTTCCTAAACCCTTGACACTAGCTGAGATGCTTCTATGAATGCCTTGTCATTTTGTTTGTTGAAAAATTTCTCCACTGAAAAATTATTCCATCCATAAACAAAATTTTTCTGTGGCCAACATGTACGCACTCAGTCAACAACATCTTTGATTTTTTTCCTACCTCTGTTTAAAACATCTGTGAGCAAATGTCCCGTGTCTTTCGTAAACATCTAGTTCTAAGTCCTGCTTAATAATACGAGACATCGAAGTTTTGTGAAATTTGCATCTCTTGACACATACAAGAAATGTTTAATGCCTCTATAATATTTCTTGAAACAAATATTGTATCCTTCGTTTGTCTGTTTGCAGGTTGCAGGCTTTGCATTTTTCAGTGCGGATTAACTTGGTAGACGCCACCCCATACTCTGTTGGTTACTTTCATGAGTAAAGTGACGTACTTAAATATTATTTCCAGTCACAGCCCTGTTGTATATGACGGATTCTTTAATTATATAATGTGTTGGTAAGAGAATATTGTGTTTTATAGTCATAAGCGAGAAGTTGTGGTATCCAATGGCTACTGACTAAAAAAAACCTATCGCATCTCAAATAATTCAGTCGACTGCTAATCTGATCTCATTCAGTTGTACATACACTTCAATAACAAGTAAATATTTATCGATATCTAAGAGTGCGTGCACTAAGCCATAATCTCAGGTATTATATTATTAGATGACTAACCGTTCACTTTTAATCGTTAATATTTGTATGTCATTCCATAAACACTTTCGCCTAACATATTACTTATTGCATATTGCACTTTAAAAGTGAATAACAGTACGTGCTTTACTAGCACTGCACGTTTGTAACGGTAACTTCAAATTTACTGATAATGCTGTTGTTGTTCATTGTGCTTGATTTGTAATCAAATGTATATGAGATGCGTTCAAGTTCTACGGTCTCCATTTCTTTTTTCTGAAAAACACTTATCGAAGATAGTTGAAACTTCTGTTACTTCTCAACGCAATCTCCGTCTAGATGTACATATTTTTTTAACGTCGTAGCCGTGATTCCATGGCTGCTGAGAACACTTTTTTAGATGTGTGTTTTGCCTACTTGAAAATAGCTGATGCAACAGCGGCTCGATTGGAAAATTAGCGGCCACAAAAAGTGTATTTCATGATTGGAAATTCATGGTGGGATCACGTGTCAACATGTCCTGAGACATTGCCACCCGCGCAGGCTTGTGCTTATCGGTCAGCATTCGTGGGGTCCACCGTGAAGATACTTTTCGCATTTTTAGGTGATCATGCAAAATGGACTCCACAGATCCTACGTAAGTTCCAAGTTTAGAGGCGATATCGCGCACACCTAATTGACGGTCTTCCGTAACAACTTGCTCCACTCGCGCAATTATGGTTTCGGTCCGGCTACTTCGATTCATTATCACACAACTCTCGACTTTCTTTAAACTTTTACAGTTACGAACGCATATTTTTAACATTCATAACGGATAATTACACGTTATTCTTGAAAACTAAACGTCTCCATTTGATATATACAAAACAACACTTACTGCAACGGCGGTAATTAGACCTGTGTACATTATATGGTGCTGCCATCTATATTAAAAATTTAGAAATATTTCCCACTTCTTTTAGAATTAATCTTATCTTTTTACTTACTCTCAGTGCTAAGAAATAATTTAAAGACATTAGACTTAAACGCACCTTGCAGTATTGGCAACATTGGAGCTATATACTATATATTCCGCAATATTTATTCTTTTTATATGCGGTTATTATAAGAACCTTACATATTTGATCAATTCGGATTTTACTTCCTACCAATAAAATGATAATATGCTTAATAGAGAATTTTATAAATATGATTTTAAATAATTCCAAAGTATGTCATTATAGTGGTAAATATTAATGAAAACTTAAAGTTCTTATAAAGGTATGTTTGGTAGAAGAGGAAAATATAAAAGTAGAATACACTTTTTAATTGTCTAATTTTTATAGTAATTTAATTAAGCTTTATTTTTAGAAACAATTATTGGGGACATATTCAACACATGATAAAAATATACATACTTTTCACAAGAGAACAAATTTTGCTATAAGAATGAGCAATTGCAGTATATTAAACATAGGTAGCTATGCATGGTAAATAATTTCAATATAAGCATACAAACTTAATTGATTTACGCAGATGGTTTAGAAAAACAGATTTCTTAAAAAGTGTTTAATTTATTCCGCGATCAAACAATTTATTTCTTAAGTTCAACCCAGTTGTTAAACCAATTTAAGTCTACTTTACTATCGTCTAAAGAACTAAGAGATTTATATTTATTATAAAATCAGTGGGGTAACTTAGAGGGTTAAAGAGTTATTTTCGAAGCGGTACTCTCAGGTTCGATCCTCTACCTCCCGTACTAGATTCTGGAAAAATTGATGAGTAACATAAGTTTCCTAAAATACAGCGATGGGTCTCACTGTCTGATAGTTGCGTTCACTATACAATTAAATTGATGATTTATGAGAAAAAATTGAATTCGATGGGAATATATTGTGGTGGAGGACTCATAAATAAGTAACAAAAATTAACTATTCTTCACTATATGCAAAGACATGTTAGACAATTAAAAGTACCATAGAATAAAAATTATTATTAAGAAATAATTAACTGGTCGCTCAAGTTGAGCAGAATATATAACAAAGATTATACCAGACTTTTTAGAAATGACAAACTTTGTTGCAAATGTCTATCAAACAGTTTCAGTTTGTAACTTTAAATCATGGGCGAGAACACTTAAATTTGTTCATAAAGTTGTTGAATCTACCTCTAGAATGATGCATCGCTTCAACATTTACCAAGTCGTTCGAGCTGTTAACATTTTTTCGGTCCAACGTTTGTGGTGGTCTTCTAAGAAGTAACAGAAAATATGTTTGATTCACTTATAGAGAATGAAGCTGATTTCGACCTGGGGGTCTGACTATGTATACTATATGTTTTTGGGGTCGCTAAGTCCTAATCCGAGATCGGTTTAACCCCAGCACGTCAGGGTTTGGGCATAACCTCAAAAAAACACTCCACAATCAACTAAAACCGTTAAACCCGATAATCCCAAACGATTTTAAACATAAAACCCGGCAACCCATCGACTCTTCAACTAAATTCATAGCGCCATAACCCTATAAATCCCTAAGCCTAGAATTTTATGACCCCATAACCCTATAACCACGTAATCAAAATTTCAGATGACGGCGTTGTTGTCCGTAAACCGCATGCCTTGCAAGTCGGATAAACTCTTCGAACAGGTAGAAATCACTTGGGGCCAAATGAGGATTGTATGGCAGATATGGCAGAAGGTTTCATTTTAATTTTCGAAAGGTTTCCATTGTTGTTTTGGTTGTATGGGGGCGTGCATGGTCTTCCGCTTGGATGAGATCTTTTCCTTCACGTATGTTACCAGAAGGTTTGAGTAATAAACTGCATTGACTGTTCTGGCATCCGCCAGAAAATCTACAGGAATAACCTCCTGCCGTTTCCAGAAAAACGTGGCTATTACGTTGCCTACTGAACGGCTCCCCGGCGCTTTCTTGGGTTTTAAAGAATTGGTATGCCGCCACACTCGTGATGACTCCTGGAACTCGAGAATCAAGTAGTGCACCCACGTTTTACCGATGGTCACTACAGACTTAAAACATGCACCACATTAGCCTTCAAACTGCTGTAAAAGACGACTGGCAGCACCATTTTGTTCACGTCCGCCAAAGTGTGTGGTACCGACAATGCATTCACCTTGCGATACTGCAGGTGGTTTTTCACGATGTCTTCTACACTACCAACTCTAATGGACAGCATTGTTCTAAGTTCCTTTATAGTGCTGCGCCTATTCTTACGAATAAGCACGTCTACACGATCGTACGCTTCATTCTTCACGCACTGTCTGCCCTCTCTAAAGCACTTATATCACTAAAACACACGGGTCCGTTACAGATACTCTTCTCCATACTGTTGTTGGTGACTGTGCTAAATCAGCAGACGGGACGTTTTCTCCAACGAGGAATTTGATCGCAATGATTCGCGGGATCTTCTGTTAGCTCATTACTCTGGAAACTCCCAAACAGAAGTAAACAGGTTCTAAATCAACGTATCACGTAGTAAATATTGAAGATTTTATCCAAAATTTTGCACATAAGGTATGTATTATTATGTGTAATTTGTGATTAAATAATATTGAATAACTTTTTTTTATAATAGATGAGTACAGTATTTATTCCACTGTACATTATTTGGTTGATCAAAACTTTTCTAAATAATATAATATTTTTATATAGATAAAGGTCTAGCTTATTGAAATTCTGCATTTAATGATCATCTTTGAACAAGTGGTTTTTAAGAGGAATTTTGATATAATCACGGAAGGCTAACTCACTAACAAATTGTAAAGAAAAGGAATTAGGAGAAAATAGAAAAATGTTCTTTTGATTTGCTGCTTCACTTTGAAGCTATTGTCAAAAGTTTGAAAGTATATAGTGTTCCTTTCAAGAGTTATATTTAAAATCTCCAGATGACTTAGAACTTTACCTTAAAATCTATCATCGGCACTTGCTACAAAATTGAATTCTACTCAAAGTTTCTTGAAAGAGCATGTACAGTAACATTACTGTCGCATCCAGAATTATTCTAATCAAACATTGAGAGTTTTATAAAACATGACATCACGAAATTTAATTATGCCAAATACTTGTATGGCCAACAATTTTTACCGAATTAACGTTTAAGTTTTAAAGATATATATTTTCTAATAGTTTTTCTAACAAAATATATTTAGACAGGTCGTTGCTCACTTATTATATTATAGCCTAATTTTGATAGTGTGATGATCTGATGGTTTGACGTAAACAGAACGATACTTGAAAATGCATAAATATAGCCACTTCTATTATTACTAACTTTTGTTGTTTACGTAGTATATAAGTAGCTTTAGTACTCTTCAAAGCAAATATCTTGGGATCTTACACACTTTTTATGGGTGTTATGGGAGAATTGTGAATAACTTCCTCGTCATATTAGTCTGAATCTCGTAAACCATTAGAATATATTTTCGTTTAAAAATGGTTTAAGTTTTGAGGTACAAATTTGGTTTGTAAAGTGGACGAGAGACCTGCGCAATTTGATGTTTTGTAAATCTGTATTAGATGTAACGAATGGGCGTCATCGTGATGAAACTGTCAATCATCAGTTGCTTTTATTCGTACTGAATTGATTGCATGGTCCCTAAAGATCTTTCAAGTTATCTGAATAGTTTTAATACAGGTCTGCTACTCTACTCGTTTAGTTATTGCAAATGAGATGATCTAACTGACCCTACCAGTGAAGTTGTTCTTATTTATATATGTGTATTACAACCTACTCTCTTCGCCTGTCAAGTTACATCATAGACGTAAAAATTTAATTGGTTAAATATTTCCTGGACACCTTTATACATTTTAAAACATTATTTTTGCCACATCAAAAGTGTCAGTCGAAGTGCCACTTACTTTTTTATTAATAAATTAAATAATAAACACATTTTGTAATTTATAAATTTTTTATCTGTTGCAGGGTGTAGCAAAGTTCTTTTTTAATTTCAAAGGAATGTCATAGGGCCTAGAGTGGTAAAAGTGATTTTGTTAGACGCAGTCAAATGGGAAATTTTAAGCAAAGTGGCCCTTATTAGCTAACATGTGGTAGGTAAGCAAATAGAGAGATTTTTGTTGAAGCATATATTCGGAACAATGACCATACAATGTCTTTTTCGAAAGGATTTTCAACTTGCACCTCGGGCCAGTATTCTAGATCAAAAATCGATTTTTTGTAGGTATAAAACATCAGAAATACTAGTTCTGTAGTGAGTAGGGAAGGAAGAACACTTTGGAGTGCGCCAACGACGGAAAACATTGATACAGAAAGAAGTTTTATTTTGTAGTTTCTGATGCAAATTGCGCGCAAACATGTAATCGCTCTTCACTAATCGTACCCTACGACAAATTTAACATCAAGGCATTAGTTTTTATTCATATAAAATGGTTCGTACAATAACCATCTTGTATGAACTTTTCCAAAAAGATGTGTGAAAACATCTTGGAAAGCGTGTCACACGATGCAGCGCAATTTGCTTGCCTGGATACGTTTTTTCTTAGTAGAATAATAAAAACCCAGGAGATATCCATAAAAGACCTCTCTACAGCGATTTCTTGTCTATTTAGAGTGCGTTTAGTGAAATTGGAGCCACTGGTTGTTATTTTTTTTAAGAAAGTTGATGTCTTACTGTCACTTTCAATCGATACGTGGAAATAACTATATTTTTTTACATCGAATATCAACGCACTCCAACCAGAAAACATTTGGTTCCAACAGAATGGAACTACAGCCCATACAGCAAAAGCGTCAATCCAAGTACTACGTAAAATCTCCTTTGGGTGCCTAATCTTTCAACATCGCTTGGCTAGATCGCTCACCAGATCTCGTCCTATGTGACTTCTTCCTGTGATACGGATATCTCAATGCTAAGGTTTACAAACATCGTCGTAGTAATCTCTAATATGCCAAGAATATTTACTGTGCATTTAAAATTAAGGTTGACTAATGTTCCCTTAAACTATATGGAAATAAATATAATAATTTCACTTTGCAAAAAAAAATTGTATACCTACTGTCGTGTTTTTTTTTTTATTATACCTAAATAAAGCGAGGGAGCTATGCCTAACTCTGTATTACGTTACATAAGATTGAAAAAATATCGGTTTTAGATATCAAATTTTTGTAATTCATTTTTAATTACATCAAAACTGTTTTATCTAGTCTAAAAAAAAATCTTAATACTTTTTTTAAATATTTTGTACTATTCGGTACAAAGATATTACTGAGCTATACTAAAAAAGTAATATTTTTTTTATATTTAATGCTTTACCACTTACTACAAACATTTAAATTCAGGAAAATGCTTAACTTGACATTCTAAGTGGTATTAATTCAAAACTTCCACGTTCCCGAAATGGCAGATCTTTGGTAAACTAATTACTAATTACAATTTCTTAGAGTACCCAAGGGCTTCGTCCACCTCTTCAGTAATGTACCATTAAAACTTGTAATTGCAGTTTTAATACCTTTGCCATTAATCTTACCCTCTATATTTACTATTCGCAACCTTTAAATGGCATATTGCAAGGTCGCTAGTTGTTTAGGTTGTGCTTTAATCAGAAAACATTTGCTTAAAATAAAAAGTCAGTTGTTATTATAACAACAAAATTTGTAATTTTTAAAAATTTGACGAACTTTAATGCAGCAAATTTTCAAATTTTCCACCTAATTGTACGTATATGCCGAATACTACGATTCTCATTCTCATTCTCATTCTCTCTCCCCCCCCCCTCGTCCTTTTTCTCTTTCGAAAATTAGCATTATTAGGGATAAATAAAATACCCAATAAAACACAAATTCTATAATCCAGTATAATATTGAAAAAATTTGCACTGTTAATTATCATTATATTTTATTTTTAATTACAAATAATGTTTTGAACCAAAATATTCTCGAATTAGTCTGAAAATCTGGAAAAATGCTTAAGATAATTATTTTGGTCATAAAATACAACTCCAGTCAGTAATAAATCAAAAATGTTTATTTCGTTGATAAAAATAAAGAAAATCAATGCCACATTTCAGCAACTAGGAGAGATAACCAATGAGAATGCTTACAGTTGATGGATTACCGTTTATGTCATTAAAAAATTAACTATATCTTTAGCACAAATTATTTGAATCTCGTTAACTTTTTTATATGCCTTTTAATAATTTTCAAATGTCTTTTATTGCTCAATGCAGGTAAATTTTAAGTTATTTCACCAAAATTTCGCTGACGAACCCAAAGTTTACAAAACTATGAATTATTTTCTAATGATTTATTTTGGAGGACTTTACATCTTATACAAACTCTTAGCATTTTCAAGTTATCTTATGAGTTCTCATTCTACTTTCGAAGCGTAAAGGCGGTTTCGCCGAACGCAAGAATGTGCATGTGGTCGCTTATCGCGCGCAATAAATACAAAGCCGCCGGCTTGCGTATCTATTTTCGAAGGACATTCAACAAAATAAGTTTACTTAAGTGCAAGTAAAAGTCTTTATTAATAGACAAGAATGTACCCACCTCAATATCGGCTGAGTAAAATCCCTTGGATTCACGTCTGACTTACTTAATTTTCAAAATGTACCAGGTGCATTCAAGTTATAACACCTCCAAATTTCCTTTTCAAGACTGGACAAGGATAAAAACATACGGTTTATTTCAAGATACGCGCGCGCTTTTTGTGAATGCGTAACAGAGATGGCAGCACTGCACGGCACACAGGACTCTAACTGCAGCGGCGAGAGTGGGGACTGTTTTTGATACTTAAAATGGCGACGTTTTCGTTACAAGAACAGTGTGTAATCATTGGTTTTCTCCATTTTTGTGGTGTGACACCGATTGAAATTCATCGCGAGTGAAGTGAGACATGTGGTGATGGTGTTATGGATGTGTCTGATGTGCGTTTGTATGTGCGACAGTTCAAAGAAGGCAGAACGTGGTGTGACAACAAATCGAGACAATCTCGACTTCGCACCAGCCGGTCTGACGATATGATCAAGCGAGGAGAGAAACTTGTTTTGGAAGATCGCCGAATGAGTGTAGAATACATCGCCTCCAAAGTTGGCATTTCCGTGGGATCTGTGCACACATTCCTGCATGTAGACCTGAAAATGCAAAAAGTGTTCTCCAGACGGATGCCAGGAATGTTGACAACTTTGAAGTGATTTCTCATGCTCCCTACTCACCTGGCTTGGCTTTTGGCTGTTTCAAACGATAAAAGACACTGTCCGTGGTTGTAAATTCACTGGTCGTGCCGCTATTGCATCAGCGATTTTTCAATAGGCAAAACACAACCCTAAAAAAGCGTTCGCAGCGGCCATGCAATAGTATCGTCGACGTTGTGAAAAATGCGTACGGCTGCAGAGAAATTCCGTCAAGAAGTGACACAAGTTTAACAGTTTTCATGTGATTAGTTTGTGAGAAAAAAAATCAAAGGTGTTATAACTTGAATGCGCCTCGTAATATGTTTTCACAAACAGGTCTACGTTACGGTTATCCACAACACCAGCTTCTCAAAGCTAAATTTCTGATCAATTCAATCGTATATTACAAATTTAAATGCGCACAGAACGAAATGGACGATAGCACAAAGGCGGGCAGCAACAAGTAACACTGGCAATCAGCGAAAAAAACGTAAATGAAGTAATAATCTAACAAATCAACACTCTTCTTTGCCTCAAACAAACGTCCAAAATCGATTCGAACCGGCCGAATCAAATTATAAAAATGATGCTAATAATCTTAACCCTACTGAATCTGCAACACCTAAACCACCATCGATATTTATATATGGAGTAAAAAACTATCAAGCCGTGATAAATAATCTAACCACAATCATGGAATATGAAACACCACACCAAAGTCGTAGTCAACGATACAGTTAAAATAAATATTTACGAAATTGAAATTTACAAAAAAAATAGTAAAGAATTTAAGAGAAGAATATATTATTTACCAAACTTACCAAGCGAAAAAAGATCGTGTTTATAGAAAAGTGATTAGAAACTTACATTACTCCGTACTAGCTTACGAAATCAAGGATAAGCTTGCAAAAGCAAAACTTAATGAACCTTAAACACAAAATAACTAATAAACCAATTTATTTGTTGTTTATGTACCTCAAACCTCAAGCAAATAAAAAAGCAATATTTGACTTAAAGTATATCTTCTTATTCTTCTTCTCTAACCTTTAGTCCCCTTTCAGGCATCGGATGTTGATCGCTAGTCCTGTATCTAGTTTTTCCATTTTTGTCCCTCTCTATTGACCTCGTTTCATCTATTGTGATTCCCCATTCTAATCCTATTTCTTTGATTTGATCCATCCATTTACTTCTGTCTGTCTCTTTGCTTTTTGGTTGGTTTTCCCGTTTCCATTACTTTTCCTGTGAATCTGTTCCATTCTCACTACATGTGCATACCAGTTTAGTTTTTTTATTATTTTTTCCATTATTGTTCTTGTTTGATTATTTCTCTAATGTCTATTTTTTAGTCCCATTTAGTTTTCCCTGTCATTTTCCTTATTGTGTTTTGGATTCGTCCAGTTTTTGTAGCTGTATGTTATGACTGGTATTATCAAATTATAATTTTTTCTTTTTCATCTTTATGTCGATGTCTTTATATCCTAATATTGTTTTGTTTATAGTATAATAGATTATTGTTGATTTGTTTGCTCTATTTGCTATTTGAGGATCCATTTTTCCGTCTTCCATTAGTGTACTTGCTAGAAATTTGTAAGTCGATACTCTTTTCACTGTCTTGTTTTTACATTTTAGTTCCTTGTCCTGATATTTTTTTTTGTTTTTAATTCATAATCATATCTTTTATTTTACTAATATTCACTCCCATTTTCATATTTTCTATTTCTTTAATCTACGCGTTTATTAAATTTTGCATTTTGCTTTTAGTGTTCGATAGTAATATCACGTGATCTGCGTATAGGAGACTACTTACTTTTATTGCTTTTTAATTATTGTAACCAATTATTGTATCTAACTGATCGTGTTTTTAAAATTTGTTTAATTATTTTATCCATTATAATAATAAATAGTGAATAGGCTGTCGCCTTGTTTAATTCGTTTATTCATTTTAATCTCTGATCTTTATCCTGCCATTTGTACTTTTGCTTTAACTGTTTCATTTGTGCTCTTTATTGCGTTTATTAGGTTGCCAATTCTCTCAAGGTCTTCCATATTTTCCGTCTATTTACTGTATCTAAAGCATCCTTCAAATCTATAAATGTTAAATATAGTTCTTCTCCTGCAATTTTTTTCTATTGTATTTCTGATAATGTATATGTTATCATTTGTTCGTCTATTTGGTCTAAAATCTGTCTGTTTTATCTAATTTTATTTTGATCTGTGTTCTTAATCTTTTTTCTAGGATTTTTGTGCGTATTTTGTAGCCGGCATATTAACCTGTAGTTTTCATAATGTGTCTGGATTTCTTTTTTGTAAATTGGTATTAACAGGTTATTTTCCTTATCTACCGGAATTTTTTGTTCTTCTCATGATTGTCTACAAATATTAAATAACTAGTCTATTTCTTTTTGAGCCATCCATTTAAGCATCTTTGGCGCTATGTCGTCTTCCCCAAAAGCATTACCGATTTTTATTTTGAGAATTACATCCTCAACTTCTCCCCTCTTAATTACTTGTCCGTGTTCTATTTGCTCTAGTTATACTATCTTCCGATGCTACTGTCGTGTGGTAAGTATTCGTGTAAAATTCTTTCCATGTTTCTAGTATTTTATTTGTATCTATTTGTATTTGTCCCTGATTAGTTTTTATCACTTTTATTCTTTTTTTTTTATCGCCTCTTAATCTCTAAAACCTTTAAAACTTTCTGGTGTCTACTTTATGTATTTTTTCCAGAATTTCTTTTTTGCTTCCTTATTGGCTTCTTTCACTATGTTTCACTTTCTATTGTATACATCTTTGTCCCTCATTTTTTTGTTTCAATATATCGTTATCATGCTATTTTCTTTTTCTCTACCAGTCTTTTTATATGATTGTTCCACCAACTTGTCCTTTTCTGATGTTTGTAAACATCATCCCACATATGTTTTCTGTTGTCTTCAGTACTATTTCCTGGAAAACTCTTCATCTTTCTTCTAGAGTCGACATTATTTGTAGATTTATCGTTCTTTAGAATTGTTCGCGTCAATCTCCTAATTATATCCCGGAGAAAATTCCACGTACCACGCACAATTTTCTACTCAATACAGATTCTCGTATGAACGGGAAAATTTGTAAATTTGCCAAGGGAAAGGTCATTCCCTTAAAGATTGTCGTAAATTTTTAGAGTTATCTCCGTGAAAAAAGTTTGAATTTATAAAAGATCATCATTGGTGTTTCCGGTGTTTCTCACCCGGTCACCGAGCTCCAGAATGTAGACAATGCATCTCCTGTAATAAATGTGACTTGCCTCATCACCCCCTCTTGCATTCTATCTTTTCCAAAGAGAGTAAACCCGCAGGCCGGTTGTCGGAGGTTAAAGAGACGGCTTTGTGTTCGCTGGAAAATCGTAAAAGGTCCGCGATCCCACAAAAGTCGACAGTTGTTTTGTCAACGGTTGTCGGAAGGGTTTACAACGAGTCGGGGCATCTTAACAATTTGAGATTCTTGATAGATACTGGAAGCCAGTTACATTTTCTAACTTCAAAGGCGTGTCGGCGTTTGAACTTGCCAATTGAACGCCTGAAATCTTCGGTTTTAAGTCTTGGAGGAGCCCCACAAACAATTTATCGAAAAACAAATTTGACTTTTTCGTCTCGGTTTGATGCTAGTATTTTGTTTACGATTGAGCCCCTTATCGCAAAAAAAATTGTCGACAAACTGCCGTCCGCGGAAGTTGATATTTCTCAGTTGACTTATCTTCGAAATCTGGATTTAGCAGATGACTCTTTTCACATTCCGGGAGGAATATACGGGATTTTAGGTGCTGACTTTGTCACCCAGATTCTGCGAAACACGACCATCAACAGATCATAAAAATATCCGGTTGCTATTTCAAGCCTCCTTGGGTTTGTTGTTATGGGTAGGGCTCCAGTTGTGTCTGAGGAAACTAACCCCATAAGTTTGGTTATTATGAATAAACCGGTCGAGACGCTCCTTCAAAAGTTTTGGGGAGTTGGGGAAGTCCCTTCAACAACCCTAGTAAATCAAGAAAACAAGATTTGTGAAGAATTGTTTTCTTCGACGGTGAAAAGATCGGGTTCTGGGAAATTCATCGTCTCTTTACCTTTCAAGGAAGATCCACAAAAGTTAGGAAACTCCTACAATCTGGCCTTTCGTAGTTTGTTAGACTCAGAGGCGCGCTTTCGACGTTTTCCGGAGTTGAAAAGCCTCTATAAGCACGTCGTTTCGGATTATTTGGAACAAGGACACATTTCAGTGACGGCAGACTCTAATTCTGACGTTGCCTATTTATTTCCTCACTTCGGTGTTTTTAAACCCCAGAACGCTTCTACGCCACTTCGCGTAGTATTTGATGCGAGTGCGAAAACGAGCTCGAAAACATCACTTAATGATTTATTTCACGTAGGGCCGAAGTTACAAACCGATATCTTTGATTTGTTAATAAATTGCCCAGTGCATCACACATTTAGTGCAGTTCCTGCGATACCCAAATAATTTTCAGTGCCTTATTACAGCACATGAAATAATGATGGCAAGCTGATTATTTTGTTGATAATAGCAATTATATAAAGGGAGCTTACTATTATATTTATTTAAGAACGCCTAGTGCATCACACATTTAGTGCAGTTACTGCGATACCCAAATAATTTTCAGTGCCTTATTACAGCACATGAAATAATGATGGCAAGCTGATTATTTTGTTGATAATAGCAATTATATAAAGGGAGCTTACTATTATATATATTTAATAACGGCTAGTGCATCACACATTTAGTGCAGTGACTACCATACCCAAATAATTTTCAGTGCTTTATTACAGCACATGAAATAATGATGGCAAGCTGATTATTTTGTTGCTAATAGCAATTATATAAAAGGAGCTTACTATTATACATATTTAATAACGGCTAGTGCATCACACATTTAGTGCAGTTACTACCATACCCAAATAATTTTCAGTGCTTTATTACAGCACATGAATTAATGTTGTGAAGCTGATTATTTTGTTGCTAATAGCAAATATATAAAGGGAGCTTACTATTATATTTATTTAAGAACGCCTAGTGCATCACACATTTAGTGCAGTTACTGCGATACCCAAATAATTTTCAGTGCTTATTACAGCACATGAAATAATGATGGCAAGCTGATTATTTTGTTGATAATAGCAATTATATAAAGGGAGCTTACTATTATATTTATTTAAGAACGCCTAGTGCATCACACATTTAGTGCAGTTACTGCGATACCCAAATAATTTTCAGTGCTTTATTACAGCACATGAAATAATGATGGCAAGCTGATTATTTTGTTGCTAATAGCAATTATATAAAGGAGCTTACTATTATATTTATTTAAGAACGCCTAGTGCATCACACATTTAGTGCAGTTACTGCGATACCCAAATAATTTTCAGTGCTTTATTACAGCACATGAAATAATGATGGCAAGCTGATTATTTTGTTGATAATAGCAATTATATAAAGGGAGCTTACTATTAAATTTATTTAAGAACGCCTAGTGCATCACACATTTAGTGCAGTTACTGCGATACCCAAATAATTTTCAGTGCCTTATTACAGCACATGAAATAATGATGGCAAGCTGATTATTTTGTTGATAATAGCAATTATATAAAAGGAGTTTAATATTATATTTATTTAAGAACGGCTAGTGCATCACACATTTAGTGCAGTTACTGCCATACCCAAATAATTTTCAGTGCCTTATTACAGCACATGAAATAATGATGGCAAGTTGATTATTCTGTTGATAATAGCAATTATATAAAAGGAGTTTAATATTATATTTATTTAAGAACGGCTAGTGCATCACACATTTAGTGCAGTTACTGCGATACCCAAATAATTTTCAGTGCTTTATTACAGCACATGAATTAATGTTGTGAAGCTGATTATTTTGTTGCTAATAGCAAATATATAAAGGGAGTTTACTATTATATTTATTTAAGAACGGCTAGTGCATCACACATTTAGTGCAGTTACTGCGATACCCAAATAATTTTCAGTGCTTTATTACAGCACATCAAATAATGATGGGAAGCTGATTATTTTGTTGATAATAGCAATTATATAAAGGGAGCTTACTATTATATATATTTAATAACGGCTAGTGCATCACACATTTAGTGCAGTTACTACCATACCCAAATAATTTTCAGTGCCTTATTACAGCACATGAAATAATGATGGCAAGTTGATTATTCTGTTGATAATAGCAATTATATAAAAGGAGTTTAATATTATATTTATTTAAGAACGGCTAGTGCATCACACATTTAGTGCAGTTACTGCGATACCCAAATAATTTTCAGTGCCTTATTACAGCACATGAAATAACGATGGCAAACTGATTATTTTGTTGATAATAGCAATTATATAATGGGAGCTTACTATTAAATTTATTTAAGAAAGCTTAGTGCATCACACATTTAGTGCAGTTACTACCATACCCAAATAATTTTCAGTGCTTTATTACAGCACATGAAATAATGATGGCAAGCTGATTATTTTGTTGATAATAGCAATTATATAAAGGGAGCTTACTATTATATTTATTTAAGAACGCCTAGTGCATCACACATTTAGTGCAGTTACTGCGATACCCAATAATTTTCAATGCTTTATTACAGCACATGAAATAATGATGGCAAGCTGATTATTTTGTTGATAATAGCAATTATATAAAGGGAGCTTACTATTATATTTATTTAAGAACGCCTAGTGCATCACACATTTAGTGCAGTTACTACCATACCCAAATAATTTTCAGTGCTTTATTACAGCACATGAAATAATGATGGCAAGCTGATTATTTTGTTGATAATAGCAATTATATAAAGGGAGCTTACTATTAAATTTATTTAAGAACGCCTAGTGCATCACACATTTAGTGCAGTTACTACCATACCCAAATTATTTTCAATGCCTTATTACAGCACATGAAATAACGATGGCAAACTGATTATTTTGTTGATAATAGCAATTATATAATGGGAGCTTACTATTAAATTTATTTAAGAAAGCTTAGTGCATCACACATTTAGTGCAGTTACTACCATACCCAAATAATTTTCAGTGCTTTATTACAGCACATGAAATAATGTTGGCAAGCTGATTATTTTGTTGATAATAGCAATTATATAAAGGGAGCTTACTATTATATTTATTTAAGAACGCCTAGTGCATCACACATTTAGTGCAGTTACTGCGATACCCAAATAATTTTCAGTGCTTTATTACAGCACATGAAATAATGTTGGCAAACTTCAAATTTCTATTACACACATGAAATAATGATGGCAAGTGATTATTTGTATAGCAATTAATAAGATATATTATATTTATTTAAGAGCTAGTGCATCACACATTTAGTGCAGTCTCATACAATAATTTTCAGTGCTTATTACAGCAGAATAAGTGGCATGATTATTGTTGTAATACATTATATAAGAGTTATATTATATTTATTTAAGACGCTAGTGCATCACACATTTAGTGCAGTTAGCGATACCCAAATAATTTTCAGTGCTTTATTACAGCACATATAATGTGAAGTGATTATTTTGTTGTAATAGATTATATAAAGGGAGTTACTATTATATTATTTAAAAGCTAGTGCATCACACATTTAGTGCAGTATCATACCCAAATAATTTTCAGTGCTATTACAGCACATAAATAATGATGGAAGTGATTATTTTGTTGATAATAGCAATTATATAAAGAGTTATTAATTTATTTAAACGCTAGTGCATCAACATTTAGTGCATACCATACCCAAATAATTTTCAGTGCTTATTACACATGAATAATGTGGCAAGTGATTATTGTTGTAATAGCAATTATATAAGATTTATATATTTATTTAAGAACGAGTGCATCACACATTTAGTGCAGTTACTGCATACCCAAATAATTTTCAGTGCTTATTACAGCACATAAATAAGATGGATGATTATTGTTGATAATAGCAATTATATAAGAGTTATATTAATTATTTAAGAGCTAGTGCATCACATTTAGTGCAGTACTCATACCCAAATAATTTTCAGTGCTTATTACAGCCATGAATAATGTGATGATTATTTTGTTGTAATAGCAATTATATAAAGAGTTATATTATTTTAAGAGCTAGTGCATCACATTTAGTGCAGTTATGATACCAAATAATTTTCAGTGCTTATTACAGCACATGAAATAATGACTGATTATTTTGTTGATAATAGCAATTATATAAAGGCTTACTATTAATATTTAAACTAGTGATCACATTTAGTGCAGTTACTCATACCCAATAATTTTCAGTGCTATTACAGCCATGAATAATGGCAAGTGATTATTTTGTTGATAATAGCAATTATATAAAGGAGCTTATATTAATTTATTTAAGACTAGTGCATCACACATTTAGTGCAGTTACTCATACCCAAATATTTTCATGCCTTATTACAGCACATGAAATAAGATGAAACTGATTATTTTGTTGATAATAGCAATTATATAAGGCTTACTATTAAATTTATTTAAGAAGCTAGTGCATCACACATTTAGTGCAGTTACTGCGATACCCAAATAATTTTCAGTGCTTTATTACAGCACATGAAACAATGATGCAAGCTGATTATTTTGTTGATAATAGCAATTATATAAAGGAAGCTTACTATTATATTTAGTTAAGAACGCCGAGTGCATCACACATTTAGTGCAGTTACTGCGATACCCAAATAATTTTCAGTGCTTTATTACAGCACATGAAATAATGATGGCAAGCTGATTATTTTGTTGATAATAGCAATTATATAAAGGGAGCTTACTATTATATTTATTTAATAACTCCTAGTGCATCACACATTTAGTGCAGTTACTGCGATACCCAAATAATTTTCAGTGCTTTATTACAGCACATGATATAATGTTGGCAAGCTGATTATTTTGTTGCTAATAGCAATTATATAAAGGGAGCTTACTATTATATTTATTTAATAACTGCTAGTGCATCACACATTTAGTGCAGTTACTGCGATACCCAAATAATTTTCAGTGCCTTATTACAGCACATGAAATAACGATGGCAAGCTGATTATTTTGTTGATAATAGCAATTATATAAAGGGAGCTTACTATTATATTTATTTAAGAACGCCTAGTGCATCACACATTTAGTGCAGTTACTGCGATACCCAAATAATTTTCAGTGCCTTATTACAGCACATGAAATAATGATGGCAAGCTGATTATTTTGTTGATAATAGCAATTATATAAAGAGAGCTTACTATTATATTTATTTAAGAACGCCTAGTGCATCACACATTTAGTGCAGTTACTGCGATACCCAAATAATTTTCAGTGCTTTATTACAGCACATGAAATAATGATGGCAAGCTGATTATTTTGTTGCTAATAGCAATTATATAAAGGGAGCTTACTATTAATTTATTTAAGAACGCCTAGTGCATCACACATTTAGTGCAGTTACTGCGATACCCAAATAATTTTCAATGCTTTATTACGGCACATGAAATAATGATGGCAAGCTGATTATTTTGTTGATAATAGCAATTATATAAAGAGAGCTTACTATTATATTTATTTAAGAACGCCTAGTGCATCACACATTTAGTGCAGTTACTGCGATACCCAAATAATTTTCAGTGCCTTATTACAGCACATGAAATAATGATGGCAAGCTGATTATTTTGTTGCTAATAGCAATTATATAGAGGAGCTTACTATTATATTTATTTAAGAACGCCTAGTGCATCACACATTTAGTGCAGTTCCTGCGATACTCAAATAATTTTCAGTGCATATTACAGTACATGAAGTAATGATGGCAAGCTGATTATTTTGTTGATAATAGCAATTATATAAAGGGAGCTTACTATTATATTTATTTAAGAACGGCTAGTGCATCACACATTTAGTGCAGTTACTACCATACCCAAATAATTTTCAGTGCTTTATTACAGCACATGAAATAATGTTGGCAAGCTGATTATTTTGTTGATAATAGCAATTATATAGAGGAGCTTACTATTATATTTATTTAAGAACGCCTAGTGCATCACACATTTAGTGCAGTTACTCATACCCAAATAATTTTCAGTGCTTATTACAGCACATGAA